>OZ012740.1:279646346-280246346 GCA_963859935.3 Lathyrus sativus | reverse complement strand
TTGAGTGAAGAGTTGACTTTTCGGTCAACCGAACGATCGATCGATGACTGCCGAGTCAACTGTTGATGCCATATGAACTCTTTTAAAGCATTATATGCTCCGGGTCTTTTGAAGCCTTGAAACTCTTTGCATAGACTTTAATAAGCCATATGAACTTTTTGGACCATGATCCCACTATTGTAACACCTTTTAAACCAAAAGTCAAGCCACAGTTGACTTTTCCTACTCGAAAACCCTAATCGGGTATCCTGAACTTCATTGTTTTTGATTCCTGGGTGACAACCTCAAATTGGACTCATACTCGATCCAATGGAATATAATTGATGATGTGGAGACTCAATTCAAGGAGAACCAATCCAAAACGTTGACTGATTAACTTTCGAAACCTCGATTTCGACTGTACAAAAACCTGATTCTCCTGTAACTTGACAAAGGCAACTTGAAACAGGTTAAGGTTAGATAATAAAATGAGTATGATCCTAAAATGACGATGAAGATCTAAGGGGTCAAATTTTGGGGTATGACAGTTGCCTCTATTTAAATATCTTTCACTGGATGGCGGTGAAAGATGACAATCCTCGCGGAATCGTAGTGAAAGGTATTTAAATACAGCAAACTAAAAATTTTGTCCCTTAGATCCGGTGGTATGCAAAAGGACAAATGCGAGTATGCCATGAATCTAAATCATGCTTTATGATGCCTGAATGCAAGACAGATGCAGACACGCGAGCAAAGATAAAAGAACGACAAAAACAACGAGTAACTACTCATGGGGACCCACACATTGGGGAAAGATCCAAGGCAAAACAGACAAAATAGTGGCTAAAGATGCTGCTCAGGGGGGAATCTTTCACACAGGGAACGCAAACTCCAACAGGGAAGACAAATCTTCATTGGGGAAAAGGAGACAACACTCCGCTGGGGACAAAGGCAATTCTCGACCGGGGAAACGAAAGAAAAGAGACACAAACTTCATTGGAGATAATCAGATGAGGAAATTCCTATAACGAAGAGTTCGAACGGGATCTTCAGGAAAAGAACAGAAACAAGACATGACGCACTAGGGGATGCTAGTATCCACTAGATCTCCCAGATTTAAATGGGAAAGCAACGCTTTGCCGCGAATACTGGTGACGACCAGAACAACAACATTTTCAAAGGGTGCTAGTTTCTACTAGACTTACAGGGGGTGATGGTGACGACCAAACCAAATAATTGGGAACTCTGAATTGCATTGATACAATACAGGACTCTGGCTGGGGAAATTGGTAACAACCAACTCTCGGTACTAATAACGATTAGCTTTCAAGTAGAGCCAGTAACCACTAGACTTTTAAAAGATATGGTGACGACCAAAGCAACGATACCAATAACGATTGGATTTTAAATAGCGTCAGTTACCACTGGACTTTCAAAAGATATGGTGACGACCGAAGCAAAGATACCAATAACGATTGGATTTCAACAGTGCCAGTTACCACTGGACTTTCAAGAGATATGGTGACGACCAAACCAAAGATACCAATAACGAATGGATTTTAAAAAGTGCCAATTAGCATTGGACTTTCAAAAGAGCTGCCAATTACCATTGGACTTTCAACAATGCCAGTTACTACTGGACTTTCAAAAGATACGGTGACGACCAAAATAATAATACCAATAACGATTGGATTTTAAACAGCGCCAGTTACTACTGGACTTTCAAAAGAACTGCCAATTACCATTAGACTTTAAACAATGGGGATCGCTAGTAACGACTAGACTTCAAGGAGAGAAAATGGTGACGACCATGCAAGCGATATCAGTAACGACATGACATCCAAAGGTACTAGTAACAACTAGGAACAAACGGGGTACATGTGACTGCCTATAACCATAAACAAACTGAAGTAGAGAAATTGGTGATGACCTAACGCCTTAAAAGGATAGAGGATGCCTAAAGAATAACGAACAAGACCACTGAAAACAACCGGGAAACAATTAAGGCAAAAGGTGACACCCAAAGAAAACAGAGTCAAAACAGATGCACATGATATTCCATGATGCTAATGATTAATGATATGCAGGAGCTGACTCTGACGAGAGACAGAAGAATCTGGAGACTCAAGGGGAAAGATAGGTAAGCACATCTATCTCACTAGGGACGCAATGAATCACACTGAATTTACAAAACATAGGTATCTGTAGATTCTTGGGAAATAAACCCACTTCACTTGGGCAATAAAGCTTCAGGAAAGCTTGCCAGGATTGACAACGTAATTTAAAATAGAGACTCTGAATGTTTCCACTGAGGATGAGTCCACCATCACAAGAACGTATCTCATAAAGAAACCTGGGGAGAGGGTCTTCAATCTTGGTAACTACACACGACCGAATGAGCAGCCTAACAAATCAATTCAAATGACGTTCAATGGGAGATGTGTCAAGATCGCACATCAAAACTTCTGCTACGTTAAGACTTTCGAGAGGTATGATTTCCACCGAATCTTTCCGTGAGCCAAAGTACTTTATGTTTTCTTAATCTTCAAAAGTTATTTTTAAATTCGAACCTAGTGCTTTCAAAATTATCATTGATCAATAAACGATGTTTTTCATAACAAAATAAATAAAGACAAATGGTAAATTGCAAAAGAATGGTCCAAAAACTGATTTCATTTAAGAATGGAAGTTTGTCAATGACAGAACTCCATGGAACTTTTACAATTGAAAATGGCAATATGAAAAAGGTTACATTGAATCCATTGACAATTCTACCCCTAATGACTAAAACTTTCCAAAACCTTGCTTCTGACAAGAGAGGTTCAAATGGACTTCCTATAAAATCTTCTGCAGAGGTGACAACCCATCTGATGCAGTGAAACGCACTTGTCCCTAACTTTTGACTGGATTGCCCTTTCAGGTTTTCAATCCACCGGGACGCTCTTTTTTGTCTAAGCCGCCCTTTCGGGTTTTCAACTTAGCGAGCTCATCATTAATTTCTTTTATCTCATCCCTAACTTTTTCCTTGACCTCCTTCATAGGTTATGATCCAGTGGGATACCCATTATTGCATAAGCCGCCCTTGCAGGTTTTCGACTTATTGTTTTTTTTAGGCGTAATATTTTCGTACTGCATCAGAATTCACCGGGTGTGTAAGATGCTCCCCATCCATTGTTGTGAGGATTAACGAGCCTCCTGAGAAGACTGTTTTTACAACAAACGGCCAATCATAGTTGGGCATCCATTTTTCGCGTGCATCCTTGTGAACTGGAAAAATCTTCTTGAGTACAAGCTCCCCTTCTCAGAATTCTTGGATACGAACCTTCTTGTCAAAAGCTCTCTTGATCCTTTTTTGATATAACTGCCCGTGACTCTTAAGGAAGGTATCTCAACCTCAATAGGAAGTACTGCATCCATCCCATACACCAAAGAAAAAGGGGTTGCCCCTGTTGAAGTGCGAACGAACGTTCTGTATCCATGCAAGGCAAATGGCAGCATCTCATGCCAATCCTTATACATTTTCACCATCTTTTGCAAAATCTTCTTGATGTTCTTATTCGTAGCTTCGACCGCTCCATCCATCTTGGGACGATAAGGAGAAGAATTGTGATGTTCAATTTTGAAGTCACCACACAACTCTTTCATGATTTTTTTATTCAGATTAGTACCGTTATCCGTTATGATTCGGCTTGGGATTCTGTATCGACAAATAATCTCCTTTTTGATAAAACGGGCCACCACTTGTCGACTAAAATTGGCGTAGGATGCAGCTTTAACCCATTTTGTGAAGTAATCAATAGCGACCAGAATGAATCGGTGTCCGTTAGAAGCCTTTGGCTCGATTGCCCCAATCATATCAATGCCCCACATAGAGAACGGCCAAGGTGATGTCAACACATTTAACAACGTTGGAGGCACATGCATCTTATCCGTATAAATTTTGGCATTTGTGACATTTCCTGGCATATTGAATACAGTCAGCTTCCAAAGTCAACCAGTAATACCCAACCCTCAAAATCTTCTTGGACATAGCATATCCATTGGCGTGAGTGTCAAATGTTCCTTCATGAATATCCTGCATTAATAAATCTGCTTCTCGTCTGTTGACACATCTAAGCAGGACCATATCCTGATTTCTTTTATAGAGCACATCATTACTGAGAAAGAACTTAGATTGCAATCTTCTCAAGGTTTTCTTGTCAAGTGACGTAGCATCAGCCGGATACTCTTGCTTTAACAGATAATTCTTTATGTCGTGGAACAAGGGCTTGTTATCAACTTCTTCTTCAACCATCTGACAGTAGGCGGGCTCGGTCTTGCGTTCAATGCGAATGAGAGTAGCATCATTAAGATACCTGACTTTCCACATTAAGGCTAACATGGCTAGAGCATCGGCAATATGATTTTTAGATCTTAGAACATGCTTGAAAGTGATCTCATCAAAGTATTCAATCATTTCAATGATGTAGGCTCTGTAAGGGATCAAATTCTCATGTCTGATCTCCCATTCACCTGTAACTTGATAAATAACCAAAGCTGAATCTCCACTCACTTCGAGAAGTTTTATTCTTAGGTCAATAGTTGCTTCGAGGCCAAGAATGCATGCCTCATATTCGGCAATATTGTTTGTACATTCAAAGTCTAACCTTGCTATAAATAGAGTATAACCACCTTCTGGATTCATCGGGACGGCGCCTACGCAATGCCCGTTGTAATTTGAGGAACCGTCAAATATCATCTTCCACCAAAGACCCGGTTCGGGGCCTTCATTAGGACCTGGATTTTCATAATCTTTTACCAACATAATATCTTCGTCCGGAAAATCAAACTTGAGAGACTCGTAATCTTCCACTGGCTAATCTGCAAGATAATCTGATAAGACACTGCCTTTGATAGACTTATGGGCCACATACTGGATGTCATATTCTGATAACAACATATGCCAACGGGCGAGCCTTCCTGTCTGAGCGGGCTTCTCAAAAATATACTTTATCGGGTCCATTTTTGAAATCAACAAAGTAGTATGACAAATCATGTACTGCCTCAACCGTCTAGCAGCCCATGCCAAAGCACAACAAGTTTTCTCTAAAAGTGAATATCGGCTCTCACAATCGGTGAATTTCTTGCTCAAATATTAGATGGCATGTTCCTTTCATCCAGACTCATCCTGCTGACCTAACACGCAACCCATTGAATTCTCGAGTACTGTTAAATACATGAAAAGGGGTCATCCCGGAACAGGAGGTATTAAGATCGGAGACTCTTGAAGATAGCCCTTAATCTTATCAAAAGCTTTTTGGCAATCTGAATTCCAAACAACTGTCTGATCCTTTCATAACAATTTGAAAATGGGTTCACAAGTAAGAGTCATATTGGAAATAAATCTGGATATGTAGTTCAATCTTCCAAGGAAACCTCTGACTTGTTTCTCAATTTGCGGAGCCGGCATATCTTGAATGGCTCGAACTTTATCTGGATCTACCTCAATCCCTCGGTGGATAACAATGAAACAGAGTAATTTCCCTGATCTCACTCCAAAAGTACACTTGGCTGGGTTTAGTCTCAACTGATACTTTCTGAGTCTCTCGAACAACTTCAACAGATGATTCAAATGGTCTTCCTCACTTTGAGATTTGGCGATCATATCATCAACATACACTTCTATCTCTTTATGCATCATGTTATGAAATAAGGTCACCATGGCTCTTTGATAAGTGGCACCAGCATTCCTCAAACCGAAAGGCATGACTTTGTAATAGTAAGTTCCCCAAGGAGTAATTAAAGTAGTCTTTTCCATGTCATCTGGATCCATCTTGATTTGGTTGTATCCAGAGAAACCATCCATAAACGAGAAAATTGCAAAGAGAGTTGTATTATCCACTAATGTATCAATATGCAGCAAAGGGAAATCATCTTTCAGACTGGCCTTGTTCAGATCCCTATAATCCACAGACATTCTGACCTTCCCATCTTTCTTCGGCACGGGTACAATATTAGCTACCCATTCGGGGTACTTGGATACTGCCAAGAAACCTGCATCAATCTGCTTCTTCACTTCGTCTCGAATCTTAAGAGCCATATCAGGTCTAGTTCTTCGGAGCTTTTGTTTGACTGGCTTGCATTCTGGTCGGAGCGGTAGCTTGTGGACCACTATGTCTGTGTCTAAACCGGGCATATCCTGATATGACCAAGCAAATACATCCACATACTCTTTTAAAAGCTTCACCAATTGTTGCTTGAAATCTACCCCAAGTGCTACCCCAATCTTGACCTCTTTCTTGTCTTCTTCGGTGTCAAGATTAATAACATCTACCTGTTCTTTGTGAGGTTGAAGCTCTGGGTGCTCGTAACATGCCATTTTTGCCAGTTCATTAGGGATCTCAAAATCTTCGTCCTCATCTTCGGCTTGGTATATTGGTGAGTCAAAGTCAGGAGGGAAAGCAAAGTCAATGGATTCAACAGGTTTTGGGGTATCACTGCATGTTGGAATGGCTTAATTTATTAAAACACAAAAGGACAAATGCAGCAATCAAGCAAAATGTTTTGATGATTTTTTTTAGAAAATGCCATCTTCTTTTTAAACATGGAAACAAAAACAATTAAGGAAACAACAACAAAAGGATTTAACAAAATATTTCATTAATCATAATATTCTTGAAAGTACGGGGCCCTTACAAAATGCATCCCATAGCCTTGGGCATGGCCATGGAGGTTTAAAGATAAAACAACAACAAGTAAAGAAAAACAAACAAATTACTTCGACACAGGAAAGATCACGGGAATCTCAATAGCCTCCCAATTGCCTAAAGCGACTTCACCATGATATACCAAATGTTCAATGTCTTCATCTTCAGAATCTTCTCCCACGGCATTGACTTGGAATCCTCCACTGATGAACACCTCTTGGATAATCTTTGGACGTCCTTCAGCGTATGTTGACGCTTCGTCATGAGTTGGTTTGTAACCCAACCCTTGGCAACCCAGTCTTGCTTTCACTTCAATAACCTCTCCCTAACCTGCAGGAGTACCCTCTTCTAATGTAGACTTGATGCTCTGATCAGATGCAAAAGATGGACCACTCTTTGCCACTGTATCTTCTATCATCACCGCGTTATCTATTTCAAGCACTTGGAAAGAAGTTTCCAACGCATCCTCATCTGCCTCAATATATCTGAATGACGATAAATTACTCACCATCAAGTCCTCTTCGCCATGCACAATCACCAGTTTGTCATTTACAAAAAATTCCATCCTTTGATGCAAAGTGGAAGTCACTGCCCCAGCAGCGTGAATCCAAGGTCGTCCTAACAAACAACTGTAAGCCTGGTTAATGTCCATTACTTGAAATGTGATATCGAACACGTGAGGGCCTATCATGATTGGCAATTCCACTTCCTCAACAACTGTTCTTCTCGAACCATCAAAAGCCTTTACAATTAACAACGTCGGCTTCATCTTTGCCCCTGCATATGCTGACTTTGCAAGCGACCTTTTAGGAAACACATTCAACGAAGATCCAGTATCAACCAAAACTCGTGCCAACGTGTCCTCTTGACATCTGATAGATACGTGTAAAGCACGATTATGATTACGTCCTCCCCTTGGCAGCTCTTGATCACTGAAACTCAGAGTATTGAAGGCTGTAATATTGCCTATCATCGAATTAAATTAGCCAGGAGTTATATCCTTCGTTACATGTGCTTGCATTAACACCTTTTGTAGGGCCTCCCTATGGATCGGGGAATTCATCAGGAGAGACAAAATCGATATTTTTGAGGGGGTTTGATGAAGTTGATCCACAACCTTGTAATCGCTTTTTCGGATAATCCTTAGGAATTCTTCAGCATCTCCTTCGATGATGGGCATTTCTTTGTCTTTGGTCATCACGGTAGGGGTAACCTCTTTTGGAGTAAATACAATTATCTTGGGTTGATATATTCGACCACTACGGGTCATCTTGCTCGTTCCTGCAATATTTGTCACATCAACCTGGTCATCTTTTATCCTCTCATTCTGAATAATCTTCCCAAATCTTTGGTCTAACACCACCATATCATATTTCCACGGGACTGCCTTTGTATTCTCAAAAGGAAACGATCTCGACTTCTGAATAACAACAGGTCGAGGCTGATCAACAACAGATTTGTCAAAAACAGGCTTCACATTTTTGCTGTTCATATTGAACACAGGGACTTTCTCGCTTTTCTTTGGGAGATTGAAAACAGGCTCAACCACCGAAACTTCCTCTTTCTTTACTTTGATACCCACTTGCAATAATCCATCATCAATCAGACCTTGCACATCTTTCTGTACCACACCACACCCCTTAGGATTAACAGGACACTCTTCACAGTCACTATGGGTACCTTTAATCAGCCCTGCTTTCAACAGTTTCTCATGAAGTGACCTCAACGGAGTCTTGATCTCTAACACATCACAAACTAACCTTTCATCTGAAGCTTCTTCTATAACATTAACTCCTCCATGATTTGGCAATGGGTTACTTTTAACATTAGGCGGTGCATCATGAAAAGACAAAATCTTCTTCTCTATGAGCTCCCTGACAATATGTTTCAACCCAAGATACCCGTCTAAGTCATGGCCAGCGGCACCTTCATGAAAGGCACAATGAGCATTCGGATTGTAATGAGGTGATGAAGTGTCTGAAGGTGTATTCAATGGTCGAGTTGTTACTAACCCTTGTTGCACCAAAGCCGGGTACAACTCTTTATAAGTCATTGGCATCTGAGGGAATGGAGGCCTTGTTGCTGGTCTTCGATTTTGGTAATTCTGGCTTGGTGCTTGAGCCCTGGGCTGCTGATATTGCTGATAGGGTGGAGCGTTGGGCGCTCGTTGATACCCTTGTTATTGAACTAGTTGATACATGGGTGCTGGTTGCACTGTTTGATAACTTGGAACAGGGTGGCTGAAAGCAGGCGTTATAGCTGCCACATATGGTTGTTGAGCATACTGTACTGGATACATCGGTTGTTGTGTCAGATTTTGCTGAGGTTGCTGAACATAGCCTTGTGGAGGCTTCTGAACATAACCTTGTGGAGGCCGTTGATATCTTTGGTAAGGCTTCTTCCAAGTCTGATTCCTTTTCCCCACTATTATGGCGTTTGTTTCTCCCTCTTTCTTTTTATGAAAATTACCCCTGAACTTCTTGACATTGTTGTTGTTGGAACCACGGGAACTACTAGTCATTTTTCCATTCTTCAATCCCAATTCTACTCTCACCCCCACAACTACTATATCGGAGAAACTCGACGTTACACTGCTAATCATCTTCTCATAAAACTCAGGTCTTACCGTATCCACAAACCAATCTATCAACTCTTTCTCATTTAAAGGAGGTTCCACTTGAGACGCAGTCTCCGTCCAACGATGTGCATATTCCTTGAACGATTCGGAACTCTTTTGTGTCATACTCAGCAATTGTCTTCTGTCTGGGGCCAAGTCCATATTGTATTTGTAATGCTTCATGAAAGCATCGGCCAAGTCTTGGAAACTGTGAATGCGAGACTGATCTAAACTTAAATACCACTTAGCAGGGGCTCCTTTCAAGCTATTCTGGAAACAATGGATCATCAGCTTATCATCTTCTACATGTGCAGCCATTCTTCGGTAATACATGATCAAATGCGTCAAAGGACAAGTAGCACCGGTTTACTGATCAAAGTTGGGGATTTTGAATTTTGGCGGAATTACCAATCCAGACACTAAACACATATCTCTGGTATCAGTACCAAAGATATCATTCCCTTCCATGGCTCTAACCTTCCTCCCTGTAGTTTCTACACTCTCCTTCAATTTATCATGTCGTCCACTTCCTTCTTCAGACCCATCAGGAACTTCAAACACTGGTGGATGGGTGTGAAAAACAAGGCGTACTTGAGTTTGTACAGAGGCTGGAGTATAAGTCGAAACAGCTCGGGGAATCTCTGCCCCTAGAGAAACTGATTGTCGACTGACTGGTGGCGGAGGTACAAAACCTGGTATCAACCCATATGGTTGAATACTTGCAACGGTGACTGCCGTTGGGATCGGCTCCACAACTACATTAGTGATTTCAGAAACTATAGTGGCCTGAGTGTCCATTTTTGCATTGATGACTTGTAAGACTTCCATGATTCGTCCAACACTTCCTCGTAAGTCTTCAAGTTCATTGTCAACCCTATCCAGAGCCAAATTGTGTTCTTTCATTCTTTGACGAGCTTGGGCTCGTGTGTTGTATTGATGGCGAGGATTCAGTATGATTCTGGAGATAAGACAGCAAGATGAGACACAACACAGGAAATGCACCTGAAATGCTATGGGTGCAGATGCACAAATCGAAACTGAAACACAAATCTTCAATACAGATACATGATAAAACACAGAAAACAAAAAGATCCTAGATCTTCTGGCTAGAGGGTCCTTCGTCTCCTGGTTGACTCTTCTTTCCACCTGGACAAACCAACTGTTGGAGCTCTTCCTTCTCTTGCATAACCTCGAAATACTTATCTCTCCATGCTTTTCCTTCTTTTTCAGCTTTTGCCAAAGCAGCTTTCAATGGTGATAACGGTACATTCGGGAAATCCACACAGCTCTGGATCATGGCAATCCCTCCATACATAGGGTTATACCACTTAATATCTGAATGTTTGAGTAACAACAACTTCTCTATCCATGAGAGTCCATTCTGTATATCCCAGAGTGCTGGAAGTCTTGGCAAGTGCGAAATAAACCACTTGTACAAGAGAACGGTGCAACACTCAAACTGTCCAACTCCATGATGGTTTCTGCGATGGACGGAAAAATACACATCAGCCAACAAGGTAGGTACGGGATTTTTGATTAAGAAAAGGTTGATTGCATTCGCGTCTACAAAATTATCAGTAGTCGGAAACAGGAAAAGTCTGTAAATTAGCAAAACCAGAATGGCCTCAAATGCTTCAGAATTCTTCGAATCGGCATAACATTGAGCTTTTTCATACAGGAACATAGCTGGAAATCCATATAGCCCTACCTTAGCAGTCATATGAGATCGTACTTCATCCATCTCCAAATGTGCGGCCTCTGCAATTACTCTTTTGTTAGGAGTCCCTTCTCTTCCAGAAAATGGTCTAGGAGTGACGCCTACTCCCATCAGGGCAAAATATTCTTCCAAGGTTGGCAGCATTTGGTAATCTGGAAACGTGAAACAATGATAAGTTGAATCATAAAACTGCACGAGCGCTGACAACATCTCTTCATCCACTTGAACTTCTAGTAAAGACAGCATATTCCCATACTTCTCTCTGAACGCCTTAGGGTCTTCTACTAAACTTCCAAGTTTCTTCAGGTTCTCCAAATTTGGGCTTCGGAACACAATCTCTTCCTTCTTTCTACAATCCATCCTATAATATCTGCAAAACAATCTTTAGTTCCTTGAATGATTAATAAATGTGAATACAAATGCACAAAGTATCATGGAACTCAGATTTTGTAAACATCAAAAAGTCATAGACTTAATTTCATTGGATTACAAAGTTTTGGTACATCTTACAAAAGTCTTTAAACAGAAAGCTAAATAAAAGCTAACAAAAGTCCTAAGAAGGTTCTCCTAACAGCCTCAAGTTGAGCTTCTCAATCTCCCTCTCCATTTAAGGCTTCTCAAGGATGAGCTTATCCACGATCAATTTCCACGGAGTCGACTGAGGGCTAGAAGAAAACAAATCTTCTTGCGCCTTTCTCTTCTTGCCGGAGAGTACTTCTTCATTCTTCAACTCTAATTGCTTCTGGAGCTCTGCGTTCTCTTCAACAACCACTTGGTACTTGTGCTTCCAAGCGTCTTCGGTTTTTCGCGCCTTGCTCAAAGCAATCCTTAACTTCTCCTCTTCACACATGAAGATCAAGGTATGCTCCTCTTTTAAAGCCATGGGTTCTTGTCGAGAATATGGCATCTTCAACTCAATGGCGCTTTTTCGGACCCATTGAAGATAAGGTTCCAAAGAGACACAATTAGGTTTTCCCAAGTCTTTCTTTTCTTTTTTGTGCAAATGGCTCCAGGCTTTTAGAATCCTTTCTTTCTGCTCTTGATTATCACTCTCTTCCTTGAAGAAAATATGTTCTACATGAACACTGTTGGGCTTGTCTTTCAAAGGGTATCCCAACTGTCGACGAGCAAGGACTGGGCTGTAACTGATTCCTCCGTTGGCACCAACAAGAGGTACATTACCAAAATTTCCACAGCTGTCAATGATCATTATCCCATCATATTCACGGTCGTACCAATCAATATCAGAGTGCGTGAGAGCCATAATCTTCTGTGACCACCACCCTTTCTTCGGATCCTAAAAGGCGTGAGCTTTAGACAAGTGTGAAATAAACCACTTGTACAGTAAAGGAGCACAGCAAGTGATCATCCCTCCCTTGTGGAAATTCCTGAGATGAACAGAATGATACGCGTCTGCTAGCAGAGTAGGTACATGGTTTTTCTTCAAGAAAATCTTAATGGCGTTGAGGTCTAAAAAGTTCTCAAAGCTGGGGAACAGGAAGATGGCATAAATGAGCAAGGCAAGGATAGTCTCGAATGCATCCATGCTCAAATGATCTGCATAGTACTGAGCTTTTTCAACCATGAATTCTGCACTCAACCCAAAAACTCCTCCTTTTGTGGTCATGTTCTTTTGAATATCAACTAATCCCAAACGTGTGGATTTGGAAATATCTTGTTCCTTAGGGTCCTTCTCCATGATCGGAAAAGGAGAATCTTCAAGAATGGGCAACCCAACCAACTGAGAGTATTCTTCTAGTGTGGGCACTAGCTGATAATCGGGGAAAGTGAAACAGTGGTAGAGCGGATCATAAAACTGGAGAAGCGTAGAAAGATGTCCACCATCCACTTTTATCTTCAATAGCAACAATAGCTTCCCATACCTACTCTGGAAACCCTCTGCATCTGTCACCAAGGTACCCAACCTCCTTAGGTCATCTAGTTTAAAACCTTTGTAAGTGTACTTCAATGTTTTCTTTCTTTCACCATCCATAGCGATCTCTAATGTTTACAAACAAAAAGTCTGAGTTCCATGAAACTTTATGATATGATGTTTATGAATGCAAGAATGCACAAACACAGGTAGATGCAAAGATCACACATATGCACAAAAACACAAGTCTAGGTTTAAAGGACGAGCGTGGATCCAAGGTCTACCCATCCTTAAAAGGTGTGTAATATGGATTTTCAAACCTGTAGAGCAGGGTTTTAAATGGTTCCTAGAGTCATCAACCCATCTTTCGGATATTATCAACTTCCCAAATTACTTGGTAATCGATAATATTCTCAAGAGAGTCTCGTCCAAGTGTAGCATCGCGTATCAACTATTTTGGAATAGCCATCGCACTACATCCTAGTAAGGCCAAAGTGGGGTGGAATTTAATCTAAAAGTCCACAGTGTCATGGGCTCCTCGTCGAAAGTAGCATTGTTTCCATGAATACTCGATCAACAATACTAAATTTTCAAGAGGGCCTACACTGAGCGGTGGTTTCTCAAGTTAGCTTGGTCGGGAATCAACTCCCTATATGCCTCCTTGAATATACCACCATCCTATCATAATTGCACTCAAGTCCGGGTATAGGACGGTCTCACCACTCAAAGGTCCCAAGATCCAACAATCAAACAAATATACACAAATATACATATAAAGTAAATATTCACAAATATAGCACATAAACAAACAATATAGGCTAAACCCTCAAGTTTTAAGTATCCCCAGTGAAGTCGCCATTTTTGTTGCGGTGAGAATCGTGATATCAAGCTATTGAATTAACTTGAATCTTTAATTCTTAGAGTTCACAACCGGACTTTAATTTATCCAAAGGAAAGGTCTAAAGAGAGAAAGAACCTTTTGCGCGATGTAACAACAACGCTAAGTGATTCGGGGATCGGGGGTTGGTTATGCATAGGGTAGGTATTTCACGTCCTAAACATTTGTAGTACTCTACAGGAACCTTTTGTTTCTTTGTATGCTAAGTTGCTAAGTGTTTGTTATGGATTGGGATTGGTGTAGGTCAAAACCTAAAGATATATACACTAATTTTGCTCGCAAAGATATCGCATCTTCTGCCTACATATCCTAACTAGGATAAAATCAGAGCAATCGTAGTTCACCTCACTAGGTTTGAAGAACACTTGATGATGATCAAGGTTCAAAGGGGAACAAACATTACAATGCTTGTGTAGAGTTTAAGGAAACTCTCTAGATCTAAGTTGAACACTCAAGAAAGGGAAGTAAGTAATCATGACAACGATTCTTACATAGAGTTAACAAACTCTATCCTAAGTTCTAATTGAAAGAGTACTCCTAACAAGGGGTAGGCTTCTTTAGACTTAAGCAAAATCTAGAGGGTAGGTTCTAACTTAACAAAGTGTAGATGAATGACTTAATGAAGTCAAGAGAGGGTGATGAGCTATCTATGACCCAAAGGTCAATAGAGAGACCTTTCCTTTGGAAGGATAGAAGAGGAGGCAACTTGAATGAGAACTAAAGAGTTCCATCACCTGGGGAAACTAAACTTAACAAAGCATAAGTATCAAACAGGAGAAATACAAGAAACATGGTTATGACCAAGCATATACAAGCATGTTACAACAAGCAAGTACGTCAGAATAGGAGGAAAATAGATAAATTCATGGTGACAACCAAAAGAGGACAAAGTCTTAATATGTAAACAAATGCAAAGGAATCAATCACAAACAAATCTTACAAGATGATTCAAGCATGGTTCAAAAGAAGTTTTAACAAGAGGCAAGGTAAACGACCTTAACGATAAGTAACTTTCAAGTAGACAAAAATGTTACACTCATGAATATTTTTGAAATATTTTCTTATTAAATGAAACAAGACAATATTTGAACATTTTGCAAATGGAATGAATCAAAAATAATAAAGCATGAAGAAGTTATGAAATATTGATTTTTGTGAGGAAAATAGAAATAAATGAGTGATAAAAACAATAGAAGGGCCACGGGAGGTGTTGAACCCACGCCCTCATGCTCATCAGCACAAAACATGACCAACTGGCCTACACACACGCATGAGTATAAAGTAGAAATGGAGAAGAAAATGATAAAAACAAGGCAATCAAAATAAAATAGC
The DNA here is from genome assembly GCA_963859935.3 of Lathyrus sativus. Classification (NCBI taxonomy): domain Eukaryota; kingdom Viridiplantae; phylum Streptophyta; class Magnoliopsida; order Fabales; family Fabaceae; genus Lathyrus; species Lathyrus sativus. The sequence continues at coordinate 280,231,244 of OZ012740.1, read as the reverse complement.
AAAAAAGTGTCTCATATAGGGATCGAGCTCAGGACACAAGGAATGAAAGGCATTAGGGGCGCAAGTGACAACCACTGGGGTGGGGATACATCCGTGTATTTGGCCACCCCAAATAATACAAAAGGCTTCTTTTTGCAATATGTATGGGCCATGCTTTAAGCTATCACACATAGGGGCGGATTGGTTTCAAACTTCCTCAAAAGGGCATCATTTTTTACAAACTTAGAGTCTAAATCACTTAGAATTAAACAAGGATTAAGATGGTACTCACAATTCTTCAAGATGACACACATAAAATGAGATTCGATGGCTAATGCAAAATGGAAGTTGAAATGCATAAAGAACTTCATGGCATGAATTGAGTAAATGCAGGTCAAATGATCATCACACACAGCCTTCAAATGTGTCAACAGACACTTATATACTCAAGGATCAAACACAAATCAAGCAAAACTAGAAAAGGTTCATGGTTGCAACTATGATATAAAGGGATGCAAGTTGTCATGGTTCCAAATGAGTAGGCTCAGTTTACATACACATTATATACAAGCTTCAATCATGTTGACAAATGATCTCATGTTCATGAATCAATCAAAAATGCTTCAAACATAAAAAAGGCATGTTGTGTGCAGCTGTAAAATGAAATAGAAAAAACTGTTGAATTGATGATGCATCATGGGAGTGAAAGACCAAACTAGGTAGAATTATGTCATGTAATCAACACACACATATTACAATCATGATAACAGATGATTCTACACTTAAAGCTCAAACACAAGTCAAGTAGAACAGAAAATGATTCATTGTTGCAATTATGGCATGAAATAATGCAGGCTGTCTCGGTTCAAAATGAGTAGATTCATGTCATGTAATTAACACACACACATTTCAATCATGCTAACTGATACTTCCATGCTCAAAACTCAATCACACATCATTCAAAACAGAATTTGGCATGATGGCAGATATGAAATGCAAGACAAGTTGATTATACAGCAAGAGAGGTCATGGCATATCAAGGCAGTTATGCTCGTACAAACATCACACACAAACTTTAAACATGCTAACTAATGACTCTAGACTCATAGCTCAAACAGAAACATCTCAAAACAAGAATTGGATATGCTGTTGGTAGTGTAAAGCTTTGAAAATGCAAGTTGAAAGGCACAACTCAGAACAGCAAGAAACATGAACATGTGAGGGTGCGCACAACTCATAAACATATAATCCAATGATTTTGATGCAAAAAATTATGCTAAAACAAGTTTAATCAAAAAGTGACATGTCAATTGCAAAGAATGCCTTGGAAATGCATGATGATGGCCATAGTTCAACATAAGAGGAAACATGCTCAAATGAAAGTGTGAACATCTTATACACATGTTATCTAATGATTCTAAGTGCATAAATCAAACAGAAATAGTTTCCAACCAAAAGTGGCATGTAAGTTGCAAGAAAGACCTTAAAATGCACTTTGAGAATTTATGAACCAAAACTGACATGAATGAACTCAAGGGAAGTCACACACATGTTTCAAATATACTACTCATGATTATGCTCAAAGAAATAAAATCTAATCCAAACTGAATCATGAAATGGTCATCCAATTGCTACTTAAGGAAGTGGTTTAGGACAAGCTTGTGCCTAATCAACATGAAAACAACAGTTCCTAATCAACAATGCTTCTCAAGCCACACTTTGACAGTCAAGGGATACATACAAAGGGTGAAAGCTTTTAAGTTTTAAAAATGAAACCTGACACCAGAGGTTCACAAACCTCAAAGTGACTTGGCAGCCAAACAAAATCATGAATTAAAACACATATCAGAAAAAGGAAGCTTCAACAGCATTGAATCATGTTAACAGAAACAATCCAAACCAACATGTTGGCAATTACAATGAATTGATGCACTCAACAGGGCTTTCTCAAAGCCACAACAATTTAACAATGCTAATGCAGAAATGACAGACATGCCAATCATGATCATGTTAATCTCTAAACAAAGCACAACTGCATAATGATACAAGGACATAAAATTGAACATGGAGATGCAACAATAAAGCATTATATTTGAGAATGGCATATTAGTAGAAAATTGTACATATAGATTGAAAGCATGAACAAAAAGTTGCAATTTGAAACAAAACCTAGTTTCAAGAACTCAAACATAACATGAATAGCACATATGGGAATCTAATACAAAATTGTCAACAAAGGTTAAAGTTAAGTGAGGCTGCACTGACCTCCCAAGCTGTTTTGCAGCAGAACCAACACAAGACAAGTGAACTTGTTATAACAACCAATAACTCATGACAGAAATGAAACTCAACATCCAAAAGACATAATCATCAAGGCAATGACAATCCAAGGTAATTACATACTCAAAACAGTTGGCATAATACAAACTGGCATATTTCATATGAACTTCATTTTTTCATTTAAACACCAATCATACCAATCATGCTTATGACAAAAATGGAAGTGATAATGACTACTAACCTTTTGGTAGATCTCCACAAAACCTTGTTGTAGTATAGAATACCTTGAAAATACTTCAACTGTTGTCCAACCAGAATTTTGATGAAAACAGCCTCCTTGTACTTGAAGAAACTTATGAAGAACTTGTGACAGACCTCAAAATAAATAAGGATGAAGTTGCTTTATGTTATAGACAGCTGAGGCATTATATATCAAAGGTGTGTGGATGGTTAGGATGAGGAAAACAGCTCTGGTTAGAGGTTTGGCAGATTTTGAGCATAAGGTCAAACTTGCTTGGTTTGAGAGTTGACTTTTGGGAGAATGGTGTTTTTGAGTGGTTTAGGAGTATGAACACCTTCTACACAACATTTATGGATTGTGTAGATGGTTTTTGGTGGTTTGGAATGTGTGAAAATGAGTTTGGACAGCCAACTGCCCAAGACAGATTTTGGTGAAACATGAGATTTTTTGAGGTAAGTGAGAAATGAGTGGGAGTTGTGGTTTCCTCTTGGTTCTAAGAGTGATCTGGTGTGAAAATGACATAGGGGGAGCCTCTATTTATAGGAAAATTAGGGATGAGGACATATTTGTAATCTTGGCATTTTAGAGGGATTTTGAAAAGGTAACCCTTGGATTGGGGTTTGGTACAACTGCATACATCAGATCCTTGGCTCAATGTGAGGAGAAGATCAAGTGGAATGAGATACATGAGATGATTAGAGTGGCTAGGCAGATAGGGGGCTATTTGCTGCAAGTGGCAAAAGTTTCTCTTTCCTTCCTTTATGATTAAAATATTCCCACTTGCTTGCAACTTGCCTTTCCTTCAAATTCTTCATTTCTTCTTCATTTTCCTTCACTATACTCTCTAAGTATCAGATATAAACATGATCCAAGGGCTGAGAATAGCCCAAGTGGTCAAAGGATGAGTTTGTGAAAAATTGTCAATGTGGGACTCAAGTGTTAAAAGCTCATCTTGCCAAATTCATAACTCTCAGCTCATAAGGGCTATGGAGGAGTTCTACCACATTTTAGAAAGCCCTCATGTATCTCTACAACTTTAATTTTTTCATGAGTTTCATATTCCTAAAAGAACTTGCCCAAAAAACCTCTCAAAGTTGCTGAAAAAACAAGCCTATGCATTTGGTCATAACTCCAAACCTATGCATTTTCTGATCATGGACCACTTTGGGACTTTTGTAGGACTTGTCAATAGATTTCCAATGAGCTTTGAACCAACTTAATTGGATGTGTGGTTAAGGAGTTATGGTCTTGCCCCTTTCAAAACCCTAATTCCTGACTTTTGCGATTACTTCTCAACCCTTGATCCAATGGTCATGAAATTTTATGGGTAGATGCAATATCTCATTAGGAACATTTTTTATTCAAATATTTAGGTCAAATTCCTTTTGAGTGAAGAGTTGACTTTTCGGTCAACCGAGTGATCGATTGGTGACTACCGAGTCGACTGTTGATGCTCCGGGTCTTTTGAAGCCTTGAAACTCTTTGGATAGACTTTAATAAGCCATATGAACTTTGTGGACCATGACCCCACTATTGTAACACCTTTTAAACCAAAAGTCAAGCCACAATTGACTTTTCCTACTCGAAAACCCTAATCAGGTATCCTGAACTTCACTGTTTTTGATTCCTGGGTGACAACCTCAAATTGGATTCATACTCGATCCAATGGAATATACTTAATGATGTGGAGACTCAATTCAAGGAGAACCAATCCAAAACGTTGACTGATTAACTTTTGAAACCTCGATTTCGGCTGTACAAAACCCTGATTCTCCTGTAACTTGACAAAGGCAACTTGAAACAGGTTAAGGTTAGATAATCAAATGAGTATGATCCTAAAATGATGATGAAGATCTAAGGGGTCAAAATTTGGGGTATGACAGTTGCCCCTATTTAAATAACTTTCACTGGATGGCGGTGAAAGATGACAATCCTCGCGGAATCGTAGTGAAAGGTATTTAAATACAGCAAACCAAATATTTTCTCCCTTAGATCCGGTGGTATGCAAAAGGACAAATGCGAGTATTCCATGAATCTAAATCATTCTTTATGATGCTTGAATGCAAGACAGATGCACACACGCGAGCAAAGATAAAAGAACAACAATACAACGAGTAACTACTCATGGGGACCCACACATTGGGGAAAGATCCAAGGCAAAACAGACAAAATAGTTCAAACGTGACTAAAGATGCTGCTCAGGGGGGAATCTTTCACACAGGGGACGCAAACTCCAACAGGGAAGACAAATCTTCATTGGGGAAAAGGAGACAACACTCCGCTGGGGACAAAGGCAATTCTCCACCGGGGTAACGAAAGAAAAGAGACACAAACCTCACTGGAGATAATCAGATGAGGAAATGCCTATAACGAAGAGTTCCAACGGGATCTTTAGGAAAAGAACAGAAACAAGACCAGACGCATTGGGGGATGCTAGTATCCACTAGATCTCCCAGACTTGAATGGGAAAGCAACGCTTTGCCGGGAATACTGGTGACGACCAGAACAACAACATTTTCAAAGGGTTCTAGTTTCTACTAGACTTACAGGGGGTGATGGTGACGACCAAACCAAATAATTGGGAACTCTGAATTGCATTGATACAATACAGGACTCTGGCTGGGGAAATTGGTAACAACCAACTCTCGGTACTAATAACGATTAACTTTCAAGCAGAGCCAGTAACCACTAGACTTTTAAAAGATATGGTGACGACCAAAGCAACGATACCAATAACGATTGGATTTGAAACAGCGTCAGTTACCACTGGACTTTCAAAAGATATGGTGACGACCAAAGCAAAGATACCAATAACGATTGGATTTCAACAGTGCCAGTTACCACTGGACTTTCAAGAGATATGGTGACGACCAAACCTAAGATACCAATAACGATTGGATTTTAAAAAGTGCCAATTAGCATTGGACTTTCAAAAGAGCTGCCAATTACCATTGGACTTTCAACGATGCCAGTTACTACTGGACTTTCAAAAGATACGGTGACGACCAGAATAATAATACCAATAACAATTGGATTTTAAACAGCGCCAGTTACTACTGGACTTTCAAAAGAACTGCCAATTACCATTAGATTTTAAACAATGGGGATCGCTAGTAACAACTAGACTTCAAGGAGAGAAACTGGTGACGACCATGCAAGCGATATCAGTAACGACATGACATCCAAAGGTACTAGTAACAACTAGGAACAAACGGGGTAGATGTGACTGCCTATAACCATAAACAAACTGAAGTAGAGAAATTGGTGATGACCTAACGCCTTAAAAGGACAGAGGATGCCCAAAGAATAATGAACAAGACCACTGAAAACAACCGGGAAACAATCAAGGCAAAAGGTGACACCCATAGAAAATAGAGTCAAAACAGATGCACATGATATTCCATGATGCTAATGATTAATGATATGCAGGAGCTGACTCTGACGAGAGACAGAAGATTTTGTAGACTCAAGGGGAAAGATAGGTAAGCACATCTATCTCACTAGGGACGCAATGAATCACACTGAATTTACAAAACAAAGGTATCTGTAGATTCTTGGGAAATAAACCCACTTCACTTGGGAAATAAAGCTTCAGGAAAGCTTGCCAGGATTGACAACGTAACTTAAAATAGAGATTCTGAGTGTTTCCACTGAGGATGAGTCCACCATCACAAGAACGTATCTCATAAAGAAACCTGGGGAGAGGGTCTTCAATCTTGGTAACTACACACGACCGAATGAGCAGCCTAACAAATCAACTCAACTGACGTTCAATGGGAGATGTGTTGAGATCGCACATCAAAGCTTCTGCCACATTAAGACTTTCGAGAGGTATGATTTCCACCGAATCTTTCCGTGAGCCAAAGTACTTTATGTTTTGTTAATCTTCAAAAGTTATTTTTAAATTCGAACCTAGTGCTTTCAAAATTATCATTGATCAATAAATGATGTTTTGCATAACAAAAGAAATAAAGACAAATGGTAAATTGCAAAAGAATGGTCCAAAAACTGATTTCATTTAAGAATGGAAGTTTGTCAATGATAGAACTCCATGGAACTTTTACAATTGAAAATGGCAATATGAAAAAGGTTACATTGAATCCATTGACAATTCTACCCCTAATGACTAAAACTTTCCAAAAGCTTGCTTCTGACAAGAACGGTTGAAATGGACTTCCTATAAAATCTTCTGCAGAGGTGACAACCCATCTGATGCAAAGAAACGCCCTTGTCCCTAACTTTTGCCTGGATTGCCCTTTCAGGTTTTCAATCCACCGGGACGCTCTTTTTTGCCTAAGCCGCCCTTTCGGGTTTTCAACTTAGCGAGCTCATCATTTATTTTTTATCTCATCCCTAACTTTTGCCTGGACCTCCTTCAGAGGTTATGATCCAGCGGGATACCCATTATTGCATAAGCCGCCCTTGCGGGTTTTCGACTTATCGGTTTTTTTTAGGCGTAATATTTTCGTACTGCATCAGAATTCACCGGGTGTGTAAGCTGTTCCCCGTCCATTGTTGTGAGGATTAACGAGCCTCCTGAGAAGATTGTTTTTACAACAAACGGGCCATCATAGTTGGGCATCCATTTTCCGCGTGCATCCTTGTGAACTGGAAAAATCTTCTTGAGTACAAGCTCCCCTTCTCGGAATTCTTGGATACGAACCTTCTTGTCAAAAGCTCTCTTGATCCTTTTCTGATATAACTGCCCGTGACTCTTAAGGAAGGTATCTCAACCTCAATAGGAAGTACTACGTCCATCCCATACACGAAAGAAAAAGGGGTTGCCCCTGTTGAAGTGCGAACGAACGTTCTGTATCCATGCAAGGCAATTGGTAGCATCCCATGCCAATCCTTATACGTTCTCACCATCTTTTGCAAAATCTTCTTGATGTTCTTATTCGCAGCTTCGACCGCTCCATTCATCTTGGGACGATAAGGAGAAGAATTGTGATGTTCAATTTTGAAGTCACCACACAGCTCTTTCATGATTTTGTTATTCAGATTAGTACCGTTATCCGTTATGATTCGGCTTGGGATTCCGTATCGACAGATAATCTCCTTTTTGATAAAACGGGCCACCACTTGTCGAGTAACATTGGCGTAGGATGCGGCTTCAACCGATTTTGTGAAGTAATCAATAGCGACCAGAATGAATCGGTGTCCGTTAGAAGCCTTTGGCTCGATTGCCCCAATCATATCAATGCCCCACATAGAGAACGACCAAGGTGATGTCAACACATTTAACAACGTTGGATGCACATGCATCTTATCCGCATAAATTTGGCATTTATGACATTTCCTGGCATATTGAATACAGTCAGCTTCCAAAGTCAACCAGTAATACCCAGCCCTCAAAATCTTCTTGGACATGGCATATCCATTGGCGTGAGTGCCAAATGTTCCTTCATGAATATCCTGCATTAATAAATCTGCTTCTCGTCTGTTGACACATCAAAGCAGGACCATATCTTGATTTCTTTTATAGAGCACATCATTATTGAGAAAGAACTTAGATTACAATCTTCTCAAGGTTTTCTTGTCAAGTGACGTAGCATCAGCCGGATACTCTTGCCTTAACAGATAATTCTTTATGTCGTGGAACCAGGGCTTGTTATCAACTTCTTCTTCAACCATCTGACAGTAGGCGGGATCGGTCTTGCGTTCAATGCGAATGAGAGTAGAATCATTGAGATACCTGACTTTCCACATTGAGGCTAACATGGCTAGAGCATCGGCAATATGATTTTCAGATCTCGGAACATGCTTGAAAGTGATCTCATCAAAGTATTCAATCATTTCAACGATGTAGGCTCTGTAAGGGATCAAATTCTCATGTCTGAACTCTCATTCACCTGTAACTTGATAAATAACCAAAGCTGAATCTCCACTCACTTCGAGAAGTTATATTCTTAGGTCAATAGTTGCTTCGAGGCCAATAATGCATGCCTTATATTTGGCAATATTGTTTGTACATTCAAAGTCTAATCTTGCTATAAATGGAGTATAACCACCTTCTGGATTCATCAGGATGGTGCCTACGCCATGCCCACTGTAATTTGAGGAACCATCAAATATCATCTTCCACCAAAGACCCGGCTCGGGGCCTTCATCAGGACCTGGCTTTTCATAATCTTTTACCAACATAATATCTTCGTCCGGAAAATCAAACTTGAGAGACTTGTAATCTTCCACTGGCTGATCTGCAAGATAATCAGATAAGACACTGCCTTTGATAGACTTCTAGGCCACATACTGGATGTCATATTCTGATAACAACATATGCCAACGGGCGAGCCTTCCTGTCTGAGCGGGCTTCTCAAAAATATACTTTATCGGGTCCATTTTTGAAATCAACAAAGTAGTATGACAAATCATGTACTTCCCAACCGTCTGGCAGCCCATGCCAAAACACAACAAGTTTTCTCTAAAAGTGAATATCGGCTCTCACAATCGGTGAATTTCTTGCTGAAATAATAGATGGCATGTTCCTTTCGTCCAGACTCATCCTACTGACCTAACACGCAACCCATTGAATTCTCGAGTACTGTTAAATACATGAAAAGGGGTCTTCCCAAAATAGGATGTATTAAGATCGGAGGCTCTTGAAGATAGCCCTTAATCTTATCAAAAGCTTTTTGGCAATCTGAATTCCAAACAACTGTCTGATCCTTTCGTAACAATTTGAAAATGGGTTCACAAGTAAGAGTCATATTGGAAATAAATCTGGATATGTAGTTCAATCTTCCAAGGAAACCTCTGACTTGTTTCTCAGTTTGTGGAGCCGGCATATCTTGAATGGCTCGAACTTTATCTGGATCTACCTCAATCCCTCGGTGGCTAACAATGAAACCGAGTAATTTCCCTGATCTCACTCCAAAAGTACACTTGGCTGGGTTTTGTCTCAACCGATACTTTCTGAGTCTCTCAAACAACTTCAACAGATGATTCAAATGGTCTTCCTCACTTTGAGATTTGGCGATCATATCATCAACATACACTTCTATCTCTTTATGCATCATGTCATGAAATAAGGTCACCATGGCTCTTTGATAAGTGGCACTAGCATTCCTCAAACCGAAAGGCATGACTTTGTAACAGTAAGTTCCCCAAGGAGTAATGAGAGTAGTCTTTTCCATGTCATCTGGATCCATCTTGATTTGGTTGTATCCGGAGAAACCATCCATAAACGAGAAAACTGCAAAGAGAGCCGTATCATCCACTAATGTATCAATATGCGGCAAAGGGAAATCATCTTTCGGACTAGCCTTGTTCAGATCCCTATAATCCACACACATTCTGACCTTCCAATCTTTCTTCGGCACGGGTACAATATTAGCTACCCATTCGGGGTACTTGGATACTGCCAAGAAACCTGCATCAATCTGCTTCTTCACTTCGTCTCGAATCTTAAGAGCCATATCAGGTCTAGTTCTTCGGAGCTTTTGTTTGACTGGCGTGCATTCTGGTCGGAGCGGTAGCTTGTGGACCACTATGTCTGTGTCTAAACTTGGCATATCCTGATATGACCAAGCAAATACATCCACACACTCTTTTAAAAGCTTCACCAATTGTTGCTTGACATCTGCCCCAAGTGTTGCCCCAATCTTGACCTCTTTCTTGTCTTCTTCGGTTCCAAGATTAATAACATCTACCTGTTCTTTATGAGGTTGAAGCTCTGGGTGCTCGTAACATGCCATTTTTGCCAGTTCATTAAGGATCTCAAAATCTTCGTCCTCATCTTCGGCTTGGTATATTGGTGAGTCAAAGTCAGGAGGGAAAGCAAAGTTAATGGATTCAACAGGTTTTGGGGTATCACTGCATGTTGGAATGGCTTAATTTATTAAAACACACAAGGACAAATGCAACAATCAAGAAAATGTTTTGATGATTTTTTTTAGAAAATGCCATCTTCTTTTTAAACATGGAAACAAAAACAGTTAAGGAAACAACAACAAAAGGATTTAACAAAATAGTTCATTAATCATAATATTCTTCAAAGCATGGGGCCCTTACAAAATGCATCATATAGCCTTCGGCATGGCCATGGAGGTTTAAAGATAAAACAACAACAAGTAAAGAAAAAAACAAATAACTTCGACACAGGAAAGATCACAGGAATCTCAATAGCCTCCCAATTGCCTAAAGCAGCTTCACCATGATATACTAAATGTTCAATGTCTTCGTCTTCAGAATCTTCTCCCACGGCATTGACTTGGAATCCTCAACTGATTAACACCTCTTAGATAGTCTTCGGACGTCCTTCGGCGTGTGTTGACGCTTCATCATGAGTTGATTTGTAACCCAACCCTTGGCGACCCTTGTTGTTGAACTGGTTGATACATGGGCGTTGGTTGCACTGTCTGATAACTTGGAACAGGGTGGATGAAAGCAGGCGTTATAGCTGCCACATATGGTTGTTGAGCATACTATACTGGATACATCGGTTGTTGTGTCAGATTTTGCTGAGGTTGCTGAACATAGCCTTGTGGAGGCTGCTGAACATAACCTTGTGGAGGCCGTTGATATCTTTGGTAAGGCTGCTTCCAAGTCTGATTCCTTTTCCCCACTGTTATGGCGTTTGTTTCTCCCTCTTTCTTTTTATGAAAATTACCCCTGAACTTCTTGACATTGTTGTTGTTGGAACCACCAGAACTACTAGTCATTTTTCCATTCTTCAATCCCAATTCTACTCTCACCCCCACTGCCACTATATCGGAGAAACTCGACGTTACACTGCTAATCATCTTCTCATAAAATTCAGGTCTTACCGTATCCACAAACCAATCTATCAACTCTTTCTCATTTAAAGGAGGTTCCACTTGAGAGGCAGTCTCCCTTCAACATTGTGCATATTCCTTGAACGATTCGGAACTCTTTTGTGTCATACTCAGCAATTGTCTTCTGTCTGGGGCCAAGTCCATATTGTATTTGTAATGCTTCATGAAAGCATCGACCAAGTCTTGGAAACTGTGAATGCGAGACTGATCTAAACTCAAATACCACTTAGCAGGGGCTCCATTCAAGCTATCCTGGAAACAATGGATCATCAACTTATTATCTTCTACATGTGCAGCCATTCTTCGGTAATACATGATAAAATGCTCAGAGGACAAGTAGCACCAGTGTACTGATCAAAGCTGGGGATTTTCAATTTTGGCGAAATTACCAATCCAGACACTAAACATATATCTCTGGCATCAGTACCAAAGATATCATTCCCTTCCATGGCTTTAACCTTCCTCCCTATAGTTTCTACACTCTCCTTCAATTTATCATGTCGTCCACTTCCTTCTTCAGAACCATCAGGAACTTCAAACACTGGTGGATGGGTGTGAAAAATAGGGCGTACTTGAGTTCGTACAGAGGCTGGAGTATAAGTCGGAACAGCTCGGGGAATCTCTGCCCCTAGAGAAACTGATTGTTGACTGAATGGTGGCGGAGGTACAAAACCTGGTATGAACCCATATGGTGGAATACTTGCAACAGTGACTGCCGTTGGGATCGGCTCCACAACTAGATTAGTGATTTCAGAAACTATAGTGGCCTGAGTGTCCATTTTTTCATTGATGACTTGTAAGACTTCCATGATTCGTCCAACACTTCCTCGTAAGTCTTCAAGTTCATTGTCAACCCTATCCAGAGCCAAATTGTGTTCTTCCATTCTTTGACGAGCTTGGGCTCGTGTGTTGTATTGATGGCGAGAATTCAGTATGATTCTAGAGATAAGACAACAAGATGAGACACAGCACAGGAAATGCACATGAAATGATATGGGTGCAGATGGAAAAATGCAAAATTAATCATTCAAGGAATCCAAAGAAATATTTGCAAAAATTATAACGATGGGGAAATAAAGCAAATTCAAAGTCTTCATAGATTAATAACTGAGAGTTTTACAATAACAATTCGAAACTGAAACACAAATCTTCAATACAGATACATGATAAAACACAGAAAACAAAAAAATCCTAGATCTTCTGGATGGAGGGTCCCTCGTCTCCTGGTTGACTCTTCTTTCCACCTTGACAGACCAACTCCTGGAGCTCTTCCTTCTCTTACATAACCTCAGAATACTTATCTCTCCAAGCTTTTCCTTCTTTTTCAGCTTTTGCCAAAGCAGCTTTCAATTCTTCCACAAGAGTAAGTTTTGTTGAGTTAGGCTCAAAGCGAGTATAGAACATCTTCAATGCTGCTTCTTTCACCTATGATAACTAAGATTCTGAAATGGCAGTGTCATGGTAACCTAAAGCAGTTACTCCCCTTGTGTGGATGTGACGCCAAGTATACACAGTCCGAGCCTTGTAGGCTAGATTCTTCCCTTCTTCAATGTAGAAGCTTCTCAAAAAGGCTGGGTCTGGTTCATTCTCCATCGGGTGTCCCAATCGGCGATGAGCTAAAATGGGATTATAGCTAATGCAACCATCAATGCTGATAACGGTACAATCGGGAAATCCCCACAGCTCTGGATCATGGCAATCCCTCCATACATAGGGTCATACCACTTAATATCTGAATGTTTGAGTAACAACAACTTCTCTATCCATGAGAGTCCATTCTACATATCCCTGAGTGCTAGAAGCCTTGGCAAGTGCGAAATAAACCACTTGTACAAGAGAACGGTGCAACACTCAAACTGTCCAACTCCATGACGGTTTCTTCGATGGATGGAAAAATACACATCAGCCAACAAGGTAGGTACAGGATTTTTGATTAAGAAAAGGTTGATTGCATTCGCTTCCACAAAATTATCAGCAGTCGGAAACAGGAAAAGTCTGTAAATTAGCAAAACCAGAATGGCCTCAAATGCTTCAGAATTCTTCGAATCGGCATAACATTGAGCTTTTTCATATAGGAACATAGCTAGAAATCCATATAGCCCTCCCTTAGCAGTCATATGAGATCATACTTCATCCATCTCCAAATGTGCGGCCTCTGCAATTACTCTTTTGTTAGGAGTCCCTTCTCTTCCAGAAAATGGTCTAGGAGTGACGCCTACTCCCATCAGGGCAAAATATTCTTCCAAGGTTGGCAGCAACTAGTAATTTGGAAACGTGAAACAATGATAAGTTGAATCATAAAACTGCACGAGCGCTGACAACATCTCCTCATCCACTTGAACTTCTAGTAAAGACAGCATATTCCCATACTTCTCTCTGAACACCTCAGGGTCTTCTACTAAACTTCCAAGTTTCTTCAGGTTCTCCAAATTTGGGCTTCGGAACACAATCTCTTCCTTCTTTCTAGAATCCATCCTATAATATCTGCAAAACAATCTTTAGTTCCTTGAATGATTAATAAATGTGAATGCAAATGCACAAAGTATCATGGAACCAAGATTTTGTAAACATCAAAACGTCATAGACTTAATTTCACTGGATTACAAAGTTTTGGTACATCTTACAAAAGTCTTTAAACAGAAAGCTAAATAAAAGCTAACAAAAGTCCTAAGAAGGTTCTCCTAATAGCCTCAAGTTGAGCTTCTCAATCTTCCTCTCCATCTGGGGCTTCTCAAGGATGAGCTTATCCACGATCAACTTCCACGGAGTCGACTGAGGGCTAGAAGAAAATAAATCTTCTTGCGCCTTTCTCTTCTTGCAGGAGAGTACCTCTTCATTCTTCAACTCTAATTGCTTCTGGAGCTCTGCGTTCTCTTCAACAACCACTTGGTACTTGTGCTTCCAAGCGTCTTCGGTTTGTCGTGCCTTGCTCAAAGCAATCCTTAACTTCTCCTCTTCACACATGAAGATCAAGGTATGCTCCTCTTTTAAAGCCATGGGTTCTTGTCGAGAATAGGGCATCTTCAACTCAATGGCTCTCTTTCAGACCCATTGGAGATAAGGTTCCAAAGAGACACAATTAGGTTTTCCCAAGTCTTTCTTTCCTTTTTTGTGAAAATGGCTCCATGATTTTAGAATCCTCTCTTTCTGCTCTTGATTACCACTCTCTTCCTTGAAGAAAATATTTTCTACATGAACACTAATGGGCTTGTATTTCAAAGAATATCCCAATTGTCGACAAGCAAGGACTGGGCTGTAACTGATTCCTCCATTGGCACCAAGAAGAGGTACATTACCAAAATTTCCACAGCTGTCAATGATCATTATCCCATCATATTCACGGTCGTACCAATCAATATCAGAGTGCGTGAGAGCCATAATCTTCTGTGACCACCACCCTTTCTTCGGATCCTAAAAGGCGTGAGATTTAGGCAAGTGTGAAATAAACCACTTGTACAGTAATGGAGCACAGCAAGTGATCATCCCTCCCTTGTGGAAATTCCTGAGATGAACAGAATGATACGCGTCTGCTAGAAGACTACGTACAGGGTTTTTCTTCAAGAAAATCTTAATGGCGTTGAGGTCTACAAAGTTATTCGAACTACGTTGACTCTGACTTTCCCATTGCACGAGGGAGTACATAGGCAAGAAGCGGCGATGCTCTGCCTAGTCACTTCTCTTTTCTTTTGTCCCCAAGCCTTTAGCTAGATAGTTTCAAGACACCCTTTTAGATATACAACAATGCGTGGATCCCGTCGAGTACGACGGACGTGAGGGGTGATAATACCTTCCCCTTGCGTAACCGACTCCCGAATCCAGAAATTGTTGCGATGACCCTGTCTTTCCCTTTTTCGTCAGGTTTTTGCGATCGTTTCCTTTCCCTCTCTTTGGGATAAATAACGAAAGTGGCGACTCTTCTGTTTTTTCCGCCGGTTGTTTTTCGCAGTTGCAACAGGGATCTATCATCTTAATTGATGTCAGATTGTGCGGTAGTGTTTGTCCTATCATCCTTTTGGGGGTAGTGGTCTTTGTGAGTTTCGCTCCGTCATCCTTTTGGTGGGGAGTCTGTCATTGTAATTTATGTTAGATTGTGCGATAGTGTTTGTCCTATTATCCTTTTGGTGGTAGTGGCCGGTGTGAGTTTCGCTCTCTCATCCTTTTGTTGGGGGGTCTGTCATCTTGATTGATGTCAGATTGTGCGATAGTGTTTGTCCTATCATCCTTTTGGTGGTAGTGGTCGTTGTGTGTTTCGCTCCGTCATCATTTTGATGGGTGGTTGTCATTGTAATTTATGTCAGATTGTGCGATAGTGTTTGCCCTATCATCCTTTTGGTGGTAGTGGCCGGTGTGAGTTTCGCTCTGTCATCCTTTTGGTGGGGGGTCTGTCATCTTATTGATGTCAGATTGTGCAATAGTGTTAGTCCTATCATCCTTTTGGTGGTAGTGGTTGTAGTGAGCTTCGCTCCGTCATCATTTTGGTGGGGGGGTCTGCCATCTTGATTGATGTCAGATTGTGCGATAGTGTTTGTCGTATAATCCTTTTGGTGGTAGTGACCGGTGTGAGTTTTGCTCCGTCATCCTTTTGGTGGGGGGTCTATTATTGTAATTTATGTCATATTGTTTGATAGTGTTTGTCCTATCATCCTTTTGGTGGTAGTGGCCGGTGTGAGTTTCGCTCTGTCATCCATATGGTGGGGGGTCTGTCATCTTGATTGATGTCATATTGTGTGATAGTGTTTGTCCTATCATCCTTTTGGTGGTAGTGGCCAGTGTGAGTTTCGCTCCGTCATCCTTTTGGTGGGGGGTCTGACATTATAATTGATGTTAGATTGGGCGATGGTGTTTGTCCTATCATCCTTTTGGTGGTACTGGCCGGTGTGAGTTTCGCTCCGTCATCCTTTTGGCGGGGGGTCTGTCATCTTGTTGATGTCAGATTGTGAGATAGTGTTTGTCCTATCATCCTTTTAGTAGTAGTGGCCGGTGTGAGTTTCGCTCCGTCATCCTTTTGTTGGAGGGTCTGTCATCTAATTGATGTCAGATTGTGCGATAGTGTTTGTCCTATCATCCTTTTGGTGGTAGTGGCCGGTGTGAGTTTCGCTCCGTCATCCTTTTGGTGGGGGTTATGTCGTCTTGTTGATGTCAGATTGTGCAATAGTGTTTGTCCTATCATTTTTTGGTGGTAGTGGCTGTAGTGAGTTTCACTCCGTCATCATTTTGGTGGGGGGTTTGTCATCTTAATTGATGGTAGATTGTGCGATAATGTTTGTCATATCTTCCTTTTGGTGGTAGTGGCCAGTGTGAGTTTCACTCTATCATCCTTTTGGTGGGGGTCTGTCATCTTAGTTGATGTTAGATTGTGCGATAGTGTTTGTCCTATCATCCTTTTGGTAGTAGTCGACGGTGTGAGTTTTGCTCCGTCACCCTTTTGGTGGGAGGTCTGTCATCTTGCTGATATCATATTCTTTGATAGTTTTTTTCTTATCATCTGTTTGGTGGTAGTGGCCGGTGTGAATTTCGCTCCGTCATCCTTTTATTGGGGGGTCTGTCATCTTATTGATGTTAGATTGTGTGATAGTGTTTGTCGTATCATCCTTTTGGTGATAGTGGCTGGTGTGAGTTTCGCTCCGTCATCCTTTTGGTGGGGGGTCTGTCATCTTGATTAATGTCAGATTGTGCGATAGTGTTTGTCCAATCATCCTTTTGGTGGTAGTGGCCGGTGTGAGTTTCGCTCCGTCATCCTTTTGGTGCGTGATCTGTCATCTTGAATGATGTCAGATTTGCGGTAGTGTTTGTCCAATCATCCTTTTAGTGGCAGTGACCGGTGTGAGTTTCGCTACGTCATCCTTTTGGTGGAGGGTCTAGCATCTTATCTGATTTCAGATTGTGCGATAGTGTTTGTCTAATCATCCTTTTGGTGGTAGTGGTCGTTGTGAGTTTCGCTCTGTCATCCTTTTGGTGGGGGTTTGTCATTTTAATTTATGTTAGATTGTGCGATAGTGTTTGTTCTATCATCCTTTTGGTGGTAGTGGCTGATGTGAGTTTTGCTCTTTCATCCTTATGGTGGGGGGTCTGTCATCTTGGTTGATGTCATATTGTGCGATAGTGTTTCTCCTATCATCCTTTTGGTGGTAGTGGCCATTATGAGTTTCGGTCCGTCATCATTTTGGTGGGGGGGGGGGGGGGCTGTCATTGTAATTTATGTCAGATTCTGCAATAGTGCTTGTCCTATCATCCTTTTGGTGGTAGTGGCCGGTGTGAGTTTCGCTCTGTCATTCTTTTGGTGGGGGGTCTGTCATCTTGTTGATGTCAGATTGTGCAATAGTGTTTGTCCTATCATCATTTTGGTGGTAGTGGCTGTAGTGAGTTTCGCTCGGCCATCATTTTGGTGGGGGGTCTGTCATGTTGATTGATGTCAGATTGTGCGATAGTGTTTGTCCTATCATCCTTTTGGTGGTAGTGGCCGTTGTGAGTTTCGCTCCTTCATCCTTTTGGTGGGGGGTCTATCATTGTAATTTATGTCAGATTATTTGATAGTGTTTGTCCTATCATCCTTTTGGTGGTAGTGGCCGGTGTGAGTTTTGCTATGTCATCCTTTTGGTGGGGGGTCTGTTATCTTGATTGATGTCAGATTGTGCGATAGTGTTTGTCCTATCATCCTTTTGGTGGGGGGTTGTTACACCCCAAAATTTGCCCATCCTTTTCTTAACTTGGTTTATGTTTCATTTCATTTCTTTAAGAGAGCTCATTGAGTGCCTTGAGGGTCATTGTGTAGCTCATCCAAATGTTTGTGCCAAGTGTGAAGAGTTAAAGTTGAAGGTGTTGCAATTAGGGTTTTCATTTGGTAAATTCTCAATCAACTGTGAAATTCAAGGAGATTAATACTCAATTCCAAGTCTCTATGGTCTTGGGATGTTGTGTTAATATGTATGAGATATCACTTCAAGTTCAACTCATCAAGGATCAAGTGTGTGAGAAGTTACTAAATTAGGGTTCTTAGGGTAAAATCCCATATTTAGTGCCTGACTTCAAGAGCACCTATCTCAAGATACAAGTTTCATCTCAACTTTTTACCAACATGGAACTTGTAGAGCATGTTCTTAGCTTTAATTTGAGTACTAGAAGTCCTTGATTGGATTTATAGCACTCAAGTTATGATCCAGATAAGTTACAGGTCAGCGGAGGGATGTGATTTTGGTCAACAAAAGTCAACCAACTTCCAAGCCATTTTTAACCTAGAAGGATGTTTCTCCTCAACTTTTGGCCAACATGAAAGTTTTAGGTCTTGGTCTTAACTTTCCAAAATGTACTAGAAGTTTTTCATCTGATTTGTAGAACTCAAGCTATGAGGTTTGCAAGTTAGAGGTATTTTGGGAAAGGGATATTATAGGTCATAAAATTATAGGTCCATTTCACCAACTTGCACACTTCAAATGAAGATTTTTACAACACCAAACTTGCTCCAAATGGTGTTATTTTTTTCTTCAAGCATTGAGAAGTCATGGAATTGGCTTGGTTTGAGGATTTGATATGAGAATTTTCATGGAAAAAGGTTTAAAAAGGCAAAATTGGAATTATTTCATTATTGATTAATTTGGTGCAAATAAGTGCATTTTTTGAGTGCAAACAACATTTTGAACACATTGGCATTTTTGGATTTTGATTTTGAGGTGTCTAAGTGAGCCATTTTCAAGGTTTCTTCATTATGAAGTTACACAACAAATCTCCACCATTAAGATCAAACAAAGCTCCAATGCTGACCATTCATACTCCATGTGGTACCAGCAAGTGTTTTCAACCATTTTGGATCCAATTTGAGGGGAAATTCGTGTACATGAGTAAGCTTGAAATTCAATTCCTTGGATTTTTGATTGGGCTGTTAGAGGCTGAGTTTGGGCTCAATTATCATCAAGATCCATTGCATATAAGGTTTTGAACCTTCACAAATCATCAGAGGTGGAAATTGGAGCCAAATTGATCAAGTTCAGTTTTCAAAAAGTGGTGGAATTTCAAATTTCGAATTTGGAGATTGAGGACATTTCAAGCCAAATTGTGAATTGAGAAAGCTCTATTGGAGATCATTGAACGATTCTGGGCAATTATCTTCAAGCTTAAGCTCCATTTGAAGGCTCAGTGGAAGTTCTCCACTAGGTAATTGAAATTCAACATTACACTCTTGATAAGCATCAATTCACTGCCATTTTTGCATATTTGAGACGTAGAAACAATGTAGATCTTTAATGTGTAAAACGAACTGGCATTGGTTGTGATTGTTGGATTGTGCTAAAAAAATGTTTGGATCTGTTTTGGCTTGTTTATGCGTGTTCTTACTTGTTTAATGCTTGATCTGTAACCTACGTTACTTCTAGTTGAGTTTTAGATCAAATTGGAGAGGTTTTCTTGAACTTTGGATTTTGGTGTGTGATCTTGTTGTCTTCGGGTTCGGAATTTTACGTAGGATTAGTGGTTTTTGAGGCTAGAAATGAGATCCTCGTGATCTCTAGTTAAATTTAATATAAAATTTGGCCAGATTGGTTGAGTTTTGGTAGCACGTGTTGTTGTGGTTCTGCTTATGGTGGGGGATGGCCGGAGAACACGATGAACAGTGTTCTCCGGCCGGTGACTGGTTTTTCTTGTTGTTTTGGGGAAGAAGATGATGAGGTGTCCTTGTGTGGTACGCTAGATGTGCTGACTTTTGATCCCAACGGTGGAGATTAAGACCTACGATGGTCTTTAGTTGACTGATTCCACATGATCTATTTTAAATCCTCATTTATTTGCTAGCGCGTTCGTGGCCATATGATTCCTTACCATTTGATCAAGTGGTTCTGAGTGAGTGTCCTTGGTACACCTTGTTTGACTCGTTGCACGCAACTATCAGATTTATTTGGTTTTTGTTTTATTTGGATTGGGCTTATCACGTGCTTGCTAATTGCACCCCTCAGTTGGGCCCAGTTCTTGTTTCTAACTGTTTTCTGTTGCTATTTGCCACGCAGGTTTCATTATTTTCATTGTATTTCTTTTGTTTTTATTTTATTTTTCTGTTTAGAATTTAAATCATTAAAAATAACTCCAATATGTTAAAAATTCACCAAAAATATTTTTTATCAACTTTGAAGTGTCTACTTTTTTTTGGATATTTTTATTTTATTTTTCAGTTTTATTTTCAATTAAAAAATGAATTAAATATTGGAGTGGTTTTAGATGGTTTGAATTTTAACATGGTTCGCCTTTGCATTTATTTCTCTCATTCTTTTTTGATCCAATGATTGAAAATTGATCCTCATCTCAATGATGAGTTGATCAATTTTTTAGGACCATTTTGCCCCTGGTTGTTGACTTTTAGGTTGACTTTTATGGCTTTTCTTCTTACTTTTGTTTCTCCCATTTCTAAGTGGTACATCTAAATGATTTGATTCGTTTGATGGTGCTTTGAGGGGACATTTGCCTTGATCTTTTGGCCTCTGGTTGCCAACTAGTGTAGCTTCTTTGTGTATTTTATTTGATATTGTTTGAGCCTTTTCCCTATTTTTGAAGTGACTTGCAAGTTAGGTCATCTCATAGGACATCTCACACAAGTGCATGACCTAGTTTGGGTTGGAAATGACCTTTGTGGATCTAATAAGCTCTCAACTCTTCTTGTTTAAAATTTTAGACATGTTGAGCTTGCTGTATGTTCATTTTTAGGTCAAAATTATGTTCATTGCTTGTTGATTGATGCTTTTCTTTTTGTGCTTTCAACTTAAACTCTTAAGTGGTACTTGGTTGCTTCCATTGTGCTCTTGCTTGCATTTCTTCTTGTTGTGCTTTGCTATTGCTTGTGAGCTATCTTCTTTTCATCTCTCTTCTGTCCAATGACCTTGGAGTATCATTTAAGGAAGCTTGGTGCCTCCTTAGGAGGAATTTGAAGCTTACCTAAAGTGATGAATCCATGAGGACTCTTTCTTTGTGTTTGTCACTTGTTTGCTTGCCTTTGATGCATCTCTCTCCTTCTTCTCTTTTCTTGCATTTCCATATGCATGCTTGGTTGAGATGAGCTTGTGGAGGCTACTGTCCCACACTATTTTCCTCCCACTATCATTCTATGTGTGCATCTTATGTGTGCATCCTTTCATTTGCATATGCATTTTTCTTTTTCTTCTTCTTCTTCTTTTGCTTTCTTTTCCATGCTCCCCATAAGTTCTCTAACCTCTTGAGGTTATGATAGACATTAGGGTTCTAACTATGCATGATAATATTAGGTAGTTCCTTTTTCAAACTCAACTTTAGATCCACTTTGCATGATAACTTTTAGTATTGATTAGTCTCCCATTAGTGTGCCTTCTTCTCTCCTCATCTTCAAACAAGTTTAACATACTTAATAAGGATGATGAATGTTATGCCATGAGCCTTATACTTGGGAAATGGTGATTGAGGGGCCACCTCTCAATTACCTAGAGTATTTAGTATACGTCCTTAGGACGATATGCGACGCATTCGATCCTAGGGTTTAGAATTTGTTACAACATACATTATGAACACTCTAATTCAAAACACTTCTTCTCTAAAAGACAAAAAAAAATTTCAAACCTTTTTCACCCTTTGGGGTTCTTAATCAAGAAAATCTTTTCACAAAAAGAGTGTCGTTAACTCTTAGTTCTACCGCAAACGGTAACGCCTAAGTCTTCAATGGTCGAGCTGCATACACCAACTACTAGAACTATTTGTTAACCCTACTCGGGCCTAAAAACTTTTGAACCAACCTGTGGTCCTTTGAGCCCGAACTACGTTTGCTTTGATCTTTCGTACCAGACGAAAGTACGTAGGCACGAGACACGATGTCTCGGCGAGCAACCTTCCCCCTTTCTTTAGCCGTAGTTAGGCGAACTACGTTGACTCTGACTTTCCCATTACACGAGGGAGTACATAGGCACAGAGCGGCGATGCTCTACCGAGTCATTTCTCCTTTCTTTTTCTTTTGTCCTTAAGCCTTTAGCTAGATAGTTTCAACACACCCTTTTAGATAGACAACAATGCGTGGATTCCGTCGAGTACGCCGGACGTGAGGGGTGTTAATACCTTTGCCTTGCGTAACCGACTCTCGAATCCAGACATTCTTGCAATGACCTTGTCTTTCCCTTTTTCTCTTGGTTTTTGCGATCGTTTCCTTTCCCTCTCTTTGGGATAAATAACGAAAGTGGCGACTCTTCTTTTTTTTCCGCCGGTGGTTTTTCGCAGTTGCGACAGCTGCCGACTCTGTTGGGGACCGAACCCAGAAAATCTGGTTCCCTATGCGAGTCACTCCTAGCGTTTGTCTGTTTATCTTTGGGTGTTGTACATATGTGCTTTATTTACTTTCGCATTTTACTTTCCCGTTTTATTTTCCGCATCATATATCATTATTGCTGTGCTGTGGGGAGGGAACTTTCATGGAGTGATAAGCCGGACCCAGGCTTGAGTATACACCTAGTATTAGAGTGGAGACTAGTGGGGGCCTATTTGCTTAGCAGATACAGTTCCCCATGAAATTCACACTCAGACGACATTTTCTTTGATGATTTTCCTTCAAATCCTTAGGATCGGTTGGGATTTTGGATTTGAGAATTGTTGACTCTGGGAACCGATCATTTGTGAGTCAGTTAAGTGAGGCCTCTTTAGGAGACTATGATGCCAAACCAGAAATGGTGAGCGTATCATCATTTCTTGAAAGTCTGTGATGCTGATGAACGCATAGGATGCCAAACCTTGTCAATGGATAGGTCCACATCTGTGAGGGGGATTGGGTTGTGCAGGAAACCTTAGCCTTCAGATTACCCGGTTCTTTGTAAGTGTGAATATGTATCCATGATATCAGTGGATCCTGTTGTCGGTACTGTGTTCTTGCTAAGGCGAAGCTCTAGTTTTTCTCAACCGACAGCACAACAGTCTTGATCCCTTGTTTGCATTTGCATTTGCATTTTCATCTGCATCTCCTTAACATGTATTTGTGTTGCAGGTGCATATTTCTCGTTTGATTCTAGTGATCTTTTCCCTCCTTGCTGTTATGGAGTCCCTGAAGAGTATAGTGGCCTACAAGTTTCCAGTTCCAGATGTGAGTACTTTGTTCAGTCTGATTGCCTTGGGTGAGAAAGCAGTAATAGAAGAGTTCAGGAAGTCTTATGCGAGATTATTGAGATATGTCTGAAGGCCTTCTGAATATGAGATTAGTGGTGTCTATACTCTCTTACAGTTTTACGATGCCCAATTGAGATGTTTCGTATTTCCTGACTGTGCCTTGGCTCCTACACTAGAGGAGTATTCGGAGCTTTTAGGGGTACCCATTTGGATTCGGATGTCGTTTGTTCATGTTGATATTAAGCCTGAGCTGGCTGAGCTTGCTGCTATTTTGCACCTTGCCGGTATCATATAGTCAGTTGTTGCCGTTTTTGATCAAGGGTTGATTGATAGTGTCGAAGGAAATGAATCCTGTGATTTTGCCGTATCCGCAGGGTTTTGATGTCAATGCATACTGTGAGTACCATGATGGGGCACAAGAGCATTCAACTGAGGCTGCAAGGTGCTTAGAAGCCAAGTTCAGACTCTGCTGGATTCTAACCGGATCTCGATCACGCCTCAAGGCATTCAAATCAATGATATTCCGGCATCCGGCCAGGCAGGTGTATCAGTTCATCTTGTGGAAGAGTTCACCGAAAGCAAGTGTTCAGAGGATTATCAGACTGACTTCAGCGAGCAATTCTGAAGATGACTGACTCACCAGCAAGACAAGATGTGAAAGCCCGGTTCCCAAAAGCTGGCAATCTTTGTTTTATCCTGTTATTTCTTTACCTTTGTAGTTTCTTTCTTGTGTAAATGCAAATTTCGCTCGTAAAACTTGTTTGTTTTCATTTGATATTGATAATGAAATGAATATGCATGTTTTGATTTAATCCATTCGTGTTCACTAATTGCTTTTTACAGATGTTATACGCTTGTTTAATTGGAATCCGGGGAGGATGACGAAGTTTAAAGACGCGCAAGCTTCCGATTGTATGCTTTTAAAATAAAACATGCTGATGATGTACAGGCATTGTTTCAAATCCCCAAACACCAGAGATATAAGGATGATAATCCCTTGTTAACCCCGTTGAGCATAGTAGTAGGAGTTTCTTTCTGAAAATGAAAAATCCTAAATCTTAACCTAGGGCAGGGTATGTGTCAACTTATTTGGCTAAACATCCGAACTGTAACAGGAGGGTTCCCGTTCGAGGATCAATCACACCTCTAGAGGTCGTGCCTAAAAAACCACAATGGTTAAATATTGCTGACCAAGGAGTGAAACAGTCACAAGCCCTTCAATAAATCAGACAACCCAGTGTCACACGATTTGTTCCGGAAAAAAAGAAAAAAGAATCAAAGAAGAAGCCTGCTAAGTTGAATCTTGAGAAAAGGCGACTTAGGCAAAATTAGGGCATCCCGCTGGACTTCGAAATTAAAAGAAGCTAAAAATAGCCAGTCCAGGCAAAAGTTAGGGAAATAAAAAAATGATGATGAAAAACAAGTCGTGTGATTCAGGCACCAAAAGATGAAAAGCGAGTGTGACTGTCACTCCAAAAACTTGTGGTTGCCCGAACCATCACTCCTATCCTTAACCTTTGAAAGGTGAGTGTTAGCGTCGAATTAGCTGAATATAGGATTGAAGAACATAATGGAGAGTGGGTGGGTTAAAATAAACTTTGAGCCTTTATCTTTTCTTTGTGAAACGTGAACCTGACCAAGTTACAACCTGAAAAAGTCCTAATTGAAGCAGGTTTGTTTTGAAAGCATACTTCGGTAAAGATCGCATCGAAACTGACTCCTAAAAGGATTCTTCTTACAACGTTGTGCTAATGTTGACATGTTGATAATTGATTTATTCACTTTAAGTCACAAATTTTTCCAGTGAACAGATTGGATTTCAAAAACTATCATATGCATTGCATTTAATATATCTTTTATGCAGAATAATTTGTTTTACTTGCGAGTAAGTGCTTGACAGCAGGAAAGTTCCCGCAGAGGAAAGTTCGATCAGGATAGAATGCAGAATGCCTGAATACTCTTTTGAGTTATATCAAATGATCATATCATGAGAGTCAGCCATCCATAAGTCATTTAATCTGAGGCAGTCAAGTCGAGATTCGGTGAATCTCTCGCAGCCAAGAGACACTTTCCCCACAGACCAGCCAGTCTGGGGCAAAGTCATTGCAGACTGGGGCTAGCCACCCTAAAAGCGTAGAAGCTATGTCTTGTCCAAGGGGCAATTAATATGAAGTACCCATTTAGGGATTCAAGATGTTGAGTAGTAAACCATCAGGGTGCAGAGATTCAGGTTCCCTGTCAAGGAAAATGTTATGAAGATCCCACAGGCTGGGGCAAGAATTGAAGATGAAGGAGTTGTTCTTCTCCATATCTTCAGAATTCATTAGGATGAGTCGACCAGGGACAAATCCTTTCATGTTACAAGTCCAGGGGGCAAGCCATCTCGAGTTTGTTTCGTGGCAAGTTTTTCTTTTCAAGACTAACCGTCCTAGAGACGAGACTGGGGCAAACTAAATTACACTGGGGCAGTTACTCGAGCAAGGTTATTTCTCCCCATCCAGAGTTCATTTTGAGCATTTGGAGTTGGCATCCTTATCCCGAGTAAGTGAAGTTCGCATTTCTATCCCCAGTATAGTTGTATGCGGTCTTGAGCAAGCAGGTAGCGTGTACGCGTTCCTTCGGCAGTCGTTGCACATTTGATCCCCGCAAGGTGCATGCTTGTATGTGCTCCCCAGCGAGTAGTGATTGGATTTTCTCCACACAGAGTAATTTGCAGCCAGGTCAGGTTCGTTCCCTGGCGGAGAAATCCCTAGCAAGTTGAAAGAATGGGTTTCCCCAGCGGATTTGTTCTCTCTTCCCCAGCAGGATAGAAGAATGTTGTCACGTTGGTATTTTCTTTGCAGGAGGCCAGCAAAGGCTCGCTTCTCGGGATAAGTCCAGTTGTTATTGGCATGAGCAAGTTTACGCTCCATCCCCGGCAGAATCTTTGATTCCCTCAACAGGGTTATTTTGTTATCCCAGCAGGGTGGTTTCTGTATCTCTAGCATTCGTCATGCTGATTCAGTTCTGTTGCATCTACATGTGAGCATAGCATCTACCCAAACGCGTAACATTTCCATTTCGTATGGAGCATTACGCCATTTTCAAACATATGCATGTGAAACATAAGCCAGGTTGTTATCTCTTTGTTTCAGGTGTATCTCGCAGGTGATGGGTCTTTGCCCACGTGGTGGTTAAACCCAAGTTCATGTTGTTTCCCCAGTGGAGTTTCTCCATGATTGTTATCTGTGGGTGATCCTAACTTCTTGTGGATTTTGTTGCTCGCTTTTATTTAGCGAAGTTCTGGCGGCGATGTCAGAAGTTTCTCAGAAATTTTTGAGGAATATGGTTATCTGACGGTGATGTTTGATGCTTATCAAATGTATGTTTGTCTTGTGGCGATGTCAGAGGTTTATTAGAACTGTGGTTGTCTGACGGTGATGTCAGAGTTCTTTATCCCCACAGGTACTTAACGGCGATGTCAGGTGTCTCTCGAAATTACAGTTAGCTGGCGGTGATGCCAGATGTTTGTCGGATTTATGGTTGATGATGGTGATGTCAGAGTTCTCTTACTAAGTTTGTGTTTTTCTGGCGGCGATGTCAGATATCTTTGGTTTTCCAGCGGTGATGTTGGAGGTTTGTTTCTGGCGGCGATGTCAGATGTTTTTAGTTTCTCCAACGGCAATGTTGGATGTTTGTTTCTGGCGGCGATGTCAGATGTTTTTAGTTTCTCCAGCAGCGATGTTGGATGTTTTTTCTGGTGGCGATGTCAGATGTTTTTAGTTTCTCCAGCGGCGATGTTGAATGTTTGTTTCTGGCGACGATGTCAGATGTTTTTAGTTTCTCCAACGGCGATGTTGGATGTTTGTTTCTGGCGGCAATGTCAGATGTTTTTAGTTTCTCCAGCGGCGATGTTGGATGTTTGCTTCTGACGGTGATGTCAGATGATATAGTTTACTAGCAGCGATGTTGGAGGTTGGTTTCTGGCGGCGATGTCAAATTCTTTTAGTTTCTCCAGCGGTGATGTTGGATGTTTGTTTCTGGCGGCGATGTCAAATGTTTTCAGTTTCTCCAGCGGCGATGTTTGATGTTTGTTTCTGGCAGCGATGTCATATGTTTTGGTTTCCCAGCGGCGAGGTTGGATGTTTGTTTCTGGCGGCGATGTCAGATGATCTTTTGATTTCCCAGTGGCGAGGTTGGATGTTTGTTTCTTGCGGCGATGTCAGATATGTGGGTTTCTGACGGTGATGTCAGATGATATAGTTTACCAGCGACGATGTTGGATGTTTGTTCTGGCGGCGATGTCAGGTGATTTTGGTTTTCCAGCGGCGAGGTTGGATGTTTGTTTCTGGCGGCGATGTCAGATATGTGGGTTTCTGGCAGCGATGTCAAATGTTTTGGTTGTTGACGGTGATGTCAATGGTTTAATCTACTTTGTCATGGTCCGACGGCGATGTCAGACGCTTTAGTTTGACTGACGGCGAGGTCAGTTACAATTTACCAGTTGAATGTTCTTTGAATGATTGGCAGCAATGTCAGAGAATTGTATCTTGGGATTCTATACCTGTTTTATCTAACAGAGGTCTAACAATGATGTTAGCTATTCTATCGACTTGAAGTAGAAGATTGACGGTGATGTCAACTGTTATTATAGTATTAATGTCTATGACTGACAGCGAGGTCAGGTGTCTGACAGTGATGTTAGGGGAAGTTAATGCAGATAATTGATAGCGATGTCATATGCTGTTCAGACTGTGTGTCATTATTGTGTTCTCGAATCCGGTTTTCCATAGATTTTCCCCAGGAGGGTTTGCAGTTTTATTTCTGCGGTTGGCAAATTTCCGGGTTCTATGGTATTCAACCATATTTTACCTTGATTATTTGAATACAGTTTGGTTTTCATCCATTCAGGTCCAAGTCGTTTGAATAGGGGCAGCTGTTGCACCCCAAAATTTGCCCAACCTTTTCTTAACTTGGTTTATGTTTCATTTCATTTCTTTCTAGCATTTGCATTGCATAGCATTTTTCATTGAACAGTGGATCAAGAGTTTGTGCATATCAAGAGGAGTCTACTCAGAGGGTTGAGCCTAAGCAAGGGGTTTTACTCAAGTTTTGTGGGGACTTGTTTCATGGAGAATCAATTCAAGGAATTGACTGATCAAACCATCAAAACCCCGACTCCTGACTGTATGGAACCCTAATTCACCTGTATCTTGACAAAGATAAACTTGAAATAGGTTATGGTTAGATAAAAAAATGATGATGTTCCTAGAATGATGATGAAGATCTAAGGGTCAAAATTTGGGGTATAGCAGTTGCCCCTATTTAAATATCTTCACTAGATGGCAACGAGAGATAACAATCCTCATAGAATCGTAGTGAAAGGTATTTAAATATAGCAAACCGAAAATTTTTCCCTTAGATACTTTGGTATGAAAAAGAAAAAATGATAACATGCAATGAATTCTAAATGATGCTTTATGATGCTTGAGATGCAAGCAAATGCTGACACACGGGCAAAAATAAAAGAACGACAATACAACGAGTAACTACTCACTGGGGACCCGACACACTGGGGAAAGACCCAAGGCATAACAATCAATAGTTCATACATGACTAAAGACGCTCCTTCAAGGGGATCTTCCACACAGGGACACAAACTCCATCGGGGAAGACAAATCTTCACTGAGGAAAAAGGGAGAACTCCACTAGGGAAGTGTAAAGGGACCAGAGACACGATCCTCATTGGGGATCTAACCAAATGAAGAACTTCCTATAACGAAGAGTTCAAACGGGATCTTCAGGAAAAGACTCGAAACAAGACTAGACTCACCAGGGATGCTTGTAACCACTAGATCTTCGAGACTCAACCAGGGAAACCAAGGCTTTGCTGTGGATACTGGTGACAACCAGAAAAATTTTCAATAACAAATTGTCTTTAAGCAGTGCCCGTAACTACTGAACTTTCTGGGGGTGCTAGTAACAACTAGACTTTTAGGGGAGAAAGGTGACAACCACGACGATGATACTGATAACAAATTGAGTTTAGACGATGCTAGTTTCCACTGGTCTTCACGGGGGAATCAGTGACAACCGATCCTGGGCACCAATGACAACTGGATTAAGCCATGCCAGTAACTACTGGACTTAGAAATATTGGTGACAACCAAAGCGAAGATACTAATAACAATTGGATTTTCAAACAATGCTAGTAACCACTGGACTTCAATGGGGAAATTGGTAACAGCTCAATCAAAAGATTCCAAAAACAACTAAATTTTAAACGATGCTAGTAACCACTGGACTCATAACAATTGGTAATCACCTAATCCAAGATACCAATAACAACTAAATTTAAGCAATGCCAGTAACCACAGGATTTACACGAGGGTGTTGGTAACAACCGAACCAAAATACCAATAACGATTATATTAATGAGATGCTAGTAACTACTGGACTTCAGATCGGGAATCATGACCGCCGAACCACAATACCAATAACAATTGGATTTAAGCAATACAATGCCAGTAACCACTGGACTTCAACGAAGATTGGTAACGACCAAATCCAAGAATACCAATGACAATTGGATTTTCAAACAATGCCAGTAACCACTAGGGTTTGGAATGATTGGTAACAACCAAATCAAAGGATACCAATAACAATTGGATCTAACAATGCTTGTAACCACTGGGCTTACAACGATTGGTAACGACCAAATCAAGATACCAATAACCATTGGATTTTCAAGCAATGCCAAGAACCACTGGACTTATGTTAGGGAATTGGTGACGACCAAATCGAAGTACCAATAACAATTAGATTTTCAAGCAATGCTAGTAAACACTGGGCTTATGGGGAATCAGTGATGACCGAGCCAAGGTACCAATAACAATTGGGTTTAAACAATGTCAGTAACTTCTGGACTTATTATGATTGGTAGCAAATGAAGCACGAACACCAATGATAATTGGATTTAAAACAATGCCAGTAACCACTAGACTTACACAGAGGAATCGGTGACAACCAAACCGAATACCAATAACAATTGGATTTTCAAAATGATGCCAGTAACCACTGAACTTAACCGAGGAATCAGTAACAACCGAACCAAATACCAATAACAATTGGATTTCAACCATATACCAGTAACTACTAGGCTTCATACGACTGGTAACAACCAAATCAAAGGTACCAATAACAATTGGATTTTAACAATGCCAGTAACCACTGGGCTTGACTGGGGAGGTCGGCAACAACCAACTCATGGTACCAATAACAATTAGATTTAAAGCATTTCCAGTAACTACTGGTCTTAGAAATATTGGTGACAACCAAGGCGAATATACCAATAATAATTGGATTTAAGCAATGCCAGTAACCACTGGACTTACTGAGGAAAATTTGTGGCGACCTGATCTCAAAGATACTGCTAGTTATAACTAGCCTCCCAGGATGAAAGAAACTTCGCGAAAAAACTTGACACAGTATAGGGTAACAACCGCAAAGCGAGCCCGTGGCAAACAGGACGGAGCAAGAGGATTGTAACGACCAAAAGATCTCAAAGGTAAAAGCCAAACAAACAGAAGCCAACTCAGGTAAACAAATGCGTATGCTAATGATGATGCGAATGCATATGCTGACCGACCCACGAGGGAGAAGGAAGAAGTAAAGCAAGCAACACAAGGAGGAAACCCATCACACTGAGTCCTGATGTCACTAATTTGAATGAAGCTTCTTTCCGGGGAGAGAAACGACTCTCTGGAAGTAGTCAATGCTCTTGCAAACCTGCAGAACCGGAATCTTGGTTTAATAACGGGGTCGCTATTGGGAGCAGCCTTGGTTTGAGACGATAGCAAGCTCTTTACTTCTTTTGAGAGTAGTGTAATACAATCATGTCACCTTAAGAGTTTTGACGTGCTTTGTTAAATTAGTCTTTCTTAAACCAAAATTTTAATTTTTCAAAACACTTTGCTTTTCAAAAATCATTATTAACGAACAAGTGAAATTTGCATAACAAAAACATAGATCATGTCAATGATTGGTACGAAATCTGATTTCATTAATAGATGAAAACTTTATAAATGGTAAAGCCTCGGGAACAAATACAATTTTGAAAAAATGGCAAACAGAAAGGGGTTACAAAATCCATCAATGATCCGACCCTACTAACTAGTAGTCCATATGTTTCGCTGCTTCTGACGAGAATGGTAGACAATGATCTTCTTCAACACTTTTGACGGCACTTTGCCCCTACATTCGCCCGTATTGTTCTTTTAGACTTCCGACTTGCTGAGACGCCCTCTCTTTTTTGCTTGAATCAACTTCTAGTTTTCCCATGCAGGCGTAGTACTTTCTCACCGCGTTCGAATTGATGGGGTACTTGAGCTGTTCGCCATCCATCATTTCAAGAATTAGAGATCCTCTGGAGAAGATAGTTTTCACGATGAAAGGGCGATCGTAGTTAGGCATCCATTTTCCACGCATATGCTTTTGTGTTGGTAGGATTTTTCTGAGCACAAGCTCTCCTTCCTTATATTCCTTGAGACGAACCTTTTTCTCGAAATCTCTTTTCATCCTTTGTTGGTAAATCTGGCTATGACACATGGCTGTCATCCTCTTTTCGTTGATGAGATTTAATGAGTCGAACCTCTCTTTTATCCAATCGACTTCCTCGAGCTCAGCTTCTATTAAGATCCTTAACGAAGGTATCTTGACCTTGATGGGTGTTGCACCCCAAAATTTGCCCAACCTCTTTCCTTATTGGGTTTATGTTTCATTGCATTAACATTTGCATAGTTATATCATTTGCATATCATGATATCATTCATATAGAATGGGATCAAGTGTGATTCTAATCAAGAGAAGCCTAGCAAGAGGTCTTATTCAAGATTGAGAAGTTATCAAAGTCACCAGGAGGTAATTTGAGTGCCTAAGAGTTTAGCTGCTTGCATGAAGATTTTCTCCTAACTTGAGGATCAATTAAAGACCATCAGAGGGATGTGAAGTGTTGAATATGATAAGAGGATGTGTATGGAGCTCATAGAATGCTTAGAGGGCCATGGGAGAGTTCAATCAAGTCATTGTGTCAAATGCAAGAGCCACAGTTGAAGTGCAAACAATTAGGGTTTCATATGGGTCAATTCTAGGTCAACTGTGCAATTGAAGGGTATCAAAGCCTACTTTTAGGTCATGGAGTTCATGAAATGATATGTTGAGACATTTGTGGTGTTGTGCCAAGATCAAGTCAAGAAGAGTCAAGAGTGTGGGAAGTTGCTAAATTAGGGTTTCAGTGTAAAATCCCCTATCTAGTGCCTAACCTCAAGACCACATAAGTCAAGATGCAAGTTTCAAATGGATCTTTGGCCAACATGAAACTTGTAGAGAATCTCAATACCTTTAATTTGAGTACTAGAAGTCCTTAAGGGGATATATAGAACTCAAGTTATGGTTCAGACAAGTTACAAGTCCTCAGATGTCTCTGAAATTTGTCTGTGAAAATCATCTGACTTCAAAGCTATTTTTGACCTAGAAGGAGGTTTCACCTGAACTTTTGTCCAACATGAAAGTTGTTCCTCATGATCTTAGCTTTCTAAATTGTATTATAAGTCTTCCATATGATTTTTAGAACTCAAGTTATGAGGTTTACAAGTCAGGGGTATTTTGGGAAAGTGAGATTATAGGCCATTTTCAATCATAGGTCAAAATCTCCAACTTGCACTTGTCAAATGGATTTTTGTTCAACATGAAACTTGTTCAAAATGTGGTTTTTAGGCTAACTAAGAAGTCATGATGAATTGATTTTACTCATATCAAGATTTGGTTTGAAATGGCTTAAAAAGGAAGATTTTCAAACGATTCAAAGTTGAAAAATCCAAATTAATGGTTAAGTGACCAAAACATGTCAAGTAAGTACTCATTTTGATTGGGAATTTCATTTCAAACACAATGACATTGGTAGGTTTTTGAGTTGAGGCATATTTTCATGAGTTACAAGGTTGTTTCTTCATATGCAAGTTACATGACCAAATCACTCACCAAGGCATTTCAAGTGTTCCTTTTGGTCTCATTGCATTCACAAGACATTTTGCAATTGAAAGGGAAGCTTCTAGAACAATTTCCATGGCCAATTCGTGACTGTCATGTGCAATTTTGAAGAGAAAAAACAGAAAATTGAAATGGCTGGATTGGGCTCCAATTGGACTCAAAAAGCCCATAGACACACTCTATATAAGTTTTGTGATGATTTCAGAATGATTTTGGTGTAGTTTTCGTGGCTGAAGCAGAGATAGCAAGTTCATTTTCAAGCAAGCAAGTGTAGATCGGGTTTTGAGTTCCAAGCCAATTCAGATCAAATTGAAGGTTTCAATATCTTTCTCTTGCATCCTTGAGTGGTTCTGGAGAGTTTTGAAGGCTGAATCGTGCTCTAACTACATCTGTGCATAGATCTACACCAGGTATGTAACCTTCAAATTTCTCACAATTCTAGGGAGATGTAGTTCATGTTGTGCATGTGGTTAGGATCTAATAGAGACATAGATCGTTTCTGGATCAAAATTGAAATAATTAGAGACAATTTAGGTTGAAGTGCAATTTCTGTTTGGACACGATTTAGCTTGATCTTAAGGTTTCAATGTGATTTGGATATATCAGGTTAACCTAGGAAGTGTGAGGATCATTTCTATGCAATTAGATTATGATTTGGTGATGATCAATTTGGATGTGATTTCTGAAACTTGGAACGTGTTTTAAAACTTAGCCCGATCTAGAGAATTTGGATAGGATATCTGAGATCCTTGTGAGATTCTGAGCTTTTTGATGTAAGATTTGATGTTACCTGGCTACTTGAGACCACCTGCTCACCGGAGAAGAAGACTGGAGGTCTTCTCCGGCCACCTGAACAGTTCTCCCTCCATTTGAGGAGTTGAACGAGGACGATGATACACTGCCGTTGGATTAGTTTATTGGGAAGACTTGGTAGGATCATCTGATGGTCAGGATTTGAACTGGGGATTTGGCTCCAAACCAAAAACGATGCGTTTCATTAATCCCAGTCAGCGTGTGACTGGGATGCTTGCATGGACGCGATCATTGCTCTTGGATCTGAGTACTTTGTCAAACAATCCAACGCTCCCCTTATTTTCTTCAGTTTTAATTTATTTTATTTCATATTTGTTTTATTTTAAATGCATATTGATTCCAAAAATCACAATAAATCCATTTTTAATCAGAAAAATATTTTTAAAATATGTCCATGCTCCTCTTTCAGTTTGTGATTTTCTGGGATCAATAAATTTCATTTTCATGCATTTTTCAATTTAATTTGAATTTTTCCCTTTTATGTTATTTCTTTAATTTTGCATAATTGACTATCTGTTTTGTTGATTTTGGTTTGAGCATTTGGTTTTGTTTCTGAATTTGATTTTTGAGTATATTGTAGGCTAGATGTGCATGCTCCCTTAGGATTTTTATTAGAATTTTTCAACAAATGTAGGTTCTGTTTTGGGTGAGATGTTTAGAGCCTTCCCAACTTATGGTTTATCTTGACACAATTCAACTTAGGAATTATTTAATGGACCTAGAAGTTGATTTAGGCTTTGATATTTGAAGCCTATAATGTTAAAACATGCATGTTCTTTTAGGAAATTTCTTAGATTTTTACAACTTATTTTTCTATTTTAGATAGAATTTGCAAGTATGTGTTGCTTTTGGTGTTCCTTCTTTGGTGCCTTGCATTGTTTGATCTTGTTGGTGGCATTGGAGCTTGAAGAGCTTGGTTTCCTTTTTGGAGGAGGTGATGGGCATCTTGTAGCTGCTGTGGATTGGCTTGTGGAGCTTAATTTGGAGTTTTCTTTCTCTTTTAGGAGCTTTTTAGAAGCTTATAGGATTAGGGTTTTAGGAAGAGCCATTAGAACTAGTTCTTTTCTTTTCCTCAAAAAT
This sequence comes from Lathyrus sativus, assembly GCA_963859935.3. NCBI lineage: Eukaryota > Viridiplantae > Streptophyta > Magnoliopsida > Fabales > Fabaceae > Lathyrus > Lathyrus sativus. Next base: position 280,195,958 of record OZ012740.1, on the reverse strand, counting down.
AGAATGTATTGTTTGCTTCTATCCTCATCCCATGATGCAAAGTCCTCTTAAGGAAGCTCCATCTCTCCTTTGGAGGGATGAGTGGCATGCCTTAATGAGTAGAACTTTTGAGGATGCATTTTCTTTCATGTTGGTTCCTGATGAATTCCTTTGGTTTTCATCAGGTTTCCTAGCATTGTAACATGATCTCAATGATGATTTCTCTTCTTGTGGAGCTTGCTAGAGTGTGAAGATGAAGAATTGAAGAAGCTTGAAGATAGGAGCTAACTTGAAGATGAAGACTTTTTGCTGTCATTTCAACTTTGCTGACAAGAGCTGCTGTTGAAGGTTGAAGTTGCTGTTTGTAGAAGATTGTTGCTGCTGCTTGGGCTGCTTCCTCTGCTTTTCTTTTGCTGTTTTGTCTGTTTGCTTGTGTTGCTTATCTTTAGGTTTGAGGTGGAGCTTGTCTCCCCTTGCCTGTTGTTTTCTTAGGTTTGAGGTTGAGCAGGACTCCCTTGCCTCGCTTGTATTGTTGCATAGCATGCATTTTACTGTTTACTGTTTACTGCTTGCTTTCTTTTGCTGTTTTCCCCTAGGATCTCTGATTTCCTCTGTGCAAGAGGGAATTATGATAGACATTAGGTTTCTAAACCATGCATGATAACTGTAGGTAGATTCCCTTTCAACCATAGTTTTAGGGCGTCTTTCTCTTCTCATCTCAAAACAATTCAAAAATACAGTAATAAAGTTAATTGAAATCGTAAGTTACGAGCCTTAAGCTATCTGGGAAAAGGTTAGTGGAGGGTCTCTCTCCAGTAATCTGGATGTTTAGTGTGGTACCCTTTGGGTGACATACGAAGCGTTCACTCCTGGGTCATAGTCTCTAGTGCGACGGAGATTGCAAACATCTTAAAACACAGTTCTTTCGTAAAAAATTCAAACAAACATCCAAACTCTGTTTTTGTCCTCTTGGACCCTTAATCTGGAAAACCCTTTCATAAGGAGATAAAAAACTGTCAGACAAACTTGTGTCTTCCGTAGCCCGAACTACGTTTGCTCTGATCTTTCATGCCGTATGAAAGTACGTAGGGACGAGATGCGACATCTCGGCGAGCAACCTTCCCCCTTCTCCCGTAGTTAGGCGAACTACGTTGACTCTGAGTTCTCGTTCCAGACGGGAATACGTAGGCATAATGTGCAATACTTTGCCGAGTCACTTTCTTTTCCTTTTAGACCCGACCTTTAGAGTAGATAGATAAACACACCCTTAGATAGAAAACAAGCGTGGATCCCGTCGAGTACGACGAACATGAGGGGTGCTAATACCTTCCCCTTGCGTAACCGACTCCCGAATCCAGGATTTGGTTGCGATGACCATTCCTTTCCCTCTTTGCGTTAGGTTTTCTCTGAGCGTTTCCTTTCCCTCTTTTGGGATAAATAACGCACGGTGGCGACTCTTCTGTCAACGGCGCCGATTTTCGCAGTAGCGACAGCTGGCGACTCTGCTGGGGATTCCAACGGTTCCCTATGCGAGTCAATCCTAGCGCTTGTTTTCCCGTCTGGGTTTTGTATGTATTTATCTTTCTGTCTTTACTTTCAGTACTATATATTATTGTTGTTGTGCTGTTGGGAAGAGGGTTAGTTTGAGAGATAAGACGGGCCTGGGCTTGAGTGCACATAGACTTAGAAGTAGAAAGTAGTGGTTAGCCTGCTTGCTTTGCTCGCACCAGCTAGCTACGAAATCTGCACTCAGACGAGATTCTCTTTGATGGCATCTTGCCTGGCCCTTTGGGCTCGAGAGATTGTTGGATTTGAGGGTTGTCGACTCTGGGGACCTATCATTTGGGATTCGGCTAAGTGAGGCCTTTTCAAGGGATGATGATGCCACACCTTCTAGGTATCGTATCATCGCTCTTGAAAGTCTGTGACGCTGATGACCGCATAGGATGTCGTACCTCGTCTACGAGTTTAGTCCATACCTGTGAGGGGTAGGTGGGTCTTTTTGCAGGAAAACTCTGGCCTCAGAATACCTGGTTTGTCTCTGTCAGTGAGAATTGGTGGTGAGGGTTCTTTTGTGGTTGGTTTGGTTTGAGGAGAAGATCTGATGGTTCTCAAGCTGCAGTACAGCACAACACAGCTCTTCATCATTGCACTTGATCCCCTGTCTGCACATGCATTTGCATTTTCATGTTTGCATTTCATTAACGTGTATTCATGTTGCAGGTGTGTTTTTCCCCTCAGATTCTAGTGTTCTTCTTGCCAGACATGGAGTCCCTGAAGAGGACAGTTGCTTACAGGTTGCCTTCTCCAGATATCAGTTCCTTGTTTTCGGTTGGTTGCTCTAGCAGATCAGAGAGTGAGGGCTGAGTTTAGAGAGTCTTATGGGAAACTGCTCAGTTTGTTGTACAGACCTTCTGTGTTTGAGATGACTGGATTATATACCTTGATGCAGTTTTACGAGCCTCAGTTGAGATGCTTCTTGTTCCCTTATTTTATTTTGGCCCCTACTTTGGAGGAGTATTCTGATATGCTAGGAGTGCCTGTGTTAGATCAGATGCCTTTTATTCACGAGGATACTGAGCCTGAGTTGGCTAAGCTTGCTGAGATTGTCAGTTTAGATGCTTCTGAGTTCCCCGGAGGTTTGGTCAAGCTGAATGGATTTTATGGTTTTCATCTTTCTTGCTTGGTTGAGAAGGCTACGCAGTGTGCGAAGGATGGATGTTGGATTGTCTTCAATGCTATTCTGGATGTTTGCATTTATGGGATTGTATTGTTCCCTAACTTGCCTGATTTTGTTGACTCAGATGCTTTCTTTATTCTTGCCTCGAAGAATCTGGTGCCTACTCTCTTGGGTGACGTTTATCATTCTATTCACTATAAGAATGAGAAGCGTCGGGGAAAGAATGTTTCTTGCTATGTACCTCTTCTATACAGGTGGTTTCAGGGACATCTTCCTAAGACGGGACCTTTTGTTGATACTGCTGGTACTTTAGATTGGTCTTCCTGATTGATGGGATTGTGTGCTGAGAACATTGTTTGGTTTGATCGGAACCTGCTCGGAGTGAATATTATATATAGTTGCAGTGGCTTTCTGAACGTTCCTTTGATTGGACGGAAAGGTTGTATTAACTACAACCCTTCTCTGCTTGTGAGACAGTTTGGCTATGCTTTGAGGGACTCTCCGGTTGAAGACGAGATACAGGAATCTCTGTATCTCACGGGTTTATTAGATGGAGATGTTTTGGTCAGATTGAGGCATGCTTGGGGTAATATTCACAGAAGCGGAAAGACATTGCTTGGTAAGAGTGACAGTCGAGCTTATAATCCTTATCGGCTCTGGATCCATGAAAAAGTTGAAAATTCTTTGATGTCGTATCCTGCTGTAGAGCCTTTATATCTTCTGGTGATTGAGGAACCTACTTCAGTAGAGATTGAGTAGTATAACAAGCTGCTGGCTGAAAAGGAAGAATTGCAAAGAGCAAATGAAGAGTTAGAGAAAGAGATTTTCTAGCTTCGGCATGAGAAGAGTGAGGCAACCTTCACTTTGAAGAAGCATACTAAGATGATTAATAGGTTGTGTTCAGATTTGACTGAAGAGACCAGCAGGAGAGAGAAGGTGGGAGTAGCCTTGAATGGTGTTACTAGTGTGCTTGCTACTAAGAAAGAGCTTCTGAATAAGGCTTATTCTCGACTTTCCAAATGGGAATTTTTGTGGAATGCCACGCTTACTAGCCGGAAGGAGCGTGAAGATGAGTTGAAGCTTCAGATTTCCCGGTTAGAGGAGCAACTCAGCGCTAAGGATGTGAAGATTGCTGAAGAGGCATCTCTTAGACGTGACGCTGAGTTTAGAGTGAGCGACATGGTCAAAGAAATGAGGGGTTGTGAACTGAAGGTTGGCTTCAAGAGATGCAGGCTTGATGAATGTTTTGGCAAGGGAGCCTGTGTAGAGGATGCAAAGAAGCTGAGATCCACTGTTAGGCGACACGCATTACTGATACAGGAACTGCTCTCCAAACCAGGTCATCCGGAGACGTTGAGGCTATTGGGGGATGTCTGGGCGCGCCATCCATCCTGATTTATCTTTGTTTTTCTATTGTAGTATGTTATTCGTGCTTGTATTTTGACCATCGCCAGGCTTGTTGGCCGAGGTCTTTTCAGTTGTATTCGGTTGTATCTTTGTACTCTGCCTCTTGGCATTTGTTTATGTATGAGGTTTCTGATTCTGCGCTTGCTTACTTGGGACTCCATTGTCGTTATGGCTTATTCTCCGGAACTAGAATTGGGGGAAATTAACCTGTTGCATATTTACATGTGTGCATTTGCATCTTCATATTGCATGGCAGGTACTTTTTGAGCTCGAATCTTATCTCCTGCGTCTTTCAGGTTGTTTCAAGATTGACGAGCAGAGAACTCACCGGTACGCTACAAGAAGCAATTGTAAGAAGATCATGGATCAGGTACAAGTTGAGATGCAGGAGATCCGGGATAGGTTGGCCCAATTCATGCAGGCTATGGAGGTTGTGGCTAAGGGCCAGAAACATCTTCAAACTCTGGTGCAACCGCTGCTGGCGCGAGCGGCTTGTAATACTAAATATAACTTTGTTCGTGTTGAGACCCCTCGCAGGGAGGAAGTGATACCAAATGCTGGTGAGACTGGTACTGGCAATAGCAACGACAACGCTGGTAACGGAAATGGTGATAATGGCAATGGGAACGTAGAAACTAACATGAATGTTGGTATCAATACTGGTTTCGGTGACAACAATCAGGGTTTTGGCTTTGGCAATCAGGATGGCAATGATGGCTTTAATAATCAGGGCTTCGGCAACGGAGGGTTTGGCGATAACAATCAAGGTTATGGTAATAATGGCTATGGCAATGCTGGGTTTGGCAATGTGAATACCAATGGTGCTGGGATGGGTCCTTTCAATGCTGGTTTCGGACCAGGCGGGGCTAATCAAGGATTTGGTAATAGAGGATGTGGTCCTAACTTTAATCAACAAGGATATGGTCGTAATGCTGTTTATGACGGGTATGGTAATGAGAGTCCGTACTGGGACAAAGATCGTCAGGAAGATGCCTTTTCTGGGCAAGGTATGGGTTTTGAAGGTCCCACTGATAATGATCGGAGGATTAAAATGCTGGAGGAACAGATAAGAGGTATAGCCAATCAAAATTCTGCAGGTTTGGACATGGCTACCATGGGGCTGGTTCCTGGGCTAAGGGTGCCATTGAAGTTCAAAGCTCCTACTTTCGATAAATATAAAGGGGATACATGCCCACGGGTTCAAAGCTCCTAAAATTGGTAAGATTCAAGTCGGTGAATCGACCTCAGCTGGAGGTGTAAAAAAGGTCTTTGGTGGTAGAAGACAAGGAGACGCCAGTGCAGTGTATGGTGGTCGAGGACGAGGTAGAGATAGGAATCAGTATATTCAACAACAGGTTGCTAGTGTGACGATCCCTATACCACAACAACGACAACAACCACAGCAACAGCAGCAGCAACAACAAAGGCACAATCCTGCTCAGGGAAGGGTTCAGAATGGGAAGCCAAAGAGGGTATATGATACACCTCCGTCAACGTATGCAGAACTGCTTCAAACGCTGTCAAGTTTGAATCTGGTTGAAAAAAGAACATTGGACCCACCCACAGGAGTGCTTCCTTACGGGTATGATGCTAGTAAGCATTGTGAATTTATTCTGGGGCACCCGGACATGATATCGAGAGTTGTCATGCTTTTAAACACAAACTCCAAGATTTGATTGATAGTAAGGTCATTAACTTCAGTCATGATGGTCCCAATATTGTACAGCAACCAATGCCGAATCATGGAGCGAATGCTATTCTGACAGAAGAAGATTTGGATTTGGTTATGGACGTAAATGATCTGAAGACGCCTTTAAGCTATGTTAAAAGTAGATTGTTAAAAGGAGGGGTCTTCCCCGGATGTGATGAGTACTGTTTGGATTGTTGGACCCGACCAGAGGGCTGTATTGATTTAAAGAGAGGTATTCAGGCCATGATTGATAAGGGAACTTTACAGTTCGACCGTACTGCTGTTGAGGAACCTGTTGTAGAGAGATTTGAAAAGCAGGGTGAGGTCGCGACAATTACAATTCCACGAAAGACTATTACGATATCAGCGTCCGCAAAGCGGCCAACTATCACGATAATGAAAGAAGGGCCCATTCCTTATGAAAGTATGAAAGCCATTCCATGGAATTATGGGTTGGAAGCTTTTTGCAATGGGGAAAAGATTAAGGTGGATAGCCAGCCGGCAGGGGCAGTGGGAAATCTTGTTGGAGCGGGAGGCATAACCCGCAGTGGTAGAATTTTCACTTCACCTGAAATCGAGGCTGAGAGGATTGCTAAAGGCAAAGCCAAAGTGAATGAAGGAGGACCTTCCCAGTCGAAAGAGAAAGAAACATCGATCAAGGATGTAGAAGAGTTTATAAGGTTAATTCGTAAAAGCGACTATAAGATTGTGGAGCACTTGCAGCAGCCGCCCTCCAAAATTTCAATACTATCCTTGTTGCTTTGTTCCGAGGCCCATCAGAATGCTTGTTGAAAATCTTGGACACATCTTTTGTACCTCAGGAAGTAACTGTTAATCAGCTTGAGGGGGTACTGGCGCATGTGAACGCCGGACACAGCCTGGGATTTACTGACTTTGATTTGACACCTAGAGGTCGTAATCATAATATGGCTTTGCACATTTCAGTGGAATGCCGGGGCACTGTTATGTCCCACGTTCTTGTAGACACCGGATCATCTTTGAATGTTTTGCCTAAGAAGGCTATGATGAAGCTAGATATCCGAGGAATCATATGCACGCCAAGTGACCTGGTCGTGAGAGCTTTTGATGGGACCAGAAGGTCGGTGTTTGGGTCCAGAACGTTGCCACTCCAGGTCGGGCCAGAAGTGTTTGACACTGTGCTCTACATCATGGACATACATCCAACTTACAGCTGCTTACTTGGGCGACCATGGATACATTCTGCAGGGGCTGTGACGTCCACGCTGCATCAGAAGCTTAAATACATGGTCGATGACAGTGTTGTTACTATTTGCGGAGAAGGGGACATTCTGGTTAGTCATCTTTCGTCATTCAAGTACGTTGAAGTGGATGGGGAGATCCACGAGACGCCATGCCAGGCCATTGAAGGGTTGCAGATCAAGGACAAGTCTCATGTCTCAAGTAAAGGGCCAAAGGTGGCCATGTCTTCGTACAAAGACGCTCAGGCAGTGGTCCAGGCCGGAGCAACGAAAGGATGGGGCTAAGTCTTGGAAATTCCTGTCAAGATGGACAAGTTAGGGTTGGGGTATCGCCCGACGTCGTCATCTTCCGCATCAGGTGTGCCAAAGTTCAAAGGGCAAGTGGTGATCACTCCAGGTGGAGTCTGTTATGAAACGATTAATGCTGTTTCCGATGCTGAAGACGGAGATAGTGACTGCGATATGGACTCGTGGATCAAGCCCAGCGTCCCAGGACAGAGCCTATGCAACTGGTCTATCCAAGAACTTGTCCAAGTGACTACAAAACAATAATGATTTTTTTTCTCCATTATTGTATAATCCTGTGTCCTACCCGGGGCATAGTGATTTTGTTTTTAGGGCTACCTGCTTATGTGTGTACTTTGTTTAATCATTAAATAAAGGCATTTTTTTCATGCAAATTTTGTGATCCTTGTTTTTCCTGTTTTTGCTTTAACAATAAAATGGCAACATGGTTATGTGCTTTGTTTGCATTATTTGAAGCATTTAACCATTCTCATTGCAAGATTCATATTTCAGACGACGCCGATCACGAACGTCCTATGACTCGCTTCGACTTCGAGCACCCGATATTTCAAGCAGAAGAAGAGATTGTTGAAGATAATGACTTATCAGAAGAGCTGACTCGACTTTTGAAACAAGAAGAGAGAATCATTCTGCCTCATCAGGAGGAAATTGAATTTATCAATGTGGGGTCCGAAGAGGTTGTTAGGAATATCCGGATAGGGGCTGCACTGCAAAGTGATATCAAGCAAAGTTTGATCGAGATTCTTCGAGAGTATAGTGATATCTTTGCTTGGTCTTACGAAGACATGCCTGGGTTGGATACTGATATGGTGGTTCACCGTTTGCCATTGTGTGAGGAATGTCCGCCGGTTAAGCAAAAACTCAGAAGAACTAGGCCAGATATGGCTGTGAAAATTAAAGAGGAAGTTCATAAACAGTGGGACGCCGGTTTTCTGGCTGTTACAAGTTATGCCTCATGGGTCGCCAATATAGTACCTGTACCAAAGAAAGATGGTAAGGTGCGGATGTGCGTGGACTATCGAGATTTGAATAGGGCGAGCCCAAAAGACGACTTTCCGCTTCCTCATATTGATGTGTTGGTCGACAATACCGCTCAATTCTCCGTGTTTTCCTTCATGGACGGCTTTTCGGGCTATAATCAGATAAAAATGGCACCGTAAGATATGGAGAAGACAACTTTTATCACCCCGTGGGGAACGTTCTGCTACAAAGTGATGCCCTTTGGTTTGAAGAACGCCGGGGCAACATATCAGCGAGCTATGACAACACTCTTTCATGACATGATGCATAAAGAGATCGAAGTCTATGTTGAAGATATGATTGCGAAATCCCAGACGGAGGAAGAGCATCTGGTCAATCTTCTGAAATTGTTCAAGAGGCTTAGGAAATTCAGGCTGAGGCTGAATCCTAACAAGTGCACCTTCGGGGTGAGATCTGGTAAGCTATTGGGGTTTATTGTTAGAGAAAAAGGAATTGAGGTTGATCCTGCTAAGATAAAAGCAATACAAGAAATGCCAACGCCGAAAACAGAAAAAAGGTTCGTGGTTTTTTAGGGAGATTGAACTACATTGCTCGGTTCATATCTCATCTAACGGCCACGTGCGAGCCATTGTTCAAGTTATTGAAAAAAGATCAGGTTGTGACCTGGAATGAAGATTGTCAAAAGGCGTTTGAAAAAATAAAAGAATATTTGCAGGAACCTCCAATATTGATACCCCCAGTAGCCGGGAGACCATTGATTATGTATTTGACGGTTCTTGAGAACAGTATGGGTTGTGTTCTCGGTCAACATGACGAGGCTGGACGTAAAGAGCATGCGATTTATTACTTGAGTAAAAAGTTCATAGATTGTGAGTCCCGTTACTCAATGCTCGAAAAGACGTGTTGTGCACTAGCCTGGGCTGCCAAACGTTTGAGGCAATACATGCTAAATCATACAACCATGCTGATTTCGAAGATGGATCTGATCAAATACGTGTTTGAAAAGCAAACATTTTCCGGAAGAATTGCCCGATGGCAGATGGTACTGCTAGAATATGATATTCAATATGTTTCTCAAAAGGCTTTTAAAGGTAGCGTTCTGTCAGAGTACCTAGCTGAGCAGCCAATTGATGATTACCAGCCGATGAGGTTTGATTTTCCTGACGAGGATATCATGTACTTAAAAATGAAGGACTGTGAGGAGCCGCTGCCTGATGAAGGTTCAGAGTTGGGTTCCAAATTGCAATTGATATTTGACGGTGCTGTTAATTCATACGTAAGTGGAATAGGGGCAATCATTACTACTCCCCATGGGTCGCACATACCATTCACTGCCAGATTGACCTTTCCAGTTGCCAACAATGAGGCCGAATATGAAGCATGCATTATGGGTCTCGAGGAAGCTATTGATCTGAGAATTAAAAATCTTGATGTGTACGGAGACTCTGCTCTTGTTGTGTACCAGATCAAGGGAGAGTGGGAGACTCGTCAGCCCAATCTGATACGCTATATGAATTATGCAAGGAGGTTGTTACCTTTCTTTGACAAGGTGGAATTGCACCATGTACCACGAGCAGAAAATCAGATGGCAGACGCTCTCGCGACGTTGTCTTCAATGTATAAAGTTAACTTTTGGAATGAGGCTCCCAGGATAGTTATCTCTCGCCTTGATAGGCCCGCTTTCATATTCGCCATTGAGGAAGCTTTCGATGGCAAACCGTGGTATTATGATATCCAGAATTTCCTAAAGAACCAAGAATATTCGGTTGGGGCATCCAGTCGTGATCAGAAGACTCTTAGGAGATTGGCTGGCAACTTCTATTTGAATCTGGATGGTGTTTTGTATAAGAGAAACCATGACTTGGTGTTGTTGCGGTGTATGGATGAGAAAGAGGCTAAGTTGCTCATGGAAGAGATCCACGAGGGCACATTTGGCACGCATGCAGACAGACATGCAATGACGAGAAAGTTATTACGGGCAGGATATTACTGGCTGACGATGGAAACAGATTGTTTCAAGTTTGCAAAGAAGTGTCATAAAGGCCAGATTTATGCGGACAAGATTCATGTGCCTCCGAGTCCTCTGAACGTTATGTTATCACCATGTCCTCTTTCCATGTGGGGAATTGATGTGATTGGCAAGATTGAGCCCACGGCATCCAACGGACATTGTTTTATCTTGGTAGCTATTGATTACTTCACCAAATGGGTTGAAACGACATCGTATGCTAATGTTACCAAGCAGGTAGTAGCCAGATTTATCAAGAAGGATATTATCTGCAGATATGGAATCCCGGACCGGATCATCACTGACAACGGTTCGAATTTGAATAATAAGATGATTAAGGAATTGTGCCAGAATGTCAGGATTGAACATCACAACTCTTCTCCTTATCGGCCCAAGATGAATGGTGTTGTTGAAGCGGCCAATAAGAATATAAAGAAGATTATTCAGAAGATGGTTGTGACCTACAAGGACTGGCATGAAAGGTTGCCTTTTGCTTTTCACGGTTATCGTACGACGGTACGCACATCAACCAGGGCAACTCCTTTTTCACTGGTATATGGTATGGAGGCTGTCCTACCATTGGAGGTTGAGATTCCTTCTTTGAGGGTTTTGCACGATGTCCAACTTGATGAGGCGGAATGGGTAAAAGATAGACTGAATCAACCAGTTTGATGGATGAGAAGAGATTGGCTTCTCTAGCATATGGTCGGCTGTATCAAAGCCGGATGAAGAAAGCTTATGATATAAAGGTGTGCCCTCGAAGCTTTTAGACGGGAGATCTTGTGCTGAAAAAGATTCTCCCACCACAATCAGATCACAGGGCCAAATGGACTCCCAACTATGAAGGTCCATATGTCGTTAGAAAGGTTTTCTCTGGAGGAGCCTTATTGTTATCCACCATGGATGGTGAGGACTTTACATCCCCTATGAACTCGGACGCAGTTAAAAAATACTTTGCTTAAAGAGACCCGCTGGATAGGAACAAGAGAGTCCAGGCAAAAATGAGGCATCCCGGCGAACCATAAAAAAGAATAAAAGGTTCGGGAAAAAGTTAGGGATAAAATTGAAAACATGTACACCCGCGAAGTTGAAAACCTGAAAAGGGCGACTTCGGCAAAAAAGGGTATCCCGGTAAATTGAAAACCCGCACAGGGCGGTTCATGCAAAAGTTAGGGATTTGAAAAGCAAATGACTGCGGTCCAAGTTTGATACTGCGTTGCTTAGTGGTTTGGGAGTACCTGAGGGTCGTATATCCAAAACAATCTCTTCCAAAGATCGAGTATCGGGAAAGCGTCAGATTCAGGCGAGTCATAGGAGGATCAACTCATGGTGTTTGTCTGTACCACGTTGCCGACACGTATACAAATTTTCGTTGTACTTCTGTGATATTTGTATTTGCTTATGCGTAACTTCCTCTTTTCAGGAGTTGCATCCAGTGTACAAAATTTTGCCTATTTACAGGCCCGTTGTCAATAAAGCATGTTATTCAGACTTGATGCTTGTTCTCTACTGTTTTGTTTGTGATTTTATTCAGTACTTGATGCTTGTTCTTTACTGTTTTGTTTGTGAAAAACGCCGATGTTTTTGATGAACTTGCATGTACATAAACTTGCTGGCCCTTGCGAATAATTGCTAAAACTTCGAATTGACTGAACAAATGTCACGGATACTAACCGGGATAGATCTTGTTGTATAGATTTGTTCTGTATCATTTGTGTTTTGCAGGGTTCTCACCTTTGAAGCAAACAGTCAAGGAATTTGTGTTTCCCCAGCCAGAGTCCCGTGACATAGTGATTGTATCACTCCTCAGCAGATGGAAGTCACATCTTATCTCAGAGAGAGTTGAGATGGCACTTATCCCTACTGGATGTGGGGTTAATCCCCAAAAGACTATTCCCCAGGGAAGCTGCCAAGAGAGTATCCTCAGTGGATCTTGATGTCCCCAACAGAAGGTGTATTCCCAGCAATGAATATGTACACACTCAATCCCCAGCATGGGTAACTCCCTCAGAATATAACCAAGTCGTCTTTGGTTCAGAAGGATTATCCCCGCTCAGGACTGTGTTTTTCCTTCTCCCCGGTAGGTTGTCATTCTTTCGTCAGGATGAACATCATCAGCAGAGTTCGTATTTTCAAGCTTGTGAGCCATTCCCCCAACAGGATGGTTATCCCCAGCGGAGTTGGTTTCACCTGTCCAGCATTTATTTTGCTGGAACATGTCTGTGATACCCGTTCATCCCCAGCGGATTTGGTTTTGTCTTCAGCATTTAGTTTGCTGAAGTGCCTCTTGGCATCTTTGCATTGTGTAGATATCATCATATTTGCATCTACCCAAATGCGTAGCATTTCCATGCCGTATGGAGCATTACGCCATTGTCAAACATACGCATTTTGAAACATAAGCCAGGTTGGTTACCTCTTTGGTTTCAGGTGTTGTTCCCTGTAGAGGAGTGAGATTCTTGTTCGGATGGATTTCTAGATATTCAAATTTTCGGCGTGAGATAGGTGATGATAACGTTCGTCCCGTCGCATGCTTCCCTAACAGAGTTGCTTGGTTAAGTTTCTCTTCTTCCCCAACGGAATTCTTCTCAGATTGCTGTTACGTCAGCATTAAAAGATTTCATGGTTTAAACTTTTGGAGTTATCACTAGTGATTTCCCCGTTGAAGTTTTTCCCCACAGAGTTGTTTGATTAGATTTCTCGTATCCCCAATAAAGTATTCTTTAGACTGCCGTACACCAGTTTTGAAAATCTTGAAAAAGTTGTTACCCGTGTTGACGGAGATTTTTACCTGTATTGACAGTGATTGTTATCCGTGTTGACAGAATTGTGACCCGTGTTGACGGAGATCCTTACCCATGTTGACAGAGTTGTTACCCGTTGTCGCTAATGCGAAAATCGGCGCCGGCTATGACAGAAGAGTCGCCACCGTGCATTATTTATCCCAAAGGAGGGAAAGGAAACGCTCGAAGTAAACCTACCGCAAAGACGGGAAAGGAATGGTCATCGCAACCAAATCCTGGATTCGGGAGTCGGTTACGCAAGGGGAAGGTATTAGCACCCCTTACGTCCGTCGTACTCGACGGGATCCACGCTTGTTTTCTAGTACGGATTGTTATTCTATCTACTCTGAAGGTCTGGGTTAAAAAGAAAATGAAAATGACTCGGCAAAGTATCGCACTTTATGCCTACGTATTCCCGTCTGGAATGAGAAATCAGATTCAACGTAGTTCGCCTACCTACGGGAAAGGAGGGGAAGGTTTCTCGCTAGGATATCGCATCCTATGCCTACGTACTTTCATACAGCATGAAAGATCAGAGCAAACGTAGTTCGGGATACGGAAGACACAAGCTTGTCTAACTGTTTTTTATCTCCTTATGAAAGGGTTTTTCCTGATTAAGAGCCCAAGCGGACAAAAATGACAATTTGATGTTTGTTTTCAGTCTTTTACGCAAGAACTATATTTTATGATGTTTGCAATCTCTGACGCACTAGAGACTATGACTTGAGAGTGACTACGTTGTATGTCACCCCAAGGGTAACATACTAAATAATCAGATTACTGAAGAGTGACCCTCCAGCAACCTTTCCCAAATAGCTTAAGGCTCGTAGCGTACGGCATCGATTATCCTTATTACTGTGTTTTGAATTGTTCTGAGATAGAAGAGAAAGAAGTTATAAAAACCTAGGGTTTGAAAGGGGAATCAAAACTACCCTAATGTTATCATGTATGGATTATAACCTAATGTCTGTCATAATTCCCTCTTTCACAGAGGAAATCAGAGATCCTAGGGGATAAACGGAAAAGAAACAGCAGATATACGGTAAACAGTAAAATGCATGAGATGCAGCAATACAAGCGAGGCAAGGGAGTCCCACTCAACCTCGAACCTGAGAAACAATAGGCAAAGTGAAATAGCTTCACTTCAAACCTGAGGGGCAAGCTGAACAAGCCAACAAACAATACAGAAGAAGAAAAAAACCAACACCAGCTCTGACAGCCACACCAGCTCCTACAGTAAGCAGTTCAAACAGCACAAGCTCTGGCAGCTACATTTGACTAACAGCAAAAAGTTGACAGTAATGCTTCAAGCAAGCTCCCATCTTCACTTTCCAATGATATTCAAGCTTCAGGTAAGCTCTTATCTCCAATGATTTTCAGCTTTAGCAAGCACTGAACCCCAATAAACAAACAGCTTCAAACAGCAGCAAAACCCTAATTTTCACAGTTAACCAGCTTTGACATGCACAAGCTTCTTCTTATCCAGTCTTCAATGAACTTCATCTTCAATAGGCTTCCATCTTCAAGGCAAACACTCACAGGAGAGAATCAACTGATAAATGAAGTTGGAATGTTAAGAGGCTTAATGATAACCCAGGGAAATCACTAAGATCTTATCATAGCAAGTGAGAGGTATCCTCAAGGTTCTACCCAATAAAAGCATGCTCTACATCCCTCCTAAGGAGAGATGGAACCTCTTTGGAGGACCCTATGTCACAGGATGGAATCGAGGCACAAGAAGCTCTCTATGTTTGACAGAAGAAACAAGACTACTCTAATGCTCTTCCTATATATCCTAACTCCTAAGTCTTCACAAGCAATCTTCAAGCACCAGCAACTTCAAGATCCAAGCATCATCATTTGTCTTCAATATTCTTCCATGTCTTCACATACTCCTCAAGCTAAGCACAAGCCCAACCATCCAATGGAAATGCCCAAAAACCCAACAACACAACAACATCCCAAGAGGGAAACACACCAACAGCAACCAACTTGCAAAAATCAAATAAAATGGAAATACTCATTATAAAATCCTAGATTAATTTCTAAGGGACCCTAACTATGTACCCTATACCCCACATAAACCCCAAGGCCTAAATCAAACTAACAACCCAAAAACTATGTGTTGAAATGCACCTATGTCAAGTTGAAACCCTAATTCTAGCACACTAAAGTTTGATGTTCAAAACTAACTAAAGTTAAATCACAAAAATGTGATAAAATTCCAGGGGGAACCTAATACTATATACTAACTATAGCAAAAATAACCAAGTCAAAATTCTAAATCACATGATCATACTAAATTCAGCAAGTTGCAATATCAAGTGAAAATGAAATAAAAGCAATTAAAAATAAAAATAAACCAAAAAATGAAAAATGAGTGAAATGACATTTTTTATTGTTTTATAATTTTCTTGATGTTTTATTGAGAATGGGGAAAAAATTCCCAACCAAAAATGTTAATTTTCCAATTTATTATGATTTTTTTAAGAGCCTAAAATAAATGTGTGAAATGAAATGAAAAAAAAAAGAAAATGAAAAGGGAGCGTGTCAAATAGCAATTCCAAGCAACGTAAACCCAAAGATGGGCCCAGAGGAGGGTATGGATAGAAAAGCGTGCATAAACCCAATTCCACTTCAGAAAATAATAATGAAAATCTCAGGAAAATGGACAAAATCACGGTACGAATAGCAAGCGAACTCAGTGTATTCCTCATTGGGCCTTGGAAGTGGGGTGTTGGTATCAATTAATTCACTTAATCCCAAGCTGGAAACTTAATGAAACAGTGCATTTTGTAATCAGAATCTTCTCATTCACAAATTGAAACGAATTCGTGGCCCTTGGATGCTATTCTAGTCAAAGTCCAAACTCATATCCTATGGTTGTGAGGTCATCTTCAACCTTTAAACATTCTTGGAGGGAAAAGCCATGGAAACTCAGAGCTATGAACTTCATCTTCTCCAATTCGTGCTCCCTCAATTCTTCATCAAAAATCAAAACTAAACACCCTAATTCACATGATTTTCCACAAGGAGTTCAACCATGATAATCAAAATCACTGAAACATCTTCCTCCTTAAAACACGACTGAATCATCAGAAATTGCTCAGAAATTAATTCTCACTAAACCTATAATTGAGTGGCCTAAACTCTTCACCACTTCACCCTAATCAATTCTAGCTATCAAACTAAGACTCTATCATCAAGAACACGAAGATATGATCATGAACAGAAATTGCATCAATCCACTAATTGTCTCTAAATCAATTCTAATGCTACCAGAAAGCTCCCTATGATCATCTACATTGAATCTAGATATTCAAAACCTATTGAAACTGCCTAAATCAAGCCATGGAGTGAAGTTTACATACCTGCAATTTTGAGATGAACAGAGTGATCAAAGCTTCAAGATAAGCTTCAATAAGTTCCAGACACCTTCACCAACACCAAAGGATGCTTCTGTATGCAAAGAAAGAGATTGAAATGGCTTGGATTCTTGAATTTGATCTTGAGTTGCAGGCTGAGAATTCCAAATGCAAACACACGATTCTTCAGGGTTCTTGCTCAATAATCCATCTGGAGTCACTCACATATGCTTGATCAAGGTTCTGAGATCAAAAGAATGGGCTGAAAGTGATTGAAACTTGTAACTGAATTCTGTTTTGCAAATGGAAGGTTGAAAATGCAAACTCTCCAATCTCCCTCAATTCTCTCCAACTAATGATCTGAACCACTTCATATGTATATATAGAATGTGGATGAAGGCTCTAGAATCTTCTGGATCAATCCAATGAGAAATTCACCATCTCATGTCATGAAATCTCATGTCATGCTATGTTCATACCAGCTCATGATAACAGCTTGTATTCACCTTTTTCTGAGTCCAATTTGTCCTTAGATGAGATTTTGGAAGTGTTTGGATTGAATGGAGCCTTGCATTTGCCTTGAAGTGTGGTTTTCCAATTGTGCCTTATGATGCAAGTAACCAATTTACAAAGCAAGTCATTGAAATAACCCTCAATTCAAAATTGTGGCAATGTCAATGTTCTCAAAATGTGTTTTACATTCAAATTGGTATGTCATATGGCTTGGTTTGGTTTTGTAGATCAAAAACCCCAATTTTCAACCTTGGTTCATTTAAAATTTACCCTTATTTTAGGCCATTTTTGTGACTTTGTGAAGCAAGCCATTCCAAACTCTCATGAACTCTTATCTAGCCTAAAAACATCATTTTTAACACATCTCATGTTGAGCATTTTATCATTTGAGGAGTGGAAGATGGAGATTTTGACCTATGTTGAAAAATGACCTGTAATTAAACTTTCCCAAAATACCCCTGGGTTGCCACGACCATAACTTGAGTTCTACAAATCCTCTTGAGGACTTATAGTACTCAAATTAAAGCTAAGATCAAGATATACAACTCTTATGTTGGACAAGAATCCATTTGAAAACTCCTTGATGGGAAAAAATTGCTTGGAAGTCAAGTGACTTTCACAGATAAATTTCAATGTCCTCTAATGACCCATAACTTGCAAGAACCATAACTTGAGTTCTACAAATCTTATTGAAGACTTCTAGTACTTAAATTAAAGCTATTGAGAAGCTCTACAAGTTTCATGTTTACCAAGACTTCATTTGAAACTTTCATTTTGACTTATCTGGCTTGGAAGTGAGGCCTAAATTAGGGGATTTTACACTAAAACCCTAATTTGGTGACTCCTCCTACTCTTGATTCTCTTTGATTTATCCTTGGCACAAAATCACACATGTATTCACATATCAATTCATGGATCCCACATCCTCCAATTAAGCCTTGATGCTCTTCAATCACTCAGTTGACCTAGGGTTGACCTAGGGTTGACCCAGATGAAACCCTAGTTGACTGTACTTCAACTCTGGCTCTTGTACTTGTATCAATGATTTGTCTCATCTTCAAAATGACCCTCTAGGTCTTCCATGATCTTTGTACATACTTCCAATTCACAATTCATAGCTCATACTCCCACTGATGAATTCCCATACACCTCAAGCTAGGAGAGAAATCCACCGGTTGACCTTCAAACTTTTCACAGCTTCAACTAATTTCTTGATTACTTGGATGGTCTTGAGCTTGAATAAAACCCCTTGATGTGCCTCTTTTGATAAGAATGGCACTTGATCCCTTGTTAGATGACTTGTTATGCTATGTTATGCAAATGATTAGACTATGTACCTGACTTATTATGCAAATGATAATGCAATTGAAACATAAACCAGGTGAAACAGGTTGAGCAAATTTTAGGGTGAAAAAGCTGCCCCTATTAAAACGGCTTGGACCCGACTGGGTGAAGAGCGAACGGCCTTCAAACATTAGAGGTACGAGATGGTTGAATACCAAGAACCCGGAAATTTGCCAACCGCAGAAATAAATTGCACCACTGCTTGGAGAACCCCATCCATCAATTGAACCTGATTGTTATGGTCACAACTGATCAACCACCTGATACAGATCTGATTTCAACACTAACTGCCTGTGCGACACCAAACTTGTCAATATAGGAATAACCTGGATGACTTCACTGGGGAAGTACTTCTGTCAACAAAACATGACTCTGCCCCCGATACAGGAAAATAACTCCACCATCACTATGGGAAATAACTCCGCCACCACTACGGGAAATAACTCCGCCACCACATCGGGAAATAACTCCGCCATCACTACGGGAAATAACTCCGCCACCACTACAGGAAATAACACCGCCATCGCTATGGGTAAAACTCTGTCATCACTACAGAAAAGTAACACCGCCATCACTACGGGTAATAACTCCGCCACCACTACGGGAGAATAACACCGTCACCACTACGGGTAATACTCTGTCATCACTACAGGAAAAGTAACACCGCCATCGCTACGGGTAATACTCTGTCATCACTACAGCAAAATAACACCGCCATCGCTACGGGTAATACTCCGCCACCACTACGGGAAATAACACCGCCATCGCTACGGGTAATACTCTGTCATCACTACAAGAAAAGTAACACCGCCATCGCTACGGGTAAACAACACCGCCATCGCTACGGGTAGTAACTCCGTCACCACTACGGGAAAATAACACCGCCATCGCTACGGGTAGTAACTGATACAGCTTCTCTGCCTATCTTTGCAGTAGCTAACTCCATCAATCACATGGGTAACAAAATACGAGTCTAGTCTTCGAATTTTCAGTGCGGACATGGCAGCAAATTTGAGAAGGACTCTACTGGGGATTTTTTGAACCCAAACTGCCAGACACCTACTTCGACATAGGCGGCAACTTCCAAAAATTGATTCACGAAATCTTTTGATAACGACATAACAACAATCTTGAAGAAATACTCCGCTGGAGGGGTAAGAGAAACTTAAACAAGTAACTCTGTGGGGAATAATGACAAGACGAACATTATCATCACATGCTGAGATTTTTAATATTTGGCAATTGATCTGAGCAAGAGCTCCCTCCACCTACAAGGGAAACATCATTTGAAAACACAAGGTTAACCAACCGGGCTTATGTTTCAAAATGCGCATGTTTGACAATGGTGTAATGCTCCGTACAGCACGGATATGCTATGCGTTTTTGGGTAAATGCAAATATGACACTATATGCAACTGCGAATGCAGGTTCAAGCTGTTGGGGAAACTCTGATAGACTTGCTTCCACACGGAATGCTGAAGACGACCACCACCATGTTGGGGATGAACGGGTAGCCTAAAGTCCTCCGGCAGAATAAATGCCGGACATACAACCAAACTCCACCGGGGAGATTTAAACTTCGATTTCCACTGGGAGGAAAGAACATCCTCTGCTGGGAAGAGTAACTCAGTTGGGGAAAAAACGACTCGGCCGGGGAAACATGTACCTTCCGGGAAACGCACTGTCTGGGCACAGCCTACGAACTCGGAGTTATCACTCCGTTGGGGATAATCATCCTGACGAAGGCATGACGACCTGCGGGCAGAAAACCATCTTCTATGGGAATAATCCTTCCGAACCAACTATGACTTAGTTAAACCCTGCAGGAATCCTCCAAGTTGGGGATTGATTGTTCACATACTCGACTCTCTGGGGAGTGCACCCTCTGCAGGGGATACTGATTTTGACTGGCTGGGGATATCCTTTGGGGATAAGCTGCGACTAGCTAGGGAAATTGATCTCTTCGGTAAGGGACAAAAATCATCCTAACTTTTGAAGATGACGTGCGACCTGCATGGGGACTGGCGTCGCACAAAGTCAAGTCTTTCACCACGAGCCTCCGGCTGGGGCCACAATTTCTGATTGTCCTCTTTAAAGGCGAGAACCCTGCAAAACACAAACGAGACAACACAAATCTGTACAACCAAATCTATTCGGGTTAGTGTCCGTGACATTACTTCAGTCAATTCGAAGTTTTATCAATCATTGGCAAGGGCCAGCAAAGTTATGCAAGTGCAAGTTAATCAAAAAACATCGGCGTTTTCCACATACAAAACAGTAAAGCACAATCATCAAATATTGAATAACATGTTTTATTAATAACAGGCCTTTGAATAGGCAAAGCTTTGTACATCGGATGCAACTCCTGAAAAGAGGAAGTTACGTACACACACATACATATATGCACATGAAGCATAAAAATACAAATACAACTCGAATTTGTACACATGTCGGCAACGTGGTGCAGACAAACATCGTGAGCTGATCCTCCTATGACTCGCCTGACTCTGGCGCTTTCCCGATATTCAATTTTTCAGAAGAGATTGTGTTAGATAAACGAACCCTCAGGTGCTCCCAAACCATTAAGCAATGTGGTATCGGACCCAGACCGCAGTCATTTTGCTTTTTCAATCCCTAACTTTTGCGTGAATCGCCTTTGCGGGTTTTCAATTCACCGGGATACCCTTTTTTGCCGAAGACGCCCAATGCAGGTTTTCAACTTCGCGGGTGTACATTTTCTCAATTTTATCCCTAACTTTTGCCCGAACCTTTTATTCTATTTTTTGGTTCGCCGGGATGCCCCATTTTTGCCTGGACTCTCTTTTTCCTGTCCAGCGGGTCAATTTCAAGCAAAGTATTTTTTAACTGCGTCCGAATTCACAGGCGACGAAAAGTCTTCACCATCCATGGTAGATAGTAGAAAGGCTCCTCCAGAGAAGACTTTTCTGACAACGTAGGGGCCTTCGTAATTAGGGGTCCACTTGCCCCTGTGATCTGTTTGTGGCGGGAGAATCCTCTTCAGCACAAGGTCACCCGTCTGAAAGCTTCGCGAACATATCTTCTTATCGTATGCTTTCTTCATCCGGCTTTGATACAACCGACCGTATGCAAGAGAAGCTAGCCTCTTCTCATCCATTAAACTGAGTTGATTCAGTCTATCTTTAACCCATTCTGCCTCGTCAAGTTGGACATCTCGTAAAACCCTCAAGGAAGGAATCTCTACTTCCAACGGTAACACCGCCTCCATTCCGTATACCAAAGACAAAGGGGTTGCCCCGGTTGATGTGCGTACCTTCGTACGATAACCGTGCAAAGCGAAAGGTAGCATCTCGTGCCATTCTTTATACGTCACAACCATCTTCTGAACAATCTTCTTTATGTTCTTATTGGCCGCTTCAACAGCGCCATTCATCTTGGGTCGGTAAGCAGAAGAATTGTGATGCTCAATCTTAAAATTCTGACACAGCTCTTTCATCATTTTGTTATTCAAATTCGAACCGTTGTCGGTGATAATCCGCTCAGGGATTCCATATCTGCAGATAATATCCCGTTTGATAAATCTGGCGACCACTTGTTTGGTGACATTGGCATATGATGCTGCTTCCACCCACTTGGTGAAGTAATCAATTGCCACCAAAATGAACCGGTGTCCGTTTGATGTCGTAGGCTCGATCTTACCAATCATATCAATTCCCCACATCGAGAATGGCCACGGTGATGACGTCACATTCAGAGGACTTGGGGGTACATGGACCTTGTCCGCATAAATTTGGCATTTATGACACCTCTTCGCAAACTTGAAACAGTCTGTTTCCATAGTTAGCCAGTAATAACCTGCCCGCAGCAGTTTTCTCGTCATAGCATGCCCACCAGCATGCGTACCAAATGTACCCTCATGTATCTCTTCCATGAGCAACTTCGCCTCTTTCTCGTCTACACAGCGTAGCAACACCAAGTCGTGGTTTCTTTTGTATAGGACACCGTCAGGGTTCAAATAGAAATTGCCAGCCAATCTCCTGAGAGTCTTCTGATCTCGATTGGATGCCCCAGTCGGATACTCCTTATTCTTCAGGAAATTCTGGATATCAAAATACCAGGGTTTATCATCAGATGCTTCGTCAATAGCAAATATGAAGGCAGGCCTATCAAGCCGAGAGATAACAATCCGGGGAGCCTCGTTCCAGAAGTTAACTTTATACATGGAAGACAACGTCGCCAGGGCGTCAGCCATTTGATTTTCTGCTCGTGGCACGTGATGCAATTCAACCTTGTCAAAGAAAGGCAATAATCTCCTTGCATAATTCATATATGGTATCAAATTGGGCTGCCTTGTCTCCCATTCTCCTTTTATCTGATTCACCACTAGAGCTGAGTCTTCGTATACATCCAGATGTTTGATTCGCAAATCAATAGCTTCTTCAAGACCCATGATGCAAGCCTCATATTCAGCTTCATTATTGATAACCGGAAAGGTCAATCGAGCAGTAAATGGGATGTGCGACCCATGAGGAGTAGTAATGATTGCCCCTATTCCGCTACCATAGGAATTCACAGCTCCATCAAATATTAACTACCATTTGGAACCCAATTCTGGTCCTTCGACCGATAATGGTTCTTCACAATATTTCATCTTTAGGTACATGATATCCTCGTCAGGAAAATCAAACCTCATCGATTGGTAGTCCTCAATAGGCTGCTCAGCAAGATACTCCGACAACACGCTACCTTTAATAGCCTTCTGAGAAACATATTGGATGTCGTATTCGGTTAACACCATCTGCCATCGGGCAATTCTTCCGGAGAGTGCTTGCTTCTCAAACACGTATTTGATTGGATCCATCTTTGAAATTAGCAGGGTTGTATGATTTAGCATGTATTGCCTCAAACGTTTGGCGGCCCAGGCTAGCGCGCAACACGTTTTCTCGAGCATGGAGTATCTGGACTCACAGTCAGTAAACTTATTACTCAAATAGTAGATTGCATGCTCTTTACGTCCTGTCTCGTCGTGTTGACCGAGAACACAACCCATACTTTCCTCGAGAACTGTCAAATACATAATCAAAGGTCTCCCGGCCACTGGGGGTATCAAAATAGGAGGTTCCTGCAAGTATTCTTTTATCTTGTCGAACGCCTTTTGACAATTTTCATTCCAGGTCACAACCTGGTCCTTTTTCAACAACTTGAATAACGGCTCACACGTTGCGGTTAAGTGAGATATGAACCGGGCGATGTAGTTCAACCTCCCTAAAAACCCACGCACTTCTTTTTCTGTTTTAGGCGTCGGCATTTCTTGTATTGCTTTTATTTTCGCAGGATCAACCTCTATTCCTTTTTTCGCTCACGATGAACCCCAGTAGTTTACCCGATCTCACCCCGAAGGTGCACTTGTTAGGGTTCAGTCTCAGCCTGAACTTCCTAAGCCTCTTGAATAATTTCAGCAGATTAACCAAATGCTCCTCCTCTGTCTGGGATTTGGGAATCATATCATCAACATAAACCTCGATCTCTTTATGCATCATGTCATGAAAGAGAGTCGTCATAGCACGTTGATATGTTGCCCCAGCATTCTTCAACCCAAAGGGCATCACTTTGTAGCAAAATGTTCCCCAGGGAGTAATGAAAGTAGTCTTCTCCATGTCTTCTGGTGCCATTTTGATCTGATTATAGCCCGAGAAGCCATCCATGAAGGAGAATACGGAGAATTGAGCAGTGTTATCAACCAGCACATCGATGTGAGGAAGTGGAAAGTCGTCTTTCGGGCTCGCTTTGTTCAAATCACGGTAGTCTACGCACATTCTCACTTTACCGTCTTTCTTTGGCACTGGCACAATATTGGCGACCCATGAGGGATATTTTGTAACAGCTAGGAAACCAGCATCCCACTGTTTTTGAACTTCCTCCTTGATCTTCACAACCATGTCTGGTCTAGTTCTTCGGAGTTTCTGCTTAATAGGCGGACATTCCTCTCGCAGCGGCAGACAGTGAACAACCATATTTGTATCCAGCCCAAGCATATCTTCGTACGACCAAGCAAATATATCACTGTACTCTTTGAGCATGTTAATTAACCTTCGCTTGACGTCGCTTTGCAGCGCAGCCCCTATACGGATGTTTCTCACAACCTATTCCGACCCCAAATTGATAATCTCAATGACTTCCTCATGAGGCAGAATAATTCTTTCTTCTTGTTTCAACAACCAGGTCAGCTCTTCTGGTACGTCGCCATCTTCAACAATCTCTTCCTCAGCCTGAAATATCGGGTGCTCGAAGTCGTAGTGAGTCATAGGCGGTTCATAGATGTCATCTGAAATAGTAACCCTGCAAAGGAAAATGGTTAAATGCTTCAAAACGCATACAAAGCAAGTAACCACGTTGCCATTTTATTGTAAAAGATAAAAACAGGAAAAACAGGGATCACAACATTTGTATATGAAAAACGCCTTTATTCATGATTTAAACAATGTAATGTACATAACCAAATGGCCCTAAGCAAAATCACTATGCCCCGGGTAGGACACAGGATTATTCAACAATTAAGAAAACAAATCATTACTGTTTAGTTGTCACAGGAACAGTTTCCCGGATAGACCAATTGCAGAGACTTTGTCCTGGCACGCTTGGCTTGATCCATGCGTCCATATCACAGTCGCTATCTCCTTCTTCAGAATCGGAAACAGCATTGATAGTCTCTAAGCTCACCCCGCTTGGTGTGATGGTTATGGGCCCTCTGAACTTGGGCGTTCCTGAAGAGGATGCTGATGACGAAGGATGATATCCAAGCCCGAACCTATCATTCTTCACGGGAATCTCCAACACCTGACCCCAGCCCTTGGTTTTTCCTGCCTGCACTAGAGCCTGAGCCTCTTTGTACGATGACACTGCCACGTCTGATATCTTGGGTACTGGAGCTTTGTCTTTAATCTTTAGCCCTTCAAATGCTTGACAGGGTGTTTCATGTATTTAGCCGTCGACCTCCACATATCTGAATGAAGACAGATGGCTAACCAGAATATCTTCTTCTCCGCAAACAATGACGACACTATCCCCCACCATATACTTCAACTTTTGGTGCAACGTGGATGTGACTGCCCCAGCAGCATGAATCCATGGGAGACCAAGAAGGCAACTATACGCTGACTGGATGTCCATTATATAGAATTCAGTTTCAAATACTTCAGGCCCCACATGCAATGGTAATGTTAATGATCCGAAAACCGACCTCCTCGTTCCATAGAACGCTCTCACCACTAAGTCACTGGGCGTGCAGATAATCCCCCTGATATCCAACTTCATCATTGCTTTCTTCGGCAGCACATTCAAGGAAGACCCGGTATCCACTAAAACATGGGACATGACCGTGCCCCGACATTCTACTGATACATGCAATGCCATATTGTGCTCTCGCCCTCTCGGAGTTAAATCGAAGTCTGTTAAGCCCAAACTGTGCCCTGCATTAACATGCGCCATCACCCCTTCTAACTGATTAACCGAAACGTCTTGAGGAATGAATGACGTGTCTAGGATCTTCAGCAACGCGTTCCGATGGGCCTCAGAACATAATAGCAGTGACAAGATCGAGATCTTTGATGGCGTTTGCTGGAGGTGCTCCACGATTTTGTAATCACTTTTACGGATGAGCCTCATAAACTCCTCTACGTCCTTAACCGACGTTTCCTTTTCCTTTATCTGCGAGGGGCCACTCTCGTCTACCTTGGCTTTCCCCTTTTCCAATCTTTCTGCTTCTACCTCAGGTGATGTGAAGATTCTCCCACTTCTAGTCATACCTCCTGTTCCGACAACATTATCTACAACCCCAGCTGGTTGTCCATTGACTTCAATTTTCTTACCATCGCAATATACCTCCAACCCGTAAGTCCACGACACTGCTTTAGTATTCTCAAAAGGAACAGGTCCTGCTTTAGTAATTGTGATCGTCGGCCGCCTGGCGGGCGCCGTTATTGTTATTGTTTTCCTTGGAATTGTTACCGTAGCAACATCGTTCAACTCATCACACAATGCCTCTACAGGCTTTTCGACCTTGGTTCTGTCAAACTGCAAGGTACCCTCATCCATCATAGTCTGAATACCCTGCTTCAACTCATTACAACCCTCTGGCTGTATCCAACAATCCAAGCAAAATTTGTCGCACCCCGGGAATACACCCCCTTTTAACAACCTGCTTTTAATATCTCCCAACGGTGTCTTCAGCTCATTGACATCCGTCACTAGATTCAAATTCTCCTCGGTCAGGATGGCGTTTGGCCCATGATTGGGCATAGGCTGTTGTACTATATTTGGACCCGCCTGTCCAAAGTTGATAGCTTTGCTGTCCAACAAGTCTTGGACTTTATGTTTAAACGCATGACAACCTTCAATATCATGTTCGGGCGCCCCGAAGTGAAACTCACAGTGTTTACCAGCATCATAGCCAAACGGAGGAGTGCCCGTTAATGGCGCCATGGTCCTTTTCTCGACCAACTTCAACCCTAACAGTGTTTGAAGCAATTCGGCGTATGTTGAAGGAGGCGTTTCAAATACTCTCCTTGGCTTGCCCTCTAGGATTCTGCGTTGGGCGGGGTGTTGCCTTTGTTGTTGCTGCTGTTGCGGCTGCTGTTGCTGCTGTTGTTGTTGTGGAAAAGGGATGGTAACACTAGCGACCTGTTGATGCTGAGCATACTGACTTCGTCCTCTGCCCCGGCCCCTGCCACTAAACACGGCACTAGTATCACCTTGCCGTCTACCACCGAATGCTTTTCTTGTACCTCCGGCGAGGGCAGACTCACCTGCTTGGAATCTTCTAACCTTAATACCGTCTTCGACCATCTCACCCATAAGAATCAAATCTGAAAAACTGCTCAACGAAACATTAAACAATTTTTCGTAATATATCCCCGTAAATGTCCCAATGAACATACTATTCATTTCTCTTTCAGCTAACGGAGGATGTACTCTTGCTGCCATATCGCGCCATCTCTGCGCATACTCTTGAAAGCT
Organism: Lathyrus sativus; assembly: GCA_963859935.3. Lineage (NCBI taxonomy): Eukaryota > Viridiplantae > Streptophyta > Magnoliopsida > Fabales > Fabaceae > Lathyrus > Lathyrus sativus. Next base: position 280,168,688 of record OZ012740.1, on the reverse strand, counting down.
TTCCCCGTTCTTCTGCGACAAACCTTGCAATTGAACTCGGTTCGGTGCCAGATCACTATTATACTTATAATGCAGGACGAAAGCATCCGCCAATTGCTTCCAGGTTTTGATTTGAGCGGGCTCCAACCCCATGTACCACTCGAGTGACGGTCCTGACAGGCTGTCTTGAAAGAAATGCATAAGCATCCTTTCGTCATCTGAATACACAGACATCCTTCTGTAATAAGCGCGGACATGCACCTTAGGGCACGTGTCCCCCTTATATTTCTCGAAGGTGGGAGCTTTGAATTTCAGCGGTACCCTCAGCCCAGGCACCAAGCCCATAGTAGTCATGTCTAATCCGGTAGAATTCTGATTAGCCATACCCTTCACTTGTTCTTCAAGCATTTTAATCCTCTGAGTATTGTCAACGGGTCCCTCAAATCCCATGCCTCTTCCCGAAAAGGCGTCCTCTTGACAGTCTTCGCCCCAGTTCACATTTTCATTTTCGTACCCGTTATAACCAGTGTTGCGACCAAACCCTTGCTGATTAGTCATGGGACCTCGTCCCCCATTACCATAACCTTGATTGACCCCGACATGCCCGAAACCAGTGTTGACAGGAATCAATCCAGCACCATTTCCACCATAACCCTAGTTAGCATTACCAAAACCGTCGTAGCCGAAACCCTGAGTGTTGAAGCCGAACTTTCCGCCCTGATTGCCGTACTCAAACCCCTGGTCATTATAGCCGAACCCATTGTTACCAAAACCATTACCACCATTGTGGTTACCACCGCCCAGATTGGCATCTCCAAATCCAACATTGTTAACAACAGTCTCATTTCCATTCCCTGTGTTACCATTTCCAGCGCCAGCGTCATTGTTTACAACCACAACAGGTGGGGTCACCACAGGAGGAACCACAGGCGTAGGGGGCCCATCTTCATGAAGAGTTTCGACATGCACAGAGTTGTGGTCATTGTTACCATTCCCATTAGCCCGTGTCAGCAGCGGATGTACCAAAGTCTGGAGATTCTCCTGGCCTTTAGCAATACTCTCCATGGCCTGCATGAACTGGTTCAACTTCTCGCGAATTTCCTGCATCTCCACTTGGACTTGATCCATAACTCTCTTGCAGTTATTTCGAGTTGAGTAGTGGTGAACTCTTTGTTCGTCAATCCTAAAAACCTGTAGATGCAGGAAATAAGAGACAGATTCAAGGATACTGGTCATGAAATATGAATGCAATTGTGTAAATATGCTACAGGTTATATCCTCCCCCGATTCTAGTTTCGGAGAGAAAGCCATCACGACAACGGAGTCCCTATCAAGCAATCAGAAAATCCTCATATATAAACACATGCCGAGAGGCTGAGTACAAGAGTACAACCGAATACAACTGAAGAGACCTCGGCCAACAAGCCTGGCGATGGTCCAAATACAAGTACAACTAACAAAGGCAAGGCAAAGATGAATCAGGCCAAGTGGCGCTTTCTGACGTCCTCCAATATCCTCAACGTCTCCGCGTGCCCTAGTCGGGAGATCAGCTCCTGTATCAGTAAAGCATGCCACTCGGTAGTGGATCTCAGCTTTTTGGCGTCATCCTGGTAGGTTCCTTCGCCAGAACTCTCGTCAAATCCGTACCTCTTGGAACCGGCCTTTTCTTCATAACCTCTCGGCTTCTCGTCAATGTCACTTACTCTGAGCTCAGCAGCGCTCCTAAGTGATGTCTCTTCAGCAATCTTTGTGTCTTGGGCTCTAATCTGTGCCTCTAGCGTGGCAATCTGCAGCTTCATTTCATCTTCACGCTCCTTCCGCTTGGTAAGCGTGGCATTCCACAAAGCTTCCCACTTGCTGAGACGGGCATAAGCTTTGCGTAGAAGTTCCTTCTTGGAAGTAAGCACCTTGCTAACACTGTTCAAGGATATCCCCACTTTTTCTTTCTTGTTGGTCTCTTCCGTCAGCTCCGATCCCAACCTGTTAATCAATTCAGTCTGCTCCTTCACAGTGAAGGTGGCTTCATTCTTCTCACGACGTAGCTGAAAGATCTCTTTCTCTAACTCATCATTGACCTTCTTCAATTCTTCGTTTTCAGCCACCAATTTGTTATACTTCTCACTCTCTTCCTCAATAGGTATCTCAATCATGGGAAGATACAGGGGTTCCACAGCAGGATAAGGCATCAAGGAAGTACTAGCCCTCTCGCGGATCCAAGCCAAATAGGGATCATAAGCTCTGCTGTTGCTCTTACCGAGCAGAGCTTTCCCTCTCCTATGGATGTTAGCCCATGCATGTCTTAATCTGATCAAAACAGCCGCGTCTAATAAGCCTGTGAGATACAGAGATTCCTGTATCTCCTTCTCAATAGGAGCGTCTCTCAAAGCATAACCGAACTGTCTTACCAGCAGTGAAGGGTTATAGTTAATACAGCCTTTCTGTCCAATCAAGGGAACATTCGGAAAGCCACTGCAACTATATATAATGTCAGTGCCCAGCATACTTCGATCAAACCAAATGACGTTCTCAGCAGACAGCCCCATCAACCAGGAAGACCCATCCAAAGTATCAACAACATCAACAAAAGGTCCTGTCTTCGGAAGGTGCCCCTGAAAACACCTGTACAAAAGAGGAAGACAGCAGGAAACATTCTTGCCACGACGTTTCTCATTCTTGTAGTGAATGGAATGATAAACATCTCCCAAGAGAGTAGGAACTGGATTCTTCGAGGCAAGAATCAGGAAGGCGTCTGAGTCAACAAAATCTGGCACATTAGGAAACAATACAATTCCGTAGATGTAGACAGCTAGAATGGCACTGAAGACAACCCAACATCCACTCTTCACCCACTGTGTAGCCTTCTCAACCAGGACAGATAGGTGAAAACCATAAGCTCCGTTCAGCTTGACCCAACCTCCAGGAAACTCAGAAGTGTCTAAGCTGACAATCTCAGCGAGTGTAGCTAACTTAGGCTCAACATCAACATGTATGAAGGGCATCTGGTCTAACACAGGAACTCCCATCATCGCAGAATACTCTTCCAAAGTGGGTGCCAGAATATAGTCGGGGAACAGGAAGCATCTCAGCTGAGGCTCATAAAACTGCATCAAAGTATACACCCCAGTCGTCTCAAATGCTGAAGGCCTGTACAACAAACTAAGCAATCTCCCATAAGATACTCTGTACTCAGCCCTCACTTTCTCATCTGCTAGAGCAATTAAACCCAGCAAGGAACTGATATCTGGTGAATGCAACCGGTAAGCAACTGTCTTCTTCAGGGACTCTATGTCTGGCTAGAAGATACTAGAATCAGAGGGGAATGATCACCTACAACATAAATACATGTTAATGAAATGCAGTCATGAAAATGCACATGTATATGCAAACAAGGGACCAAGTGCAATGCTAATAGACTGGGCTGCTCTGTACTGAAGCCTGAGAACCAACCAATCTTCATCTCAAACCAAACCAACCACTCAAATGAGCCTTGTAACTACATCTCACTGACAAAGATAAACCAGGTATTCTGAGGTCAAAGGTTTCCTGCAAACAGACCCACCTACCCCTCACAGGTATGTACTTAACTCGCAGACGAGGTACGGCATCCTATGCGGGTTCAACGTCACAGACTTTCAAGAGCGATGATACGATACCCAGAAGGTGTGGCATCATCATCCCTTGAAGTGGCCTCACTTAGTTGAATCCCAATTGATAGGTCCCCAGAGTCGACAATCCTCGGGTCAGACAACTTGTCGAGCCCTAAGGGCCAGGCAAGAAGCATCAAAGAGAATCTCGTCCAAGCATAAATTTCGCGGCTAGCTGGTGCGAGCTAAGAAAGCAGGCTAACCACTACTCTCTACTTCTAAGTCTATGTTTAACCTCAAGCCCAGGTCCAGCTTATCTCTCAACAGATTACCCCCTTCCCACAGCAACAATAACAGTATAAAGCTGATAACAAAATGCGGAAAGTAAAGACAGAAAAGTAAATCTATACAACACCCATGACGGGAAAACAAGCGCTAGGATTGACTCGCATAGGGGATATTCTTGTCCCCAGCAGAGTCGCCAGCTGTCGCTACTGCGAAAATCGGCGCCGGCTATGACAGAAGAGTCGCCACCGTGCGTTATTTATCCCAAAAGGAGGGAAAGGAAACGCTCGAAGTAAACCTACTGCAAAGACGGGAAAGGAATGGTCATCGCAACCAAATCCTGGATTCGGGAGTCGGTTACGCAAGGGGAAGGTATTAGTACCCCTCACGTTCGTCGTACTCGACGGGATCCACGCTTGTTTTCTAGTACGGATTGTTATTCTATCTACTCTGAAGGTCTGGGTTAAAAAGAAAATGAAAATGATTGTGCAAAGTATCGCACTTTATGCTTACGTATTCCCGTCTGGAACGAGAAATTAGAGTCAACGTAGTTCGCCTACCTACGGGAAAGGAGGGGAAGGTTGCTCGCTAGGATATCGCATCCTATGCCTACGTACTTTCATACAGCATGAAAGATCAGAGCAAATGTAGTTCGGGCTACGGAAGACACAAGCTTGTCTGATTGTTTTTTATCTCCTTATGAAAGGGTTTTTCCTGATTAAGAGCCCAAGCGGACAAAAATGACAATTTGATGTTTGTTTTCAGTCTTTTACGCAAGAACTATTTTTTATGATGTTTGCAATCTCTGACGCACTAGAGACTATGACTTGAGAGTGACTATGTCGTATGTCACCCCAAGGGTAACATACTAAATAATCCGATTACTGAAGAGTGACCCTCCAGCAACCTTTCTCAAATAGCTTAAGGCTCGAGCGTACGACATCGATTTTCCTTATTACTGTGTTTTGAATTGTTCTGAGATAGAAAAGAAAGAAGTTATAAAAACCTAGGGTTTGAAAGGGGAATCAAAACTACCTTAATGTTATGATGCATGGATTACAACCTAATGTCTGTCATAATTGCCTCCTGCACAGAGGAAATCAGAGATCCTAGGGGATAAACGGAAAAGAAACAACAAATATACAGTAAACAGTAAAATGCATGAGATGCAGCAATACAAGCGAGGCAAGGGAGTCCCACTCAACCTCGAACCTGAGAAACAATAGGCAAAGTGAAACAGCTTCACTTCAAACCTGAGGGGCAAGCTGAACAAGCCAACAAACAATACAGAAGAAGAAAAAAACCAACACCAGCTCTGACAGTCACACCAGCTCCTACAATAAGCAGTTCAAACAGCACAAGCTCTGGCAGCTACATTTGACTAACAGCAAAACATTGACAGTAATGCTTCAAGCAAGCTCCCATCTTCACTTTCCAATGATATTCAAGCTTCAGGTAAGCTCTTATCTCTAATGATTTTCAGCTTTAGCAAGCACTGAACCCCAATAAACAAACAGCTTCAAACAGCAACAAAACCCTAATTTTCACAGTTAACCAGCTTTGACATGCATAAGCTTCCTCTTATCCAGTCCTCAATGAACTTCATCTTCATTAGGCTTCCATCTTTAAGGCAAACACTCACAGGAGAGAATCGACTGATAGATGAAGTTGGAATGTTAAGAGGCTTAATGATAACCCAGGGAAGTCACTAAGATCTTATCATAGCAAGTGAGAGGTATCCTCAAGGTTCTACCCAATCAAAGCATGCTCTACATCCCTCCTAAGGAGAGATGGAACCTCTTTGGGGGACCCTATGTCACAGGATGGAATAGAGGCACAAGAAGCTCTCTATGTTTAACAGAAGAAACAAGACTACTCTAATGCTCTTCCTATATATCCTAACTCCTAAGTCTTCACAAGCAATCTTCAAGCACCAGGAACTTCAAGCTCCAAGCATCATCATTTGTCTTCAATATTCTTCCATGTCTTCACATACTCCTCAAGCTAAGCACAAGCCCAACCACCCAATAGAAATGCCCAAAAACCCAACAACACAACAACATCCCAAGAGGGAAACACACGAACAGCAACCAACTTGCAAAAATCAAATAAAATGGAAATACTCATCATAAAATACTAGATTAATTTCTAAGGGACCCTAACTATGTACCCTATGCCCCACATAAACCCCAAGGCCTAAATCAAACTAACAACCCAAAAACTATGTGGTGAAATGCACCTATGTCAAGTTGAAACCCTAATTCTAGCACACTAAAGTTTGATGTTCAAAACTAACTAAAATAAAATCACAAAAATGTGATAAAATTCCAGGGGGAACCTAATACTATATACTAACTATAGCAAAACGAACCAAGTCAAAATTCTAAATCACATGATCATACTAAATTCAGCAAGTTGCAATATCAAGTGAAAATGAAATAAAAGCAATTAAAAATAAAAATAAACCAAAAAATGAAAAATGAGTGAAATGAAATTTTTATTGTTTTATAATTTTCTTGATGTTTTAATGAGAATGGGGAAAAAATTCCCAACCAAAAATATTAATTTTCCAATTTATTATGATTTTTTTAAGAACCTAAAATAAATGTGTGAAATGAAATGAAAAATAAAAAGAAAATGAAAAGGGAGCGTGTCAAATAGCAATTCCAAGCAACGTAAACCCAGAGATGGGCCCAGAGCGGGGTATGGATAGAAAAGCACGCATAAGCCCAATTCCACTTTAGAAAATAATAATGAAAATCCTAGGAAAATGGACAAAATCACGGTACGAATAGCAAGCGAACTCAGTGTATTCCTCATTGGGCCTTGGAAGTGGGGTGTTGGTATCAATTAATTCACTTAAGCCCAAGCTGGCAACTTAATGAAACGGTGCGTTTTGTAATCAGAATCTTCTCCTTCACAAATTGAAACGAATTCGTGGCCCTTGGATGCTATTCTAGTCAAAGTCCAAACTCAGATCTTATGGTTGTGAGGTCATCTTCAACCTTTAAACATTCTTGGAGGGAAAAGCCATGGAAACTCAGAGCTATGAACTTCATCTTCTCCAATTCGTGCTCCCTCAATTATTCATCAAAAATCAAAACTAAACACCCTAATTCACTTGATTTTCCACAAGGAGTTCAACCATGATAATTAAAATCACTGAAACATCTTCCTCCTCAAAACACGACTGAATCATCAGAAATTGCTCAGAAATTAATTCTCACTAAACCTATAATTGAGTGGCCTAAACTCTTCACCACTTCACCCTGATCAATTCTAGCTATCAAACTAAGACTCTATCATCAAGAACACGAAGATATGATCATGAACAAAAATTGCATGAATCCACTAATTGTCTCTAAATCAATTCTAATGCTACCAGAAAGCTCCCTATGATCATCTACATTGAATCTAGCTATTCAAAACCTATTGAAACTGCCTAAATCAAGCCATGGAGTGAAGTTTACATACCTGCAATTTTGAGATGAACAGAGTGATCAAAGCTTCAAGATAAGCTTCAATAAGTTCCAGACACCTTCACCAACACCAAAGGATGCTTCTGTATGCAAAGAAAGAGATTGAAATGGCTTGGATTCTTGAATTCGGTCTTGAGTTGCAGGATGAGAATTCCTAATGCAAACACACGATTCTTCAGGGTTCTTGCTCAATAATCCATCTGGAATCACTCACATATGCTTGATCAAGGTTCTGAGATCAAAAGAATGGGCTGAAAGTGATTGAAACTTGTAACTGAATTCTGTTTTGCAAATGGAAGGTTGAAAATGCAAACTCTCCAATCTCCCTCAATTCTCTCCAACTAATGATCTGAACCACTTCACATGTATATATAGAATGTGGATGAAGGCTCTAGAATCTTCTGGATCAATCCAATGAGAAATTCACCATCTTATGTCATGAAATCTCATGTCATGCTATGTTCATACCAGCTCATGATAGCAGCTTGTATTCACCTTGTTCTGAGTCCAATTTGTCCTTAGATGAGATTTTGGAAGTGTTTGGATTGAATGGAGCCTTGCATTTGCCTTGAAGTGTGGTTTTGCAATTGTGCCTTATGATGCAAGTAACCAATTTACAAAGGAAGTCATTGAAATAACCCTCAATTCAAAATTTTGGCAATGTCAATGTTCTCAAAATGTGTTTTAAAGTCAAATTGGTATGTGATATGGCTTGTTTTGGTTTTGTAGATCAAAAACCCCAATTTTCAACCTTGGTTCATTTAAAATTTACCCTTATTTTAAGCCATTTTTGTGACTTTGTGAAGCAAGCCATTCCAAACTCTCATGACCTCTTATCTAGCCTAAAAACATCATTTTAAACACATCTCATGTTGAACATTTTTTCATTTGAGGAGTGGAAGAAGGAGATTTTGACCTATGTTGAAAAATGACCTGTAATTCAACTTTCCCAAAATACCCTTGGGTTGCCACGACCATAACTTGAGTTCTACAAATCATCTTGAGGACTTCTAGTACTCAAATTAAAGCTAAGATCAAGATATACAACTATTATGTCTTCCAATAATCCATTTGAAAACTCCTTGATAGGAAAAAATTGCTTGGAAGTCAAGTGACTTTCACAGATAAATTTCAATGTCCTCTAATGACCCATAACTTGCAAGAACCATAACTTGAGTTATACAAATCTTCTTGAAGACTTATAGTACTTAAATTAAAGCTATTGAGAAGCTCTACGAGTTTCATGTTGACCAAGACTTCATTTGAAACTTTCATTTTGACTTATCTGGCTTGGAAGTGAGGCCTAAATTAGGGGACTTTACACTGAAACCCTAATTTGGTGACTCCTCCTACTCTTGATTCTATTTGATTTATCCTTGGCACAACATCAGACATGTATCCACGTATCAATTCATGGATCCCACATTCTCCAATTAAGGCTTGATGCTCTTCAATCACTCAGTTGACCTAGGGTTGACCCAGATGAAACCCTAGTTGACTGTACTTCAACTCTGGCTCTTGTACTTGTATCAATGACTTGTCTCATCTTCAAAATGACCCTCTAGGTCTTCCATGATATTTGTAAATACTTCCAATTCACAATTCATAGCTCATACTCCCACTGATGAATCCCCATACACCTCAAGCTAGGAGAGAAATCCACTGGTTGACCTTCAAACTTTTCACAGCTTCAACTCATTTCTTGATTACTTGGATGGTCTTGAGCTTGAATAAAACCCCTTGATATGCCTCTTTTGATAAGAATGGCACTTGATCCCTTGTTAGATGACTTGTTATGCTATGCTATGCAAATGATTAGACTATGTACCTGACTTATTATGCAAATGATAATGCAATTGAAACATAAACCAGGTGAAACAGGTTGAGCAAATTTTAGGGTGCAACACCCGTGTTGACGGAGATTTTTACCTGTGTTGACAGTGATTGTTATCCGTGTTGACGGAATTGTTACCCGTGTTGATGGAGTTGTTACCCGTGTTGACGGAGATTTTTACCTGTGTTGACAGTGATTGTTATCCGTGTTGACGGAATTGTTACTCGTGTTAAAGGAGTTTTTACCCATGTTGACGGAGATTTTTACCTGTATTGACAGTGATTGTTATCCGTGTTGACGGAATTGTTACCCGTGTTGACGGAGTTGTTACCCGTGTTGACGGAGATTTTTTTTACCTGTGTTCACAGTGATTGTTACCCGTATTGACGGAGAAGTTACCCGTGTTGACGGAGATTTTACGTGTTGTTACCTGTGTTGACAGAGATTGTTACCCGTGTTGACGAAGATTTTTACCTGTATTGACAGTGATTGTTATCCGTGTTGACGAAATTGTTACTCATGTTGACGGAGTTGTTACCCGTGTTGACGGAGATTTTTTTTTACCTGTGTTGACAGTGATTGTTACCCATGTTGACGGAGAAGTTACCCGTGTTGACGGAGATTTTATGTTTTGTTACCTGTGTTGACAGAGATTGTTACCCGTGATTGACGGAGTTGTTACCTGTGTTGACAGAGATTGTTACCCGTGTTGACGGAGTTGTTACCCGTGATTGACGGAGTTGTTACCCGTGTTGACGGAGATTTTTTTTTACCTGTGTTGACAATGATTGTTACCCGTGTGGACGGAGAAGTTACCCGTGTTGACGGAGATTTTACGTTTTGTTACCTGTGTTGACAGAGATTGTTACCCGTGATTTACAGAGTTGTTACCTGTGTTGACAGAGATTGTTACCCGTGTTGACGGAGTTGTTACCCGTGAATGACGGAGTTGTTACCCGTGTTGACGGAGATTTTTACCTGTATTGACAGAGATTGTTACCCGTGTTGACGGAGTCGTTACCCGTGATTGACGGAGTTGTCCCCAGTGAAGTCGCCAGTGATTATTATCCGTGTTGACGGAGTCGTTACCTGTGATTGACAGAGATTGTTATTCATGTTGACGAATTTAGTCCAGTGGTGGACGGAGTTGTACCTATGATGATGGAGTCTCTCCTCGTGTTGACGAATTTAGTCCAGTTGTGGACGGAGTTGTTCTTGCAAAGTTAATTCGATGCCTGTGGCGTCACACAGGGGGTTGATGTTGAAATCCGAAGTTTTATCATATGATTGATCAGTTGTTGCCGTAACAACTGGGCTCAGTGTAATGGATGTTGTCCCCCGAAGTAGTTTTCGCAACTTATTTCTGTGGTTGGAAAATTTTCGGGTTTTTTGGTATTCAACCGTCTTCTACCTCGATTGTTTGAAGGTCATTCGCTCTTCACCCAGTAGGGTCCAAGCCGTTTGAATAAGGGCAGCTGTTGCACCCCAAAATTTGCCCAACCTCTTTCCTTACTGGGTTTATGTTTCATTGCATTAACATTTGCATAGTTATATCATTTGCATATCATGATATCATTCATATAGAAGGGGATCAAGTGTGATTCTTATCAAGAGAAGCCTAGCAAGAGGTCTTATTCAAGATTGAGAAGTTATCAAAGTCATCAGGAGGTAATTTGAGTGGCTAAGAGTTTAACTGCTTGCATGAAGATTTTCTCCTAACTTGAGGATCAATTGAAGACCATCAGAGGGATGTGAAGTGTTGAATATGAGAAGAGGATGTGTATGGAGCTCATAGAATGCCTAGAGGGCCATGGGAGAGTTCAATCAAGTCATTGTGTCAAATGCAAGAGCCACAGTTGAAGTGCAAGCAAATAGGGTTTCATCTGGGTCAATTCTAGGTCAACTGTGCAATTGAAGGGTATCAAAGCCTACTTTTAGGTCATGGAGTTCATGAAATGATATGTTGAGACATTTGTGATGTTGTGCCAAGATCAATTCAAGAAGAGTCAAGAGTGTGGGAAGTTGCTAAATTAGGGTTTCAGTGTAAAATCCCTTGTCTATTGCCTAACTTCAAGACCACATAAGTCAAGATACAAGTTTCAAATGGATCTTTGGCCAACATGAAACTTGTATAGCATCTCAATACCTTTAATTTGAGTACTAGAAGTCCTCAAGGGGATATATAGAACTCAAGTTATGGTTCAGACAAGTTACAAGTCCTCAGATGTCTCTGAAATTTGTCTGTGAAAATCATCTGACTTCAAAGCTATTTCAAGTTATGAGGTTTACAAGTCAGGGGTATTTTGGGAAAGTGAGACTATAGGCCATTTTCAATCATAGGTCAAAATCTCCAACTTTCACTTGTCAAATGGATTTTTGTTCAACATGAAACTTGTTCAAAATGTGGTTTTTAGGCTAACCAAGAAGTCATAATTAATTGATTGTACTCATATCAAGATTTGGTTTGAAATGGCTTAAAAAGGAAGATTTTCAAAGGATTCAAAGTTGAAAAATCCAAATTAATGGTTAAGTGACCAAAACATGTCAAGTAAGTACTCATTTTGATTGGGAATTTCATTTCAAACACAATGACATTGGTAGATTTTTGAGTTGAGGCAAATTTTCATGAGTTACAAGGTTGTTTCTTCATATGCAAGTTACATGACCAAATCACTCACCAAGGCATTTCAAGTGTTCCTTTTGGTCTCATTGCATTCACAAGACATTTTGCAATTGAAAGGGAAGCTTCTAGAACAATTTCCATGGCCAATTCGTGACTGTCATGTGCAATTTTGAAGAGAAAAAACAGAAAATTGAAATGGCTGGATTGGGCTCCAATCAGACTCAAAAAGCCCATAGACACACTGTATATAAGTTTTGAGATGATTTCAGAATGATTTTGGTGCAGTTTTCGTGGCTGAAGCAGAGATAGCAAGTTCATTTTCAAGCAAGCAAGTGCAGATCGGGTTTTGAGTTCCAAGCCTATTCAGATCAAATTGAAGGTTTCAACATCTTTCTCTTGCATCCTTGAGTGATTCTGGAGAGTTTTGAAGGCTGAATCGTGCTCTAACTACATTTGTGCATAGATCTACACCAAGTATGTAACCTTCAAATTTATCACAATTCTAGGGAGATGTAGTTCATGTTGTGCATGTGGTTATGATCTAATAGAGACATAGATCGTTTCTGGATCAAAATTGAAACAATTAGAGACAATTTAGGTTGAAGTGCAATTTCTGTTTGGACATGATTTAGCTTGATCTTAAGGTTTCAATGTGATTTGGATAGATCAGGTTAACCTAGGAAGTGTAAGGATCATTTATATGCAATTAGATTATGATTTGGTGATGATCAATTTGGATGTGATTTCTGAAACTTGGATCGTGTTTTAAAACCTAGCCTGATCTAGAGAATTTGGATAGGATATCTGAGATCCTTGTGAGATTCTGAGCTTTTTGATGTAAGGTTTGATGTTACTTGGCTACCTGAGACCACCTGCTCACCCGAGAAGACGACTGGAGGTCTTCTCCGGCCACCTGAACAGTTCTCCCTCCATCTGAGGAGTTGAACGAGGATGATGATACACTGCCGTTGGATTAGTTTATTGGGAAGACTTGGTAGGATCATCTGATGGTCAGGATTTGAACTGGGGATTTGGCTCCAAACCAAAAACGCTACGCTTCATTAATCCCAGTCAGCGTGTGACTGGGATGCTTGCGTGGACGCGCTCATTGCTCTTGGATTTGAGTACTTTGGCAAACAATCCAACGCTCCCCTTATTTTCTTCAGTTTTAATTTCTTTTATTTCATATTTGTTTTATTTTAAATGCATATTGATTCCAAAAATCACAATAAATCCATTTTTAATCAGAAAAATATTTTAAAAATATGTCCATGCTCCTCTTTCAATTTGTGATTTTCTGGGATCAATAAATTGCATTTTCATGCATTTTTCAATTTTATTTGCATTTTTCCCTTTTATGTTATTTCTTTAATTTTGCATAATTGACTATTTGTTTTGTTGATTTTGGTTTGAGCATTTGGTTTGGTTTCTGAATTTGATTTTTGAGTATGTTGTAGGTTAGATGTGCATGCTCCCTTAGGATTTTTATTAGAATTTTTCAACAAATGTAGGTTCTGTTTTAGGTGAGATGTTTAGAGCCTTCCCAACTTATGGTTTATCTTGACACAATTCAACTTAGAAATTATTTAGTGGACCTAGAAGTTAATTTAGCCTTTGATACTTGAACCCTAGAATGTTAAAACATGTATATTTCCTTAGGAAATTTCTTAGATTTTTACAACTTAGTTTTCTATTTTAGATAGAATTTGCAAGAATGTGTTGCTTTTGGTGTTCCTTCTTTGGTGCCTTGCATTGTTTGATCTTGTTGGTGGCATTGGAGCTTGAAGAGCTTGGTTTCCTTTTTGGAGGAGGTGATGGGCCTCTTGTAGCTGCTGTGGATTGTCTTGTGGAGCTTAATTTGGAGTTTTCTTTCTCTTTTAGGAGCTTTTTAGAAGCTTATAGGATTAGGGTTTTAGGAAGAGCCATTAGAACTAGTTCTTTTCTTTTCCTCAAAAATAGAATGCATTGTTTGCTTCTATCCTCATCCAATGATGCAAAGTCCTCTTAAGGAAGCTCCATCTCTCCTTTGGAGGGATGAGTGGCATGCCTTAATGAGTAGAACTTTTAAGGATGCACTTTCTTTCATGTTGGTTCCTGATGAATTCCTTTGGTTTTCATCAGGTTTCCTAGCATTGTAACTTGATCTCAATGATGATTTCTCTTCTTGTGGAGCTTGCTAGAGTGTGAAGATGAAGAATTGAAGAAGCTTGAAGATAGGAGCTAACTTGAAGATGAAGACTTTTTGCTGTCATTTCAACTTTGCTGACAAGAGCTGCTATTGAAGGTTGAAGTTGCTGTCTGTAGAAGATTGTTGCTACTGCAAGGGCTGCTTCCTCTGCTTTTCTTTTGCTGTTTTGTCTGTTTGCTTGTGTTGCTTACCTTTAGGTTTGAGGTGGATCTTGTCTCCACTTGCCTGTTGTTTTCTTAGGTTTGAGGTTGAGCAGGACTCCCTTGCCTCGCTTGTACTGTTGCATAGCATGCATTTTACTGTTTATCGTTTACTGCTTGCTTTCTTTTGCTGTTTTCCCCTAGGATCTCTGATTTCCTCTGTGCAAGAGGGAATTATGATAGACATTAAGTTTCTAAACCATGCATGATAATTGTAGGTAGATTCCCTTTCAACCATAGTTTTAGGGCGTCTTTCTCTTCTCATCTCATAACAATTCAAAAATATAGTAATAAAGTTAATTTAAATCGTACGTTACGAGCCTTAAACTATCTGGGAAAAGGTTGGTGGAGGGTCTCTCTCCAGTAATCTGGATGTTTAGTGTGGTACCCTTTGGGTGACATACGAAGCATTCACTCCTGGGTCATAGTCTCTAGTGCGATGGAGATTGCAAACATCTTAAAAAACAGTTCTTTCGTAAAAAATTCAAACAAACATTCAAACTCTGTTTTTGTCCTCTTGGACCCTTAATCTGGAAAACCCTTTCATAAGGAGATAAAAAAATATCAGACAAACTTGTGTCTTCCGTAGCCCGAACTACGTTTGCTCTGATCTTTCATGCCGTATGAAAGTATGTAGGGACGAGATGCGACATCTCGGCGAGAAACCTTCCCCCCTTCTCCCGTAGTTAGGCGAACTACGTTGACTCTGATTTCTCGTTCCAGACGGGAATACGTAGGCATAAAGTGCGATACTTTGCCGAGTCACTTTCTTTTCCTTTTAGACCCGACCTTTAGAGTATATAGATAAACACACCCTTAGATAGAAAACAAGCGTGGATCCCGTCGAGTACGACGGACGTGAGGGGTGCTAATACCTTCCCCTTGCGTAACCGACTCCCGAATCCAGGATTTGGTTGCGATGACCATTCCTTTCCCTCTTTGCGTTAGGTTTTCTCTGAGCGTTTCCTTTCCCTCTTTTGGGATAAATAATGCACGGTGGCGACTCTTCTGTCATGGCCGGCGCCGATTTTCGCAGTAGCGATAATGGGTAGTATAAAGTCCATCCCATAAACCAAAGAGAAAGGGGTTTCCCCTGTAGACGTGCACACTGATGTTTTGTACCCATGTAAAGCAAATGGTAACATCTCGTGCCAATCCTTGTAGGTTACAACCATCTTCTGCACTATTTTCTTTACGTTCTTATTTGCGGCTTCGACAACGCCATTCATTTTTGGTCTATACGGAGAAAAATTGTGATGTTTGATTTTGAAGTTATCACAAACTTCTTTTATCGTCTTGTTATTTAGATTCGATCCATCGTCGGTGATGATTTAGTTAGGAATGTCGTACTGATAGATGATCTCTTTCTTGATGAAGCGGGCTACCACTTGCTTAGTTACGTTCACAGACGATGCATCTTCTACCGACTTGGTGAAATAATCAATTGCAACGAGGATGAACCGATGGTCGTTGGAAGCTTTTGGCTCTATTGCCTCAATCATGTTTATGCCCTACATTGCGAATGGCCATGGTGATGTTATCACGTTAAGAGGGTGTGGAGGAACATTCACTTTGTCAGCATAGACTTGACATTTGTGGCATTTTCGAGCAAAGAGGATACAGTCTGTCTCTAAGGTCAACCAAAAATATCCAGCCCTCAAAATCTTTTTCGCCATGGCGTGGCCACTGGCATGAGTGTCGAACGTCCCTTCGTGCACTTCAGTCATTAGTAAATCTGCTTCTTTTTCATCAACACATCTGAGTAGAACCATGTCATGGTTTCTCTTGTACAGGATGCCATTCCTGATGAAAAATTTGGATGATAATCTCCATATGGCTCTTTTGTCGATTATGGATGCGTCAGTCGGATATTCTTGATTTTGAAGAAAACTCTTAATTTCGTGAAACCAAGGCTTCTTATCAGGCTCTTCTTCTACCATCATGACAAATGCTAGCACAGTTCTTCTCTCGATGCAAATCAGAGGTGCCTCGTTAACAAACTGGACCTTCCACATCGATGCTAGCATGGCTAGAGCATCAACAATATAATTTTCTTCCCTCGGCACATGTTTGAAAGTAATTTCGTCGAAGAATTCAATCATCTCCAGAATGTGATCTTTGTAAGGAATCAATTTTTCATCTCGGGTCTCCCATTCTCCTTTGAGTTGGTAGATCACTAAAGCAGAGTCGCCGATCACTTCCAAGATTTTGATATGGAGATCAATATTAGCTTCTAATCCTAGGATGCGAGCTTCATACTCGGCTATGTTATTGGTACAGGAGAAACAAAGTCTGGCGGTGACGACAGTATACCCTCCAGTTGAATTTTTCAAGACAACTCCAATACCGTGTCCATTCTTGTTAAATGCTACATCAAAAATCATCTCCCAACGGGATCCAGGTTCAGGACCTTCTTCAGGACCAAGTTCTGGCTTCTGACGTTGAATGTACATTACATCTTCATCGGGAAACTCAAACTTGAGCGGTTGATAATCCTCCACAGGATATTCAGCAAGGTGTTCTGACAAGGCACTGCCTTTGACGGATTTTTGAGCGAAGTATTGGATATCATACTCTGACAAGAGCATGTGCCACCTGGCCAACCTTCCTGTTTGAGCTGGCTTTTCGAAGATGTACTTTATTGGGTCCATCTTGGAGATTAGCAGAGTAGTATGGCAAATAATGTACTGTCTCAGACGCTTGGCTGCCCAAGCTAGGGCACAATAGGCTTTCTCCAGGGGTGAGTAACGACTCTCGCAATATGTGAACTTCTTTCTTAGATAGTATATCGCATGTTCTTTCTTTCCTGACTTGTCAGTTTGGCCTAAGACGCATCCCATTGAGTCTTCCAATACCGTCATGTACATGAATAATGGCTTTCCCGGCACTAGAGGAACCAACACCAGAGGCTCTTGTAGATACTTCTTAATCTTCTCAAATGCGGACTTTCAGTTCTCGTTCCATACCACTGTTTGATCTTTTCGTAACAACTTAAAGATCGGTGTGCAGGTAGGCGTAAGGTTAGAGATGTACCTGGAGATCTAGTTTAGCCGTCCAAGGAAGCCTCGGACTTGTTTTTCCGTTTGAGGAGCGAGCATTTATTGAATTGCTCTGACCTTGTCGGGATCTACTTCAATTCCTCATTGACTAACAATGAATCCGAGTAGCTTTCCAAAACTAACCCCGAATGTGCACTTGGCCGAATTTAGCCTCAGTTGATACTTTCGGAGTCTCTCGAATAACTTCAGCAAATGACTCAGGTGGTCATCTTCATTTTGAGATTTTACAATCATATCGTCTACGTACACTTCAATTTCCTGATGCATCATATCATGGAAGAGGGCGACCATGGCTCGTTGATATGTTTCTCCTACATTCTTCAGACCAAAAGGCATGACCTTATAACAATAGGTGCCCCAGGGTGTAATGAAAGTTGTTTTCTCCATGTCGGCCAGATCCATCTTTATTTGATTATAGCCAGAGAATCCATCCATGAATGAAAATACTACAAAGGTGGCTGTGTTATCCACCAAGGTATCAATATGTGGGAGAGGGAAATCATCCTTCGGGCTAGCTTTGTTTAGATCCCTGTAGTCTACAAACATTCTGACTTTGCCATCATTCTTTGGGACAATCACAATGTTGGCCACCCATTTTGCTTCTTGACTTCGTCTCAGATTTTGAGAGCCATGTCGGGTCTGGATCTCCAAAGCTTCTGCTTGACTGGAGGATAATCTGGCTTCAAAGGGAGCTTGTGCACAACAATGTCGGTGTCTAATCCTGGCATGTCTTGGTAATACCAAGCAAATACATTGACGTAATCTTTGAGAAGTGCTATCAATATGCTCTTGACTTCTGACCCTAACGATACTCCAATCTTGACTTCTCTCTTTTCTTCTTCAGAGCCCAAGTTGACGATGTCGATCTATTCTTTGTACGGATGAAGATAGGCATCTTCGTATTCAGTCATCCTCCTCAATTCTTTAGAGACCTCAGAATCTTCATCGCTCTCTTCTTTGGCTTGAAAGACAAATAGACCATTACCAGAAGGAACTGAATGATCAATGGATTTTGTGGGTGATGGAGGTGCTCTGCATGGTTTTACAAGTTTGAGAATGATCAGACACACACACACACACAAACATGCAGATGATGGGTTGATTTTAAGTTTTCAAAAAAAAGTTGTCATTTTTCCTTTTCACAAAAAGTGAAAATGATAAGGAGAAAACAACACAAGAGTTTTAACAAAAACACTTTTTTTTTCATTCATAGATCTTTTCAAATTGCAAAGTGGCCCATACAAAATGATTCACTGGCCTTGGGCAAGACCAGATATTTAAGGAAAACAAGGCTAACAAGCGAATGTATTATTCTAAAGGTAAAAAGATAGGGATTTCCACAATTTCCCAATTGCGTAAAGCTGCTCCGCCTAGGATCACCAGGCCTTCAAGGTCGCTTTCTTCATCTTCAGCTATGACGACATTCACTTGTACTCCGCCGCTTACAAATATCTCTTTTAAAGACTTCTTATTCATGACACTTTCTTCAGGTGCATCTTCTCGAGTTGGTTTGTAACCCAACCCTTGTCTGTCATTTTTTGCACGAGCATTGACTTCTATGACCTCCCTCATCCTAATGGGAGTCCTGTCTTCATGGCAGCCTTTATACTCTGAACGGAAGCAAAAGATGAACCACGGGTTATTGTTGACTCATCAACCAATACAACATGGGCAATTCCCAAGGCTTGGAAAGCAGTTTCAACCGCATCTTCATCAGCTTCTATGTATCTGAAGGAGGACAAGTTGCTCACCATCAGGTTCTCCTCTCCATGAATTATGACCAACTGGTCATTAACAACAAACTTCATTTTTTGGTGTAGGATGGATGTGACAACGCCTGCTGTGTGTATCCATGGTCTTCCCAGTAGGCAACTGTAAGTTGGATTGATATCCATCACTTGAAAAGTGATTTCGAAGACTTGAGGGCTTATCATAATTGGCAAGTTGACTTCTCCTATCACAGTTCTTCTTGACCCATCAAAAACTTTCACGATCAGAGAGGTAGGCCTCATTTCATCTCCATGGTAGGCAAATTTTGCTAAAGTCCTCTTGGGAATCACGTTGAGCGCGAAACCTGTATCAACAAGTACTCGGGCAAGTGTGTCCTCTTCACATTTGATGGATACATGCAAGGCACAGTTGTGCTTGTGCTTTTCAGTTGTTAGTTCACTATCATTAAAGCTTAATGTGTTGCATGTTGTGATATTTGCAACAACTAAGTCAAATTATCCGACTGTAATATCCTTTGTTACGTGAGCTTGTGTCAATATCTTCATCAAGGCTTGATGATGCGCAGGGGAGCTCAGCAACAGTGACATGATGGAAATTTTAGATGGTGTTTGGTTGAGTTAATCCACCACCAGGTAATCACTTCGGCGGATGATTCTCAAGAATTCTTCCTCGTCATCTTTGAGGACCTCTTTCCCTTTGCCGGTGGGTTCTTTAGAAATCACTTCTTTCGGAGCGGCTTCTTTGGGAACAACAGTAGCGGCTCTAGGAGCAGCGGTAGTTGATTTAAGAATGGTGGTTGATTGAGAAACCGTAGGATTCGCTCGAGGCTGATATATTTGACCACTTCTGGTCATTATGCTTTCCCCAACAATGATGGTCACATTTTCCTGCTTCTTTCCCATAACTTCATTACACCATGAATAATCATATTTAGGCGTTATAGATCTTGTGTGAGGACCAGGTCCTCTCCTTGGATCGAACTTGGGTTGGTCCTTTCCAAACTTGGGCGCAAGATCATCGCGAAATACCGGCCAGACAGCTTTGTGTCTGGTTTCCTGGTTGTTGTTATTTCTGAAAACCACTTTTTTGTTGGATTCTCCGGGCATATTGAACACTGTCTCAACTACTGCCATATCCTCCTTCTTCTTTCTACTGCTAATCTATAGTGTTCCTTGATTGATTAACGATCAAATATCCTTTTCCACAAGGTCACAACCCTGTGGGTTCAGTCAGCATTCCTCACAGTTTTCATGAGAACTCTTGAGTACCCATGCTCGAGCAAGCCTGTTATGCAGTTCTACCCACGGTACCTTTACTTCAGAGGCCGTTGTGATTGTCTTCATTTTAGGCTCTTCCCCTTCTTCGGTTATGGAATTTACCCCACCATGATTTGGTAGAGGATTGTCCTTCACGTTTGGGTGATTGTCCTCAAATGACAATATCTTTTTCTCTATTAATTCTCGGACAATATGCTGAAGTGTGAAGCACCCTTACAGATCATGCCCTGCGGCGTTTTAATGGAAAGGACAATGTGTGTTTGGATTGTAGTAGTAGGGTAGAGGATTAGGCATAGCACCTAATTTCCTCGTCCTGACGAGCCCTCTTTCTACCAACTTAGGGAACAATTCCATATAACTCATGGGTATGGGTTGTATCCTTGGCTTCCCACTTCGATAGTTTGATCTAGAAGCCTGAGCTTGAGGTGGCTACGTTTGTTGATTGTTGTACGGTTATCGATTGTATTGTTGATACTGATTGGGTGCCCATTGCTGAGGACCTTGATGAACTTGTTATTGTTGGAAGACTGGTGTCACCGCTGCTACGTACGGTGGTTGTTGACACCGTTGTCGCTGATTCGGTTGATTTTGTGCTCTATGTGTCACATCGCTCACTTCGCCTTCTTTCTTTTTATGAAAGTTGTTGATTGGCTTTTTGGTAGCACTGGTGCTAGAGCTAGCAGTTGAATTTGATACTTTGCCACTCTTCAACCCTGCCTCAGTTTTTACTCCCACGACTACAATGTCAGAGAAGTTTGTTGTGACACTGCTGATTAGTCTCTCATAGAACTCAGGCCTTACTGTATCTACAAACCAATCGGCTAATTCTTTTTCAGTTAAAGGTGGCTCAACTTGAGCTACCATCCAACGCCACCTTTGCGCGTATTCCTTGAAGGATTCAGTACTCTTTTGCATCATATTGAGAAGCTGACGGTGATATGGGGCCAAATCTATGTTGTACTTATACTGTTGGGTAAACGCATCAGACAAATCCTGAAAGCAATGTATCTTTGCTTGGTCTAAGCTCAGATACCACTTGGCAGATACTCCCTTGAGGCTATCCTGAAAGCAGTGTGTCAGTAGCTTATCATTTTCGATGTGGGGAGCCATCCGTCTACAATACATGATCAAATGAACTTTTGGAAAAGTGGATCCATCGTACTTGTCGAATATTGGCATCTTGAACTTCGGTGGAAACACCAAACCGGAGACTAGACACATGTCTTTGGCGTCTGATCCAAAGACATTGCTTCCTTCAATAGCTCTCATCCTCTTAGCCATGATGTCCATCTCTACCCTCAACTTATCGTATTTTTTATCTTCGATTTCGAAACCATCGGGTACATCAAAGACTGGTTGATGGTTGTTGAAGATAGGTCGAGCATGTGTCGGACCTCTCGCCTGGGTGAAAAGAGGATCTGTCGTTATCGGAACAACTTGTGCTTGAAAGCTGAATGGTTAAGGATTATTGAGCAGTGGCAGAAAATCCCTGGATATGCCGAATGGGAAATCAGTTGTTGAAGCTTGAAATGTAGGAGGGTTTACCGCTGATGTAGTGATTTCAGAGACCATAGTAGCCTGTGAATCCATCTTTGCTTTTATTCCATTGAGAACTTCCATAATCTGGCTGACATTGTCTTTGATTCCTTCGATGTCATTGTCGATCTGGTCGATTCTCTGGTCGTGGTCGGCCATCTTCCTTTGAGCTCTGGCTCGAGTGTTGTATCTGTGGGAACTCAGCGTGACTTCTTTCCTCCTCTCTCTCGGGCGGAAAAGAACAACAAATGAGCTGCGGAACCCATGCGAGACTATGCAGAATGATATACAAATGCAAATGCAAATGCAAAACCAACCATTCAAGGAAAAACAACAATTTTGTTTACAAACAAAGTTAGAAACACACGTAACAACATGCTTTAAAAGCAGACTTTCATTGATAAGTTGAGATCTAGTACAATAGATGGCTCTTGCTAACAAGCAAGACCTTTCCTACAACATAAGCAAATACAACAAAAGATTACAACCTTGAAGAAAAAACAAGAAATGGCGAAATATCGATCGTTCTAACTGGAAAATCCTTGTCCTTCTTGAGAACTGGCATGAAGTTGATTCTGACGAATTATCTCCAACAGTTCAGCATTTTCACGATCTACTTTGACCAAAACGTACTTCAGCTCCTCCCTAGACATAAGTGTTGCACCCCAAATTTTGACCCCTTAGATCCTCATCATCATTTTAGGATCATATTTATTTGATTAACTAACCATAACCTATTTCCAGTTTATCTTTGTCAAGATACAGATGAATTAGGGATCCGTACCGTCAAAATCGAGGCTTCGAGGGGTTGATCAATCAACCTTTTGGATTGTTTCAACTTCAAACAAGATCAAGGATACTACATTGGATCAAGTATGAATTCAATTTGAGGTGGTCACCCGGGAATTGAGAACAGTGCAGTTCAAGATACCCGATTAGGGTTTTCGATCAGAAAAAGTCAACTGTAGTTTATATTTTGGTTTAAAGAGTGTTTCAATGGTGGGATCAAGGTCCATTAAGCTCCTATGGCTTATTAAAGTCCATCCAAAGATTTTCAAGTCCTCAGAATGTCCGGATCATTGACAGTCGACTCGTTAGTCACCGATATATCGAACGGTTGACCGAAAAGTCAACTCTTCAACAATAAGGAATTTGACTTCAAGATTTGAATAAAAAATGTTCCTTATGTCATATTACACCTCCCCATGAAATTTCATGACCATTGGATCAAGCGTTAAGAAGTAATTGCAAAAATCGGGAATTAGGGTTTCAAAAGGGGCAAGACCATAACTCCTCAACCACACATCAAAATGAAGTGGTTCAAAGCTCATTGGAAATCTGATGACAAATCCTACAAAAGCCTTAAAGTGGTCCATGATCAAAAAATGCATAGATTTGGAGTTATGACAAGATTCATTTTAAGAAGGGAAATAACTTAGAAAAATTCTAAGTTATTGCCTTTTTAAGTGATTTTTTCAGCAACTTGGAAGGGTTTTTCAACCTAGTTCCATCTAGAATTTGGAAATATCCAAAATATGAAAGTTATAGAGCTACTTAAGGGCTTTCTAAATTGTGGTAGAACTCCTCAATAGCACTTGTGAGCAGAAAGTTATGAACCATGGAAGTTAGGGCTGTCAACACTTGAGATCACCAATCCAACACTTCTCAAAATTCAGATTTTCACAACTTGGACTATCCTTGACCCTTGGATCATGATTCAATCTATTTAGATGTGTGGATGAAGGAAAATGCAGAAAAATGAGAGGTTTGAAGAGAGAGGCAAGTTGCAAGCATTGTGTATTAAAATAATCAAATGTGTGTAAGAGGAAAGAGAAACTTTTTCACTCAAGGACTGTTGCAGCTGCACTCTACACTCTAAGCTCACCTCAGTCACTTCATGTCCATCATTTCATTTAATTTTTTGATCTTCTTTGAGTTATGGAACTGATAGGAGAAGATCTTAGCAAGATTTTTCAAAGAACCTCATGAAACACCCTCCAAAAGTGGTAAAATACAAAGCTGCCCTCACTCTTGTTTTCACTATAAATAGAGGCCTCTTCATTGATGTTAGAGACACCATAGCAATCTCCAAAACTAAGAGAAACAATAGCTCTCAATTCCCTTTCATTTCCTCAAGAATCTCCATTTTCAAAACTTCCATTTTTCACTAAAAAGCTGTCTTGAGCAAAACTCTGCTCAAGCTCAGTTCTACCATTTCCAAGTCACTCAAAACCATCTACACAATCGATAAACATTGTGTAGAAGGTGTCCATACATTCAAACCACCAAAAATCTCATTTTCACAAAAGTCAACCTTCACACTTTAGTAGTTTGACTTTCTTGCACTTTGAAAGCCAAATCTTCACTTGAGGCATTTCCTACCATTGTAACACTCCCAACACCTCATATATATCATATCTCAACTGTCCAAACTGACAAAAACCAGCTGGAAGGTATATAACTCTAACTTTCTTGAGAAGTGGTTTATTGCTTCAAGAGGAAGCAAGCTTCAAATCCTTGCCAAAGAAGAGGATCTCTGGGTTTCTCAGCTTCTTAGCTTGCTCAAGACTTGTCTACAAGAGGTATGTGATATGCAAACTCCTTATTGATCATACATTGTCGTGTTTTATCATTTTGAGGTGCTTGTTGTAAGATATAACCATTGCTGTCACATACTAGTTCTTTGTCAAGAACTTAGGTTTTATAATTATGTTACTTGTTTTTGATAATGTATTTTCATTTGTAAATGACATATTGATGATGTGTTACTAAGATTGTACTTTGATATCATGAATACCTTGTTTTTGTAGTTTTGGTCTATATGGTAGTTTTAGGAATCCAACATTGAAATGTGGTATGCTTGCCCTAGATGCCTTAGCTTTGGTTCACTAGTGATATTTGGATAACTTGTAAGTTATTCATAGGATCCCCCTGCCCTTGATCATGTTTGAATTAAATGTGGCTCTTGTTCTCACACTTATGATATTTTGTGTCATCTTGCTTATCACTACCATGAGTTGTGCATTGGACTGTTTGTGCTTACTATTTTGTATCTCAATTGTTCTAAATCATTGGTTGATGTTTGTATGATCTTACTTTGGTTGAATGTTGAGAAGCTTGAGACTTAGCCATTAGGGCCTGTAATGAGTTCTTGTTGGTTTTGCTGTCAAAATTGGATAGGTCTACCAATTCTGGTTTGGAGCAGTTGGTGTTTGTTTTTAAGTGGTAGACTCATTTGTCATTATGTTTTGAGATTGTATGAGGTGCTTGTATGTTCAAAATCTCCTTACTTGTTCAAACTGTTTTGTCATGCTTCACTTGCATTTTTCAAGATTTCATAATACCACACATACCATATTCTATTTCAACTGCATTCTACTTTATCTATGTGCATGGATTCATTGCTCTACTTATTTGAAACTTGTGTGTGCTACCAAATCATCCCAACTATCATGAACTTGCTTGCTGCATAATTGAGATTGGTTCTGTGCATATTCATGAGCTTCATATGTGACATTCTGTTTGGTACTGTTTTAAGCTATTTCTAGAGCATATCCTCATCTGTTAGCATATTCATGGTATGTGTATATTGTTTGTTTCAACATAAAACTCATTGTCTTAAAAATGTACCTGCTGCCACATCAACTTGCCAAGGCAGTTTTTCACATCTCTTACCACAACATGCCAATTTTCATTCCAACTGTCCTATGCTTATTTTGTGAGTTGAAACTCATCCACCCTCATGATAATGATATGTGCACATTGTTTGTTTGATCTGTTCTTACCTTTTTCACAATTTCACTCACAATTGCACTTTTACACTAAAATCTGCCATGAACATTACCAAATTGCTGTTCTGTTTGCATATGCCTAAATTTGGATTGTAACTCATCCATATTCATGATTCTAATGTGTGAAGATGTTTGGTTTGATATATGTGTACATGTTTTCTCATTTCACCCTCAAACTGCTTTTTTAAGCTAAAACACACCATGACCATGCCAAACTCTTAGTTGCTTGCAGTATACTCATTTTCTGAGTTGTAACTCATTCTTTGCTACATTTATGATGTGTGTGTGTAGTGTTTGTCAACATGAGATCACTTTCATAGCTAGATCAAGTTTGTACCTTTTTGCTGTCACACAACTTTGAAAACCAACTGCACACATTTCACTTTTTTTGGTTTAATTTGTTTTAGGGTAACTCATTCATAGCTAGACCTCTAATAATATTTAGGATTGGTGTGTGGATGGATCAACAACTCTGTGTATGCTATGTTTCTTTGTCATGACAGCCTGCCTCTATGTTTGGTACAAATTGCAACTTGGTATCCATTTTCTTGTTATGTACATTCCATGAGTATCTTAAGTGCTAGGCTCATTTGTGATCATATTTGAAAGTTGTATGTGGCATCCCTTGAACCTCAGGCTGTTCCAATCTTGTATGGTTTCAAATATTGCATTGTATGTGTTATATGAGCAGTTGATAGTTGAATTTCATTTCTAGGTTGTTTATGGTTAACTTTGAAGCATATACACATTTTATATTATGATTGAAGATTTTGTGTGGGACTGATTCAAACAGATTATGCTCCCTCCTTGTTTTGGCTTTCAAACTTGCATCTTTCATTTCCAACTTTACTTAGCATAACAGTTGTGTTTTGGTGTGTATTATGATCTTCTTGTTCATCATTTCCATTCTAGATGTTTTTAACTTCATGCTTATGTTGATTCAGTTCTGATAAAAGAGTTTTTTCACTCATGTTTGATGTGCTGTTTGAATCTAGGCAGCAAGGCCCTTTGTTTGTGGCCTGCTGTTGGGCCGCTGTTGCTGGCCAATTGTTAATTCCTCCCTCATGTCATATTTTGAGCTAGCCATTTGTGTATGATGTAAGTGTTACCTGTGCAGTTTCTAGACATTTAGAGTGTCCAGTTGAAGCCATTTTATCATTGAGGTTGTGAAAACAAGTTTATCTGTTTTTCAAAAATTTACAAGAAGTTCACTCAAGTTCATTGCCATGCTATCTTCTTGTTTCTGTTTGAGCATTTGAATTGGTTTGTTTGATTTGAGTACACCTTTATTAACATGATTAGGACTCATATGCCATAGGTATTGATTTGAAATCTTCCCACCTGCTAGTACAGTTGCTGCATTTTCATGTTATACATTTGCAATTCATGTGCTATTTCCATTCTACAAGTTTTGACTTAAGCCTTTAGGGTCCTACACTTCTGTTATGGTATATATGTTGTGTGTGCAAAGTTTTTTACATGTATTTGAGCTCATAGCTGTTGGTAGTTTTCAAAATGCAACCCAATCACCAAACATGCATCTTCTATCGTGTTTCCATTTCAAGGCACTATTTCAAAATTTCAACTGCACCATCTTAATCCTTGTTAAAAAACAGTCAAGTTTGACTAAGATTGCTTGAAAAATGATTAAGATTTGACAGAGTTTGAATCCATCACGTATGTGGTTTGTTTGGTTTGTATTTGGCCCAGAAAATTCATCATGAGTAGATTCATATATTTATGGGGGTGGCTTTGTACTTGGATGTGTTGCACCCCAAAATTTGCTCAACCTTGTCTTACCTGGTTTATGTTTCATTGCATTAACATTTGCATAGTTATATCATTTGCATATCATGGTATCATTCATATAGCAGGGGATCAAGTGTTATTCTTATCAAGAGGAGCCTAGCCAGAGGTCTTACTCAAGATTGAGAAGTTGTCAAAGGGTTTGGTTGCCTAAGGGTTTAGATGTTTGAGTGTGAATCTTCTCCTAACTTGAGGATCAGCTGAAGACCATCAGAGGGTCGTGAAGTGTTGAATGTGAGGAGAGGATGTGTATGAAGCTCATAGAATGCTTAGAGGGCCATGAGAAAGCTTAATCAAGTCATTGTGTCAAATGCAAGAGCCACAGTTGAGGTGCAAGCAATTAGTGTTTCATCTGGATCAATCCTAAGTCAAATGTGCAATTGAAGAGTATCAAAGCCTACTTTTAGGTTATGGAGTTCATGAAATGATGTGATAGGACATTTATGGTGTTGTGCCAAGATCCAATCAAGAAGAATCAAGAGTGTGGGAAGTTTCTAAGTTAGGGTTTCATTGCAAAACTCCTTATTTAGTGCCTAACTTCAAGACCACATAAGTCAAGATACAAGTTTCAAATGGATTTTTGGCTAACATCAAACTTGTAGAGAATCTCAATACCTTTAATTTGAGTACTAGAAGTCCTCCATTGTATTTATAGAACTCAAGTTATGGCCCATACAAGTTACAAGTCCTCAGATGCTACTGAAATTTGTCTGTGAAAATCATCTGACTTCAAAGCTATTTTTAACCTAGAAGGAGGTTTCACTTGAACTTTTGGCCAACATGAAAGTTGTTCCTCATGATCTTAGATTTCTAAACTGTACTATAAGTCTTCCATCTGATTTGTAGAACTCAAGTTATGAGGTTTACAAGTCAGGGGTATTTTGGGAAAGTGAGATTATACGTCATTTTCAATCATAGGTCAAAATCTCCAAGTTGCACTTGTCAAATGCAATTTTGTTCAACATGAAAGTTGTTCAAAATGGGGTTTTTAGGCTAGACAAGAGGTTATGATGGATTGATTGAGCTCATAGCAAAACTTGGTTTGAAATGGTTTGAATAAGGGAGGTTTTCAAAAGATTCAAAGTTGAAAAATTCAAAATTATTGGTTATGTGACCAAAACAAGTCAAATGAGTACTTGATTTGATCAGAAATCATGTTTTGGAAACATTGGTTCTTTTAGATTTTTCAATTGACCCTTAATTCATGAGTTTTTCACTTGTTTCTTCACACTTAAGCAACTTCATGGCAATTCATTTACCAAGGCAATGAGGAAGCTCTTATTGGTCTGAATACACTCCAAAGGTGGTATGCAAGTGGTTTAAAGCTTCTAAGGCAAGCTGTTTGAGCATTTTCGTGCACTTGCCATGTGAAAATTTTGGAGAAGTTGGAGTTTTTGGATCATCCAATTTGGGTCTGGGCTTGGACTCTAGAAGGTCCCAAACGATTCTATAAATGTTCAGAAGAAGATTTGAGCAAGTGTTGGTGGTCATTTGAGGCTGAGCAGAGAGATTGATATTGAAATTTTGGAGCTCCAACTCAAAATCGTATTTGAGATTCAGAGAAGTTTTAGATCAAATTAAAGTTGCAAGAGGTTTCTATCATCTTCAGTGAAGGATTCTGGAAACTTTTGGAGCTTGAATCGTGCTCTAGTCACATCAATTCAGAGATCTACACCAGGTATATAAACTTCAACTTTCTCATAGTTCTAGGAAGTGGTAGATCAATCTGCACTTACTGTTAGGATTAGGAAGAGATGTAGATCGTTTCTGGATAGGAATTTGGACAATTAGAGACAATGTAGGATCATGTATGAATTCTGTTGAGGCACGATTTGGTTTGATCATGAGGAATTAACATGAATTGGATAGATCATGATGACCTAGGAAGTATGAGGAACATTTCTATGCAATTAATTTAGGATTTGATGATGATCAGAATTGAGGTGCACTTTGAACTTTGGATCGTATTTTGAAACCTTGCTTGATTTAGAGGAAATGAAGGTCACATTTGGAATCCTTGTGAAATTCTGGAAAGAATGATGTTAAGTTTGAGTGTTTTCCTTGACCTGCAACCCTGGCTCGCCGGAGAAGACGGTGGTTGGACTGCCGGACCACCGCCTGAGGACTTTCCCTCTCAACTGAGTTTAAATGGAGACGATGATGATGAATCGTTGGATCTGAGTGGAAGTGTGACTTTGTATGTCAATCTGATGGCCACGATGTGTTGGATTTTCTGCTGACTTTGACTGCAGTTTCATTTAACTGAGTTGGCAGCTTATGTGGCGCGTTCTGGAGCCTCAGATGAGAGCACTTGGTCTCTTGATCCTACGTTCCTTGTTTTATCTTGCATTTTATTTAGTTTTAATTGATTTTGATTTTATTTTAATTCACTTTCATTCTAAAAATCATATAAAATTCATTTTTAATCAGAAAAATAATCCAAAAATATCTCTATGATCTTAAGAGAATTTGTGATTTTCTGAAATCAATAAATTGCATTTTCATGCATTTTTCAATTTAATTTGTATTTTCTCATTTTTGTTAATTCTTTAATATTTGCATAATTGTCCATCTGTTTTGTGGAATTTTGTTCTTCCAATTGGTGATGAGTTTGGCTTTGATTTTTTTAGTATGTATTAGGGTAGACCTGTATGTTCCCTTATATTTTTTGGTGGATTTTTAGAACAATTTTAGATTCTGTTTTAGGTGTTGAGATTAGAGCCTTCCCAAACTTGTGGATTACCTTGATACATTTCAATCTAGAAATTATCTATGTGACTTAGAAGTTGAATTAGGCTTTAATATTTTAACCCTAGGTTTTTCAAACATTCATGTTCCCCTAGGAATTTAATTAGAATTTTATAGCTTTGTTTTCTATTTTTGTTGAATTTTGCAAATTGCTTGTGTTTGTGTTGTTCTCTCTTAAGTACCTTTGCTTGTTTGGTTTGGTTGGTGACTTTGGAGCTTGCTTGGCTTGGAATCCTTTTTGGTAGGTATTCTGGACTTGATATAGATGCTATGGCTTGAAGATTGGAGCTAGGAGTTGAGGTTTTCTTTTCTTTTAGGAGTTGTTTTTAGAAGCTTAGGAATTAGGGTTTTAGGAAGAGCCATTAGAGCTAGTTTTGATTCTTCTTCAAACATAGAATGCATTGCTTGCTTCTATTCCATCCAATGATGTAAAGTCCTCCTAGGGAAACTCCATCTCTCCTTTGGAGGGATGTGTGGTATGCCCATAGTTTAGTAGAACTTTGAGGATACCTTTCCATTTCAATGTTGGTACTTGATGATTTCCTTTGGTTTTCATTAAGTTTTCAACATTTCAACCGTGATCTTGGTGATTGTTCCTCTGCTTGGAGTGTGCTTGCTAGAGCTTGAAGATGAAGTTTTATGAAGCTTGAGATAGAAGATAGCTTGAAGATGAGGTCTTGTTGTCAACTTTGATGTCTTTTCAACTGTGCTGTTTAGAGCTTGTTGTTGCTGTCTGTTGTAGGAGTTTGTTGCTGCTATTTGGGTTGCCTCCTCTGTATCTTTTATTTTTTCTCTGTATTGTCTGTTTGCTTGTGTTGATTATCCTTAGGTTTAAGGTGGATCTTGTCTCCTCTTGCCTATTGTTTTCTTCCTTGCCTCTCTAGTACTGTTACATAGCATGCATTCTACTGTTTACTGTTTACTGCTTGTTTTCTTTTGTTGTTTCCCCTAGGATCTCTGATTTCCTCTGTGCAAGAGGGAATTATGACAGACATTAGGTTTTGACCCATGCATGATAACTTTAGGTAGATTCCCCTTTCAACCATAGTTTTAGGGTGTCTCTCTCCTCCTCTCAAAACAATTCAAAAAACATAGTAATAAGGTTAATTGAAGTCGTTTTTTACGAGCCTTAAGCTATCTGGGAAAAGGTTGGTGGAGGGTCTCTCTCCAGTAATCTGGATGTCAGTGTGGTACCCTTTGGGTGACATACGAAACGTTCACTCCTGGGTCATAGTCTCTAGTGCGACTGAGATTGCGAACATCCTAAAAAATAGTTCTTTCGTAAAAAAAACTCAAACAAACATTCAAACTCTGTTTTTGTCCTCTTGGACCTTTAATCAGGAAACCCTTTTCAGAAGGAGATAAAAAACTGTCAGACAAGCTTGTGTCTTCCGTAGCCCGAACTACGTTTGCTCTGATCTTTCATGTCGTATGAAATTACGTAGGCACGAGATGCGATATCTCAGCGAGCAAGCTTCCCCCCTATAACCCGTAGTTAGGCGAACTACGTTGACTCTGATTTCTCGTTCCAGACGGGAATACGTAGGCATAAAGTGCGATACTTTGCCGAGTCATTTTCTTTTCTTTTTAACCCAGACCTTTAGAGTAGATAGATAAACATACCATTAGATAGAAAACAAGTGTGGATCCCGTCGAGTACGACGGACGTGAGGGGTGCTAACACCTTCCCCTTGCGTAACCGACTACCATTCCTTTCCCTCTTTGCGTTAGGTTTACTCTGACATTTCCTTTCCCTCTTGTGGGATAAATAACGCACGGTGGCGACTCTTCTGTCATAGTCGACACCGATTTTCGCAGTAGCGACAGCTGAGGACTCTGCTGGGGATCGTCTGGTTCCCTATGCGAGTCAATCCTAGCGCTTGTTTGCCCGTCTGGGATTTTGTATTTATTTTTCTGTCTTTACTTTTAGTACTGTATATTTGTTGTTGTGCTGTGGGTAGAAGGTTAGTTTGAGAGATAAGTCAGACCTAGGCTTGAGTGCACATAGACTTAGAAGTAGAGAGTAGTGGTTAGCCTGCTTGCTTTGCTTGCACCAGCTAGCTACGAAATTTACACTCAGACGAGATTCTCTTTGATGGCATCTTGCCTGGCCCTTTGGGCTCGACAGGTTGTTGGATTTGAGGGTTGTCGACTCTGGGGACCTATCATTTGGGATTCGGCTAAGTGAGGCCTCTTCAAGGGATGATGATGCCACACCTTTTGGGTATCGTATCATCGCTCTTGAAAGTCTGTGACGCTGATGACCGCATAGGATGCCGTACCTCGTCTACGAGTTAAGTGCATACCTGTGAGAGGGTAGGTGGGTCTTTTGCAGGAAAACTCTGGCCTCAGAATACCTGGTTTGTCTCTGTCATTGAGAATTGATTGTGAGGGTTCTTTTATGGTTGGTTTGGTTTGAGGAGAAGATCTGATGGTTCTCAAGCTGCAGTACAGCACAACACAGTTCTTCATCATTGCACTTGATCCCCTGTTGCATATGCATCTGCATTTTCATGTTTGCATTTCATTAACGTGTATTTATGTTGCAGGTGTGTTTTTCCCTCAGATTCTAGTGTTCTTTTTGCCAGACATGGAGTCCATGAAGACGACAGTTGCTTACAGGTTGCCTTCTCCAGATATCAGTTCCTTATTGCAGTTGGTTGCTCTAGCAGATCAGAGAGTGAGGGCTGAGTTCAGAGAGTCTTATGGGAAGCTGCTCAGTTTGTTGTGCAGGCCTTCTGTGTTTGAGATGACTGGATTGTACACCTTGATGCAGTTTTACGAGCCTCAGTTGAGATGCTTTTTGTTCCCTGATTTTATTCTGGCTCCTACTTTGGAGGAGTATTCTGATATGCTGGGAGTTCCTGTGTTAGATCAGGTGCCTTTTGTTCATGAGGATACTGAGCCTGAGTTGGCTAAGCTTGCTGAGATTGTCAGTTTAGATGCTTCTGAGTTCCCCAGAGGTTTGGTCAAGCTGAATGGAGTTTATGGTTTTCATCTTTCATGCTTGGTCGAGAAGTCTACTCAGTGTGCGAAGGATGGATGTTGGATTGCCTTCAGTGCTATTTTGGCTGTTTGCATTTATGGGATTGTCTTGTTCCCGAACTTGCCTGATTTTGTTGATTCAGATGCTTTCTTTATTCTTGCCTCGAAGAATCCTGTGCCTACTCTCTTGGGTGACGTTTATCATTCTGTTCACTATAAGAATGAGAAGCGTCGGGGAAAGAATGTTTCTTGCTGTGTACCTATTCTATCCAGGTGGTTTCAGGGACATCTTCCTAAGAAGGGACCTTTTGTTGATACTGCTGGTACTTTGGATTGGTTTTCCAGATTGATGGGATTGTGTGTTGAGAACATTGTTTGGTTTGATTGGAACCTGCTCGGAGTGAATATTATATATAGTTGCAGTGGCTTTCCGAACGTTCCTTTGATTGGACGGAAAGGTTGTATTAACTATAACCCTTCTCTGCTTGTGAGACAATTTGGCTATGCTTTGAGGGACTCTCCGGTTGAAGACGAAATACAGGAATCTCTGTATCTCACGGGTTTATTAGATGGAGATGTTTTGGTCAGATTGAGGCGTGCTTGGGGTAATATCCACAGAAGAGGAAAGATATTGCTTGGTAAGAGTGACAGTCGGGCTTATAATCCTTGTCGGCTCTGGATCCATGAGAGAGTTAGGACTTCTTTGATGCCATATCCTGCTGCCGAGCCTTTGTATCTTCCGGTGATTGAGGAACCTACTTCAGTAGAGATTGAGAAGTATAACAAGCTGCTGGCTGAGAAGGAAGAGTTGCAACGAGCGAATGAAGAGCTAGAGAAAGAGATTTTCCAGCTTCTGCATGAGAAGAATGAGGCAACTTTCACTTTGAAGAAGCAGACTGAGATGATTAATAGGTTGGGTTCAGATTTGATTGAAGAAACCAGCAGGAGAGAGAAGGTGGGAGTAGCCCTGAATGGTGTTAGTAGTGTACTTGCTACTAAGAAAGAACTTCTGAACAAGGCTTATTCTCGACTTTCCAAATGGGAATCTTTGTGGAATACAACGCTTACCAAACGGAAGGAGCGTGAAGATGAGTTGAAACTTCAGATTTCCCAGTTAGAGGAGCATATCAGTGTGAAGGATGCGAAGATTGCTGAAGAAGTATCTCTTAGACGTGACGCTGAGTCTAGAGTGAGTAGTATGGTCAAAGAGACTAGGGGTGGTGAATTGAAGGTTGGCTCCAAAAGATGCAGGGTTGATGAGTGTTCTAGCAGAGGAACTTGTGAAGAGGACGCCAAAAAGCTAAGATCCACTGTTGAGCGGCATGCATTACTGATACAGGAGCTAATCTCCAGACTAGGTCATTCGGACACGTTGAGGATATTGGAAGATGTCAGAGCGCGCCATTTGGCCTGATTTATCTTTGCTTTGCTTTTGTTATTTGTACTTATATTTTGACCATCGCCAGGCTTGTTGGCCGAGGTCTTTTCAGTTGTATTCAGTTGTATCTTTGTACTCTGCCTCTTGGCATTTGTTTATGTATGAGGTTTCTGATCCTGCGCTTGCTTATTTGGGACTCCATTATCGTTATGGCTCCTTCTCCGGAACTAGAATCGGGGGGGGGGGGGGGGGGGGAAATTAACCTGTTGCATATTTACACGTGTGCATTTGCATATTTATATTGCATGGCAGGTACCTTTTTGAGCTCGAATCTTATCTCCTGCATCTTACAGGTTGTTTCAGGATTGACGAATAGAGAATTCACCGGTACCCTACAAGAAGCAACAGTAAGAAGATAATGGATCAAGTACAGTCTGAGATGCAGGAGATCCGGGATAGGTTGGCCCAATTCATGAAGACCATGGAAGCTATGGCTAAAGGCCAGGAACATCTGCAAACTCTGGTGCAACCGCTGCTGGCGCGAGCGGCTGGTAATACTAAATACAACACTGCTCATGTTGAGACTCCTCGTAGGGAGGAAGTGATACCAAATGCGGGTGAAATTGGTACTGGCAACGGCAACGACAACGTTGGTAACAAAAATGCTGATAATGTTAATAAGAACATGGAAATCAACAAGAATATTGGTATCAATACTAGGTTCGGTGACAACAATCAAGGTCTTGGCTTTGGTAATCGAGATGGCAATGATGGTTTCAATAATCAGGGTTTCGGCAACAGAGGGTTTGGTGATAACAATCAAGGTTATGGTAATAATGGCTACGGTAATGCTGGGTTTGGCAATGTGAATGCCAATGGTGCTGGGATGGGTCCTTTCAATACTGGTTTTGGGACAGTGGCTGCTAATCAAGAGCTTGGCAATCTGAGGTATGATCCCAGGTTCTTCCAAAGTGGTCATGGTCATGGTAGTAATGCTGCTTATGACGGATATGGTAATGAGGGGCCGTACTGGAATAGAGATCGTCAGGAATATGCCTTTTCTGGGCAAGGCATGGGTTTTGAGGGTCCCACTGATAGTGATCGGAGGATTAAAATGTCGGAGGAACAGATGAGAGGTATAGCCAATCAAAATTCTGCAGGGTTGGACATGGCTACCATGGGGCTGGTTCCTGGGCTGAAAGTGCCATTGAAGTTCAAAGCTCCCACTTTCGATAAATATAAAGGGGATACATGCCCACGGGTTCATGTGCGTTCATACTACCAGAGGAAGTCGGTGTACTCTGATGATGAGAAGATGCTCATGCATTTTTTCCAAGATAGTTTGTCAGGACCATCGCTGGAATGGTACATGGGACTAGAGCCTGCACAGGTCGGAAGTTGGAAAGAATTGGCTGATGCTTTCGTCAAACATTACCAATACAATAGTGACCTTGCACCAAATAGGGTTCAGCTTCAAAGTCTTTCACAGAAGAACGGGGAAATTTTCAAGGAGTATGCTCAGCGTTGGCGCGATCTGGCGGCAAGAGTCCACACCCCTATGGTTGAAAGGGAATTGATTGATATTTTTGTTGGAACATTCTCTGGGATGTATTATGATAAATTGCTCAATTGCTCGATGGGTAGTTTCTCTGACATGATACTCATGGGAGAACGAATTGAAAATGGCATCAAAATTGGTAAGATTCAAGCCGGTGAATCGACCTCAGCTGGAGGTGCGAAAAAGGTCTTTGGTGGTAAAAGGCAAGGAGACGCCAGTGCAATGTATGGTGGTCGAGGACGAGGTAGAGGTCGGAATCAGTATGTTCAACAACAGGTTGCTAGTGTGATGATCCCTATACCACAACAACGACAACAACCATAACAGCAGCAACAACAAAGGTACAATCCTGCTCAGAGAAGGATCCAGAATGGGAAGCCGAAGAGGGTATTTGATACCCCTCCATCAATGTATGCCGAACTACTTCAGACACTGTTAAGTTTGAATCTGGTTGAGAAGAGAACATTGGACCCACCCACAAAAGCGCTTCCTTACGGGTATGATACTAGTAAGCAATGTGAATTTCATTCGGGGGCACCCAGACATGATATCGAGAGTTGTCATGCCTTTAAGCATAAAGTCCAAGATTTGATTGATAGTAAAGTCATCAAATTCAGTAATGATGGTCCTAATACTGTACAGGAACCAATGCAGAATCATGGAGCGAATGCTGTTTTGACAGAAGAGGATTTGGATTTGGTTATGGATGTAAATGATCTGAAGACACCTTTGAGCTATGTTAAAAGCAGATTGTTGAAAGGAGGGGTCTTCCCCGGATGTGATGAGTACTGTTTGGATTGTTGGACCCGACCAGAGGGTTGTATTGATTTGAAGAGAGGTATTCAGGCCATGATTGATGAGGGAACTTTGCAGTTTGACCGCACTGCTGTTGAGAAACCTGATGAGGTAACATGTGAAAAGCAGGGTGAGGTTGCAACAATTACAATTCCACGAAAGACTATTACGATATCAGCGCCCACCAAGCGGCCAACTATCACGATAATGAAAGCAGGACCAGTTCCTTATGAGAATACAAAAGCCATTCCATGGAATTATCGGTTGGAAGCTTTTTGCAACGGGGAAAAGATTAATGTGGATATCCAGCCAGCACGGGCAGTGGGTAGTCTTGTTGAAGCGGGAGGTATGACCCGAAGTGGTAGAATCTTCACTTCACCTGAAATCGAGGCTGAGAGGATTGCTAGAGGCAAAGCCAAAGTGAATGAAGGAGGACCTTCCCAGTCAAAAGAGAAAGAAACATCGGTCAACGATGTAGAAGAGTTTATGAGGTTGATTCGCAAAAGTGACTATAAGATCGTGGAGCACTTGCAGCAGACGCCCTCCAAAATTTCAATACTATCCTTGTTGCTTTGTTCAGAGGCCCATCGGAATGCATTGTTGAAAATATTGGACACGTCTTTTGTACCTCAGGAAGTAACTGTTAATCAGCTTGAGGGGGTACTGGGGCATGTGAATGCTGGCCACAGCCTGGGATTTACTGACTTTGATTTGACGCCTAGAGGTCGGGATCACAATATGGCCTTGCACATTTCAGTGGAGTGCCGGGGCACTGTTATGTCGCACGTTCTTGTAGACACCGGATCATCTTTGAATGTGTTGCCGAAGAAGGCTATGATGAAGCTAGATGTTCGGGGAATCATATGCACGCTAAGCAATTTGGTCGTGAGGGCTTTTGATGGGACTAGAAGGTCAGTGTTTGGGTCCATAAAGTTGCCACTCCAAGTCGGGCTGGAAGTGTTTGACACCGTGTTCTACATCATAGACATACATCCCGCTTACAACTATTTACTTGGGCGACCATGGATACATTCTGCAGGGGCTGTGACGTCCACGCTGCATCAGAAACTTAAATACATGGTTGGGGACAGTGTTGTTACTATTTGCGGAGAGGAGGAAATTCTGGTTAGTCATCTCTCGTCATTCATGTACGTCGAAGTGGATGGGGAGATCCATGAGACGCCATGCCAAGCCTTCGAGGGGTTGCAGATCAAGGACAAGTATCATGTTCCCGTCAAAGGGCCAGAAGTGGCCATGTCTTCGTACAAAGACACTCAGGCAGTGGTTCAGGCTGAAGAAACCAAAGGATGGGGCCAAGTCTTGGAAATTCCTGTCAAGATGGACAATTTCGGGTTGGGGTATCGCCCGACATCGTCATCTTCCGCATCGGGCGTGCCAAAGTTCAAAGGACCAGTGGTGATCACTCCAGGTGGGGTCTGTTATGAAACGATCAATGTTGTTTCCAATGCTGAAGACGGAGATAGTGACTGCAATATGGACTCGTGGATCAAGCCCGGCGTGCCAGGACAGAATCTGTGCAACTGGTCTATCCAGGAATTTGTCCCAGTGACTACAAAACAGTAATGATTTGTTTTCTCAATTATTGTATGATCC
Organism: Lathyrus sativus; assembly: GCA_963859935.3. NCBI lineage: Eukaryota > Viridiplantae > Streptophyta > Magnoliopsida > Fabales > Fabaceae > Lathyrus > Lathyrus sativus. The sequence continues at coordinate 280,130,238 of OZ012740.1, read as the reverse complement.
TGTGTCCTACCCGGGGCATAGTGATTCTGTTTTTAGGGCTACCTGCTTATGCATGTACTTTGTTTAATCATTAATAAAGGCGTTTTTCTCATACAAATTTTGTGATCCTTGTTTTTCCTGTTTTTGTTTTATCAATAAAATGGCAACGTGGTTATGTGCTTTGTTTGCATTATTTGAAACATTTAACCATTCTCATTGCAAGATTCATATTTCAGACGACACCGATCACGACACCGATCACAAACTTCCTATGACTCGCTTCGACTTTGAACACCCGATATTTCAAGCAGAAGAAGAGATTGTTCAGGATAGTGACTTATCAAAAGAGCTGACTCGACTTTTGAAACAAGAAAAGAGAATCATTCTGCCTCATCAGGAGGAAATTGAAATTATCAACGTGGGGTCCGAAGAGGTTGTCAGGAATATTCGGATAGGGGTTGCACTGCAAAGTGATATCAAGCAATGCTTATTGAGATGTTGCGGGAGTACAATGATATCTTTGCTTGGTCTTACGAAGACATGCCTGGGTTGGATACTGATATGGTGGTTCACCGTCTGCCATTACGCTAGGAATGTCTGCCGGTTAAGCAAAAACTCAGAAGAACTCGACCAGATATGGCTGTGAAAATTAAGGAGGAAGTTCAGAAACAATGGGATGCTGGTTTTCTGGCTGTTACAACTTATCCCTCATGGGTCGCTAATATAGTACCTGTACCAAAGAAAGATGGTAAGGTGCGGATGTGCGTGGACTATCGAGATTTGAATAAAGCGAGCCCAAAGGACGACTTTCTGCTTCCTCATATTGATGTGCTGGTCGACAACACCGCTCAATTCTCCGTGTTTTCCTTCATGGACGACTTTTCGGGCTATAATCAGATAAAGATGGCGCCGGATGATATGGAGAAAACAACTTTTATTACCCCGTGGGGAACGTTCTGCTACAAAGTGATGCCCTTTGGTTTGAAGAACGCCGGGGCAACATATCAACGAGCTATGACAACACTCTTTCATGACATGATGCATAAAGAGATCGAAGTCTACGTTGATGATATGATTGCCAAATCCCAAAAGGAGGAAGAGCATCTGGTCAATCTTCTAAAATTGTTCAAGAGGCTTAGGAAATTCAGGCTGAGACTGAATCCTAACAAGTGCACCTTCGGGGTGAGATCTAGTAAGCTACTGGGGTTCATTGTGAGCGAAAAAGGAATTGAGGTTGATCCTACCAAAATAAAAGCAATACAAGAAATGCCAACGCCGAAAACAGAAAAAGAAGTTCGTGGCTTTTTAGGGAGATTGAACTACATTGGCCGGTTCATATCTCATCTAACGGCCACGTGAGATCCATTATTCAAGTTATTGAAAAAAGATCAGGCTGTGACCTGGAATGAAGATTGTCAAAGGGCATTTGAGAAAATAAAAGAATATTTGCAGGAACCTCCAATATTGATACCCCAAGTAGCCGGGAGACCACTGATTATGTATTTGACGGTTCTTGAGAAAAGTATGGGTTGTGTTCTCGGTCAACATGACGAGACTTGACGTAAAGAGCATGCAATTTATTACTTGAGTAAAAAGTTCACAGACTGTGAGTCTCGTTACTCAATGCTCGAAAAAACGTGTTGTGCGCTAGCCTGGGCTGCCAAACGTTTGAGGCAATACATGTTAAACCATACAACCATGCTAATTTCAAAGATGGATCCGATCAAATACGTGTTTGAAAAGCAAGCACTTTCCGGAAGGATTGCCCGATGGCAGATGGTATTGACAGAATACGATATCCAGTATGTTTCTCAAAAGGCTATTAAAGGTAGTGTTCTGTCAAAATACCTAGCTGAGCAGCCAATTGATGATTACCAGTCGATGAGTTTTGATTTTCCTGACGAGGATATCATGTACTTAAAAATGAAGGACTGTGAGGAACCGCTGTCGGATGAAGGTCCAGAGTTGGGTTCCAAATGGCAATTGATATTTGTCGGTGCCGTCAATTCATATGGAAGTGGAATAGGTGCAATTATTACTACTCCCCATGGGTCGCACATCCCATTCACTGCTAGATTGACCTTTCCAGTTACCAATAATGAGGCCGAATATGAAGCGTGTATTATGGGGCTCGAAGAAGCTATCGATCTGAGAATTAAAAATCTTGATGTGTACGGAGATTCTGCTCTAGTTGTGAACCAGATCAAGGGAGAGTGGGAGACTCATCAGCCCAATCTGATACCCTATATGAATTATGCAAGAAGGTTGTTACCTTTCTTTGACAAGGTGGAATTGCACCATGTACCACGAGCAAAAAATCAGATGGCAGACGCTCTCTCAACTTTGTCTTCGATGTATAAGGTTAACTTCTGGAATGAGGCTCCCAGGATAGTTATCTCTCGCCTTGATAGGCCCGTCTTCATATTCGCCATTGAGGAAGCTTCTGATGGCAAACCATGGTATTATGATATCCAGAATTTCCTGAAGAACCAAGAGTATCCGGCTGGGGCATCCAGTCGTGATCAGAAGACTCGTAGGAGATTGGCTGGCAGTTTCTATTTGAATCCGGATGGGTTTTTGTACAAGAGAAACCGCGACTTGGTGTTGTTGCGGTGTGTGGAGGAGAAAGAGGCTAATTTGCTAATGGAAGAAACCCATAAGGGTACATTTGGCACGCATGCCGGCGGACATGCAATGACGAGAAAGCTATTAAGAGCAGGGTACTACTGGCTGACAAAGGAAACAGATTGTTTCAAATATGCAAAGAAGTGTCAAAAATGCCAGATTTATACGGACAAGATTCATGTGCCTCCGAGCCCTCTGAACGTTATGTCGTCACCTTGGCCGTTTTCCATGTGGGGAATTGATGTGATTGGAAAGATTGAGCCCACGGAATCCAACAGGCATCATTTTATCTTGGTAGCTATTGATTACTTCACCAAATGGGTTGAAGCGGCATCATATGCTAATGTTACCAAGAAGGTGGTGGCCAGATTTATCAAGAAAGATATTATCTGCAGATATGGAATCCCGGAGCAGATTATCACTGACAACAGTTGAAATTTGAATAACAAAATGATGAAGGAATTGTGCCAGAATTTCAAAATTGAACATCACAACTCTTCTCCTTATCGGCCCAAGATGAGTGGCACTGTTGAAGCGGCCAATAAAAACATAAAGAAGATCGTTCAGAAGATGGTTGTGACCTACAAGGACTGGCATAAGATGTTGCCTTTTACTCTGTGCGGTTATCGAACGACGGTACGCACATCAACCAGGGCAACTCCTTTTTCACTGGTATATGGTATGAAAGTTGTCCTGCCATTGGAGGTTGAGATTCCTTCTCTGAGGGTTTTGCGTGATGTCCAACTTGATAAGGCAGAATGGGTGAAAGATAGACTGAATCAACTCAGTTTAATGGATGAGAAGAGACTGACTTCTCTAGCATATGGTCGGCTGTATCAGAGCCGGATGAAGAAAGCTTATGATAAAAAGGTGTGTCCTCAAAGCTTTCAGATGGGCGATCTTGTGCTGAAAAAGATTCTCCCACCACAATCAGATCATAGGGGCAAATGGAATCCTAACTATGAAGGTCCATATGTTGTTAGAAAGGTTTTCTCTGGAGGAGCCTTATTGTTGTCCACCATGGATGGTGAGGATTTCACATCCCCTGTGAATTCGGACGCAGTTAAAAAATACTTTGCTTAAAGAGACCCGCTGGACAGAAAAAGAGAGTCCGGGCAAAAATGGGGCATCCCGGCGAACCATAAAAAAGGAATAAAAGGTTCGGGCAAAAGATAGGGATAAAATTGAAAAAATGTACACCCGCGAAGTTGAAAACCTGAAAAGGGCAACTTCGGAAAAAAAGGGTATCCCGGTGAATTGAAAACCTGCAAAGGGCGGTTCACGCAAAAGTTAGGGATTTGAAAAAAGCAAATGACTGTGGTCCGAGTTTGATATTGCGTTGCTTAGTGGTTTGGGAGTACCTGAGGGTCGTATATCCGAAACAATCTCTTCCGAAGATCGAGTATCGGGAAAGCATCAGAGTCATGCGAGTCATAGGAGGATCAACTCATGGTGTTCGTCTGTACCATGTTGCCGACATGTATACAAATTTTCTTTGTATTTCTGTAATATTTGTATTTTGTTTGTGCGTAAATTCCTCTTTTCAGGAGTTGCATCCAGTGTACAAAATTTTGCCTATTTACAGGCTCGTTATCAATAAAGCATGTTATTCAGTACTTGATGCTTGTTTTTTACTGTTTTGTTTGTAAAAAACGCCGATGTTTTTGATAAACTTGCATGTGCATAAACTTGTTGGCCCTTGCCAATAATTGCTAAAACTTCGAAATTGACTGAATGAATGTCACGGATACTAACTGGAATAGATCTTGTTGTATAGATTTGTTTTGTCTCGTATATGTTTTGTAGGGTTCTCACCTTTGAAGCAAATATTCAGGGAAGTTGTATTCCCCAGTCGGAGTCCTGTGACATATTCATTGTATCATTCCTCAGCAGATGGAAGTCACATCTTATCTCAGAAGATTTGAGATGGCACTTACCCCTATTGGATGTGGGTGGTTCTCCCTAGAAGAGTATCCCCAGGAAAGCTACCAAGAGAGTATCCTCAGTGGATCTGGATGTCCCTAACAGAAAGTGCATTCCCAGCAGTGAGTATGTGCACACTCCATCCCCAGTATAGGTAACTCTCACAGAGTATAACCAAGTCGTCTTTGGTTCAGAAGGATCATCCCCGAGCAGGATTTCCTTTTCTTCTCCCCAGCAAGTTGTTTTTCCTCCGACAGGATGAACATCCCCAACAGAGTTCGTAATTTCAAGCTTGTGAGCCATTCCCCGATAGGAGGGTTATCCCCAGCGGAGTTGGTTTCACCATTCCAGCATTTATTTTGTTGGAATGCTTTGAGATACCCGGTTATCCCCCAGCAGATTGGGTCTTGTCTTAAGCATTTAATTTGCTGAAGCGCCTCTTGGCATCTTTGCATTTTGCATATATCATCATATTTGCATCTACCTAGACGCGTAGCATTTCCATGCTGTATGGGGCATTACGCCATTGTCAAACATACGCATTTTGAAACATAAGTCAGGTTGGTTACTTCTTTGGTTTCAGTTGTTATCCCTTGCAGAGGAGTGGGATTCTTGTTCAGAAAGATCTCTAGATATTCAAATTCTCGGCGTGAGATAGGTGATGATAACGTTTGTCCCCTAGCAGAGTTGCTTGGTTAAGTTTCTCTCCTTAGGTTGCTGTTATGTCAGCATTAAAAGATTTCATGCATTAAACTTCTGGAGTTGTTACTAGTGATTTCACCACAGAGTTATTTGGTTAAGTTTCTCGTAGTCTCCAGCAAAATATTCTTCAAATTGTTACCTATGATGGACAGAGTTTGTTTTCCATGTTGACGGAATTTTACCTGTGTTGACAGTGATGTTTACCCGTGCTGACGGTGATTGTTATCCGTATTGACAGAATTGCTCCCCTGTGTTGACAGTGTTTGCTACCCGTGCTGACGGTGATTGTTATTCGTATTGACGAATCGTACCTGTGATGGACAGAGACTGTTACCTGTAATGGACAGGGATTGCGCCTGTGTTGACAGAGATGGTTACCTGTAATGGACAGAGATTGTACCTGTGTTGACAGTGATGTTTACATGTGTTGATAGTGATTATTACCTGTGATGGACAGAGATCGTACCTGTGATCGTCAGTGGATGGTTACCTGTGGATGACAGAGATCGTACCTGTGATGGACAGAGACTGTACCTGTGTTGACTGTGATTGTTGTCCGTGTTGACGGGTCTGTTACCTATGTTGACAGTGATTGTGCTCCGTGTTGAGGGAATTGTACCATTGTTGACAGTGATGTTTCCCCGTGCTGACGGTGATTCTTTTCCGTGTTGACGGAATTGTACCTGTGTTGACAGTGATGTTTCCCCGTGCTAACAGTGATTCTTTTCCGTTTTGACGGAATTGTTCCCCTGTGTTAACAATGATGTTTCCCCGTGCTGAAGGTGATTGTTATCCGTGTTGACGGAATAGTACCTGTGTTGACAGTGATGGTTGTCTGTGTTGACGGAATTCTTCCCTGTGTTGATAGTGATTATTACCTGTGGTTGACAGAGATTGCACCTATGTTGACAGTGTTTGGTATCTGTGTTGACAGAGTTGGATACCTATGGCTGACAGAGATCGTACCTATGTTGATAGTGATTGTTACCCGTATGGACGGAGTCGTTACCCGTGATTGACGGAGTTGTCCCAGTAAAATCGCAGTGATTGTTGTCCGTGTTGACGGAATTGTTACTTGTGTTGACAGCGATTGTTGCCCGTGTTGACGGAAGTGTTACCTGTGTTGACAGTGATTGTTACCCATGTGGATGGAGTCGTTACCCGTGATCGAAGGAGTTGTCCCCAGTAAAGTTAACAATGATTGTTATCCGTGTTGACGGAGTCATTACCTGTGATTGACAGAGATCGTTATTCTGATTATGGACGAAATTGTACCCGTGTTGATGGAGTCCTTCCTCATGTTGACGAAGTTTATTCCGCTTATGGACGAATTTGTTTCTCGTAAAGTTAATTCGATGCCTGTGGCGTCACACATGGGATTATTGTTGAAATCCAAAGTTTTATTAGAAGATTGATCAGTTGTTGCCAGAACAACTGGGTTCAGCACAACAGATGTTGTTCCCCATGCAGTTTTGCTGTGTATTTCTACGGTTGGCAAATTTCCGGGTTTCTTGGTATTCAACCGTCTTCTACCTCGATTGTTTGAAAGTCGTTCGCTATTCACCCAGTCGGGTCCATGCCGTTTGAATATGGGCAGCTGTTGCACCCCAAAATTTGCTCAACCTTGTCTTACCTGGTTTATGTTTCATTGCATTAACATTTGCATAGTTATATCATTTGCATATCATGGTATCATTCATATAGCAGGGGATCAAGTGTTATTCTTATCAAGAGGAGTCTAGCCAGAGGTCTTACTCAAGATTGAGAAGTTGTCAAAGTCATCAGAAGGTGGTTTGGTTGCCTAAGGGTTTAGATGTTTGAGTGTGAATCTTTTCCTAACTTGAGGATCAGCTGAAAAACCATCAGACGGTTGTGAAGTGTTGAATGTGAGAAGAGGATGTGTATGAAGCTCATAGAATGCTTAGAGGGCCATGAGAAAGCTTAATCAAGTCATTGTGTCAAATGCAAGAGCCACAGTTGAGGTGCAAGCAATTAGGGTTTCATCTGGATCAATCCTAAGTCAAATGTGCAATTGAAGAGTATCAAAGCCTACTTTTAGGTTATGGAGTTCATGAAATGATGTGATAGGACATTTATGGTTTTGTTACAAGATCAAATCAAGAAGAATCAAGAGTGTGGGAAGTTGCTAAGTTAGGGTTTCAGTGCAAAACTCCCTATTTAGTGCCTAACTTCAAAACCACATAAGTCAAGATACAAGTTTCAAATGGATTTTAGGCCAACATAAAACTTGTAGAGAATCTCAATACCTTTAATTTTAGTACTAGAAGTCCTCCATTGTATTTATAGAACTCAAGTTATGGCCCAGACAAGTTACAAGTCCTCAGATGCTACTGAAATTTGTCTGTGAAAATCATCTGACTTCAAAGCTATTTTTGACCTAGAAGGAGGTTTCACTTGAACTTTTGGCCAACATGAAAGTTGTTCCTCATGATTTTAGCTTTCTAAACTGTACTATAAGTCTTCCATCTTATTTGTAGAACTCAAGTTATGAGGTTTACAAGTTAGGGGTATTTTGGGAAAGTGAGATTATAGGTCATTTTCAATCATAGGTCAAAATCTCCAACTTGCACTTGTCAAATGAAATTTTGTTCAACATGAAAGTTGTTCAAAATGGGGTTTTTAGGCTAGCCAAGAGGTCATGATGGATTGATTGAGCTCATAGAAAAACTTGGTTTGAAATGGTTTGAATAAGGGAGGTTTTCAAAATATTCAAAGTTGAAAAATTCAAAATTATTGGTTATGTGACCAAAAAAAGTCAAATGAGTACTTGATTTGATCAGAAATCATGTTTTGGAAACATTGGTTCTTTTAGATTTTTCAATTGACCCTTAATTCATGAGTTTTTCACTTGTTTCTTCACACTTAAGCAACTTCATGGCAATTCATTTACCAAGGCAATGAGGAAGCTCTGTCTGAATACACTCCAAAGGTGGTATGCAAGTGGTTTAAAGCTTCTAAGGCAAACTGTTTGAGCATTTTCGTGCACTTGCCATGTGAAAATTTTGGAGAAGTTGGAGTTTTTGGATCATCCAATTTGGGCCTGGGCTTAAACTCTAGAAGGTCCCAAACGATTCTATAAATGTTCAGAAGAAGATTTGAGCAAGTGTTGGTGGTCATTTGAGGCTGAGCAGAGAGATTGATATTGAAATTTTGGAGCTCCAATTCAAAATCGTATTTGAGAATCAGAGAAGTTTTAGATCAAATTGAATTTGCAAGAGGTTTCTATCATCTTCAGTGAAGGATTCTGGAAACTTTTGGAGCTTGAATCGTGCTCTAGTCACATCAATTTAGAGATCTACACCAGGTATATAAACTTCAACTTTCTCATAGTTCTAGGAAGTGGTAGATCAATCTGCACTTACTGTTAGGATTAGGAAGAGATGTAGATCATTTCTGGATAGGAATTTGGACAATTAGAGACAATGTAGGATCATGTATGAATTCTGTTGAGGCACGATTTGGTTTGATCATGAGGAACTAACATGAATTGGATAGATCATGATGACCTAGGAAGTATGAGGAACATTTCTGTGCAATTAGTTTAGGATTTGATGATGATCAGAATTGAGGTGCACTTTGAACTTTGGATCGGATTTTGAAACCTAGCTTGATTTAGAGGAAATGAAGGTCACATTTGGAATCCTTGTGAAATTCTGGAAAGAATGATGTTAAGTTTGAGTGTTTTCCTTGACCTGCAACCCTGGCTCGCCGGAGAAGACGGTGGTTGGACTGCCGGACCACCGCCTGAGGACTTTCCCTCTCAACTGAGTTTAAATGGAGACGATGATGATGAATCGTTGGATCTGAGTAGAAGTGTGACTTTGTATGTCAATCTGATGGCCACGATGTGTTGGATTTTCTGCTGACTTTGACTGCAGTTTCATTTAACTAAGTTGGCAGTTTATGTGGCACGTTCTGGAGCCTCAGATGAGAGGACTTGGTCTCTTGATCCTACGTTCCTTGTTTTATCTTGCATTTTATTTAGTTTTAATTGATTTTGATTTTATTTTAATTCACTTTCATTCTAAAAATCATATAAAATTCATTTTTGATCAGAAAAATAATCCAAAAATATCTCCATGATCTTAAGAGAATTTATGATTTTGTGAAATCAATAAATTGCATTTTCAGGCATTTTTCAATTTAATTTGTGTTTTCTCATTTTTGTTAATTTTTTAATATTTGCATAATTGTCCATCTGTTTTGTGGAATTTTGTTCTTCCAATTGGTGATGAGTTTGGCTTTTATTTTTTATTATGTGTTAGGGTAGACATGTATATTCCTTTAGATATTTTTGTGGATTTTTATAACAATTTTAGGTTCTGTTTTAGGTGTTGATATTAGAGCCTTCCCAAACATGTGGATTACCTTGATACATTTCAATCTAGAAATTATCTAGGTGACTTAGAAGTTGAATTAGGCTTTAATATTTTAACCCTAGGTTTTTAAAACATTCATGTTCCCATAGGAATTTAATTAGAATTTTATAGCTTTTTTGCTATTTTTGTTGAATTTTGCAAATTGCTTATGTTTGTGTTGTTCTCTGTTAAGTACCTTTGCTTGTTTGGTTTGGTTGGTGACTTTAGAACTTGCTTGGGTTGGAATCCTTTTTGGGAGGTCTTCTGGACTTGATATAGATGCTATGGCTTGAATATTGGAGCTTGGAGTTGAGGTTTTCTTTTCTTTTAGGACTTGTTTTTAGAAGCTTAGGAATTAGGGTTTTAGGAAGAGCCATTAGAGCTAGTTTTGATTCTTCTTCAAACATAGAATGCATTGCTTGCTTCTATTCCATCCAATGATGTAAAGTACTCCTAGGGAAACTCCATCTGTCCTTTGGAGGGATGTGTGGTATGCCCATAGTTGAGTAAAACATTGAGGATACCTTTCCATTTCAATGTTGGTACTTGATGATTTCCTTTGGTTTTCATTAAGTTTTCAACATTTCAACCTTGATCTTGGTGATTGTTCCTCTGCTTGGAGTGTGCTTGCTAGAGATTGAAGATGAATTTTGATGAAGCTTGAGGTAGAAGATAGCTTGAAGATGAGGTCTTGCTGTCAACTTTGATGTCTTTTCAACAGTGATGTTTAGAGCTTGCTGTTGCTGTCTGCTGTAGGAGTTTGTTGCTGCTGTTTGGGTTGCCTGCTCTGTATCTTTTATTTTTTCTCTGTATTGTCTGTTTGCTTGTGTTGATTATCCTTAGGTTTAAGGTGGAGCTTGTCTCCTCTTGCCTATTGTTTTCTTCCTTGCCTCTATAGTACTGTTGCATAGCATGCATTCTACTGTTTACTGTTTACTGCTTGTTTTCTTTTGCTGTTTCCCCTAGGATCTCTGATTTCCTCTGTGCAAGAGGGAATTATGACAGACATTAGGTTTTGACCCATGCATGATAATTGTAGGTAGATTCCCCTTTCAACCATAGTTTTAGGGTGTCTCTCTCCTCCTCTCAAAACAATTCAAAAAACACAGTAATAAGGTTAATTGAAGTCGTGCGTTACAAGCCTTAAGCTATCTGGGAAAAGGTTGGTGGAGGGTCTCTCTCCAGTAATCTGGATGTCAGTGTGGTACCCTTTGGGTGACATACGAAACGTTCACTCCTGGGTCATAGTCTCTAGTGCGACTGAGATTGCGAACATCCTAAAAAACAGTTCTTTCGTAAAAAAAAACTCAAACAAACATTCAAACTCTGTTTTTGTCCTCTTGGACCTTTAATCAGGAAACCCTTTTCAGAAGGAGATAAAAAACTGTCAGACAAGCTTGGGTCTCCCGTAGCCCGAACTACGTTTGCTCTGATCTTTCATGCCGTATGAAAGTACGTAGGCACGAGATGCGATATCTCGGCGAGCAAGCTTCCCCCCTTTAACCCGTAGTTAGGCGAACTACGTTGACTCTGATTTCTCGTTCCAGACGGGAATACGTAGGCATAAAGTGCGATATTTTGCCAAGTCATTTTCTTTTCTTTTTAACCCAGACCTTTAGAGTAGATAGATAAACATACCCTTAGATAGAAAACAAGTGTGGATCCCGTCGAGTACAACGGACGTGAGGGGTGCTAACACCTTCCCCTTGCGTAACCGACCTACGAATCCAGGATTTGGTTGCGATAACCATTCCTTTCCCTCTTTGCATTAGGTTTACTCTGAGAGTTTCCTTTCCCTCTTGTGGGATAAATAACGCACGGTGGCGACTCTTCGGTCATAGCTGGCGCCGATTTTCACAGTAGCAACAGGATGTACAACAACCCTAGTGGTAATCAACTTGCGCCTTATTCACCTTTCACTTGCCAGCCTTGGGTTCGATCCCTGGGATCAACCCTTTTGGTATTTTATTTTCAATTGTGTTTAAACTTTATTTTCTTCTTTACTTCCATTCTCACTACCAGCGCGCTTGTGGTGCCCAATTGGTTTTTGTGTGTGTTTGTAAACACAAGGGCCTGGGTTCAACTCCCAGCTTGGCCCTTTTTCCTTCTTTTTTATTCATTTGTGTGGTTTTATTGTCATAAATCATTTCAACTTCAAATATTCGTACCTTATTCATCGTTCATTATTTTCAACTTGTTCCTTTTCTTAAAGTCTTGAATTGAACTGTTGTGATCAATCCTTGCGTACTTGATTGTTATCAATGCCTAATTGTTGTTACATTTAAACTTATAACATGATCATTTTTAAGTTGTAACTTATTTGTATGGTTGATGTGTTTCATATTTGATAATATGGCTTTAGGGTTGTTACCTTCATCTTTGTTAAGATATTTGATTATCGGTTGTAACCATTGGTATTATTTGATCCTTGCTTATTGTAATATGCATGCTTACTTAATTGTAATCTTATTCATCTTGCTTAATTGTTCATTTGCTTTGTTAAGTATTCCTTCCCCAAGTGATGGAACTCTTTAGTTCCCATCCAAGTTGCCTCATCTTTTCCCTTCCAAAGGAAAGTCTCTCTATTGACCCTTGGGTCATAGATGGCTCAATACCCTCATAGGCCTGGAAAGAGCCTTCTCCCCCTTTTGGTATGGATAGAACCAATAGGACTTAAACTCATAGGTCTGGATAGAACCTTCAACCCTCTTTTGGTCTGGAAAGAACCAATTGATCCTTATTATGTAGTTCATGCCCGAACTACGATCGCTCTGATTTCTCATTGGACAATGAGAATACGTAGGAACAATATGCAATATCTTGACGAGCAACCTTCCCCCTTCTTCCTCCTTTTGGTCTGGATAGAACCAATTGGTCTTACAACATAGAGATAGGTAGAGTTTGGTTAACTCTATGTAAGAATCATGGAAATGATTACTTACTCCCCTTTCTTGAGTGTTCAATGTAGATCTAGAGAGTTTTGCTAAACTCTATACAAGCATTCTTATGTTTGTTCCCCTTTGAACCTTGATCATAATCAAGTGTTCTTTAACCCTAGTGAGGTGAACTACGATTGCTCTGATTCTATCCTAGCTAGGATACGTAGGCAGAGGACGCAACGTCTTTGCGAGCAAACTTATAAACTATCTTTAGGTTTCATCCTACACCCTTTACCCAACCCAATCCTTAGCAAACATTTACCAAATGTAGCATGCAAACAAACAAAAGTTTCCTGTAGAGTACTACAGATGTTTAGGATGTCAAATACCTACCCTATGCATAACCAACCCCCGATCCCCGAATCTCTTAGCGTTGTTGTTACATCGCGCAAAAGGTTCTTTCTTTCTTTAGACCTTTTCTTTGGATAAATTAAAGTTCCGTTGTAATTTAAGAATTAAAGATTCAAGTTAATCAATAGTTTGGTATCATGATTCTCACCGCAACAGAAATGGCGACTTCACTGGGGACAGCTTACTTAACTTGAGGGTTTAGCCTAATTTGTTAAAATTGCATGCTATATTTGTAAATATTTTCTTAACATGTATATTTGTCAATATATTTGTTTAACTGTTGGGTATTGGGTGCTTTGAGTGGTGAGACGGTCCTATTCCCGGACTTGAGTGTAATTATGATGGGATGGTGGTATATTCAAGGAGGCTTATAGGGAGTTGATTCCCGACCAAGCTAACTTGAGAAACCACCACTTAGTATAGGCCCTTTTGAAAGTTTAGTATTGTTGAACGAGTATTCGTGAAAACAATGCTACTTTCAACGAAGGAGCCCATGACACTGTGGACTTTTAGAATACATTCTACCCCACTTTTTCCTTATTAGGACGTAGTGCGATGGCTATAAGGAAGTATTTCCGAAATAGTTGTTACGCGATACTACACTCAGACGAGATTCTCTTGAGAATATTATCGATTACCAAGTGATATGGGAAATTGATAATATTCGAAAGATGGGTTGATGACTCTGGGAACTCTGTAGAACCCGTTCGGCAGGTACAATCAATCCATAGTACAATCCTTGGGGATGGGTAGACCGTGGACCCATGCTCGTCCTTAAACCTAAGCTTGTGTTATGTGCATATGTGTGATCTCTGCATTTGCCTGTGTTTGTGCATTTTGCATTCATAACATCATATCATCATATGGTTTCATGGAACTCAGACTTTGTTGTTTGTAAACATCAGAGGTCGTTATGAATAGTGAAAGAAAGAAAACTTTGAAGTACACTTACAAGGGTTTTAACCTAGATGACTTGAAAAGGTTGAGCACTTTAGTGATAGATCCAAAGGGATTTCAAAGCAGGTATGGGAAGCTGTTGTTACTCTTGAAGATAAATATGGATAGTGGACTCCTTTCTACTCTTCTCCAGTTTTATGATCCGCTCTACCACTGTTTCACATTTCCTGATTATTAGCTAGTGCCCACACTAGAGGAGTATTCTCAGTTGGTTGGATTGCCCATTCTTGAAGATTCTCCTTTTCCGATCATGGAGGAGGACCCTAAAGAACAAGATATTGCCAAGGCTACACGTTTAGGATTGGTTGATATTAAAAAGAATATGATTACAAAAGGAGGAATTTTTGGGTTAAAAGCCGAGTTCTTGGTTGAGAAAGCTCAGTATCATACGGATCATTTAAGCATGGATGCATTCGAGGCTATCCTTGCCTTACTCATCTATAGCATCTTCTTGTTCCCTAGCTTTGAGAATTTTGTGGACCTCAATGCCATCAAAATTTTCTTAAAGAAGAATCTTGTGCCTACCTTGCTAGCAGAGACATATCGTTCTGTTCATCTGAGGAACTTTCACAATGCAGGAACGATTACTTGTTGCACCCCTTTGTTATACAAATGGTTCACTTCACACTTACCCAAAGCTAACGCTTTTTGGGATCCAAAGAAAGGATGGTGGTCGCAAAAGATCATGGCTCTCACCCACTCCGATATTGATTGGTATAGTCGTGACTATAATGGGACAATGATCATTGATAATTGTGGGGATTTTGGCAATGTACCTCTTCTTAGTGCTAAAGGAGGAATCAGTTATAATCCAATCCTCGCCCGCCGACAATTGGGATACCCTTTGAAGGATAAGCCCAATGGTGTTCAAGTGGAAAACATTTTCTTCAAAGAAGAAAAAGATAGTCAAGAACTAAAAGGAAAGATTCTAGAGGCTTGGAAGCATCTACACAAGAAAGGGAAAAAGGATCTTGGAAGACTCAATTGTGTCTCTTTGGAACCTTACCTCCAATGGGTTCGAAAGAGAGCCATCACACTAAGGATGCCTTATCCTAAGCAAGAGCCTATGGCTTTGAAGGAAGAACGCCCTTTGGTCTTCATGTCTGAAGAAGAAAAGTTGAAGATTTCTTTAGTCAAAGCACAACAAACTGAAGAAGCTTGGAAGCACAAGTATCAAGTAGTCATCGAAGAAAATGCGGAGCTCCAGAGACAACTCCAGTTTAAAGACGAAGAAGTACTCTCTTGTAAGAAGAGGAAAGCACAAGAAGAACCTTATGAGCCTCAGTCTACTCCATGGAAGATAATTATGGACAAGCTCAATTTTGAGAAGGCTCAGATGGGAAGAAAGATCGAGAAGCTCAACTTGAGACTACTAGGGGAACCTTGTTAGGATTCATTTAGCTGTTGTTTATGTTTAAAACTCTTGTAAGAGGAAACAATATTTTGTAATCCCATTTTGTTAATCAATGAAATGACGACTTCTGATGTTCATAAATGTCTGAGTTCCATGACACCACTTGCATTTGCATTTGCATTTCTTCTAACCAATCAAGGAAATTCAAACTTTTCTTTTTGCAGACAACAACATGGTGAGAAGAGACATGCTTCCATTCCCGGATTTAAGATTGGGCCGTCTTAGGATGTTGGCAAGACTTGTCAGAAACCCCGCTTCATTCATTGCCAAATATGGAGACCTCCTACCGCTGATAAGTGCTCCGGTCAACGAGCCCATGCTGCAAGCTCTGGTTGAATTCTATGATACAACCTACCACTGCTTCGTCTTTCCAGACTTTCAACTACTCCCAACCATAGAGGAGTACACCGACTATTTAAAGATTCCATGGACTTTAACACTTCCTTATGGAAAACTAAAGAAAAGGGATTTGGCTAAAGCCCTACATATCAAGCTAGAGGATTTACCACCAATGAAAGAGAAAGGAGGATGGTACGGAATGGAGGCAGGACCTCTAATAGAGATGGCCGAATATCATTATGAAAATAGAAATCTAGGCATCTTTGAAGCAATTCTGGCATTTCTAATATATTGGTTGTATCTCTTCCCAAGCCGTTATGACTTCATCAATGAAGAGGCGATCCGTCTCTTCATCATCAAATACCCAGTGAACAAGATACTAACTGATACTTATATAGTCATCCACCGCTTCATCTTGTACGATCTCGGGCAGTTCTCGTGCTGCTTCGCACTACTTGACCGGTGGTTTACCTCTCATCTACCCAGGACTCATATCGTTTGGAGGCTTCCCACCAAAAGCGCATGGATTTCTAAACTCATCACTCTCAGGCACTATGACACCACATGGTATGACACCAACCTTGGTGATTTAGTCATGATCCCTAGTTATGGAGAGTTCCCCAATGTGCCTCTCATTGGGACAAAGGGGGTTATCACCTACAATCCTGTTCTTGCCCGGCGTCAATATGGGTATCCCACCAGACCAGAGCCCGAACCGGAACTATTGAGGCCTTGCTTATGTGAAACTGGTCGAAACCCTGAACTGGAAGCCCGTGCTCAATACGCTCAAAGAGATCCTCACCTCTTGGGCATAACTCCAATGGAGAATGCAAGATGTTTAACTTCCAGAGGGTACTTGCTATGGTCGAAAGAAATTGCCTTGACCATGTTCTATACTCATGATTATGAGATAACTATGGAACCTGAGGTCCCCACGACTAGGGAAGAGCTGAAATACGCTTTGATCAAAGCGCAACGAGAGAACGAAGACCTGTGGGAAATTATCCGCCAGGACCAAGCTCATGTTGAAGTCCAAGAAGGAGAAGGATCATCTTGTTAGAATGATCGTTGTTTCACCATTTCCCTGCTTTCCCTAAAAGAATTGAAATCCTAATGTTGCATTTACCTTCACTTCTTGTAAGAAAGGTTTTGCTTTTTAGCAAGGGCCATCTATTGTAATAGACTTCCAGCTATCAATGAAAAAACGTTTTTAAGCATGTCGTTACATGTTGTTCCAACTCTTTTTGTTTGTAAACAAAAAGTTGCTTTTCCTTGAATGGTTGATGCATCTGCATTCGCATTTCATCGTGCATCGGTCTTGAATCTGGGTTCCGCAGCTCATCCTTCGTTCTTGTTCAGAAAAGAGAGAAGGAGTCACACTGAATACTCACGGATACAACACTCGATCCAAAGCTCAGAAGAAGATGGCAGATAATGAACAGAGGTTTGATCAGATGGACAACGACGTTGAAGGAATCAAGGGTGACGTCAGCCAGATTATGGAAGTTCTCAATATAATCAAGGCAAAGATGGACACACAGTCTATGGTAATCTCTGAAGTCGTCACGGCAGCAGCCAACGTCCCAGTAGCTCCGGTTACCACTGCAGAATTTCCCTATGGCATGTCTTGGGATTTTGTGCCACCATTCAACAATATGCAATCTTCAAGTCTTAATCCACTGTTTGACTCAACAATCAGGAATCCTATTTTCACTCAGGCGGGTGGACCCACTACAGTGCGACCTGTTTTCAACAATCAACAACCAATCTTTGACATACCTGACGGTTCTGAAGCCGAAGATGAAAAACACGAAAAATTAAGGGTAGAGATGGACATTATGGCTAAGAGGATGAGGGTCATTGAAGGAAGCCATGTCTTTGGTCTGATGCCAAGGACCTATGCCTGGTGTCCGGTTTGGTATTTCCTCAGAAATTCAAGATGCCAATATTCGACAAATATGAGGGGACTACTTGTCCCAAAGTGCACCTAATCATGTACTGTAGGCGGATGGCTCCGCATATTGAAAATGACGAGCTGTTGGTACACTGTTTCCAAGACAGTCTTAAAGGAGCATCGGCTAAATGGTATCTCAGCTTGGACCAAGCAAACATTCACGGTTTCCAAGACCTTTCAGATGCCTTTATTCAACAATACAAATATAACATGGACTTAGCTCCAGACCGTCGTCAGCTCCTCAGCATGACGCAAAAGAGCACTGAAACCTTTAAGGAATACGCGCAAAGATGGCACGGAACTGCAACTCAAGTGGAGCCACCCCTTACTGAGAAGGAACTGGTAGACTGGTTTGTAGATACAGTTCGGCCAGAATTCTATGAACGATTAATCAGCAGTGTCACAACTAATTTCTCTGATATTGTGGCAGTGGGGGTCAAAGTTGAAGCTGGTTTAGAGAGTGGAAAAGTGGCTACTCCAAATGCTAACTCAAGCGCTAGTGCAACAAAGAAGCCGGTTAGTAGTTTTCACAAAAAGAAAGAGGGGGATGTAAGTGCGATCACATATGGGAAAAAGGCACAAAATTCCAGGAGCCATCGCCAACGGTACCATCCATCATCATATATAGCAGCGGTGACTCCAGTTTTTCAACCGTCATCACAGCAGGGTCCCCAGCCTGGGGCATCCAGTAATCAGCACTAGTATCATTCTGGCAATCAGCAACAATATCACACCAACAATCAGCAACAATATCATCAGCCGCAAGGTCAACAACCTCAAAACAGGGCTCCAAGGGCGAATTATCAGGCAAATAGGCCAAAAATACAGCCTATTCCCTTGAGTTACACCGATCTGTTCCCCATGTTGATAGAAAGAGGGTTGGTCAAAATAAGAAAATTAGGTGCTCCACCTAATCCACTCCCGTTCTACTATAATGCCAACGCTCGCTGCTTATTTCATGAGAATGCTTCAGGCCACGATCTTAAAGGTTGCTTCGCACTTCAGCACCTCGTTCCAGAATTGCATTAAAAAAGAATTATGTCCTTTGAAGATAATCATCCAAACATAAAGAACAACCCTCTGCCAAATCATGGTGGAGTCAATGCCATTACTGAAGAAGGTGAGGGGTCAGAAGACAAGAAAGTTACCACTATTGGTGAGATCAAGGTGCCATTGGCAGACCTACACAAATGTATCGCTCAAGCATGGGCGCTTAAGACATCTCACGAAGACTGCAAAGAGTGCACGCTGAACCCAGAGGGTTGTGACGCTGTGAAAAAAGACATTCGAGCAATGATCGAACAAGGGATGATCGAGATTGCTCGCAGAAAGAAAGGGGAAGATGTGGCAGTCATCGAACCTGTGTTTAACATGCCAGGAGAGCCCAACAAAAGAGCTGTGTTCAGAAATAATGACAACAACAACAACTACAAGAACGTCTGGCCGGTATTCCGCGATGATGCACCCCCAAAATTCGGAATGGGACAGGCCAGGTTTGAACCAAGGGGAGGATCCAAACCTCACCCAAGGGCTGTAACACCGAAGCAGAACCATTCGTGGTGTGAAGGGATCTTTAAAGAAAGGAAGCCCGCAAATTTAGCTAACATTGCCGGTGGGAGCAAGATGACCCGAAGTGGTCTCATATACCAACCGCGGACATACAATGTGGCTCCTCCGCCAGCAATTCCCGTTCAAAAAGCTGTTGTTCCTCCAAAACCCGTTCCAGAGGCAGTTGTCACTAAAGAGCCTTTAGTCAAAGGAAAAGAAAGCGCCAAAAATGATGAAGAAGAGTTCCTGAGAATCATCAGACAAAGTGATTACAGGGTGGTGGACCAACTAAATCAAACACCATTTAAGATCTCGGTCATGGCTTTACTCTTAAGCTCTTCGGCTCATCGCCAGGCTTTGCTCAAAATCTTGACACAAGCCCATGTTACCAAAGATATTACAATGGGGCAATTTGACTCCATTGTAGCAAACATCACTGCCTGCAACACGCTAAGCTTCGACGACAACGATCTGACAGCAGAGAAACGTAAGCACAATCGTGCTCTACATGTGTCGATCAAATGTGAAGAAGATACAATGTCCAGGGTTCTTGTTGACACAGGATCAGCGCTCAATGTAATGCCAAAGAGGACACTAGCCAAGCTGGCTTATCAAGGTGCTACCATGAGGCCAACTTCTCTCATAGTGAAGGCATTTGATGGATCTAGGAGAGCCGTGATAGGAGAGGTTGATCTTCCTATTATGATCAGACCACAAATCTTTGAAGTCACCTTTCAGGTGATGGATATTAATCTAGTCTACAGTTGTTTACTGGGAAGGCCATGGATCTACGTAGTTGGCGTTGTTACTTCTACTCTCCACCAGAAAATGAAGTTTGTTGTGGATGACCAGTTGGTCATTGTTCATGGAGAAGAAGATTTAATGGTAAGCAACTTGTCCTCATTCCGATATATCGAGGCTGACGAAGATTCCCTTGAGACAACCTTCCGAGCACTAGAAATAGCTCACGTTGTTCTAGTTGACGAATCGGACATAACCTGTGGGCCATCATTCACCTCTGTTCAGAGTATCAAGGCGGCACTGAAAGCTGGAATCCCATTGGGATGGGGAGAGCTCATTGAAGTCAACGCTCGGGCCAAAAATGATCGACAAGGGTTGGGTTACAAACCAACTCTAGAAGGTGAGCCAAAGGAAAGCACCATGAAGAAGAAGTCTTTGAAGGAAATATTCACCAGTGGCGGATTACAAATCAACGCCATCATTGCTGAAGATGAGGATGGTAATCTAGATCGTCTAATAACTAGGGGAGGAGCAGCTTTGCACAACTGGGAGGCTGTGGAAATTCCCATCTTTTTACCTTTAGAGTAATTCACTCTGCTTGTTAGCTTTGTGTTTTCTTTAAAATTCCTGGTCTTGCCCAAGTCCTGCGAATTATTTTTTATTGGGCCACTTTGCAAATTGAAAATCATTAATGAAATAATGTTTTTGTTAAAACTCTTGTTTATTATTTTGCGCATCATTTTCACTCTTTTTGTTAAAAGAAAAAATGGCAATCTTTTTGAGAAAAACAATAAAAACAACCCTTCATCTGCATGTCTGTGTGTGTCTAATTGTTCCCAAAAATAAAACATGCAGAATACCTCCATCCACCACAGAATCCTATGATCCTTCGACTCCTTCTACTAGTGGTTCATCTGTCTTTCAAGCTGAAGAAGAGAATGATGAAGAGTTAGAAGTCCCAAAAGAGTTGAAGAGAATGACTGAGTATGAAGATGTTTATCTCCAGCCGTACAAAGAGCAGACTGAGGTCATCAACTTGGGGTCAGAAGAAGAAAAAATAGAAGTCAAGATTGGGGCATCATTGGGGCCCGAGATTAAAAGCAAGCTGATAGCGATTCTCAAAGATTACGTCGACATATTTGCTTGGTCTTATCAAGACATGCCAGGGTTGGATACTAACATTGTTATGCACAAGCTCCCCCTGAAACCAGTGTCCTCCGGTCAAACAAAAACTTCACAGGTCAAGACCAGACATGGCTCTTAAAATCCGAGACGAAGTCAAGAAACAAATTGATGCAGGCTTTTTAGCGGTATCTAAATATCCATAATGGGTGGAAAACATCGTACCAGTCCCAAAGAAGGATGGCAAGGTCAGGATGTGCGTCGATTATAGGGATTTAAACAAAGCAAGTCCGAAGGATGACTTCCCTCTACCACATATTGACACTTTGGTGGATAATACAGCCAGCTTCACAGTATTCTGATTCATGGATGGATTTTCTTGTTATAATCAGATAAAAATGGATCCAACTGACATGGAGAAGACAACCTTCATCACACCCTGGGGCACCTATTGTTATAAGGTCATGCATTTCGGTTTGAAGAACGGAGGGACAACGTATCAGAGAGCCATGGTTACACTCTTTCATGATATGATGCACAAAGAAATCGAAGTATACGTGGATGATATGATCGCAAAATCCCAAAGTGAAGAAGACCACTTGGATCATCTGTTGAAGCTATTTGAGAGACTCCAAAAGTATCAACTGAGGTTAAATCCAGCAAAATGCACCTTCGGGGTTCGCTCGGGCAAATTACTAGGCTTCATCATTAGTCAACGAGGAATTGAAGTAGACCCCGACAAAGTCAAAGCAATCCAGGAGATGCCTGCTCCTAAAACAAAGAAACAACTCAGAGATTTCCTCGGACGTCTGAATTACATCTCCAGATTCATCTCCAATCTGACTCCTACTTGCACGCCGAACTTCAATTTGTTACGAAAGGATCAGACAGTAGTATGGAACTGTCGCTACTGCGAAAATCGGCGCCGGCTGACAGAAGAGTCGCCACCGTGCGTTATTTATCCCTCAGAGCGGGAAAGGAAACGCTCGAAGTAAACCTCGCAAAGACGGGAAAAGGTATGGTCATCGCAACCAAAACCTGGATTCGGGAGTCGGTTACGCAAGGGGAAGGTATTAGCACCCCTCACGTCCATCGTACTCGATGGGATCCACGCTCGATGTTTATAGGTAAAAGGGTGTGTTATCTATCTACGCTACTGGCTGGTCTGAAAAGAAAATAAAAGGACAGGACTCGACAGAACATACGGTGTTCTGAGCCTACGTATTCCCTCGTGCAATGGGAAAGTCAGAGTCAACGTAGTTCGACTGCCTACGTCTAAACGGGGGAAAGGTTGCTCGCCAGGACATCGCGTCCTGTGCCTACGTACTTCCATCTGGTATGAAAGATCAGAGCAAACGTAGTTCGACTAACTATGGGTAAACTGGCGCTCTCACACAGCAGTGAGAAAACAAACTGGTCTCTAAGGTTCGGGAACCTACAACTACGATCTGGTCTCAAATGCACTCGGGCAGGAGAAAGGGATAACAATTAGTCGTTAGCGGGAAAGTCTCGATCGCACAGCCGCGAGAGAACAAAAGTTAGTCGTTAGTGTGCTCGCTAGGATATCGCATCCTATGCCTACATATCTTCGTCTGGTACGAAGAATCAGAGCAGCTGTAGTTCAGCTAACTACGGATCAAGCTACTCAAAAGCTCCTACGGAAAGGAAAGGGAAACCCTAAAACTATAGCTGAGAAAGGGGAATCTACCGACTGCTATCATGCCTGGTTGACCATCCTAATGTCTATCATAACAACTCCACAACGGAGAAGTCAGAGCTCCTAAGGGATCATGGCAACAGGACTAAATGGCAAACAGGAAATGCTACAAAGTAAAGAAATACTGAAAATATGCATGAATACAACAACTAAACAAACAAGGCGCAAAGGCCGCAAACCCCAGAGGCAAGGGAGCTCAGCTCTACCAAATACCAACAAGCAAAGCCACGCAATAACAAACAAGCAGAAGGAGGACCACCTCAACTTCTCATGCACACAAAGTCTACTTCTAAGATGCACCTACTCAGAACTATCTAGATGAACACCGAAGTCTAATGCAACATAACATCACGCAAGTCAAACAACACAAAGAGAAGGCTAGCTAACCTGATAAGCCTCTATCTACAAAACAAGAAACTACTCCTGGGCAAGGCCCCTAACAAACCTGAAACAAGCTCCTAATCTATCTCTAAACAAAACTCTACACAATACCCTAAGCAAAGATCTAAGCAAAAATTCTAATCAAACCCTAAGCAAGAGGAATCAATCCCAGTCTCCAAGCTTCAGAACAAGCTCACGAGAGAAAGGGAGCTAAGCAGACAAGCTCATAGTGCCTTCCTCAGGAAAGTACCAGGAGGTTACTACTCAGGAGTCATATCCTATGCGGCTCGACAACTGTGATCAGTTTACATTCCTCCTCAGGAGAAATTAAACTCACATGAGGGCTCCGGCATCACTGGATACTTGAGAAAACCTATATGCACTAAGGGAACTAAGTGAGCAGACTCATAGGACCTTCCTCAGGAAAGTACTAGGAGGCTGACACTTAGGAATCGTATCCTACGTGGCTCAACAACTGTGATCAGTTTACATTCCTCCTCAGGAGAAATTAAACTCACAAGTTGGCTCCAACATCACTGGATACTTGAGAAATCCTAGATAAACTAATGGAACTAAATGAATAGACCCATAGGACCTACCTCAGGAAAGTACTAGGGGGCTTCCACTTAGGAATCGTATCCCATGTGGCTCAACAACATGTGATCAGTTTACATTCCTCCTCAGGAGGAATTAAACTCACAAGTTGGCTCCAACATCATTGGATACTTAAGAAAGAGGTGAGAAGAAAGACTGAAAGTCATTCATAGTGCCTTCCTCAGGAAAGTACCATAAACTCCCTTCAAACTTCAGGATCTCGAACCTCACAAACAGATAACAAGCTCCTAAACTAAGCCTCAATCCAATGCATCCTTGCAAGCTCCAACAGGACTTCAATCAGCTCCCATCCTCAAGAAGAACCCACAGGCCAACAAACCACAAGAGACTATCTCTGAAGTTCAACCACAGTTGAACTTCAAAGTCAGAAGTCATCAAGACTTCTCCTATCCTCAAGCTCAGACAAATCATATCAGAACATCCTACAAAAATCTATCAAAAATCTAATGGGAGACCTACATGGCTCTATGACAACATACTGAAAAAATCAGAACAAAATTCAATACCAGATGAAAGAACTAAAATCAGCAACACAGACATATCCATAAACCAATTATTCAATATCAAAATAATACAAAAAATGCAATTAAACTGAAAATGCATGATTAAGCTAATGTTTTTGCACTATAGAATTCTATATTGAATTACGAGTCTACAGAAAAAAGAACGGAATTATTTGACTAAATCTACTATTTTTTATGAATTTTCTAACAATATGTATGCACAAAAAATATTAAAAGAAGTCAATTAAATGGAAAATATACCAAAAATAGCAAACAAAAATAAAATGACATTTTTATTTTTATTTAATTTTCTAGACATTATGACGAAATGGTAGAAAAAAGAAGAATTAAAAAATCACTTATTTACATTTTATTATGAATTTTATAATATGCAAAGAAAATAATAAAAAAAAACAAAATTGAAATAACATGGAGGGGGGTACTAACAGCAATGAATTTCAGTTATTATTGCAAGCTGGGCCAGAGATGGGGGTGCTAAAAGCAAAGGGGCGCAGGGCCCAGTGAGTCAGAAAATCACTTAATAAAAATAAAATAAAAAACGCAGGGGGGTGTAAACTAGCAGGTTTTCCAGTTCATTCTATCACTGGGCTTAGATGAGGGGGTGCGAACAGGAATAAGGGCCTAAGGCCCAAATCCATTCATTCTGGCTTCTCACACAGGGGGGGGATAACGAGTAAAATGGGGGTGTGACTCAGCACGCGCAATTGGGCTTAAGCCCAAGCCTAACCCTAACCCAACGAAACCCTAAACAAAAATCTGAATACCCTTTCAAACTCCTAAACACTGTTCACCCAACCCTAAACCTTAGCCGTCTTCAACCTTCTCTCTGCAACTCACCTTCCTGAAACTCTCGACCTCAGCTTCCACTCTCACACCATTCCCAGAAAAAAAAGAACCCCAAACAGAACTTCACACATCTCACAACACTCAAACGAATCAACACAATAATCTCACCGCTCTCTCACAGTTAAGCACAAATCAAATACAACCCTAAACGAGCGCTACTCACAGTAAAATAACTGAAGCTATGTTATCAACATAGAAGAACATGCAACAAGATCGGAGTGCTACATACCTGGATGAAGCAAGAACAGGCTGAAGGCGTTCTTGAGAGCGACTTGATAACTTTCTGGAAAAAAGCAAGAGAGGATCGAACGAACGGTGGACCTTCTGAAGGCGTTCTTGAGAGTGACTTGAAGACGTTGACGAACGAAGGAGGTTTAGATGGAGATCAGAAAGTTTTCTGGGAAAAAAACCGCAGGACGAAGGTTCCTGATTTGAAGATTCGCGATGAGATGAGGATAAACGGAGATGTTCTGGGGATTTTCTGAGTTTTCCTTGAAGGATGGTGGATGAAGGTCTGATGGTGTTCTTGAATGTTGATGATGTTCTGGAAAAGGCGTATGAAGTTTCCGGTGAGTATGGGTTTTCCGGCGAGGTGGAGACGAAGGGGAACGGAGGAGATCGGAGACGATCGGAGTGAAGAAATGGATTTCTGGAGATTTTTGGGCGTTTGGGGATTCCGGCGAGAAAGACGGTGGCCGGAGATGGTTGGACGGTGGCTCAAGGCGCCTGCATGCCCGGCGACAAGGTCCCGGCGATGCTCCGGTGACCAGCTGTGGTGGTGCCAAGTGGCGCAGGGGGTTGCTGCATGGGGAGCGCGTGTCAGGACGGGTGGCAGCAGAGAGAGAGGGTGAGCTCTGGTGGGACACGTGGGAGAGTGTGAGGGAGTCTGAGTGTGTGAGGTGTTGTGCTGCGTGAGTGAAACGTGGGCCAGCCTCTGCGCCACACGTGGCGCGCTGTATTTATGGCACTGAGAATTCTGGACGCTTCCAGAAGCTTCTAGACGTGGCTGGAATTAGCTGGAAAAATTGGACAAATTCTGGACTTTTCTGAACTGCATTGAGCTGAGACTGATTGAGAACTGGGCCTCAAAAAAACACCTCCTGGGCCCATACGAAAAATGAATAAAAAACCCAAAAAATTGAAAAACTGATTAATATCTGATTAAAACTAATAAACTCTAAACAAAACATTAAAACCCTAATCAAATCTAGAAAGATTAAAACTCTAATTAACTCTATTTAAACCTCTATTAAACTACAACTAATAAAATCCTATTTAAATTTAAATGAACTCAATTAACCTAATTAAACTCTATATTAACCTAATTAAATCTAAAAATGATTAAGACCTAATTGACTCTAAATTTCTACTAACTTCTATTAAAGTTCTACCATTATTTAATATCTATTAAAATCTATTTGAAACTAATAAGAAAAAAATCTATAATATTTCCTATATTATCTAAAACAATTAAAACTATATTTAAAATATAATATATTCTACAAATGATTAAAAAAAAAACTATTAAACCTATTTTAAAATCTACATAAAATTCTAAACTATTAACATCTATTATTAATAAAAAGAAAAAAACTATATTCCCCTTTTTCTTTATTATTCTAAAAACAATTAAAACTATTTAAACTCTTTTATATTCTAAAAAATCTATTTAAAAAACCTATAAAATTCTAAAAAGAGAATTAAACTATTAAAAAATACAAAAACCCTATTTAAATTCCAGAAAAATCTATAAAGCCTATTGAAAATCCACAAAAGTCTATAAAAATCCTAAAAACGCAGATGAATGCAAATGACCGCCATAGAAGAGCGCACGAGACCAGATCGAATCGAACAGAGATCCCCGGGCATCAGAATATCCTCAAAATCACTGTGCAAGCTAAAAATCACCGAGGAGCGCACAATTTCCCGAAAATAAAACCCTGGTGATCTGGACTGGATCTGCCATATCTGATAGACGAAAATCAAGCTGTAACCCTGATATCCCCTGTTTGCACAAAAATCATATGCCTGAGTTGCGAATATGAATTTAAACCACGAGTCAGATAGGAGAATCGGTTGGTCAAATTTTAGGGTGCAACAGCTGCCCCTATTCAAGCGACTTGGACCTGAAGGGTTTGAAGAGCGCTCAGCCTTCAAACATTCAGAGGTACGAGACGGTTGAATACAAATAAAACCCGGAAATTTGCCAACCGCGAGCATATACTGTAAACTGCTTGGGGAATAAAATCCAGAAAACCGAGTCCAGTTATTACGGCACCAAACTGATCGATCATCTGATGAAGAACTCCTGATTTGAATGCCCATTACTTGTGATGCCCCATGTAACAGAGCCCGAGGGCTGCAACAAAATACCTGATCCTTTCACATTGCCTACTGATAGGCAGGAAGAGAAATATACTCACATCGCCCAAAGATGGACGGGAAGACACCCTGATTGAATACTCACCTCGTCTAATGATAGACGGAAAGACAACATTAATCTCCAAATTCACATCGTCTAAGGATAGACGGGATCATCCTGATCGATGAAACAAATCAATATTCTCATCGTCTAAGGGTAGACGGGATCATCCTGATCGATGAAACAAATCAATATTCTCATCGTCTAAGGGTAGACGGGAAGCAATAATCTCCGAATTCACATCGTCTACTGATAGACGGGAAGAAATAATCTCCAAATTCACATCGTCTACTGATAGACGGGAAGAAATAATCTCCAAATTCACATCGTCTACTGATAGACGGGAAGAAATAATCTCCAAATTCACATCGTCTACTGATAGACGGGCTCATCCTGATTGATGAAACAAAACAATTTACATCGTCTAAGGATAGACGGGATCATCCTGATTGATGAACAAATCAATATTCACATCGTCTAAGGGTAGACGGGAAGAAATAATCCCCATACTCACATCGTCTAAAGATAGACGGAAAGACACCATTACGCAATTCATCATCCCTCAAATTTCAGAATCCTTCTGTCTACGGGAATTGATGGAAAGAAAAATGTCCTTGAAGGGGCCACATCGTCAGTATGGACCGACGGGAAGAAAACCACCTTTAAAGAACCATGTCGTCAATAAGAATCGACAATCACGAAAACTGAACATTCTTCGAAGAGCTTCGGCATCAATAAGGATTGACAGTCAGAAAAGTCCCTCTTGAAACGCCATCTCATCCAATAAACCGAAAGAAAACCACTATCCGACATATCATTTTGAAACCCCTCAACAACCAAAGATAGCCGGAGAAGACTCGCTGGGGAAACACCTCATCATACGTATGATCTGGCAATAAGAAACCCGCTGAACAGTAACTCGAAACTTCACATCGTCTGCTGACAGACGGAAAGGAAAGCATATCCTGGGGAAACCCCTTCTTGAAACCCTACTGCGATCACCCGCAACTTCACATCGTCTACTGATAGACGGAAAGAACACCACATTCGTACTCAAGACGTCTAATGATAGACGGAGAAATCCACTTATTGGAGGAATACATCGTCAATATGAATTGACGGGAAGAAAAGTCTGTCGATATCAGATGACTGCTTGATCAAAGCATAATTGTTGTCTGATCTGAGATACAAATAATCCGCTGAATCGTCTGAATACTGCTGCTGGATAAATGCCCCTGAACTGATCACAGAGTAATTCGCGCGCCATATGAGGCTGATAGAAAACCTGACTTATGCTTCGTATGCATATGCGTATGCTTTAATCTTTCTACGGCGTAATGCTCCATTCAGGATGGAAATGCTACGCATTATGATAATGCATGCAATATGCCAATGCAGGCTCGAGCTGCCGGAGAGAGCTGGGTACAGAACCACTTTAGCAAAATAAATGCTGAAGGCGAGGCCAACTCTGCTGGGGATAAACTGGATATCCCTGAATTATCCCAGCAAAATAAATGCTGGGAGAGTGAAATCAACTCCGCTGGGGATATTGGGAACTTAACCGAACATCATCGACAAAGTAACGCCCTGCTGGGGAACATAATTCCGCTGTGAAATAGCGGATGTGCTGAATATGATTGGACTCCTCTAGGGATAGCTTACCCGTGCCACTGACAAATTGGACTTTGCTGGAGAAAATGGACGGAGTCTTCCCGCGTGCTGATGAAGCTCGGATCTGGAAACCGATGCTCCAACACGGATGGGCTTCACAGTAACCGCAAACATGGATTTGAGCTCTTAAGCCATCTTGTTGGGTCAGGTACGACTGACGCTGGAAAATATTCTTCCTGAATGCACAGCCTTTTAGTGAAGGGCGAAGGGATAGTGACACGACTTCCCGCATTCGTCTCGATCTCGGAAATCGACTGAATCTGTTCGAATAACTCTGAATGGCCCTGCTGGTACGGAGAAGACCAACCCTTTCGCTTATGGTATGCCCCAGCCTACGGGATCTCTCGTGGGGATAGTCCTCGAAGGGAAATCTGCAAATCTGTTCCTTGATGGTCTGATATGACATGCCCCAGTGTTCTGAGCTTCGGAGAGATGCTTCACATCAAATGCTTCTCGCGTAACTATTGGGCACTTAAGATGACCTGCCCTGACTGCGATGACCTCGTTCCTGGTTATCTGATTCAGAGTAGTGCCCCTGACGACAACACATTTACTGGAATCTCAACCTGGTTGCCCCAGGGTAACTGACTTCGAAAGGCTGACTTGATTGGGGATCACGATAATAGCTTGCCCCTGCTCCCGGAACATTCGGGCGCTCTGCATTCTATCTTGACCATACTTTCCATCGTAGGAAGCTTTCCTGCTGTCAAGCGCTTACTCGCAAGTAAAACAAGTTGTCCTGCGTAAAAGATGTATTAATGCAACACATATGACAGCTTTGACATCCAATCTGTTCACTGGGAAAAGGAAAAACAGTTTATGGCATATAATGCATAAAACATTTATCAACATTAGTATCAACATGGTAAGAGGAACCCTTTTAAGAGTCAGAATCGACGCGACCTTTACCGTAGTATGCTTTCGAAACAACCTGCTTCAATTAGGACTTTTGAAGGTTGTAACGTGGTCCGGTTCACGGTTTTGAAAGAAAGGATTAAAGGCTCAAAGTTTACTTTAACCCACCCATTCTCCTTGATGTTCTCCCATCCTACGTTCAGCTAATTCAACCTTAGCGCTCACCTCTCAGAGGAATGATAGTTCGAGAATACTATGAGTTTTTGGAGTGACAGCCACTCACTTTTCGTCTTTGACACTTGAGGTCACACGACTCGTATTCCGTCGAGGATTTTTTCTTTTGATCCTTTTCATCTTTTTCTTTTCATATCCCTAACTTTTGCCTGGACTGACTCCTTTTGAGTTTCTTTTGATTTTTTAAGTCCAGCGGGATGCCCTCATTTTTGCCTAAGTCATTTGTTTTGAAGTTTTCTTGACTTAGCGGGCTTTTGCTTCTTCTTTTTCTTTTCCTCTTTTTTTCGAACAAGTCGTGTGACACTGGTTGTCTGACTCTTTGGGAAGTGATGTGGCTGTCCCACTCTTGATTGAACCATTGTGGTCTTTTAGGCACGACCTCTAGAGGGGTGATTGATCCTCGAACGGACACTCGTTTTGCCATTTGGACGCTCGGTCAAATTAGCTAACACCTACCCTGCCCCGGGTTAAGATTGAGGTTTTTTCATTCACAGAAAGAAACTCCTACTACAAGGCTCAAAGGGGTTAACAAGGGATTATCTTCCTTATATCTCCGGTGTTTAGGGATTTGAAACAATGCCTGTACATCATCAACAGGTTTTATTTCAAAAGCATACAATATCGGCAGTTACATGTCGGTCATTTTCGTCATCCTCCCCAAATTCTTCTTAACCAAGCGTTGGACATTTGTAAAAACAGTTAGTGAACACGAATGAATTTAATCAAAACCATGCATATTTATTTCATTATCATCAATTGAATGAAAACAACAAGTTTTACAAACAAGATTACAAATTCAAACAGGAAAGCAACTACAAATGTAAAGAAATGACAAGATAAAACAAAGAAAAATGCTAGCTTCCGAGAGCCGGGCTTTCATATCTGCCCTGCTGCTGAACCAGCTATCTTCATTAGAGACAATTCGATGCTGTCCTGATCTGCTTTCAACGACTCAACCAAATTATAGAGCCCCTCCTCCTTCATTTAGATGATTTTGGGACTTTTCTGTCCGAAGCTGATCGCTGCACTATCAAGTAGATCCTGCACTTTGTGCTTAAAGGCTTTACAATTCTCAACCGTATGGCCAGGTGCCCCAGCATGGAACTCGCAAGTAGCATTGGCATCATATCCCGGTGGTGGTGCCCCTGTTAAGGGAGCCATCGTCCTTTTATGAACCAATTGGAGCTGAAGCAGCGTTTGCAGAAGCTGTGCATACGGCATAGGAGGAGTTTCCAAATGACGGCTTGCCAGGGGAGCCCGATTCTGATATCTCTTATACCCCTGCTGGTTCTGCTGCTGAGGCTGCTGCTGCTGGTATCGGGTTGACTCTTGAACACCCTTCGTATCAAATGCAACATCGGTTTCTTGACCTTCAATGTATTGATTAACGCCCTCCTTATGCTTAGCCATTTTCTTTCTTAGATCTGCCCCAGGAATAGGCAACAGTTGTGGGCCTGGAGACCCTGACGCCATGGAGTCCAGGATACGTTTCTGACCCACTGCAGCTTTAAAAACATCCATCATCTTAGCATCAATTGGGATAGGAGCAATACGTACAGCTACGCCGCCTGGCGTGAATTCAATATCGTGCGAGTCAATCAGGTCTTGAACATTGTGCTTAAAAGCATGACAACCCTCGATGTCGTGTCCGAATGCCCCAGAATGAAACTCACATTGCTTACTGGCATCGTACCCATGAGGAAACGCTCTCGCTGGTGGTTCCAACGTTCTTTTCTCAACCAGATTAAACCTCAATAAAGTCTGCAAGAGCTCAGCATATGTCATAGGCGGTGCCTCAAACATTCTCTTTGGCTTTCCTTCCTGGATCCTCCGTTGAGCCGGATGTATCTTCTGTTGCTGCTGCTCAGGTTCCACAGGCACAGGTGGCACGAGCTTCTTCATTGCGGCTTCAAATAGCTGATCGTCTTCTTTCCTAAGCACGTTCTTGACTACCTCCATGATCAAGCTCATTTGGGTCTTCAGCTGACTGTTCTCCTCTTTGAGAATCTTCTGCTCCAAACGCATCTCTTGCATGTCTCTCATCATCTGCCCCAGCTGGCTTTGGACTTCAATCAATTCAAACTGATTCTGTTCCATATCTCTGAAGGAGTTCCTGCAATAAACTGGATGATGAGGAAATGAGGCCCACAGTTCTGATGTACCTGTTAAATCATAATGCAGCGTAGAAAGCAAACACATATTCATAACGAGACAAAGAGAAACTCAAGCTATAAGCACACAGACGAACATCTCCCACACATGTATAACCAACAAAAGCAGCACGTAAGCACAAATGAGTGCGAATACAATGACCCCAGCCAACAATCCTGGTGGTGGTCGGTAGACACTAGTGCACAAAAAGCTAAACAGATTAAGCAGAGAAAACAGATGCGACATCCGGCGCAAAAACCTCTAGAAACTTCTCCCATACAACTGAACTTTCTGATTGACAATCCTCAGAGCACACACTTCCTGTGGAGTCTTCCATGACATTAACTGACGAACCCACACAGCTGGAGGATGGAAAATCATTAATCTGAACAAAACCCTGAGGAGTGATGCAAATCCGGTTAGAGTCTAACAAATCTTGAACCTGACTTCTGAGCACCTTACAATCATTGGTTGAATGCCCCTGCGCCCCAACATGGTACTCACAGCGGGCGCTGACATCAAAACCTGGAGGATACGGTGGAATCACCGGCTTAGTCTCTTTCGGCACTATCAATCCACTTCTGACCAGATCTGGCAACAACTGACTGTACGACACCGGTAGCTGAGTGAACTGCCTTTCAGGTTTCCTTGGTCTTCGTGGGGCGTGCTGACGCGATCGGAGATAGGATGATCGTTGACTTGAAGTGTCTGAAAACTGATCCTGAGATGCTAGAGATTCTGAGGTGGCGTCATCTCCTTCCCACTCTTCTCGAGAACTGACAACTGACTCAATCTTATCAACTGGGACGTAAGGAACACCTCGAAACTTTCCACTCCTGAGTCCTCTCTCAACAATCTCTCCCAGTCTCATCAGGCCCACAAAGTTTGTGCAACTGAACAATTTGTCAAAATAATGGCCTTTCAGAGTACCCAAGAAGATGTCAACCAGTTCTCTTTCCGGAAGCGGTGGTTGAACACTAGCAGCCAATTCTTTCCATCTTCGTAAATACCCTCTGAATGATTCATTCTCCGCTTGAGATAATTCTTGCAGATCTATGAGACTAGGAGTCAAATCCAGGTTGTAATCGTACTGCTTCATGAAAGCTCTGGCTAAAACCACCCACGATCGAATCTGATTACTCTCTAATTGCACATACCATCTCAGGGATGCCCCAGTCAGGCTATACTGGAAGCAATGGATCATTAGTTGGTCATTTCGCACAAACGAAGTCATCCTTCGACAGAACATCATCAAATGCAACTTTGGACAGCTATCTCCCGTGTATTTTTCAAATTCCGGCACTTTGAACTTGTACGGCAACACCAGGTCAGGAACCAAACACATGGCTACAGCATCCAGGTTAACGGCATCTTTCGCTTCCAAGGCTTTCATTTGCTCTTCCAATGCTCGGAGTCTTCTACCATCGTCAAGAGCTCTTGGATCTACTAACCCGGTCACTGGAATATCTCTTCGGTAATTCATCGCAGGGAAAGCGACACTTTGATTGTTAACAGGAGGATGACGTTCATTTCGGGCAACGAACTGCTCATGCCGATCTCGATTCTCAACAGCAGGCTGTACAACTTAGGCTGTAGTAAGATTGTTCGCTGGCGGGAAGCCTTCCATAGAATCATACTGATGGTTGGACGCCCTGGTAAACCTTGCCAAGGTGTTAGGAGCCTGGAAATTGCCTTCAGACATAGCTACCAATTACCTGTAACGGACTATGCTGCTTGATTCTGCTCAAATCTGCTTCAGCCCCTTGGTCGTCTTCAACACTCTACTTCTGCCTCAACCAATTCCCCGAGAATCACCCTCTAGTGAAAACAAAGGTTGGATAAGTGCTCTGACCTGCTAGAGAAATGCTATGCAGTATGATTTATGCAAACAGAAATACAAAAATGCTAACGTGCATGTGTGCATTGGAGATATTTTCCCTCCAATTCCAGTGTCAGTGGTAGCAAGACGAGATAAATCATAAAGACAATATTTGGAAAAACCCTCATATATTGATTAGAATAACAATCTTGTCAAGAAGTTACATAACTATGCTCCATACAGCTGATATGATAAGGAGGATCCCAGCCAACATGCCTGGTGGTGATCTCAACATACAGAATACAAGAGAGAAATCAAGTACGGGTACGGTTGCGGAAGTCCTCGACCATCTTCTTTGTCTCTGCGTGATCTGGTTGATAAATCAAACCTTCTATCAGCCGATCCCTCTTCCTGACCGTCCCTTGGATGTCTCTGACAAAGTCTTCCCAAGCCTTATCATTGGCACCGCCCCCAGGTTTGGGTCTCTTGGCATCTGCTCTATGCTGGAAATCTTCCAAATTCTTCATGGCATCTGTCAGCTTGCGCTCGGCCTCGTATCGGCGGCAGGCTTCTTCTTCAAGCTCTTCGTTCTTCACTTTGACCTGTTCTTCTAACTGAGCAATCTGTGTCTTCAGCTCTTCTTCCCGCTCTTTGCGCTTGGTCATAGTGAGATCCCAGTGTTCTCTGAACTTGGCTAGCTTTGTGTAGGCCCTTTCCAGCTCTTGCTTCTTAGTGGCCAACACACTACTAACTGAGTCTACATCTAACTCCAGACGCTTCTTGGTTTCAGTCAATTCCAATAACGTA
Source organism: Lathyrus sativus (assembly GCA_963859935.3). Classification (NCBI taxonomy): domain Eukaryota; kingdom Viridiplantae; phylum Streptophyta; class Magnoliopsida; order Fabales; family Fabaceae; genus Lathyrus; species Lathyrus sativus. Next base: position 280,095,223 of record OZ012740.1, on the reverse strand, counting down.
GTCTTTAGATGTTTCAGAGTTTCAGCCTGTTGCTTAGAAACATATCCTGTTTCAATCTTTTCATGCCGAAGCTGGGCATTCTCCTGCTCCAAAGCCTCTTTCGCCCTTGCTAGCTCTTCTTTCTCCGCCATCAGCTGCTTGAATACCTGAATGTCCACTGTGGTAAGCTCCTCCACCGGAGAAGGATGCAATGGCTGAACCGCTGGATAAGGCATCAGGAACTTCACAGCTCGCTCACGAATCTACTCCACATATGGGCCAGGAACTCGAGTATCCCCTCTGCTACCTGAAAGCTTCCCTCTCTTGTGCAAGTTTTTCCATGCCTTCTCGAGCTTGGTCAGCATCTCTTTCCCAATTGCCCCGGTGAGATACAGAGATTCCTGTATCTCCTCGGGCTTTGGCGCTCCTTGAGGTACATACCCAAATTGCCTGATCAATAAGGAAAGGTTGTAGTTGACACACCCCTTCCTTCCCACTAAAGGAACATTCGGGAATCCTTCGCATTTGAGTATGACTTCAGCTCCGAATACCTCTTTATTGACCCATACCACGTTCTCAGCAGTCAATCCCATTAAGCGCTCGGGCCATCCTAGAGAATTGATAGAGGTGACAAAAGGGCCTGACTTAGGCATATGACTGGTGAACCACCTGCATAGGAGAGGTACACAGCAAGACACATTCCTTCCTCGTCGCTTTTCATTATGGTAGTGAGTTGAATGGTGGATATCTCCCAGCAAAGTAGGAACTGGGTTCTTCGCAGCCAAAATATAGAAGGCATCAGAATCAACAAAATCAGGAATGTTCGGGAACAACACGATGCCATAAACACATACAGCAAGGATGACGTCAAAAACACCCCAGCTACCCTTCTGGGCATATTCCCGAGCCTTCTCCACCAAGACATCCAACGGAAATCCCCATACGTCTCCTCTTCTGATCATCTTCCCAGACAGCTCAGACTCTTTCAAGCACAGGATGGCAGAAAGCTCAGCCAGCTTAGGCTCAGCGTCCATACGATAGAAAGGCATCTGCTCACGGATCGGTATATCCAGAAGTGCAGAGTACTCCTCCAGGGTAGGAGCCAAAACGAAGTCGGGAAATACAAAACACCTGAGCTCCGCGTCGTAGAACTGTAACAGAGTATAGATGCCGCTGGTCTCGTAGGCAGATGGCTGATAAACGTAGGTCAGAATCCTCCCATATCTCTTTCTGAAGTCACCCATTCCCCTCTTCTTAGCAATAGCAATCAACTCTAACAATAGACTGATATTCGGCGACGGAAACTTATAGGGCAATACTCTCTTCAGGTTTTCCATGTCTTGCTAGGAACAAACACCAGAACTGGAAGGGAAAATATGTACCTGCAATACACACACGTTAGTTGAATGCAGATGGTAATGATGCAATATGATAAATAATGCAATCTGCGAACACAGGGGCTATGCTGTAGCCTGAAGAGGAACATCTCTGTGATCGAGAACAGAAAACCAACATGGTCACCAGAATCTCATGCCACTAACTATCATCTGATACTCAAAATATCAATCCCCTGGTAAGAAAACCATCTGAACCTCTGTATCTGACGAGAAAACCATCTGGTAATAGCATCAACCTCAGATAAGAAACCCATCTGACCCAGACAACACACCTGGAGATGAATCAAGAACACCATCTGACAAATACTGAACCATGGTTTCTGAAGGCCGGTTTTCCTGCAATAACCCGATCCCCCTCACAGGTATGATAGACCTAATCCACGGACAAAGGTACGGCATCCTATGCGGTCATCAGCGTCACAGACTTTCATGAATGACGATACGATTCCCAGAAGGAGTGGCATCATCAAGTCATGAAGAGGCCTCACTTAGCTGACTTCCAAATGATCGATCCCCAGAGTCGACAATCCTCACGTCTGGACTCCCCTCAGATCATCAGGACCGGAAAGGAGCACCTCTGCAAGAATCTCGTCTGAGCGCAGATTTTCGTAGGGAACTGTGCCTGCTCAGCAGACAGGTTCGTCTACTACTTCTCCGCAACTATATCTAGGTGTGTACTCAAGCCCAGGACCGGCTTTCACTCACAGTAACCTCCCTTGCCCACAGCAATAATCACAATAATATAATGCTGGAAAATAAATGCGGAAAGGTAAAGGTACAGAAAAGTAAAGTGCGAAAAAGTAAAACACAATATGCACAACACCCAACAAATAAACACCCAAGCGCTAGGATTGACTCGCGTAGGGGATGGGAAACGGTCCCAGCATAAGGGATGGGAAAAGTCCCTAGATGCTATAGTCCCCAGCAGAGTCGCCAGCTGTCGCTACTGCGAAAATCGGCGCCGGCTGACAGAAGAGTCGCCACCGTGCGTTATTTATCCCTCAGAGCGGGAAAGGAAACGCTCGAAGTAAACCTCGCAAAGACGGGAAAAGGTATGGTCATCGCAACCAAAACCTGGATTCGGGAGTCGGTTACGCAAGGGGAAGGTATTAGCACCCCTCACGTCCATCGTACTCGATGGGATCCACGCTCGATGTTTATAGGTAAAAGGGTGTGTTATCTATCTACGCTACTGGCTGGTCTGAAAAGAAAATAAAAGGACAGGACTCGACAGAACATACGGTGTTCTGAGCCTACGTATTCCCTCGTGCAATGGGAAAGTCAGAGTCAACGTAGTTCGACTGCCTACGTCTAAACGGGGGAAAGGTTGCTCGCCAGGACATCGCGTCCTGTGCCTACGTACTTCCATCTGGTATGAAAGATCAGAGCAAACGTAGTTCGACTAACTACGGGTAAACTGGCGCTCTCACACAGCAGTGAGAAAACAAACTGGTCTCTAAGGTTCGGGAACCTACAACTACGATCTGGTCTCAAATGCACTCGGGCAGGAGAAAGGGATAACAATTAGTCGTTAGCGGGAAAGTCTCGATCGCACAGCCGCGAGAGAACAAAAGTTAGTCGTTAGTGTGCTCGCTAGGATATCGCATCCTATGCCTACATATCTTCGTCTGGTACGAAGAATCAGAGCAGCTGTAGTTCAGCTAACTACGGATCAAGCTACTCAAAAGCTCCTACGAAAAGGAAAGGGAAACCCTAAAACTATAGCTGAGAAAGGGGAATCTACCGACTGCTATCATGCCTGGTTGACCATCCTAATGTCTATCATAACAACTCCACAACGGAGAAGTCAGAGCTCCTAAGGGATCATGGCAACAGGACTAAATGGCAAACAGGAAATGCTACAAAGTAAAGAAATACTGAAAATATGCATGAATACAACAACTAAACAAACAAGGCGCAAAGGCCGCAAACCCCAGAGGCAAGGGAGCTCAGCTCTACCAAATACCAACAAGCAAAGCCACGCAATAACAAACAAGCAGAAGGAGGACCACCTCAACTTCTCATGCACACAAAGTCTACTTCTAAGATGCACCTACTCAGAACTATCTAGATGAACACCGAAGTCTAATGCAACATAACATCACGCAAGTCAAACAACACAAAGAGAAGGCTAGCTAACCTGATAAGCCTCTATCTACAAAACAAGAAACTACTCCTGGGCAAGGCCCCTAACAAACCTGAAACAAGCTCCTAATCTATCTCTAAACAAAACTCTACACAATACCCTAAGCAAAGATCTAAGCAAAAATTCTAATCAAACCCTAAGCAAGAGGAATCAATCCCAGTCTCCAAGCTTCAGAACAAGCTCACCAGAGAAAGGGAGCTAAGCAGACAAGCTCATAGTGCCTTCCTCAGGAAAGTACCAGGAGGTTACTACTCAGGAGTCATATCCTATGCGGCTCGACAACTGTGATCAGTTTACATTCCTCCTCAGGAGAAATTAAACTCACATGAGGGCTCCGGCATCACTGGATACTTGAGAAAACCTATATGCACTAAGGGAACTAAGTGAGCAGACTCATAGGACCTTCCTCAGGAAAGTACTAGGAGGCTGACACTTAGGAATCGTATCCTACGTGGCTCAACAACTGTGATCAGTTTACATTCCTCCTCAGGAGAAATTAAACTCACAAGTTGGCTCCAACATCACTGGATACTTGAGAAATCCTAGATAAACTAATGGAACTAAATGAATAGACCCATAGGACCTACCTCAGGAAAGTACTAGGGGGCTTCCACTTAGGAATCGTATCCCATGTGGCTCAACAACATGTGATCAGTTTACATTCCTCCTCAGGAGGAATTAAACTCACAAGTTGGCTCCAACATCATTGGATACTTAAGAAAGAGGTGAGAAGAAAGACTGAAAGTCATTCATAGTGCCTTCCTCAGGAAAGTACCATAAACTCCCTTCAAACTTCAGGATCTCGAACCTCACAAACAGATAACAAGCTCCTAAACTAAGCCTCAATCCAATGCATCCTTGCAAGCTCCAACAGGACTTCAATCAGCTCCCATCCTCAAGAAGAACCCACAGGCCAACAAACCACAAGAGACTATCTCTGAAGTTCAACCACAGTTGAACTTCAAAGTCAGAAGTCATCAAGACTTCTCCTATCCTCAAGCTCAGACAAATCATATCAGAACATCCTACAAAAATCTATCAAAAATCTAATGGGAGACCTACATGGCTCTATGACAACATACTGAAAAAATCAGAACAAAATTCAATACCAGATGAAAGAACTAAAATCAGCAACACAGACATATCCATAAACCAATTATTCAATATCAAAACAATACAAAAAATGCAATTAAACTGAAAATGCATGATTAAGCTAATGTTTTTGCACTATAGAATTCTATATTGAATTACGAGTCTACAGAAAAAAGAACGGAATTATTTGACTAAATCTACTATTTTTTATGAATTTTCTAACAATATGTATGCACAAAAAATATTAAAAGAAGTCAATTAAATGGAAAATATACCAAAAATAGCAAACAAAAATAAAATTACATTTTTATTTTTATTTAATTTTCTAGACATTATGATGAAATGGTAGAAAAAAGAAGAATTAAAAAATCACTTATTTACATTTTATTATGAATTTTATAATATGCAAAGAAAATAAAAGAAAATAATAAAAAAAAACAAAATTGAAATAACATGGAGGGGGGTACTAACAGCAATGAATTTCAGTTATTATTGCAAGCTGGGCCAGAGATGGGGGTGCTAAAAGCAAAGGGGCGCAGGGCCCAGTGAGTCAGAAAATCACTTAATAAAAATAAAATAAAAAACGCAGGGGGGTGTAAACTAGCAGGTTTTCCAGTTCATTCTATCACTGGGCTTAGATGAGGGGGTGCGAACAGGAATAAGGGCCTAAGGCCCAAATCCATTCATTCTGGCTTCTCACACAGGGGGGGGGGGATAACGAGTAAAACGGGGGTGTGACTCAGCACGCGCAATTGGGCTTAAGCCCAAGCCTAACCCTAACCCAACGAAACCCTAAACAAAAATCTGAATACCCTTTCAAACTCCTAAACACTGTTCACCCAACCCTAAACCTTAGCCGTCTTCAACCTTCTCTCTGCAACTCACCTTCCTGAAACTCTCGACCTCAGCTTCCACTCTCACACCATTCCCAGAAAAAAAAGAACCCCAAACAGAACTTCACACATCTCACAACACTCAAACGAATCAACACAATAATCTCACCGCTCTCTCACAGTTAAGCACAAATCAAATACAACCCTAAACGAGCGCTACTCACAGTAAAATAACTGAAGCTATGTTATCAACATAGAATAACATGCAACAAGATCAGAGTGCTACATACCTGGATGAAGCAAGAACAGGCTGAAGGCGTTCTTGAGAGCGACTTGATAACTTTCTGGAAAAAAGCAAGAGAGGATCGAACGAACGGTGGACCTTCTGAAGGCGTTCTTGAGAGTGACTTGAAGACGTTGACGAACGAAGGAGGTTTAGATGGAGATCAGAAAGTTTTCTGGGAAAAAAACCGCAGGACGAAGGTTCCTGATTTGAAGATTCGCGATGAGATGAGGATAAACGGAGATGTTCTGGGGATTTTCTGAGTTTTCCTTGAAGGATGGTGGATGAAGGTCTGATGGTGTTCTTGAATGTTGATGATGTTCTGGAAAAGGCGTATGAAGTTTCCGGTGAGTATGGGTTTTCCGGCGAGGTGGAGACGAAGGGGAACGGAGGAGATCGGAGACGATCGGAGTGAAGAAATGGATTTCTGGAGATTTTTGGGTGTTTGGGGATTCCGGCGAGAAAGACGGTGGCCGGAGACGGTTGGACGGTGGCTCAAGGCGCCTGCATGCCCGGCGGCAAGGTCCCGGCGATGCTCCGGTGACCAGCTGTGGTGGTGCCAAGTGGCGCAGGGGGTTGCTGCATGGGGAGCGCGTGTCAGGACGGGTGGCAGCAGAGAGAGAGGGTGAGCTCTGGTGGGACACGTGGGAGAGTGTGAGGGAGTCTGAGTGTGTGAGGTGTTGTGCTGCGTGAGTGAAACGTGGGCCAGCCTCTGCGCCACACGTGGCGCGCTGTATTTATGGCACTGAGAATTCTGGACGCTTCCAGAAGCTTCTAGACGTGGCTGGAATTAGCTGGAAAAATTGGACAAATTCTGGACTTTTCTGAACTGCATTGAGCTGAGACTGATTGAGAACTGGGCCTCAAAAAAACACCTCCTGGGCCCATACGAAAAATGAATAAAAAACTCAAAAAATTGAAAAACTGATTAATATCTGATTAAAACTAATAAACTCTAAACAAAACATTAAAACCCTAATCAAATCTAGAAAGATTAAAACTCTAATTAACTCTATTTAAACCTCTATTAAACTACAACTAATAAAATCCTATTTAAATTTAAATGAACTCAATTAACCTAATTAAACTCTATATTAACCTAATTAAATCTAAAAATGATTAAGACCTAATTGACTCTAAATTTCTACTAACTTCTATTAAAGTTCTACCATTATTTAATATCTATTAAAATCTATTTGAAACTAATAAGAAAAAAATCTATAATATTTCCTATATTATCTAAAACAATTAAAACTATATTTAAAATATAATATATTCTACAAATGATTAAAAAAAAACTATTAAACCTATTTTAAAATCTACATAAAATTCTAAACTATTAACATCTATTATTAATAAAAAGAAAAAAACTATATTCCCCTTTTTCTTTATTATTCTAAAAACAATTAAAACTATTTAAACTCTTTTATATTCTAAAAAATCTATTTAAAAAACCTATAAAATTCTAAAAAGAGAATTAAACTATTAAAAAATACAAAAACCCTATTTAAATTCCAGAAAAATCTATAAAGCCTATTGAAAATCCACAAAAGTCTATAAAAATCCTAAAAATGCAGATGAATGCAAATGACCGCCATAGAAGAGCGCACGAGACCAGATCGAATCGAACAGAGATCCCCGGGCATCAGAATATCCTCAAAATCACTGTGCAAGCTAAAAATCACCGAGGAGCGCACAATTTCCCGAAAATAAAACCCTGGTGATCTGGACTGGATCTGCCATATCTGATAGACGAAAATCAAGCTGTAACCCTGATATCCCCTGTTTGCACAAAAATCATATGCCTGAGTTGCGAATATGAATTTAAACCACGAGTCAGATAGGAGAATCGGTTGGTCAAATTTTAGGGTGCAACAGGAACGAAAACTGCCAGACCGCATTTGAGAAAATCAAACAGTACATACAAGAACCTCCGGTGTTGATTCCTCTTGTACCGGGAAGACCTTTGTTCATGAATATGACAGTACTAGAAGATTCAATGGGCTGCGTCTTAGGCCAGACTGATGAGTCAGGAAAGAAAGAACACGCAATCTACTATCTGAGCAAGAAGTTCACCGATTGTGAGAGTCGTTATTCTCCTCTGGAAAAAGCCTGTTGTGCCTTAGCATGGGCCACCAAGCGTCTGAGACAGTACATGATTTGTCACACCCCAATGCTGATTTCTAAGATGGACCCCATCAAGTACATCTTTAAAAAGCCAGGTCAAACTGGAAGATTAGCCAGATGGCATATGTTCTTATCAGAGTACGATATTCAATATGTTGCTCAAAAATCAATCAAGGGAAGTGTCTTGTCAGAACACCTCGCAGAGCACCCCATGGAGGATTATCAACCACTCAAGTTTGATTTTCCTGATGAAGATGTGATGTGTATTCAATGCACAAAACCAGAGCCTGGTCCGGAAGAAGGTCCCGAGCCTGGATCCCGCTGGGAAATTATGTTTGATGGAGTATCAAACAAGAATGGACATGGTGTTGGAGCTGTTCTGAAAAATTCAACTGGAGGGTATACTGCCATCACAGCCCGAATTTGTTTCTCGTGTACGAACAACATAGCCAAGTATGAAGCCTGCATCTTAGGGTTGGAAGTTGCTATCGATCTTCGCATCAAAATCTTGGAAGTGATCGGTGATTCTGCTCTAGTGATCTACCAACTCAAAGGAGAATGGGAAACCAGGGATGAAAAATTGATCCCTTACAAAACTCATATCTTGGAGATGACCGAATATTTTAATGAAATTACCTTCAAGCATGTACCGAGAGCAAAAAATCACATTGCCGATGCATTGGCCATGAAGGCATCAGTGTGGAAGGTCCAGTTTGTTAACGAGGCGCCTCTGCTTCGCATGGAAAGAAGGACAGTACCTGCATATCTCATGACAATAGATGAAGAAACTGATGAGAAGCCGTGGTTCCACGATATCAAGAACTTTCTTCAAAATCAAGAATATCCAGCTGACGCATCCAGAATTGACAAAAGAGCTATACGCAGATTGTCAGCCAAATTCTTCATCAGTAATGGTACCTTGTACAAAAGAAACCATGACATGGTTCTACTCTGATGTGTCGACGAAAGAGAGGCGAATCTCATAATGACTGAAGTACACGAGGAAACCTTTGGCACCCATGCCAACGGCCACGCCATGGCTAAGAAAATCTTAAGGGCAGGCTACTTCTGGTTAACTTTGGAGACGGACTGCATACTCTTCGCTCGAAGGTGTCATAAATGTCAAGTCTATGCCGATAAAGTGCATGTCCCTCCGCATCCTCTCAATGTGATGACATCACCATGGCCTTTTGCAATGTGGGGCATAGATATGATTGGGGAAATATAGCCAAAAGCTTCCAACGACCATCGCTTCATCCTTGTTGCCATTGATTACTTCACCAAATGGATGGAAGCAGTGTCGTATGCGAACGTGACAAAGAAAGTGGTTGCTCGCTTCATCAAAAAAGAAACCATCTGTCGATACGGTATTGCTAACCAGATCATTACTAACAATGGGTCGAATCTAAACAACAAAACGATGAAGGAACTCTGTGACGATTTCAAGATCAAGCATTACAATTCGTCTCCTTACAGACCTAAGATGAATGGCGCAATTGAGGCTGCAAACAAAAATATCAAGAAGATAGTACAAAAGATGTTCATAACCTACAAGGATTGGCACGAGATGTTACCATTTGCTTTGCATGGATATCAAACATCAGTGCGAACTTCGACAGGGGCAACCCCCTTTTCCTTAGTATATGAGATGGACACCGTGCTGCCCATTGAAGTCAAAATACCTTCTTTAAAGATCTTGACAGAAGTAAAGCTTGATGAAGACGAATGGATAAAAGAAAGGTTTGACTCATTGAACCTCATTGATGAGAAAAGAATGACGATTATGTGTCACAGTCAAATCTATCAACAAAGAATGCTAAGAGCGTTCAACAAGAAGGTTCGTCCCAAAGAGTATAGGGAAGGAGAGCTTGTGCTTAGAAAAATCCTACCAACTCAAAAGGATATGCGTGGCAAGTGGATGCCTAACTACGATGGCCCCTTCATTGTAAAAACTGTCTTCTCCGGAGGATCTCTAATTCTTGAGACCATAGATGGCGAACAACTCAAGTATCCCATCAACTCAGATGCGGTGAGGAAGTACTATGCCTAAAGCAGAAGACGTAGAAAGGAGATCCCGTTACTTCAGCAAGACCGTAGTCCAAAAACTGAAAGCTGGCGGATGCCGGGGCAGAGTCTTGTGCAAGGTATCAGAAGAATGATCAACGTCTGTCATTCTCGTCAGAGGCAGCGAAGCAAATGAGATGATAGTTAAAAGGACCGGATTATTATGGGATTCTATAACATTTTCTGTTTGCCATTTTTTCAAAATATATAAAGTTCCCGAGGCTTTGCCCTTTGTAAAGTTCTTGTCTATCAATAAAATCAGATTTTGGCCAATCATTGTTATGATCTTCTGTTTTTGTTATGCAATTTCACTTATTCGTTAATAGGAATTTTCTTGAAAGCAAAGTGTTTTGAAAAACTTAAGTCTTGTTTTAAAAAGAAATTGCAATTTGAACGAAACGATTCAAGAGTTCTAGAGATAATCCGATAACATTACACATTTCTCAAAGTTGTGAAAGTTTGCTGTCACCTTTGACCAAACTAGATGCGTCCGACAGCAATGCCGGCTCTTAAGCCAAGACTTCTCCTCTGCAAGAATTACAAGGATATTATCCAAAAAGGTCGTTATCTACGCCAAAAGAAAGTGTCGCCTGACTTGAAGCATTGAGACTCAGCCTGACGAGTCCTCTCTGTGTTTTCCTTGTTTTGCTGTCCTTTGTTCCTGCGGGTCGGTTTGCATTTTACATACAGCATCATACCAGCATAAGCAGTTGTTTGCATTTTGGTTTTGGTCTCTGTGTGTCTGGCTGTTGCCTTCGAGATCTTTTGGTCGTTACCTTTGTCTTTGATCCTGTACAGCAATTTTCGCTTCGAGGATGACATCCTGGGGTTTCCTATCTTCTTTAGGAAGCTAGTGGTGACTAGCAATATCTAATTTACACAAATGCGTGGTTGTTACCAATATTCATCTTTGATTTGGTCGTCACCAATAATCTTTGAAAGACTAGTGGTTACTAGCATTATCCAGAATCAATTGTTATTGATATATCTTGATTTGGTCGTCACCAACAATTTTCCAAACCCAGTCGTCACTGATTCTGTTGTAAAGCCAACCAATCGTTATTGGAGTCCTGTTGATTCGGTTTTCACCAATCTTTGCTAAAAATCTAGTGGTCACTAGTATTTGCCTCTTAAAACCAATGGTCATTGGTATTTGAGTTGGTCGTCACCAAATTCCCTAAAAGTCCAATAATTATTGGCATCGCCTTCAAATCCAATGGTTATTGGTACCTGTTTGATTTGGTTATTACCAGTCTTTCTGAATCTAGTAGTTACTAGTATCACCTTCAGAGCCAATTGTTATTGGTACCTTTTGATTCGGTTATTACCAATATTTCTAAGTCTAGTGGTCACTAGTCTTGTTTGGAAAATCTAGTTTTCACTAGCAGTATCCTGAACCAATTGTTATTGGTATACCTGAGTTGGTCGTCACTAATTGGCCTAAGTCCAATAGTAATTAGCATCACTTAAAGTAGATTATTATCATCACTTTGGTCTGGTCGTTACCAAACTCTTTAAAAATCCAATGGTCATTGATCTCCTTGGACTCGGTCGTTACCAACCTCTCCAGTTAAATATAGTGGTTACCAGTGTAACAGCTCAAATTTCATTAATTAAATAATTATGTTAATTAATTGATTTATTGGAATTAATCTTAATGATTTGGATTAATTGGATTTATTTGGTAGATAATTGAAGAGAGAAATGGGAAGGAAAGAAAATAATAGAAGTATATAAGGGATAAGTGGAAAGAATTGGATAGAAAGAAAATAGAAGAGAAAGAATAGAGAAAGAGGAGAAAAGAGAAGAGAAGAGGGAAACTTGGAGAAATCATCAAGAATCAACTTCAAACTTCAATCCAATCAAGGTAAGGGTGAGAAACATTATTATCTAGTCAATGTATGCAGTTATGTATGTGTGGGTTGGGTTTTGTTGTGAGCTTCCACCATTTTTCAAGCTAGGGCAAAATGGATTTAGTCGGTAGAATCGTAGTTTAATCGGATAGAAACTGAAAATAATGCTGTAGAATAGTCGGGTGATGTGGGATTAAGATTACTGGAACTGGTTCAGTGAGAATCAGTCGATTTTTGGAGGGTAGAAGTTTTGGGACAGAATAAGGGTTCTGATATTGCAGGTTCACTGGCTCTCGCCAGGCGAGTAAAGGCGAAGCTTCGCTGGGCGAAGCCCAGCGAATAGCTGGCGCATAATTCAAGAAAACTCCCAGTGGTCTTCGCTGGCAAGTTCGCCAGGCGAAGGTGAGTGGCGAAGGTTAGCCAGGCGAGTACATTAGCGTAGGGTAGCGGAGCAAATCAGTAGCTACTGATTTTGTTCGCTGGCGAGTTCGTCGGGCGAAGGTCCCAGCGAGCATTCGCCAATGGCTTCGCCAGGCGAAGGGTGGCGAGCAGGATGTTGCACCCTAAAATTTGCTCAACCTTATTCACTTGGTTTATGTTTCAATATCATTAGCATTTGCATATAGAGTCATGTACATAGCCTAACCATCTGCATAGCATAAGCATAGCAAGTCATCCACCAGGGAACCAATCATTATTCTCATCTCTATGATTCTATCAAGAGGTTATTATCCTGATTCAATCTCATTCAAGTCATCAGAAAAGAATTTGAAAGTTGGAGAAGTCAGTGGATCAAGCATTGAGTCTATCTCCTAACTGAGGGTATTTGAGGATCAACAAAGTAAGTTGTGGGCTGTGAATTGAGCATGGAGAGTATCTAGACATCATGGGAGACTTAGAAAGTCATTTGGAGAAGGAGACAAGTCATTGGTGTGATCACAAGAATTGCAGTTGAAGACAGTCAACTAGGGTTTCATCTGGGGTCAACTCTAGGTTAATTGACTGATTGAAAGGCATTAAGGGCTAGTGGAGAGATGTGGGGTTCATCATTTGACATGTGGAGAAGGATATGGTGATATGATAAGAATAAATCAAGAGAAATCAAGGAGAAGAGGAGTTTCTAAATTAGGGTTTCTGTGTAAAATCCCCTAGTTTAGGTCAAATTTCCAAGCAAGATAAGTCAAAATGAAAGCTTCAAATGAATCCTTGGCCAACATGAAACTTGTAGAGGATCTCAAGACCTTTAATTTTAGTGGTGGAAGACATCAAGGAGATTTATAGAACTCAAGTTATGGTCCTTGCAAGTTACAGGTCATCTGAGGTATCTGAAATTTTGTCTGTGAAAGTGACTTGACTTCCAAGCAATTTTTACCCCTCAAGGAGATTTCAAATGAATTTATGGTAAACATAAGAGTTTTTCCTCATTGTCTTAGATTTCTATAATGGTATAGTATGCCTTCATATGATTTGTGTAACTCTACTTATGGTCTTGGCAAGCAAAGGGTATTTTGGTCATCTGAGGATTACAGGTCATTTCAAGCCTATGCCCAAAACTCCTACAAGGAAGCTTCAAATGGAAAACTTTACAACATCAAACTTGTTCCAAATGACATTTTGAGTCTAGAAAAGTGACCATGATAGACTGGAAAGATTCATAGCACAAGGTTTCAAAATTGTTGGATTTAATGAATAAAAATGACCTAAAAAATGAGATTTTTCATATTTTGGCCAAATGAGGTGAAATTGTAGGTCATTTTGAATGGAAAGATCATTTTGAGAACATTGGATAAAGTGTAATTTTGAGGTTAGTTCAAATTTTGATAGTTATTCATGGTTACTTATCATGGAAGAAACATAAGCCAAATCCAAGGGAAATCACACATGGGAAGTTTCTCCAAGCTTCTAGGAGGTTCTAATGACATGTATATATTGAATGGAGAAGGTTCATGCAAGGGTTGGTGATCACATTTGCTTAAAAACACAAGTTTCACACACTTTCTCTCATTTGCAAAAGCTTCTCAAACTCTCTCAAACTATCATCAATTTCCACTATTCTTGATCTGTTCTTCATCATCATCATCCAAGGATCAGAATTCACACATTCATTTGGCAAATTGAAGGAGGAATCGTGCCATTCATCATCATCATTCAAAGTGCAAGAATCTTGGAATTAGGAGATTCAAAGCCTTGGAGCATCATTGGTTGCATACAGAACTCATCACCAAGTTCACTGATCAGTTTCCCATCATTTCAAGCATTGGATCAATAGGATTCCATAGCTGTTTTCATCATCACACCAGGTTGGTAACTTCATTCGAATCGATTGATTTAGTGAGAATTATAGGGAATTGTTAGTATAGATCAGTTAGGATAAGTAAGATGATTGATTTTGGTAAGTTTGGATAAGTTTCATGGATGTTGATCATGGTGCACTAATTCTGTTAGAGATCATAACATCAAGAATAATGAAAGATAATCTTAGGTTAATGGCTCAGATTAATCAGCATGGAATGTAGATGAGTTTAGGGCAAGAATTGGTGAGCTTTGGAAAAGTTAATGACAGGTGTTAATGGTGGTTTACAACTGTTATTCTCTTCGAGTTGGTCTATTGAGTGAGTGTTAGGGAGAGTTATGGTTATGGCTGTGTAGAGGGGAGTTTATAGAACAACTTTGCTTTTGGAATGGTGTGCTTTCATGGAGAGATGGGAGAGAACAGAGGAGGAGAAGTGCGTGCATGGTGAAGGAAGGTTCAGAAACCCTAGGGTTTCTAAGGTTGAAGACAACCTTCTGGTCGTTGGATCCTCGCTTTGACCTTGACCTGGCTCCCAAACCAACGGCCACGATTGAGCTAAAAACGGAGTGAAGTTTAAATGATGAAACACCCCGTTTCATTTAAGTTTTCTGAATGGGCTTTGGACTCTCATGCTAATGACACCCCCAGATGAAGGCCCAATCCCAATTATGCCTGAATTAATTACTACCTGCACCGTTTACGTTTTTTAATTTTTGTTTAAATTCTGAGTGCAACTGGGCCTAGTGCCCATTGCTATGCGTGCCCCCCACTTTTCAAGCCCATCAAGATTTGAACTGGGCGCCCTTGCTATTCAGACCCCCTGCCCCATTTATTTCTATTTTGTGATTTTCTTTTCTTTTATATTTTTCTCATCTTCAAAAAATCATAACAAATCATAAAATGCTTATTTTTCATTGGTTCTTTTTGCATTATTTTCTTAATTTGGTCAAGAAAATTATCATCCAAAAAAATTAATAGTTCCTTTTATTTTCATATTTTTGGCATATTTTCCTTTTAATTAGGTGTAAATAATATTTTGTTTAGTACATGAATTTGTTAATTTTTGTTCTAATAGTTGCTTTAATATTTTTTGTCCATTCTTTTTAAGTTGATTAATAGACATTGTTAGCTTGTATATACAATTTAGTTCCCATTTTTAGGACTTAATTTTAAGTGTTTAGTTTAGGTGTGAACAACATGAACAAAATTAGGGTTTAAGTGATGACTTAGGAGAATTGAATCATTTCCCTTAGGACTTAGAGATTGAATATTTTAGATATGGGGCTATAGGGACTATGGGTAGTTATTAGATGCCTTAGAAATCACTAGGATTCCCCTACTGCTATTAATACTATCTGTATTTGATTGATTGGTGTGGTGTGCCCTCTGGGGATTATTGTTGTCTGTATGGGTATTGGGATTGCTTGGGGATTGGGAGAGCTGGAGACTTGTGATGATGAAGCCATTGGAGATCCAGAGCTTGAAGACCAACTTCCAGAGTTGATGAGGAGATTCCTGCTAGCAGCTGTTGAGGAGATTAGGGTTTAGGAGCTAGGCAGAGCTCTAGAATAGAAAGCTTGATTCTCAAACATGGAAGGCCTTGACGGCCTCCATTCCTCTCTGTGATGCAGAGTCTCTCTAAGACACTCACCCCCTTCCTTTGGAAGGCTTGGTGCTACTGTCTAAGGGATAGAACTCTTGAGAGAAAATGTCTTATGTGTTAGTAGCAGTTGGTTTGCCACCCTTGGTGGTCAACTAAGTGCTTAACACCCAATTCACTCTTGTGATTGATCCCTCAGCTTGGAGGATAGGACTTGAAGAAAAGCCCTTGTAGACTGAAGATTGATGACAAAGACCTTGCTTGAAGGCTGTGGAGATGGGGATTAATGCTGGTTGAAGCTTGTAGCTGTCTGGGGATGACTTGAAGATAGGTGTTGATGCAGAGCTGCTGTGGCTGTTTATTTTTCTAGTTGTATTGATTGGTTTTCTGGACTGTATTGTTTGCTGTTTAACTTGTTGGGCTGAAAGTGAAGTCTGTTCACTTTTGCCTATTGTTTTCTAGGTTCGAGGTTGAGTGGGACTCCCTTGCCTCGCTTGTATTGTTGCATCCATGCATTTTACCGCTTTACTGTATATATCTGCTACTGTTTCTGTTTCCGTCTATTCCCTTAGGATCTCTGTTTCTCTCTGCGCAAGAGAGGAGCATGATAGACTTTAGGTCTTAACCCATGCATGATAACATTAGGTTAGTCTGATTCCCTTTGCAACCGTAGGTGAGAGTTCTATCTCTTCTTTCTAAAAAAAACAAACAGAAAAACACAATAAAGATTTCAAACACAATAAAAGACACTTCTTCCGTAAAAGAATGTGAACTCATCAAGACGTCATTTTTGTCCGCTTGGACTGCTAATCAGAAAAACCTTTTTCAGAAGTAAAAAAATCAACCAAGACAGACTTGTGTCGTACGTGGCCCGAACTACGTTTGCTCTGATCTTTCATGTTGTATGAAAGTACGTAGGCATAGGATGCCGTATCCTAGCGAGCAACCTTCCCCTCCTTTCCCGTAGGTAGGCGAACTACGTTGACTCTGATTTCTCGTTCCAGACGGGAATACGTAGGCATAAAGTGCGATACTTTGCCGAGTCATTTTCTTTTCTTTTAACCCTCAACCTGTAGTGTAGATAGAATAATAATCCATACCCAAAAATAAGCGTGGATCCCGTCGAGTACGACGGACGTGAGGGGTGCTAATACCTTCCCCTTGCGTAACCGACTCCCGAATCCAGGTTTTGGTTGCGATGACCATACCTTTCCCGTATTTGCGGTAGGTTTACTCTGAGCGTTTCCTTTCCCTACCGTGGGATAAATAACGCACGGTGGCGACTCTTCTGTTCAGCCGGCGCCGATTTTCGTAGTAGCGACAGCTGGCGACTCTGCTGGGGATCCAACGTCCCCTGGCTGCTAAGGACTGCGATAGTTCTTATGCATTTGGGATCCAACGTCCCTTAAGAGAGTCAATCCTAACGCTTGTTTTCCCGTCGAGGATTTTGTATGGATTTATATTTCTGACCTTTACTTTCAGCATATTATTATTGTCATTATTGCTGTATTTTGGGGTTGTGATGGGTGTTCTAATATTGAGTGAGAAGCCGGACCTGGGCTTGAGTGCACCCTAGACTTAGAGTAGAGATTAGTGGGCGCCCGCTTGCTTTGCTTGCCTTGGTGTCCCGCGAAATCTACACTCAGACGAGGTTCCTCTGGTTGGCCTCCTGCCTCTTCCTTTGGTTGGCGTGGGTTGCTGGTTAGTTGAATTGTCGACTCTGGGGACCGATCATTTGGAAGTTGGCTAAGTGAGGCCTCTTCAGGATTTGATGATGCCACTCCTTCTGGGAATCGTATCATCAACCCTGAAAGTCTGTGACGCCAACGACCGCATAGGATTCCGCACCTTTGTCAGTTACTAGGACATCCACCTGTGAGAGGGTTTGGGGTTATGCAGGTAACTAGACCTTCAGATACCGGTTATTTCTTGATCAGAGATCCTGGGTATTTAGGGAGAGTTATGAGGTCTTTCAGAGACCATTTGGAGATGTGTTATGAGGTCTGTCAGAGACCATTTGGAGATGTGGTATGAGGTCTGTCAGAGACCATTTGGAGATGTGTTATGAGGTCTGTCAGAGACCAGTTGAAGAGTTCTGAGGTCTGTCAGAGACCTATTGGAGTTATGATTTGAGAGACCAGTCAGAGTTATGATGTGGGTCTGTCAGAGACCATTGTTGGAGCTTTGTTTTAGGTCTATCTGAGACCAGGGTTTGAGGACTTCTAGAGAGTCTATATGAGACTTCTTGATATGGTTCAGGCTATTCAGCTACGGCCTTTGGTCCCTGTTGCATGTTACTTGCATTGCATTCGGTTGCATACCCATCATCATTGCATCCCACTAACGTGTGTCTGTGCTGCAAGTGCATTTGCATTTCCCTAGTTCTAGTGCCCGGATTTCTGAGTGATTGGTCATGTCCAGCTTAAGAAGGACAGTTGCTTACAAATTGCCTACTCCTTATGTTGTTCCCCTGCTTGGGTTGATCTCTCTGGCTGATGAGGATGTTCGTAGGAGCTTCAGAATGAGCTATGGAAGACTATTGAGATTGGTGCGCAAACCCACGGAGATGGAGCTAGATGGGCTGTACGCTTTGATGCAATTCTATGATCCCGCATTGAGATGTTTTACGTTTGCTGATTTCATTCTGGGGCCTACCATTGAGGAGTATGTGGAGTTTACTGAGTTACCCGTGCAGAACCAGGTTCCATTCATTCATTCTGGCGTTAAGCCCAAGCCGGAAGACTTGGCAAAAGCTTTGCATGTGGATGCTTCTGAACTGTTGACTACTGTTTCCCGTGGAGTTCCAGGCTTCTCGCTCCAGTTCTTGATTGGTAAAGCCCAGGAGTACGCTAAGAACGGGTGCTGGATTGCCTTCAATGCTGTGCTGGCTCTGTGCATTTACGGCATAGTATTGTTTCCCAATGTACTGGATTTTGTGGATTTCGATGCCTTCTATTTGTTTGCCGCTGGTAATCCTGTACCGACCTTGCTCGGAGATTTCTACCACTCACTGCATTACAAGAATGAGAAGGGAAGAGGAAAGAATGTTCATTTCTGTGTACCATTGCTGGGTATGTGGTTTGAGAGCCACCTTCCTAAGAGAAGATCTGTCATAAAGACTACAGTCCCAGTTGGCTGGCCAGAGCGCTTGATGAGGTTATCTTCCGAAGACGTCGAATGGTTTGATAGAGATCTGCTGGGATCTGAGCTTATCTTCAGTTGTTCTGGGTACCCTAATGTTCCGTTGATAGGGAGGAAAGGGTGTATCAATTACAGCCCTTCTCTGTTCATTCGCCAATTCGGATATGCGCAGAAGAACCCACCCAAGGAGGAGGAAGTACAAGAATCTCTGTACTTCACCGGAGATTTGAAGGGGGAGTTATTAGCCAAGCTGCAACATGCCTGGATGTGTATTAACCAGAGAGGGAAGCCGTTGTTAGGGAAGAATGACTGTCAGGCCTATGCACCTTACAGAGTTTGGATCCAGGAGAGAGCAAGTCAGTTGCGGATGCCATTTCCAGATGCACCAATCCTTGTTCCCATTCCGGTAGCGGAGCCCACTACTGTTTCTAGGGAGGCCTACGAGCAAGTTGTGAAAGAAAAAGAAGCCTTGATGAAGATCAACGAAGGGTTAGAGCAGGAGCTAGCCCAGGTACGTAGTGAGAAAAACAAGGCCGTGCATGCTCTCCAACAGCAAATCGAGCTAGTAAGCAGACTAGGGGCTGAGTTGACGGAAGAAAGGAAGAAGCGCGAACGTCTAGGGCAAGAGTTCAGAAGCTCCCATGACATGCTGGAATCCAAAAAGAAGGCCCTCGACGCAGCACACCGAGAGATCTCTTCTTGCAATAAGACTTGGAATGCCACACTGACCAACAATAAGAAGAGGGAAGATAAGTTGAAGCAGCAAATTTCCGACCTCGAAGAGCAGTTGAAGTCCAGCATCAAGGAGTGTGAAGAAGAAGTGATGACCCGGTATAGTCTCCAGAATGCACTGAACAAGGCCATCAAAGGCAGAGATGAAGCTGTGTCTCAAAAGCGTAAACTAGAGGATCGCTTCGGAGAAGGGGCAGGGGAGGAAACTGCTGAAGACGTGCGGCGTGTTCTTAAGAAAAGAAACCAACTTGTTGAAGGGCTGCTTACCAGACCAAGTCATCCGGAGACCAAGAAGTTAATAGAGGAGTACCAGATTTATGAGAGTGTTTGATCCTTTCATGTATTAGCTTGTATGCTTTATTTGCATAGTGCTGACCATCACCAGGATTGTTGGTTGAGGTCATGCCTTTCTTTGTACTCAGTGACATTGTATTCTTGGCTTATCGGTTTTCTCTGCAATATATGAGGCTTTCTATGATTCAACTCCAATCTTTGTATTGCTAGCACTGTCACCGCACTGGCACCTTCGCACTAGAATCGGGGAATGCTATTCCCTAATGCACAGACACACATTGCATTGCATTCATATTCATATTGCATTACAGGTAATCATTGGACGGTATCTTATTTCCTGCTTTGTACCAGGTATTTTCAGGATTGCAGATCAACGCCCGCACAGATACTCCACTCGCACCAATTGTCGAAGAATCATGGATCAAATGCAGAACGAGATGCAAGATGTGCGCGAGAAGCTAGCTCTCTTTATGCAGACCATGGAAGCTATTGCAAAAGGTCAGGAGAATTTGCAAGCCATGGTACAACCTCTGTTGGCCCGAAATGCTGGCCACGGTAATGAAGATCATCAGTCTGTGCGAGTCGACACTGTTCATGGGGATGGCACTCCCACGCTAGTGGCTCCACCTGTAGTCAACATACCTGCTGCTAATGTCAACAACGCTACCGCCGCTGGGAACGGTAACGTCGAAGTTGGGAACGAGACTGCTGTCCATAACGTTGGGCTTGGTGATATCAACTTGGGTGATAATATGGGAGGCAACAGCTTCGGCAATGCTGGATTCGGGTTCAACGATCAGGGATTCGATAACGCTGGGAAATATGGTTTCAATGCTCAAGGCTTTGGGCAAGATGGTTATGGTGTGGCCAATCAGGGTTACGGAGGTTTCGGAAATGGAAACGGAGTTGGGTTAATGGCTTTTGGGCCTGCTGGAGGTGTTCAGGGATACGGCAACAGAGGTCGAGGCCCGGTGATGAATCAGATTAGAGCTGGCCGCAATGATGAATATGATGGGTATGGAGCTGGGAATGGTATGTGGCAAGAGGATCATCAGGAGGACGCTTTCTCCGGCGGAGGCTTCGAAGGGCCGATGGATAACTCCCAGAAGATCAGAATGCTAGAAGAGCAGATGAGGGGAGTCCTGAACCAAAGTGTTGTGGGCTTAGACATGTCAGCAATGGGTCTGGTACCTGGCTTGAGGGTGCCAATCAAATTCAAAGCTCCTACGTTTGATAAGTATAAAGGGGACACATGTCCGAAAGTGCACGTACGGGCTTATTACAGAAAGATGTCTGCATATTCAGCTGATGAGAGAATGCTAATGCATTTCTTTCAAGATAGTCTGTCAGGCCCTTCCCTAGAGTGGTACATGGGGTTGGAGCCGACCAATATAAAGACATGGAGGCAATTGGCAGAGGCATTTGTAGCTCACTACAAGTATAACAGCGACTTGGCGCCCAATCGGGTCCAATTGACAGGGCTGTCTCAGAAGAAGGGTGAGAGCTTTAAAGAGTACGCGCAAAGGTGGCGCGATATGGCTGCCAGGGTCCGTCCTCCTTTAGAAGACAAGGAAATGAATGACATGTTCGTCGGCACATTCACAGGCTTGTTTCATGACATGTTGTTTCATACATCTCTGGCCAGTTTCTCAGACTTAATTCTGATGGGAGAAAAGATTGAACGTAACATTAAGCAAGGAAAATTCCAAGTCGAGGAATCAACTGCATCTGGCAGTAATAGGAAGGCTTTTGGTGGGCGCCGTCAGGGCGAGGCAAGCACAGTGTTTAGAGGTCGAGGCCG
Organism: Lathyrus sativus; assembly: GCA_963859935.3. NCBI lineage: Eukaryota > Viridiplantae > Streptophyta > Magnoliopsida > Fabales > Fabaceae > Lathyrus > Lathyrus sativus. The sequence continues at coordinate 280,073,588 of OZ012740.1, read as the reverse complement.
AGGCCGAGGCAGAGGTCGGAACCAATATCATCAGCCGCAGCAGGTGGCGAGTGTTACTATCCCATACCAGCAACAACCACTTCAACAACAACAACAGTTTCAGCAGCAGCTAATGCAGCAGCAGCAGCAGCCACATCAACAGCAACAGCAGCAGCAGCCACAGCAGGGGGCACAGCCTGCTCAGCGAAGATTCCAGGGGGGTAAACCAAGAAGAGTGTTTGAGAAGCCTCCCTCAACGTATGCTGAGTTGTTACAAACGTTGTTGGGTTTGAACCTGGTAGAGAAGAGAACTCTGGCACCGATAACGGGAACTCCTCCGTATGGTTATGATGCAAGCAGGCACTGTGAGTTTCATTCTGGGGCCCCGGGCCACGATATAGAGGGTTGCCATGCTTTTAAGCACGTTGTGCAGGATCTTTTGGACAATAAGACTATTAATTTCGGAACGGCAGGTCCGAATATAGTGCAGAAACCCATGCCTAATCATGGGGCAAACGCCATTCTGACTGAGGAAGGGTTGAATCTGATTATGAATGTCGATGATTTAAAGACGCTGCTAAGAGCGATAAAAAGCAGATTGTTGCAAGGGGGTGTTTATCCAGGGTGTGACGAGTATTGCTTAGAATGCTGGACCCTGGCTGGGGGGTGTGATGGTTTGAAGAAAGGCATTCAGGCTTTAATTGAGGACGGCACATTGCAGTTTGACCGAGCAGCAATCGAAGAGCCTGCCGGGGCAATAGCAGATAATCAGAGTGATGTGGCCACTGTAACGATCCCTCGAAAGACAATCACTATTACAGCACCGGTCCAGCGACCACCGATCACCATAACTAAGGCCGAACCAATCCCGTACGAGAACACCAAAGCGGTCCCATGGTCATATGGGTTGGAAGTGTATTGTGACGGAATAAAGATTGATGTTAGTAAGCAACCAGCCGAGACTGTAGAGAATGTGGTCGGTTCAGGAGGCATGACAAGGAGTGGTAGGATCTTCATATCGCCTGAGGTGGAGGCCGAAAGACTGACAAAAGGAAAGGGAAAGGTGGTTGAGAATGTCCCCGTGCAAGCAAGCGAAAAGGCATCGGCATCGAAAGAGGTAGAAGAGTTCATGCGCTTGATTCGAAAAAGTGATTATAAGATTGTGGAGCATCTGCAGCAGACACCGTCAAAAATATCCATCTTGTCGTTGCTCTTATGTTCTGAAGCTCACAGAAATGCTTTGTTGAAAGTCCTGGATACTTCCTTCGTACCCCAGGACGTCTCCGTGAATCAGCTGGAAGGAGTGCTGGCACATGTAAATGCAGGCCACAGCCTGGGCTTTACCGACTTCGACTTGACCCCGAAGGGGAGAGATCATAATATGGCGCTGCACATATCTGTCGAGTGTAGAGGATCAATAATGTCGCATGTATTGGTCGACACCGGATCGTCTTTGAATGTGTTGCCCAAGAAAGCGATGATGAAGCTGGATATCAGAGGAATCCTGTGCACGCCCAGTGACTTGGTGGTCAGAGCGTTTGATGGCACGCGAAGAACAGTCTTTGGATCGATAACATTGCCTCTGCAGGTAGGGCCGGAGGTGTTTGCTACTGAATTCTATATCATGGACATCCAACCTGCATATAGTTGCCTGCTCGGAAGACCCTAGATTCATGGGGCTGGGGCAATCACGTCTACCCTGCATCAAAAGTTGAAATATATGGTCGGAGACAGCGTAGTCACCGTATGTGGAGAAGAAGACATCCTGGTCAGCCATCTGTCGTCATTTAAATATGTGGAGGTCGATGGAGAGATCCACGAAACACCCTGCCAGGCATTTGAAGGGTTGCGTAGCAAGGACAAAGGTCCCGGGCCGAGCAAAGTGTCGGAGATGGTTGTCTCGTCGTATAAAGAAGCTCAAGCTCTGGTGGAGGCAGGAGAAGCAAGGGGCTGGGGCAAAGTGCTGGATATCCCTGTGAAGATGGACCGATTCGGGCTGGGGTACCAACCGTCGTCATCAACTCCTGCTGTAGGGGCACCCCGTTTCAGAGGGCCAATAACCATCTCTGCCAGTGGAGTATGTCATGAAACCATCAATGCTGCTTCGGAGTCTGACGAAGGAGACAGTGACTGTGATATGGATGCCTGGATTCAGCCAAGCACGCCAGGACAGGGACTGTGCAACTGGTCTATTCAGGAGCTTGTTCCTGTGACTCTTAAACAGTAATGCTTTGCTTTATTAATTGTTGAATAATCTGATGTCTTGCCCGGGGCATCGTGATTTGCTTAGGGCTGTGTTGTTATGAACATTGCGTGTTAATCATTAAATAAATGGCGTTTTTTTTTCATGTGCAAATACTGTAATCTCTGTCTTTCTTGTTTTGTATTTTTCAATAAAATGGCCACGTGGTTATTCGCTTTATATGCATTTTGAAGCACTTAACCATTCCTTTTGCAGGATAACATTTTCAGATGACATCCTTGAACCACCTATGACTTGTCCCGACTTTGAGCACCCGGTATTTCAGGCCGAAGAAGAGGTTGTCGAAGATAGTGACGTTCCTGAAGAACTGTCTTGGTTGGTGAAGCAACAGGAAAGAGCCATTCTGCCTCACGAAGAGGTCATCGAAATTATCAACTTGGGGTCGGAAGGGGTTGAGAAGAATATTCGTATCGGGGCCGCACTGCAGGGCGATATCAAGCGAAGACTGGTTGAAATGCTCCGAGAGTACAGTGATGTATTCGCTTGGTCGTATGAAGATATGCCAGGGCTCGATACAGATATGGTTGTGCACCGTCTGCCACTGAAAGAAGAATGCCCGCCGGTCAAACAAAAGCTCCGCAGAACTCGACCAGATATGGCCGTGAAGATCAAAGAGGAAGTTCAAAAACAGTGGGACGCTGGGTTCCTGGCTGTGACAAAATATCCCTCATGGGTTGCTAACATCGTACCAGTGCCAAAGAAAGACGACATGGTTCGAATGTGCATGGATTATAGAGATTTGAATAAAGCGAGCCCAAAAGACGATTTTCCGCTTCCTCATATTGACGTGCTAGTTGATAATACTGCTCAATACTCCGTATTCTCCTTCATGGATGGCTTTTCAGGCTATAATCAGATTAAAATGGCGCCAGAGGATATGGAGAAGACCACTTTCATAACGCCTTGGGGAACATTTTGCTACAAAGTGATGCCCTTTGGTTTGAAAAATGCTGGGGCAACATATCAGCGTGCGATGACGACTCTTTTTCATGATATGATGCATAAAGAGATCGAAGTTTATGTTGACGATATGATTGCCAAATCCCAGATGGAGGAAGAGCATCTGGTTAATCTGCTGAAGTTATTTAAAAGGCTTAGGAAGTTCAGGCTGAGACTGAACCCTAATAAGTGCACCTTCGGGGTGAGATCGGGTAAGCTGCTGGGGTTTATCGTAAGCGAAAGAGGAATAGAGGTCGATCCTGCTAAGATAAAAGCAATCCAAGAAATGCCGACGCCTAAAACAGAGAAAGAGGTACGCGGGTTTTTAGGGAGGTTGAACTACATCGCTCGGTTCATATCTCATCTAACGGCCACGTGTGAACCATTATTCAAGCTGTTGAAGAAAGATCAAGCTGTAACGTCGAACGAAAATTGTCAAAAGGCGTTCGATAAGATAAAGCAGTATTTGCAGGAGCCTCCTATTTTGATACCCCCAGTGGCAGGGAGACCCTTGATTATGTATTTGACAGTTCTTGAGGGAAGCATGGGTTGTGTTCTCGGTCAGCACGACGAGACAGGGAGAAAAGAGCATGCGATCTATTACTTGAGTAAGAAACTTACAGACTGTGAATCTCGATATTCAATGCTTGAGAAAACTTGTTACGCGCTAGCCTGGGCCGCCAAGCGTTTGAGGCAATACATGCTGAATCATACAACCATGCTCATCTCGAAGATGGATCCTATCAAATATGTATTCGAAAAGCAGGCGTTGTCAGGGAGAATTGCCCGTTGGCAGATGGTCTTGACTGAATATGACATTCAATACGTCTCGCAAAAAGCTATAAAGGGGAGTGTGCTGTCTGAGTACTTGGCAGAGCAGCTTATTGAAGATTACCAATCAATGAGGTTTGATTTTCCTGACGAGGATATCATGTACCTAAAGATGTAGGATTGTGAAGAGCCGTTGCCAGACGAAGGACCAGAGTTGGGTTCCAAATGGAAGATGATATTTGACGGAGCTGTGAACGTTTACGGTAGCGGAATAGGGGCAATCATCACTACGCCACACGGGTCATACATCCCGTTTACTGCCCGATTGACCTTTGCAGTTACCAATAATGAGGCCGAATACGAAGCTTGTATAATGGGGCTTGAGGAAGCCATTGATTTGCGAATCAAGCATCTGGACGTATACGGAGACTCAGCTCTGGTGGTGAATCAGATCAAAGGAGAATGGGAGACGCGTCAGCCCAACTTTATACATTACATGAACTATGCAAGGAGATTGTTGCCTTTCTTTGACAAGGTTGAGTTGCATCACGTACCGCGGGCAGAGAATCAAATGGCTGACGCTCTAGCCACTTTGTCTTCCATGTACAAAGTCAACTTCTGGAACGAGGCTCCCAGAATCATTATCTCTCGACTTGACAGACCAGCTTTCGTATTTGCTATTGATGAAGCATCCGACGACAAACCATGGTATTTTGATATCCTTAATTTTCTGAAGAATAAAGAGTATCCGGCTGGGGCATCCAGTCAAGATCAGAGGACTCTCAGGAGATTAGCAGGTAATTTCTATTTGAATCCGGATGGCGTCTTGTACAGAAGAAACCACAACTTGGTGTTGTTGCGTTGCGTAGATGAAAGAGAGGCAAAGCTGCTCATGGAGGAAATACACGAAGGTACCTTTGGTACGCATGCTGGCGGACATGCTATGACGAGAAAGCTGCTACGGGCGGGTTATTTTTGGCTGACTATGGAGACTGACTGTTTCAAGTTTGCGAGGAAGTGCCACAAGTGCCAAATCTATGCTGATAAGATCCATGTGCCTCCGAGTCCTCTGAATGTGATGTCATCGCCATGGCCATTCTCGATGTGGGGAATCGATATGATTGGAAAGATCGAGCCGACAGCTTCTAACGGGCATCGGTTCATCCTAGTAGCCATCGATTATTTCACCAAGTGGGTAGAAGCGGCGTCTTATGCAAACGTAACTAAGCAAGTGGTGGCTAGATTCATCAAGAGAGATATCATTTGCCGATATGGGATCCCCGAGCGGATAATCACGGACAACGGTTCAAACCTGAACAACAAAATGATGAAGGAGCTCTGTCAGAATTTCAAGATCGAACATCACAACTCCTCCCCTTACCGACCCAAGATGAATGGCGCTGTCGAGGCGGCCAACAAGAATATAAAGAAGATCGTTCAAAAGATGGTGGTGACCTATAAGGATTGGCATGAGATGCTACCTTTCGCTTTGCATGGTTATCGTACGACGGTACAAACATCAACCGGGGCAACCCCGTTCTCGTTAGTATACAGAATGGAAGCGGTATTACCATTGGAGGTTGAGATCCCTTCTCTGAGGGTATTGCGAGACGTTCAGCTGGACGAGGCAGAATGGGTGAAAGACAGGTTGAACCAATTGAGTTTGATGGATGAGAAGAGGCTAGCTTCTCTAGCATACGGTCGTTTGTACCAGAGCCGAATGAAGAAAGCATATGATAAGAAGATACATCCGCGAAGCTTTCAGACGGGCGACCTTGTGCTGAAAAGGATTCTCCCGCTGCAAGCAGATCACAGGGGCAAGTGGACCCCCAACTACGAAGGGCCATACGTTGTCAGGAAAATCTTTTCAGGAGGGGCGTTATTGTTATCCACCATGGACGGTGAAGACTTTACGTCACCTGTGAATTCGGACGCAGTTAAAAAATACTTTGCTTAAAATTGACCCGCTGGACAGAAAAAAAAGAGAGTCCAGGCAAAAATGGGGCATCCTGGCGAACCAAAAACAGAATGAAAGGTTCGGGCAAAAGTTAGGGATAAAATTGAAAAATGTACACCCGCGAAGTTGAAAACCTACACTGGGCGGCTTCGGCAAAAAGGGGTATCCCGGTGAACTGAAAACCCGTAAAGGGCGGTTCACGCAAAAGTTAGGGATTTGAAAAGCAAATGACTGCGGTCCGAATTTGATATTACGGTGAGCATCGGTGCGGGAGAACATACCTGAGGGGTCGATTATCAGATACAACCTCTTCGGAAGTGTGGATACCGGGAAAGCATTAGAGTCGGGCGAGTCATAGGAGGATCAGTTTGTGGTGTTCGTCTGCATCCCGTTGCCGACATGTGTACAAAATTTAATTTGTCAAAATATTTATGCTTCCTGTGCATACTTGTATATCTGCTTTGCGTAGCTTCCTCTTTTCAGGAGTTACATCCCGTGTACAAAAAATTCCGCCCATTCAGGGGCCCAATCAATAAAATATGTTATTCAGTATTTGATGCTGGTTCTTTACTGTTTTGTGCATGATAAAGCGCCTAAGTTTATTGAAACTAGCATGTGTATAACATCACTGGCCCTTGCCAACAATTGCTAAAGCTTTGAATTAACTGAAAATAACGTCACTAACCTGAATTGATTTGGTTGCATAGGCTTGTCCTGTCTTGTTTGTGTTGTTGCAGGTTTCATAGCCGTATGAGGAAGACGATCAAAAGATTGCGATAACGAAATACTCGACCCCCACGCAGGTCATGCATGTTCGTCTTGAAGAGAGATCGAATTCCCCAGTTGGTCGTAGCTTATCCAAGGGACATGCTCCAGCAAAGTCATTTATTCTCAGCAGAATTGATGATTCCAAGATCGTAAGGCTGTATTCAGACAGTATGGTGTCCCCCAGAAGGATTCCCTTATCTCGAGCAGAGTTGGTTCAGCCGCAGAAGATTAATATTTGTGAGCTGTATTCAGGCAGTTTACCTTTCCCCGCAGGGTCATTTACTCTCCCCTAGCGGGGTCAGCGGATTTTCCCCAAGAGAGTTGTCCCATCCCCAGTGGAGTTCTCTTTTCAGCAAGTGTTTTCCTCCCAGTGGAACTCGAAGATTAAGGCTCTCCCCGACAGAGTTGGTGTGGCGCATTGGCATCTATTTTGGCAAAATACCGTGTGATATCCGTTCACTTTCCAGCAGAAGTCCGATCATACCAGGCGCATCTGTTATTCTCCAGCAGAGTTACATTCCCCAGCAGGGTGTTACTTCAACGAGGTGCTTGGTTCAGGTTCCCAATTTCCCAGCCGGGTCGACGTCACTCTTCCAGCATTTATTTTGCTGGAATAATTCTCTAGCATCCGGCTATCCCCAGCGGAGTTGGCATTATCTTCAACATTTATTTTGCTGAAGCAGTTTCTGTACCCAGCAGTTCGAGTCGGCATTTGCATTAGCATACAGTATCATGCTCGCATCCACCAAATGAAAAAAGCGTAGCATTTCCATGTCGAATGGAGCATTGCATCATTGTCAAACGCATGCATTTTGAAACATAAACCAGGTTGGCCAACCTTTTGTTTCTCTTGCAGGTAGAGAGAGCTCTTGCTCAGATGAATCACCAAACATTCAAGATCTCGACGTGAGACATTCAATGAAGCGTCAGCTTCGACATTATTCCCCACAGAGTTATTTGTGAATTTCTCGTGTTTTCCCCGCCAGAGTGAGTAGGCAAAATTTCTCATCATTCCCAAGCAGAGTTGTTTGCCATCAAAGGGTTTCCCGAACCAGAATCCCAGAGGCCACCGCCGGTTACCAGAACAGGCGTCCGATAGTTTGGTTTCCAAATATCCCCAGCAGAGTCCGCTTCAAAATCGCTGTCACGTCAGTGCTAAGAAGTTTTGTACCAATGGAGGGATGAGTCCTGACGAGGACGATTTTATTGACAGATTTTCTTCGTGCTAAAAAAGTGGGGATCTTAACGTGGACAGATTGATTTCCTTAGTTTGGCGACATGTACTAGTCCTAGCATGGACAGGTTCGATTTTTCAGAATTGTTGTTATGTGGAGTCCTGACGTGGACATTTCTTTCAGTTTGACGATATGTGTCAGTCCTAGCGTGGACGGATTTGATTTCTTGGTATTGATTGAAGGTGGGGTCCTGACGTGGACAAAAGTGGGTTACTCTTCGTGTTGGTGTCCTGACGTGGACAATTTATTTCCAGCAGATAGCTTTATTCGTGATGGTGAAATGTGCGTCCTGACGTGGACAAGTTTATAGTTCTTCGTGTTGTCAAGATGCGAGAGTCCTGACGTGGGCAAATTTATCCTGCCCCACGTTGTGAGCAAAGTATGAGTCCTGACGTGGACAAGTCTCACTTCCCCAGCAAGTCGAAGACGTGCAAGTCCTAACGTGGACAGGTTCTATTATTTCATCAGAGGAAGATGTGAGTCCTGACGTGGACAAGTTATTTCCCCAGCGGGTCGAAGATGCCTGAGTCCTGACGTGGACAAATCAAGACAAAACATGGGTCCTTACGTGGAAGAGCGAGTTTATTCCTTACGTGGAAAGAGAGGTTTCAGTTCCTTACGTGGAAGAGCGAGTTTATTCCTTACGTGGAAAGATTGAGTCCTTACGTGGACGTATCAGATCGGTTTCCTTACGTGGAAAAAGAAGTATTCCTTACGTGGAAAGAGATGCATTCCTTACGTGGAAAAGAAATAATATTCCTTACGTGGAAAGATCGAGTCCTTACGTGGACATATCAAGATGTAATCCTTACAGATCAAAGTTTGGTTCCTAACGTGGAGAGATTGAGTCCTTACGTGAACATATCAAGATGAGATTCCTTACGTGGAAAAAAGATGTAGTCCTTGCGTGGACAGATCAAGAAAGATTTGATTCCTAACGTGGAAAGATGGGGGTTCCTTTCGTGGAAAGTTGAGTCCTAACGTGGACAGTGTTATTCCTTACGCGGAAAAATGAGTCCTAACGTGGACAATGGTTATTCCTGGCGTGGAAGAGTTTATTCCTAACGTGGACGATTTATTTCTAATGAAGTGAAGACGAATTATCCCCAGCGGAGTTGCCGAGTTTTTTCGGGTTAACAGCAGGTGGAGTCCTAACGTGGACAGGTTTGGTTGAGATTTCTTTGTGTTGACGACACAGGCGTCCTAACGTGGACAAAGTTTTATTCTTGCAATGATAGAAGCTTTTCAGGCTGATGAAATAATCCCCAAGCAGTGGTGCAGTTTATTTCTGCGGTTGGAAAATTTCCGGGTTCTTAGTATTCAACCGTCTCGTACCGCGAATGTCTGAAGGCTCCGGGCTCTTCACCCAGTCGGGTCCAAGTCGCTTGAATAGGGGCAGCTGTTGCACCCTAAAATTTGCTCAACCTTATTCACTTGGTTTATGTTTCAATATCATTAGCATTTGCATATAGAGTCATGTACATAGCCTAACCATCTGCATAGCATAAGCATAGCAAGTCATCCAACAGGGAATCAATCATTATTCTCATCTCTATGAGTCTATCAAGAGGTTATTATCCTGATTCAATCTCATTCAAGTCATCAGAAAAGAATTTGAAAGTTGGAGAAGTCAGTGGATCAAGCATTGAGTCTATCTCCTAACTGAGGGTATCTGAGGATCAACAAAGTAAGTTGTGGGCTGTGAATTGAGCATGGAGAGTATCTAGACATCATGGGAGACTTAGAAAGTCATTTGGAGAAGGAGACAAGTCATTGGTGTGATCACAAGAATTGCAGTTGAAGACAGTCAACTAGGGTTTCATCTGGGGTCAACTCTAGGTCAACTCTAGGTCAATTGACTGATTGAAAGGCATTAAGGGCTAGTGGAGAGATGTGGGGTTCATCATTTGACATGTGTAGAATGATATGGTGATATGCTAAGAATAAATCAAGAGAAATCAAGGAGAAGAGGAGTTTCTAAATTAGGATTTCTGTGTAAAATCCCCTAGTTTAGGTCAAATTTCCAAGCAAGATAAGTCAAGATGCAAGCTTCAAATGAATCCTTGGCCAACCTGAAACTTGTAGAGGATCTCAAGACCTTTAATTTGAGTTGTGGAAGACATCAAGGAGATTTATAGAACTCAAGTTATGGCCCTTGCAAGTTACAGGTCATCTGAGGTATCTGAAATTTTGTCTGTGAAAGTGACTTGACTTCCAAGCAATATTTACCCCTCAAGGAAATTTCAAATGAATTTATGGTCAACATAAGAGTTGTTCCTCATTGTCTTAGCTTTCTAGAATGGTATAGTATGCCTTCATATGATTTGTGGAACTCTACTTATGGTCTTGGCAAGCAAAGGGTATTTTGGTCATCTGAGGATTACAGGTCATTTCAAGCCTATGCCCAAAACTCCTACAAGGAAGCTTCAAATGGAAAACTTTACAACATAAAACTTGTTCCAAATGACATTTTGAGTCTAGAAAAGTGACCATGATAGATTGGAAAGATTCATAGCACAAGGTTTCAAAATTGTTGGATTTAATGAATAAAAATGACCTAAAAAATGAGATTTTTCATATTTTGGCCAAATGAGGTGAAATTGTAGGTCATTTTGAATGGAAAGATCATTTTGAGAACATTGGCTAAAGTTGAATTTTGAGGTTAGTTCAAATTTTAAGAGTTATTCATGGTTACTTATCATGGAAGAAACATAAGCCAAATCCAAGGGAAATCACACATGGGAAGTTTCTCCAAGCTTCTAGGAGGTTCTAATGACATGTATATATTGAATGGAGAAGGTTCATGCAAGGGTTGGTGATCACATTTGCTTAAAAACACAAGTTTCACACACTTTCTCTCATTTGCAAAAGCTTCTCAAACTCTCTCAAACTATCATCAATTTCCACTATTCTTGATCTGTTCTTCATCATCATCATCCAAGGATCAGAATTCACACATTCATTTGGCAAATTGAAGGAGGAATCGTGCCATTCATCATCATCATTCAAAGTGCAAGAATCTTGGAATTAGGAGATTCAAAGCCTTGGAGCATCATTGGTTGCATACAGAACTCATCACCAAGTTCACTGATCAGTTTCCCATCATTTCAAGCATTGGATCAAGAGGATTCCATAGCTGTTTTCATCATCACACCAGGTTGGTAACTTCATTCGAATCGATTGATTTAGTGAGAATTATAGGGAATTGTTAGTATAGATCAGTTAGGATAAGTAAGATGATTGATTTTGGTAAGTTTGGATAAGTTTCATGGATGTTGATCATGGTGCACTAATTCTGTTAGAGATCATAACATCAAGAATAATGAAAGATAATCTTATGTTAATGGCTCAGATTAATCAGCATGGAATATAGATGAGTTTAGGGGAAGAATTGGTGAGCTTTGGAAAAGTTAATGACAGGTGTTAATGGTGGTTTACAACTGTTATTCTCTTCGAGTTGGTCTATTGAGTGAGTGTTAGGGAGAGTTATGGTTATGGCTGTGTAGAGGGGAGTTTATAGAACAACTTTGCTTTTGGAATGGTGTGCTTTCATGGAGAGATGGGAGAGAACAGAGGAGGAGAAGTGCGTGCATGGTGAAGGAAGGTTCAGAAACCCTAGGGTTTCTAAGGTTGAAGACAACCTTCTGGTCGTTGGATCCTCGCTTTGACCTTGACCTGGCTCCCAAACCAACGGCCACGATTGAGCTAAAAACAGAGGGAAGTTTAAATGATGAAACGCCCCGTTTCATTTAAGTTTTCTGAATGGGCTTTGGACTCTCATGCTAATGACACCCCCAGATGAAGGCCCAATCCCAATTATGCCTGAATTAATTACTACCTGCACCGTTTACGTTTTTTAATTTTTGTTTAAATTCTGAGTGCAACTGGGCCTAGTGCCCATTGCTATGCGCGCCCCCCACTTTTCAAGCCCATCAAGATTTGAACTGGGCGCCCTTGCTATTCAGACCCCCTGCCCCATTTATTTCTATTTTTTGATTTTCTTTTCTTTTATATTTTTCTCATCTTCAAAAAATCATAACAAATCATAAAATGCTTATTTTTCACTGGTTCTTTTTGCATTATTTTCTTAATTTGGTCAAGAAAATTATCATCCAAAAAAATTAATAGTTCCTTTTATTTTCATATTTTTGGCATATTTTCCTTTTAATTAGGTGTAAATAATATTTTGTTTAGTACATGAATTTGTTAATTTTTGTTCTAATAGTTGCTTTAATATTTTTTGTCCATTCTTTTTAAGTTGATTAATAGACATTGTTAGCTTGTATATACAATTTAGTTCCCATTTTTAGGACTTAATTTTAAGTGTTTAGTTTAGGTGTGAACAACATGAACAAAATTAGGGTTTAAGTGATGACTTAGGAGAATTGAATCATTTCCCTTAGGACTTAGAGATTGAATATTTTAGATATGGGGATATAGGGACTATGGGTAGTTATTAGATCCCTTAGAAATCACTAGGATTCCCCTACTGCTATTAATACTATCTGTATTTGATTGATTGGTGTGGTGTGCCCTCTGGGGATTATTGTTGTCTGTATGGGTATTGGGATTGCTTGGGGATTGGGAGAGCTGGAGACTTGTGATGATGAAGCCATTGGAGATCCAGAGCTTGAAGACCAACTTCCAGAGTTGATGAGGAAATTCCTGCTAGCAGCTGTTGAGGAGATTAGGGTTTAGGAGCTAGGCAGAGCTCTAGAATAAAAAGCTTGATTCTCAAACATGGAAGGCCTTGACGGCCTCCATTCCTCTCTGTGATGCAGAGTCTCTCTAAGACACTCACCCCCTTCCTTTAGAAGGCTTGGTGCTACTGTCTAAGGGATAGAACTCTTAAGAGAAAATGTCTTATGTGTTAGTAGCAGTTGGTTTGCCACCCTTGGTGGTCAACTAAGTGCTTAACACCCAATTCACTCTTGTGATTGATCCCTCAGCTTGGAGGATAGGACTTGAAGAAAAGCCCTTGTAGACTGAAGATTGATGACAAAGACCTTGCTTGAAGGCTGTGGAGATGGGGATTAATGCTGGCTGAAGCTTGTAGCTGTCTGGGGATGACTTGAAGATAGGTGTTGATGCAGAGCTGCTGTGGCTGTTTATTTTTCTAGTTGTATTGATTGGTTTTCTGGACTGTATTGTTTGTTGTTTAACTTGTTGGGCTGAAAGTGAAGTCTGTTCATTTTTGCCTATTGTTTTATAGGTTCGAGGTTGAGTGGGACTCCCTTGCCTCGCTTGTATTGTTGCATCCATGCATTTTACCGCTTTACTGTATATATCTGCTATTGTTTCTGTTTCCGTCTATTCCCTTAGGATCTCTGTTTCTCTCTGCGCAAGAGAGGAGCATGATAGACTTTAGGTCTTAACCCATGCATGATAACATTAGGTTAGTCTGATTCCCTTCGCAACCGTAGGTGAGAGTTCTGTCTCTTCTTTCTAAAAAAAACAAACAGAAAAACACAATAAAGATTTCAAACACAATAAAAGACACTTCTTCCGTAAAAGAATGTGAACTCATCAAGACATCATTTTTGTCCGCTTGGACTGCTAATCAGAAAAACCTTTTTCAGAAGTAATAAAATCAACCAAGACAGACTTGTGTCGTACGTGGCCCGAACTACGTTTGCTCTGATCTTTCATGCTGTATGAAAGTACGTAGGCATAGGATGCCGTATCCTAGCGAGCAACCTTCCCCTCCTTTCCCGTAGGTAGGCGAACTACGTTGACTCTGATTTCTCGTTCCAGACGGGAATACGTAGGCATAAAGTGCGATACTTTGCCGAGTCATTTTCTTTTCTTTTAACCCTCAACTTGTAGTGTAGATAGAATAATAATCCATACCCGAAAATAAGCGTGGATCCCGTCGAGTACGACGGACGTGAGGGGTGCTAATACCTTCCCCTTGCGTAACCGACTCCCGAATCCAGGTTTTGGTTGCGATGACCATACCTTTCCCGTCTTTGCGGTAGGTTTACTCTGAGCATTTCCTTTCCCTCCCGTGGGATAAATAACGCACGGCGGCGACTCTTCTGTTCAGCCGACGCCGATTTTCGCAGTAGCGACAGCTGGCGACTCTGCTGGGGATCCAACGTCCCCTGGCTGCTAAGGACTGTGATAGTTCTTATGCATTTGGGATCCAATGTCCCTTAAGAGAGTCAATCCTAACGCTTGTTTTCCCGTCGAGGATTTTGTATGGATTTATATTTCTGACCTTTACTTTCAGCATATTATTATTGTCATTATTGCTGTATTTTGGGGTTGTGATGGGTGTTCTGATATTGAGTGAGAAGCCGGACCTGGGCTTGAGTGCACCCTAGACTTAGAGTAGAGATTAGTGTGCGCCCGCTTGCTTTGCTTGCCTTGGTGTCCCGCGAAATCTACACTCAGACGAGGTTCCTCTGGTTGGCCTCCTGCCCCTTCCTTTGGTTGGCGTGGGTTGCTGGTTAGTTGAATTGTCGACTCTGGGGACCGATCATTTGGAAGTTGGCTAAGTGAGGCCTCTTCAGGATTTGATGATGCCACTCCTTCTGGGAATCGTATCATCAACCCTGAAAGTCTGTGATGCCAACGACCGCATAGGATGCCGCACCTTTGTCAGTTACTAGGACATCCACCTGTGAGAGGGTTTGGGGTTATGTAGGTAACTAGACCTTCAGATACCGGTTATTTCTTGATCAGAGATCCTGGGTATTTAGGGAGAGTTATGAGGTCTGTCAAAGACCATTTGGAGATGTGTTATGAGGTCTGTCAGAGACCATTTGGAGATGTGGTATGAGGTCTGTCAGAGACCATTTGGAGATGTGTTATGAGGTCTGTCAGAGACCAGTTGAAGAGTTCTGAGGTCTGTCAGAGACCTATTGGAGTTATGATTTGAGAGACCAGTCAGAGTTATGCTGTGGGTCTGTCAGAGACCATTGTTGGAGCTTTGTTTTAGGTCTATCTGAGACCAGGGTTTGAGGACTTCTAGAGAATCTATATGAGACTTCTTGATATGGTTCAGGCTATTCAGCTACGGCCTTTGGTCCCTGTTGCATGTTACTTGCATTGCATTCGGTTGCATACCCATCATCATTGCATCCCACTAACGCGTGTCTGTGCTGCAGGTGCATTTGCATTTCCCTAGTTCTAGTGCCCGGATTTCTGAGTGATTGGTCATGGCCAGCTTAAGAAGGACAGTTGCTTACAAATTTCCTACTCCTGATGTTGTTCCCCTGCTTGGGATGATCTCTCTGGCTGATGAGGATGTTCGTAGGAGCTTCAGAATGAGTTATGGAAGACTATTGAGATTGGTGCGCAAACCCACGGAGATGGAGCTAGATGGGTTGTACGCTTTGATGCAATTCTATGATCCCGCATTGAGATGTTTTACGTTTGCTGATTTCATTCTGGGGCCTACCATTGAGGGGTATGTGGAGTTTACTGAGTTACTCGTGCAGAACCAGGTTCCATTCATTCATTCTGGCGTTAAGCCCAAGCCGGAAGACTTGGCAAAAGCTTTGCATGTGGATGCTTCTGAACTGTTGACTACTGTTTCCCGTGGAGTTCCAGGCTTCTCGCTCCAGTTCTTGATTGGTAAAGCCCAGGAGTACACTAAGAACGGGTGCTGGATTGCCTTCAATGCTGTGCTGGCTCTGTGCATTTACGGCATAGTATTGTTTCCCAATGTACCGGATTTTGTGAATTTCGATGCCTTCTATTTGTTTGCCGCTGGTAATCCTGTACCGACCTTGCTCGGAGATTTCTACCACTCACTACATTACAAGAATGAGAAGGGAAGAGGAAAGAATGTTCATTTCTGTGTACCATTGCTGGGTATGTGGTTTGAGAGCCACCTTCCTAAGAGAAGATCTGTCATAAAGACTACAGTCCCAGTTGGCTGGCCAGAGCGCTTGATGAGGTTATCTTCCAAAGACGTCGAATGGTTTGATAGAGATCTGCTGGGATCTGAGCTTATCTTCAGTTGTTCTGGGTACCCTAATGTTCCGTTGATAGGGAGGAAAGGGTGTATCAATTACAACCCTTCTCTGTTCATTCGCCAATTTGGATATGCGCTGAAGAACCCACCCAAGGAGGAGGAAGTACAGGAATCTCTATACTTCACCGGAGATTTGAAGGGGGAGTTATTAGCCAAGCTGCAACATGCTTGGATGTGTATTAACCGGAGAGGGAAGCCGTTGTTAGGGAAGAATGACTGTCAGGCCTATGCACCTTACAGAGTTTGGATCCAGGAGAGAGCAAGTCAGTTGCGGATGCCATTTCCAGATGCACCAATCCTTGTTCCCATTCCGGTAGCGGAGCCCACTACTGTTTCTAGGGAGGCCTACGAGCAAGTTGTGAAAGAAAAAGAAGCCTTGATGAAGATCAACGAAGGGTTAGAGCAGGAGCTAGCCCAGGTACGTAGTGAGAAAAACAAGGCCGTGCATGCTCTCCAACAGCAAATCGAGCTAGTAAGCAGACTAGGGGCTGAGTTGACGGAAGAAAGGAAGAAGCGCGAACGTCTGGGGCAAGAGTTCAGAAGCTCCCATGACATGCTGGAATCCAAAAAGAAGGCCCTCGACGCAGCACACCGAGAGATCTCTTCTTGCAATAAGACTTGGAATGCCACACTGACCAACAATAAGAAGAGGGAAGATAAGTTGAAGCAGCAAATTTCCGACCTCGAAGAGCAATTGAAGTCCAGCATCAAGAAGTGTGAAGAAGAAGTGATGACCCGGTATAGTCTCCAGAATGCACTGTACAAGGCCATCAAAGGCAGAGATGAAGCTGTGTCTCAAAAGCGTAAACTAGAGGATCGCTTCGGAGAAGGGGCAGGGGAGGAAACTGCTGAAGACGTGCGGCGTGTTCTTAAGAAAAGAAACCAACTTGTTGAAGGGCTGCTTACCAGACCAAGTCATCCGGAGACCAAGAAGTTAATAGAGGAGTACCAGATTTATGAGAGTGTTTGATCCTTTCATGTATTAGCTTGTATGCTTTATTTGCATAGTGATGACCATCACCAGGATTGTTGGTTGAGGTCATGCCTTTCTTTGTACTCAGTGACATTGTATTCTTGGCTTATCGGTTTTCTCTGCAATATATGAGGCTTTCTATGATTCAACTCCAATCTTTGTATTGCTAGCACTGTCACCGCACTGGCACCTTCGCACTAGAATCGGGGAATGCTATTCCCTAATGCACAGACACACATTGCATTGCATTCATATTCATATTGCATTGCAGGTAATCATTGGACGGTATCTTATTTCCTGCTTTGTACCAGGTATTTTCAGGATTGCAGATCAACGCCCGCACAGATACTCCACTCGCACCAATTGTCGAAGAATCATGGATCAATTGCAGAACGAGATGCAAGATGTGCGCGAGAAGCTAGCTCTCTTTATGCAGACCATGGAAGCTATTGCAAAAGGTCAGGAGAATTTGCAAGCCATGGTACAACCTCTGTTGGCCCGAAATGCTGGCCACGGTAATGAAGATCATCAGTCTGTGCGAGTCGACACTGTTCATGGGGATGGCACTCCCACGCCAGTGGCTCCACCTGTAGTCAACATACCTGCTGCTAATGTCAACAACGCTACCGCCGCTGGGAACAGTAACGTCGGAGTTGGGAACGAGACTGCTGTCCATAATGGGCTTGGTGATATCAACTTGGGTGATAATATGGGAGGCAACAGCTTCGGCAATGCTGGATTCGGGTTCAACGATCAGGGATTCGATAACGCTGGGAAATATGGTTTCAATGCTCAAGGCTTTGGGCAAGATGGTTATGGTGTGGCCAATCAGGGTTACGGAGGTTTCGGAAATGGAAACGGCGTTGGGTTAATGGCTTTTGGGCCTGCTGGAGGTGTTCAGGGATACGGCAACAGAGGTCGAGGCCCGGTGATGAATCAGATTAGAGCTGGCCGCAATGATGAATATGATGGGTATGGAGCTGGGAATGGTATGTGGCAAGAGGATCAGCAGGAGGACGCTTTCTCCGGCGGAGGCTTCGAAGGGCCGATGGATAACTCCCAGAAGATCAGAATGCTAGAAGAGCAGATGAGGGGAGTCCTGAACCAAAGTGTTGTGGGCTTAGACATGTCAGCAATGGGTCTGGTACCTGGCTTGAGGGTGCCAATCAAATTCAAAGCTCCTACGTTTGATAAGTATAAAGGGGACACATGTCCGAAAGTGCACGTACGGGCTTATTACAGAAAGATGTCTGCATATTCAACTGATGAGAGAATGCTAATGCATTTCTTTCAAGATAGTCTGTCAGGCCCTTCCCTAGAGTGGTACATGGGGTTGGAGCTGACCAATATAAAGACATGGAAGCAATTGGCAGAGGCATTTGTAGCTCACTACAAGTATAACAGTGACTTGGCGCCCAATCGGGTCCAATTGACAGGGCTGTCTCAGAAGAAGGGTGAGAGCTTTAAAGAGTACGCGCAAAGGTGGCGCGATATGGCTGCCAGGGTCCGTCCTCCTTTAGAAGACAAGGAAATGAATGACATGTTCGTCGGCACATTCACAGGCTTGTTTCATGACATGTTGTTTCATACATCTCTAGCCAGTTTCTCAGACTTAATTCTGATGGGAGAAAAGATTGAACGTAACATTAAGCAAGGAAAATTCCAAGTCGAGGAATCAACTGCATCTGGCAGTAATAGGAAGGCTTTTGGTGGGCGCCGTCAGGGCGAGGCAAGCGCAGTGTTTGGAGGCCGAGGCCGAGGCCGAGGCAGAGGTTGGAACCAATATCATCAGCCGCAGCAGGTGGCGAGTGTTACTATCCCATACCAGCAACAACCACTTCAACAACAACAACTGTTTCAGCAGCAGCCAATGCAGCAGCAGCAGCAGCCACATCAACAGCAACAGCAACAGCAGCCACAGCAGGGGGCACAGCCTGCTCAGCGAAGATTCCAGGGGGGTAAACCAAGAAGAGTGTTTGAGAAGCCTCCCTCAACGTATGCTGAGTTGTTACAAACGTTGTTGGGTTTGAACCTGGTAGAGAAGAGAACTCTGGCACCGATAACGGGAACTCCTCCGTATGGTTATGATGCAAGCAGGCACTGTGAGTTTCATTCTGGGTCCCCGGGCCACGATATAGAGGGTTGCCATGCTTTTAAGCACGTTGTGTAGGATCTTTTGGACAATAAGACTATCAATTTCGGAACGGCAGGTCCGAATATAGTGCAGAAACCCATGCCTAATCATGGGGCAAACGCCATTCTGACTGAGGAAGGGTTGAATCTGATTATGAATGTCGATGATTTAAAGACGCCGCTAAGAGCGATAAAAAGCAGATTGTTGCAAGGGGGTGTTTATCCAGGGTGTGACGAGTATTGCTTAGAATGCTGGACCCTGGCTGGGGGGTATGATGGTTTGAAGAAAGGCATTCAGGCTTTAATTGAGGACGACACATTGCAGTTTGACCGAGCAGCAATCGAAGAGCCTGCCGGGGCAATAGCAGATAATCAGAGTGATGTGGCCACTGTAACGATCCCTCGAAAGACAATCATTATTACAGCACCGGTCCAGCGACCACCGATCACCATAACTAAGGCCGAACCAATCCCGTACGAGAACACCAAAGCGGTCCCATGGTCATATGGGTTGGAAGTGTATTGTGACGGAATAAAGATTGATGTTAGTAAACAACTAGCCGAGACTGTAGAGAATGTGGTCGGTTCAGGAGGCATGACAAGGAGTGGTAGGATCTTCATATCGCCTGAGGTGGAGGCCGAAAGAATGACAAAAGGAAAGGGAAATGTGGTTGAGAATGTCCCCGTGCAAGCAAGCGAAAAGGCATCGGCATCGAAAGAGGTAGAAGAGTTCATGCGCTTGATTCGAAAAAGTGATTATAAGATTGTGGAGCATCTGCAGCAGACACCGTCAAAAATATCCATCTTGTCGTTGCTCTTATGTTCTGAAGCTCACAGAAATGCTTTGTTGAAAGTCCTGGATACTTCCTTCGTACCCCAGGACGTCTCCGTGAATATGCTGGAAGGAGTGCTGACACATGTAAATGCAGGCCACAGCCTGGGATTTACCGACTTCGACTTGACCCCGAAGGGGAGAGATCATAATATGGCGCTGCACATATCTGTCGAGTGTAGAGGATCAGTAATGTCGCATGTATTGGTCGACACCGGATCGTCTTTGAATGTGTTGCCCAAGAAAGCAATGATGAAGCTGGATGTCAGAGGAATCCTGTGCACGCCCAGTGACTTGGTGGTCAGAGCGTTTGATGGCACGCGAAGAACAATCTTTGGATCGATAACATTGCCTCTGCAGGTAGGGCCGGAGGTGTTTGCTACTGAATTCTATATCATGGACATCCAGCCTGCATATAGTTGCCTGCTCGGAAGACCCTGGATTCATGGGGCTGGGGCAGTCACGTCTACCCTGCATCAAAAGTTGAAATATATGGTCGAAGACAGCGTAGTCACCGTATGCGGAGAAGAAGACATCCTGGTCAGCCATCTGTCGTCATTTAAATATGTGGAGGTCGATGGAGAGATCCACGAAACGCCCTGCCAGGCATTTGAAGGGTTGCGTAGCAAGGACAAAGGTCCCGAGCCGAGCAAAGTGTCGGAGATGGCTGTCTCGTCGTATAAAGAAGCTCAAGCTCTGGTGGAGGCAGGAGAAGCAAGGGGCTGGGGCAAAGTGCTGGATATCCCTGTGAAGATGGACCGATTCGGGCTGGGGTACCAACCGTCGTCATCAACTCCTGCTGTAGGGGCACCCCGTTTCAGAGGGCCAATAACCATCTCTGCTAGTGGAGTATGTCATGAAACCATCAATGCTGCTTCGGAGTCTGACGAAGGAGACAGTGACTGTGATATGGATGCCTGGATTCAGCCAAGCACGCTAGGACAGGGACTGTGCAACTGGTCTATTCAGGAGCTTGTTCCTGTGACTCTTAAACAGTAATGCTTTGCTTTATTAATTGTTGAATAATCTGATGTCTTGCCCGGGGCATCGTGATTTGCTTAGGGTTGTGTTGTTATGAACATTGCGTGTTAATCATTAAATAAATGGCGTTTTTTTTCATGTGCAAATACTGTAATCTCTGTCTTTCTTGTTTTGTATTTTTCAATAAAACGGCCACGTGGTTATTCGCTTTATACGCATTTTGAAGCACTTAACCATTCCTTTTGCAGGATAACATTTTCAGATGACATCCTTGAACCACCTATGACTCGTCCCGACTTTGAGCACCCGGTATTTCAGGCCGAAGAAGAGGTTGTCGAAGATAGTGACGTTCCTGAAGAACTGTCTTGGTTGGTGAAGCAAGAGGAAAGAGCCATTCTGCCTCACGAAGAGGTCATCGAAATTATCAACTTGGGGTCGGAAGGGGTTGAGAAGAATATTCGTATCGGGGCCGCACTGCAGGGCGATATCAAGCGAAGACTGGTTGAAATGCTCCGAGAGTACAGTGATGTATTCGCTTGGTCGTATGAAGATATGCCAGGGCTCGATACAGATATGGTTGTGCACCGTCTGCCACTAAAAGAAGAATGCCCGCCGGTCAAACAAAAGCTCCGCAGAACTCGACCAGATATGGTCGTGAAGATCAAAGAGGAAGTTCAAAAACAGTGGGACGCTGGGTTCCTGGCTGTGACAAAATATCCCTCATGGGTTGCTAACATCGTACCAGTGCCAAAGAAAGACGGCAAGGTTCGAATGTGCGTGGATTATAGAGATTTGAATAAAGCGAGCCCAAAAGACGATTTTCCGCTTCCTCATATTGACGTGCTAGTTGATAATACTGCTCAATACTCCGTATTCTCCTTCATGGATGGCTTTTCAGGCTATAATCAGATTAAAATGGCGCCAGAGGATATGGAGAAGACCACTTTCATAACGCCTTGGGGAACATTTTGCTACAAAGTGATGCCCTTTGGTTTGAAAAATGCTGGGGCAACATATCAGCGTGCGATGACGACTCTTTTTCATGATATGATGCATAAAGAGATCGAAGTTTATGTTGACGATATGATTGCCAAATCCCAGACGGAGGAAGAGCATCTGGTTAATCTGCTGAAGTTATTTAAAAGGCTTAGGAAGTTCAGGCTGAGACTGAACCCTAATAAGTGCACCTTCGGGGTGAGATCGGGTAAGCTGTTGGGGTTTATCATAAGCGAAAGAGGAATAGAGGTCGATCCTGCTAAGATAAAAGCAATCCAAGAAATGCCGACGCCTAAAACAGAGAAAGAGGTGGGCGGGTTTTTAGGGAGGTTGAACTACATCGCTCGGTTCATATCTCATCTAACGGCCACGTGTGAACCATTATTCAAGCTGTTGAAGAAAGATCAAGCTGTAACGTGGAACGAAAATTGTCAAAAGGCGTTCGATAAGATAAAGCAGTATTTGCAGGAGCCTCCTATTTTGATACTCCCAGTGGCAGGGAGACCCTTGATTATGTATTTGACAGTTCTTGAGGGAAGCATGGGTTGTGTTCTCGGTTAGCACGACGAGACAGGGAGAAAAGAGCATGCGATCTATTACTTGAGTAAGAAACTTACAGACTGTGAATCTCGATATTCAATGCTTGAGAAAACTTGTTACGCGCTAGCCTGGGCCGCCAAGCGTTTGAGGCAATACATGCTGAATCATACAACCATGCTCATCTCGAAGATGGATCCTATCAAATATGTATTCGAAAAGCAGGCGTTGTCAGGGAGAATTGCCCGTTGGCAGATGGTCTTGACTGAATATGACATTCAATACGTCTCGCAAAAAGCTATAAAGGGGAGTGTGCTGTCTGAGTACTTGGCAGAGCAGCCTATTGAAGATTACCAATCAATGAGGTTTGATTTTCCTGACGAGGATATCATGTACCTAAAGATGAAGGATTGTGAAGAGCCGTTGCCATACGAAGGACCAGATTTGGGTTCCAAATGGAAGATGATATTTGACGGAGCTGTGAACGCTTACGGTAGCGGAATAGGGGCAATCATCACTACGCCACACGGGTCGCACATCCCGTTTACTGCCCGATTGACCTTTGCAGTTACCAATAATGAGGCCGAATACGAAGCTTGTATAATGGGGCTTGAGGAAGCCATTGATTTGCGAATCAAGCATCTGGACGTATACGGAGACTCAGCTCTGGTGGTGAATCAGATCAAAGGAGAATGGGAGACGCGTCAGCCCAACTTGATACATTACACGAACTATGCAAGGAGATTGTTGCCTTTTTTTGACAAGGTTGAGTTGCATCACGTACCGCGGGCAGAGAATCAAATGGCTGACGCTCTCGCCACTTTGTCTTCCATGTACAAAGTCAACTTCTGGAACGAGGCTCCCAGAATCATTATCTCTCGGCTTGACAGACCAGCTTTCGTATTTGCTATTGATGAAGCATCTGACGACAAACCGTGGTATTTTGATATCCTTAATTTTATGAAGAATAAAGAGTATCCGGCTGGGGCATCCAGTCAAGATCAGAGGACTCTCAGGAGATTAGCGGGTAATTTCTATTTGAATCTGGATGGCGTCTTGTACAGAAGAAACCACGACTTGGTGTTGTTGCGTTGCGTAGATGAAAGAGAGGCAAAGCTGCTCATGGTGGAAATACACGAAGGTACCTTTGGTACGCATGCTGGCGGACATGCTATGACGAGAAAGCTGCTACGGGCGGGTTATTTTTGGCTGACTATGGAGAATGACTGTTTCAAGTTTGCGAGGAAGTGCCACAAGTGCCAAATCTATGCTGATAAGATCCATGTGCCTCCGAGTCCTCTGAATGTGATGTCATCGCCATGGCCATTCTCGATGTGGGTAATCGATATGATTGGAAAGATCGAGCCGACAGCTTCTAACGGGCATCGGTTAATCCTAGTAGCCATCGATTATTTCACCAAGTGGGTAGAAGCGGCGTCTTATGCAAACGTAACTAAGCAAGTGGTGGCTAGATTCATCAAGAGAGATATCATTTGCCGATATGGGATCCCCGAGCGGATAATCACGGACAACGTTTCAAACCTGAACAACAAAATGATGAAGGAGCTCTGTCAGAATTTCAAGATCGAACATCACAACTCCTCCCCTTACCGACCCAAGATGAATGGCGCTGTCGAGGCGGCCAACAAGAATATAAAGAAGATCGTTCAAAAGATGGTGGTGACCTATAAGGATTGGCATGAGATGCTACCTTTCGCTTTGCACGGTTATCGTACGACGGTACGAACATCAACCGGGGCAACCCCATTCTCGTTAGTATACGGAATGGAAGCGGTATTACCATTGGAGGTTGAGATCCCTTCTCTGAGGGTATTGCGAGACGTTCAGCTGGACGAGGCAGAATGGGTGAAAGACAGGTTGAACCAATTGAGTTTGATGGATGAGAAGAGGCTAGCTTCTCTAGCATACGGTCGTTTGTACCAGAGCCGAATGAAGAAAGCATATGATAAGAAGATACATCCGCGAAGCTTTCAGACGGGCGACCTTGTGCTGAAAAGGATTCTCCCGCCGCAAGCAGATCACAGGGGCAAGTGGACCCCCAACTACGAAGGGCCATACGTTGTCAGGAAAATCTTTTCATGAGGGGCGTTATTGTTATCCACCATGGACGGTGAAGACTTTACGTCACCTGTGAATTCGGACGCAGTTAAAAAATACTTTGCTTAAAATTGACCCGCTGGACAGAAAAAAAAGAGAGTCCAGGCAAAAATGGGGCATCCTGGCGAACCAAAAACAGAATGAAAGGTTCGGGCAAAAGTTAGGGATAAAATTGAAAAATGTACACCCGCGAAGTTGAAAACCTACACTGGGCGGCTTCGGAAAAAAGGGGTATCCCGGTGAACTGAAAACCCGTAAAGTGCGGTTCACGCAAAAGTTAGGGATTTGAAAAGCAAATGACTGCGGTCCGAATTTGATATTACGGTGAGCATCAGTGCGGGAGAACATACCTGAGGGGTCGATTATCAGATACAACCTCTTCGGAATTGTGGATACCGGGAAAGCATTAGAGTCGGGCGAGTCATAGGAGGATCAGTTTGTGGTGTTCGTCTGCATCCCGTTGCCGACATGTGTACAAAATTTAATTTGTCAAAATATTTATGCTTCCTGTGCATACTTGTATATCTGCTTTGCGTAGCTTCCTCTTTTCAGGAGTTACATCCCGTGTACAAAAAATTCCGCCCATTCAGGGGCCCAATCAATAAAATATGTTATTCAGTATTTGATGCTGGTTCTTTACTGTTTTGTGCATGATAAAGCGCCTAAGTTTATTGAAACTAGCATGTGTATAACATCACTGGCCCTTGCCAACAATTGCTAAAGCTTTGAATTAACTGAAAATAACGTCACTAACCTGAATTGATTTGGTTGCATAGGCTTGTCCTGTCTTGTTTGTGTTGTTGCAGGTTTCATAGCCGTATGAGGAAGACGATCAAAAGATTGCGATAACGAAAGACTCGACCCCCACGCAGGTCATGCATGTTCGTCTTGAAGAGAGATCGAATTCCCCAGTTGGTCGTAGCTTATCCAAGGGACATGCTCCAGCAAAGTCATTTATTCTCAGCAGAATTGACGATTCCAAGATCGTAAGGCTGTATTCAGACAGTATGGTGTCCCCCAGAAGGATTCCCTTATCTCGAGCAGAGTTGGTTCAGCCGCAGAAGATTAATATTTGTGAGCTGTATTCAGGCAGTTTACCTTTCCCCGCAGGGTCATTTACTCTCCCCTAGCGGGGTCAGCGGATTTTCCCCAAGAGAGTTGTCCCATCCCCAGTGGAGTTCTCTTTTCAGCAAGTGTTTTCCTCCCAGTGGAACTCGAAGATTAAGGCTCTCCCCGACAGAGTTGGTGTGGCGCATTGGCATCTATTTTGGCAAAATACCGTGTGATATCCGTTCACTTTCCAGCAGAAGTCCGATCATACCAGGCGCATCTGTTATTCTCCAGCAGAGTTACATTCCCCAGCAGGGTGTTACTTCAACGAGGTGCTTGGTTCAGGTTCCCAATTTCCCAGCTGGGTCGACGTCACTCTTCCAGCATTTATTTTGCTGGAATAATTCTCTAGCATCCGGCTATCCCCAGCGGAGTTGGCATTATCTTCAGCATTTATTTTGCTGAAGCAGTTTCTGTACCCAGCAGTTCGAGTCGGCATTCGCATTAGCATACAGTATCATGCTCGCATCCACCAAATGAAAAAAGCGTAACATTTCCATGTCGAATGGAGCATTGCATCATTGTCAAACACATGCATTTTGAAACATAAACCAGGTTGGCCAACCTTTTGTTTCTCTTGCAGGTAGAGAGCTCTTGCTCAGATGAATCACCAAACATTCAAGATCTCGACGTGAGACATTCAATGAAGCGTTAGCTTCGGCATTATTCCCCACAGAGTTATTTGTGAATTTCTCGTGTTTTCCCCGCCAGAGTGAGTAGGCAAAATTTCTCATCATTCCCAAGCAGAGTTGTTTGCCATCAAAGGGTTTCCCGAACCAGAATCCCAGAGGCCACCGCCGGTTACCAGAACAGGCTTCCGGTAGTTTGGTTTCCAAATATCCCCAGCAGAGTCCGCTTCAAAATCGCTGTCACGTCAGTGCTAAGAAGTTTTGTACCAATGGAGGGATGAGTCCTGACGAGGACGATTTTATTGACAGATTTTCTTCATGCTAAAAAAGTGGGGATCTTAACGTGGACAGATTGATTTCCTTAGTTTGGCGACATGTGCTAGTCCTAGCATGGACAGGTTCGATTTTTCAGAATTGTTGTTATGTGGAGTCCTGACGTGGACATTTCTTTCAGTTTGACGATATGTGTCAGTCCTAGCGTGGACGGATTTGATTTCTTGGTATTGATTGAAGGTGGGGTCCTGACGTGGACAAAAGTGGGTTACTCTTCGTGTTGGTGTCCTGACGTGGACAATTTATTTCCAGCAGATAGCTTTATTCGTGATGGTGAAATGTGCGTCCTGACGTGGACAAGTTTATAGTTCTTCGTGTCGTCAAGATGCGAGAGTCCTGACGTGGGCAAATTTATCCTGCCCCGCGTTGTGAGCAAAGTATGAGTCCTGACGTGGACAAGTCTCACTTCCCCAGCAAGTTGAAGACGTGCAAGTCCTAACGTGGACAGGTTCTATTATTTCATCAGAGGAAGATGTGAGTCCTGACGTGGACAAGTTATTTCCCCAGCGGGTCGAAGATGCCTGAGTCCTGACGTGGACAAATCAAGACAAAACATGGCTCCTTACGTGGAAGAGCGAGTTTATTCCTTACGTGGAAAGAGAGGTTTCAGTTCCTTACGTGGAAGAGCGAGTTTATTCCTTACGTGGAAAGATTGAGTCCTTACGTGGACGTATCAGATCGGTTTCCTTACGTGGAAAAAGAAGTATTCCTTACGTGGAAAGAGATGCATTCCTTACGTGGAAAAGAAATGATATTCCTTACGTGGAAAGATCGAGTCCTTACGTGGACATATCAAGATGTAGTCCTTACAGATCAAAGTTTGGTTCCTAACGTGGAGAGATTGAGTCCTTACGTGAACATATCAAGATGAGATTCCTTACGTGGAAAAAAGATGTAGTCCTTGCATGGACAGATCAAGAAAGATTTGATTCCTAACGTGGAAAGATGGGGGTTCCTTTCGTGGAAAGTTGAGTCCTAACGTGGACAGTGTTATTCCTTACGCGGAAAAATGAGTCCTAACGTGGACAATGGTTATTCCTGGCGTGGAAGAGTTTATTCCTAACGTGGACGATTTGTTTCTAATGAAGTGAAGACGAATTATCCCCAGCGGAGTTGCCGAGTTTTTTCGGGTTAACAGCAGGTGGAGTCCTAACGTGGACAGGTTTGGTTGAGATTTCTTTGTGTTGACGACACAGGCATCCTAACGTGGACAAAGTTTTATTCTTGCAATGATAGAAGCTTTTCAGGCTGATGAAATAATCCCCAAGCAGTGGTGCAGTTTATTTCTGCGGTTGGCAAATTTCCGGGTTCTTAGTATTCAACCGTCTCGTACCGCGAATGTCTGAAGGCTCCGGGCTCTTCACCCAGTCGGGTCCAAGTCGCTTGAATAGGGGCAGCTGTTGCACCCTAAAATTTGCTCAACCTTATTCACTTGGTTTATGTTTCAATATCATTAGCATTTGCATATAGAGTCATGTACATAGCCTAACCATCTGCATAAGATAAGCATAGCAAGTCATCCCACAGGGAACCAATCATTATTCTCATCTCTATGAGTCTATCAAGAGGTTATTATCCTGATTCAATCTCATTCAAGTCATCAGAAAAGAATTTGAAAGTTGGAGAAGTCAGTGGATCAAGCATTGAGTCTATCTCCTAACTGAGGGTATCTGAGGATCAACAAAGTAAGTTGTGGGCTGTGAATTGAGCATGGAGAGTATCTAGACATCATGGGAGACTTAGAAATTCATTTGGAGAAGGAGACAAGTCATCGGTGTGATCACAAGAATTGCAGTTGAAGACAGTAAATTAGGGTTTCATCTGGGGTCAACTTTAGGTCAACTCTAGGTCAATTGACTGATTGAAAGGCATTAAGGGCTAGTGGAGAGATGTGGGGTTCATCATTTGACATGTGGAGAAGGATATGGTGATATGATAAGAATAAATCAAGAGAAATCAAGGAGAAGAGGAGTTTCTAAATTAGGGTTTTTGTGTAAAATCCCCTAGTTTAGGTCAAATTTCCAAGCAAGATAAGTCAAGATTCAAGCTTCAAATGAATCCTTGGCCAACATGAAACTTGTAGAGGATCTCAAGACCTTTAATTTTAGTGATGGAAGACATCAAGGAGATTTATAGAACTCAAGTTATGGTCCTTGCAAGTTACAGGTCATCTGAGGTATCTAAAATTTTGTCTGTGAAAGTGACTTGACTTCCAAGCAATTTTTACCCCTCAAGGAGATTTCAAATGAATTTATGGTCAACATAATAGTTGTTCCTCATTGTCTTAGATTTCTAGAATGGTATAGTATGCCTTCATATGATTTGTGGAACTTTACTTATGGTCTTGGCAAGCAAAGGGTATTTTGGTCATCTAAGGATTACAGGTCATTTCAAGCCTATGCCCAAAACTCCTACAAGGAAGCTTCAAATGGAAAACTTTACAACATCAATCTTGTTCCAAATGACATTTTGAGTCTAGAAAAGTGACCATGATAGATTGGAAAGATTCATAGCACAAGGTTTCAAAATTGTTGGATTTAATGAATAAAAATGACCTAAAAAATGAGATTTTTCATATTTTGGCCAAATGAGGTGAAATTGTAGGTCATTTTGAATGGAAAGATCATTTTGAGAACATTGGCTAAAGTGGAATTTTGAGGTTAGTTCAAATTTTGAGAGTTATTCATGGTTACTTATCATGGAAGAAACATAAGCCAAATCCAAGGGAAATCACACATGGGAAGTTTCTCCAAGCTTCTAGGAGGTTCTAATGACATGTATATATTGAATGGAGAAGGTTCATGCAAGGGTTGGTGATCACATTTTCTTAAAAACACAAGTTTCACACACTTTCTCTCATTTGCAAAAGCTTCTCAAACTCTCTCAAACTATCATCAATTTCCACTATTCTTGATCTGTTCTTCATCATCATCATCCAAGGATCAGAATTCACACATTCATTTGGCAAATTGAAGGAGGAATCGTGCCATTCATCATCATCATTCAAAGTGCAAGAATCTTGGAATTAGGAGATTCAAAGCCTTGGAGCATCATTGGTTGCATACAGAACTCATCACCAAGTTCACTGATCAGTTTCCCATCATTTCAAGCATTGGATCAAGAGGATTCCATAGCTGTTTTCATCATCACACCAGGTTGGTAACTTCATTCGAATCGATTGATTTAGTGAGAATTATAGGGAATTGTTAGTATAGATCAGTTAGGATAAGTAAGATGATTGATTTTGGTAAGTTTGGATAAGTTTCATGGATGTTAATCATGGTGCACTAATTCTGTTAGAGATCATAACATCAAGAATAATGAAAGATAATCTTAGGTTAATTGCTCAGATTAATCAGCATGGAATGTAGATGAGTTTAGGGAAAGAATTGGTGAGCTTTGGAAAAGTTAATGACAGGTGTTAATGGTGGTTTACAACTGTTATTCTCTTCGAGTTGGTCTATTGAGTGAGTGTTAGGGAGAGTTATGGTTATGGCTGTGTACAGGGGAGTTTATAGAACAACTTTGCTTTTGGAATGGTGTGCTTTCATGGAGAGATGGGAGAGAACAGAGGAGGAGAAGTGCGTGCATGGTGAAGGAAGGTTCAGAAACCCTAGGGTTTCTAAGGTTGAAGACAACCTTCTGGTCGTTGGATCCTCGCTTTGACCTTGACCTGGCTCCCAAACCAACGGCCACGATTGAGCTAAAAATGGAGGGAAGTTTAAATGATGAAACGCCCCGTTTCATTTAAGTTTTCTGAATGGGCTTTGGACTCTCATGCTAATGACACCCCCAGATGAAGGCCCAATCCCAATTATGCCTGAATTAATTACTACCTGCACCGTTTATGTTTTTTAATTTTTGTTTAAATTCTGAGTGCAACTGGGCCTAGTGCCCTTTGCTATGCGCGCCCCCCACTTTTCAAGCCCATCAAGATTTGAACTGGGCGCCCTTGCTATTCAGACCCCCTGCCCCATTTATTTCTATTTTGTGATTTTCTTTTCTTTTATATTTTTCTCATCTTCAAAAAATCATAACAAATCATAAAATGCTTATTTTTCATTGGTTCTTTTTGCATTATTTTCTTAATTTGGTCAAGAAAATTATCATCCAAAAAAATTAATAGTTCCTTTTATTTTCATATTTTTGGCATATTTTCCTTTTAATTAGGTGTAAATAATATTTTGTTTAGTACATGAATTTGTTAATTTTTGTTCTAATAGTTGCTTTAATATTTTTTGTCCATTCTTTTTAAGTTGATTAATAGACATTGTTAGCTTGTATATACAATTTAGTTCCCATTTTTAGGACTTAATTTTAAGTGTTTAGTTTAGGTGTGAACAACATGAACAAAATTAGGGTTTAAGTGATGACTTAGGAGAATTGAATCATTTCCCTTAGGACTTAGAGATTGAATATTTTAGATATGGGGCTATAGGGACTATGGGTAGTTATTAGATCCCTTAGAAATCACTAGGATTCCCCTACTGCTATTAATACTATCTGTATTTGATTGATTGGTGTGGTGTGCCCTCTGGGGATTATTGTTGTCTGTATGGGTATTGGGATTGCTTGGGGATTGGGAGAGCTGGAGACTTGTGATGATGAAGCCATTGGAGATCCAGAGCTTGAAGACCAACTTCCAGAGTTGATGAGGAGATTCCTGCTAGCAGCTGTTGAGGAGATTAGGGTTTAGGAGCTAGGCAGAGCTCTAGAATAGAAAGCTTGATTCTCAAACATGGAAGGCCTTGACGGCCTCCATTCCTCTCTGTGATGCAGAGTCTCTCTAAGACACTCACCCCCTTCCTTTGGAAGGCTTGGTGCTACTGTCTAAGGGATAGAACTCTTGAGAGAAAATGTCTTATGTGTTAGTAGCAGTTGGTTTGCCACCCTTGATGGTCAACTAAGTGCTTAACACCCAATTCACTCTTGTGATTGATCCCTCAGCTTGGAGGATAGGACTTGAAGAAAAGCCCTTGTAGACTGAAGATTGATGACAAAGACCTTGCTTGAAGGCTGTGGAGATGGGGATTAATGCTGGCTGAAGCTTGTAGCTGTCTGGGGATGACTTGAAGATAGGTGTTGATGCAGAGCTGCTGTGGCTGTTTATTTTTCTAGTTGTATTGATTGGTTTTCTGTACTGTATTGTTTGCTGTTTAACTTGTTGGGCTGAAAGTGAAGTCTGTTCACTTTTGCCTATTGTTTTCTAGGTTCGAGGTTGAGTGGGACTCCCTTGCCTCGCTTGTATTGTTGCATCCATGCATTTTACCGCTTTACTGTATATATCTGCTATTGTTTCTATTTCCGTCTATTCCCTTAGGATCTCTGTTTCTCTCTGCGCAAGAGAGGAGCATGATAGACTTTAGGTCTTAACCCATGAATGATAACATTAGGTTAGTCTGATTCCCTTCGCAACCGTAGGTGAGAGTTCTGTCTCTTCTTTCTAAAAAAAACAAACAGAAAAACACAATAAAGATTTCAAACACAATAAAAGACACTTCTTCCGTAAAAGAATGTGAACTCATCAAGACGTCATTTTTGTCCGCTTGGACTGCTAATCAGAAAAACCTTTTTCAGAAGTAATAAAATCAACCAAGACAGACTTGTGTCGTACGTGGCCCGAACTACGTTTGCTCTGATCTTTCATGCTGTATGAAAGTACGTAGGCATAGGATGCCGTATCCTAGCGAGCAACCTTCCCCTCCTTTCCCGTAGGTAGGCGAACTACGTTGACTCTGATTTCTCGTTCCAGACGGGAATACGTAGGCATAAAGTGCGATACTTTGCCGAGTCATTTTCTTTTCTTTTAACCCTCAACCTGTAGTGTAGATAGAATAATAATCCATACCCGAAAATAAGCGTGGATCCCGTCGAGTACGACGGACGTGAGGGGTGCTAATACCTTCCCCTTGCGTAACCGACTCCCGAATCCAGGTTTTGGTTGCGATGACCATACCTTTCCCGTCTTTGCGGTAGGTTTACTCTGAGCGTTTCCTTTCCCTCCCGTGGGATAAATAACGCACGGTGGCGACTCTTCTGTTCATCTGGCGCCGATTTTCGCAGTAGCGACACAGGACAACATCGTCTTTTTCTGTTTTATTCATCCAATGATTAATTGCTTGGTTCAATTATGTTAATCCTATGTGATATGAATAGTTTGTGTACTATTGTGATGAGCTGTGGGTAGCCTTTGGGCGTGAATCCTAGATTGTGATATGTGTATTGTTTGAATTGATTAGGGATACATGAGAACATATTAGTGAATATGTGTGTATTGTCTAATAAGTACGTAATTGCATATTGTTGTATGCAAATGTATGTGATGCATGGGAACATATCGTGGATATGTGTGCATTGTTTTGATGAATGTGATGACGGTATTGAATGTGAATGCCTTAAATTGTTATGAATATGTTGTGTGTGCAATCATGTTGTAATTCTTGAAGGGATGGATTATTTGAATGCATGAGATTAAGACACGGGATCGGTCTTAAGTGCATTTTGTTGGTTGATTGCATATGCATCATTTAGTCAAGAGGCAATGTTGCTAGTTTCGTGGAGACTAGTGGCTTGTCCCAAACCTAGAAGGATGGGTTTGAAGCCTAGGGGACGGGCTTTGTTGTTATCGGTCTAGAAGGGTGGACCCGGTTTAAGTGTAAAAACCGAAAAATGATAACAAGTGTTGGTACCACATAGCATTGAGTTGCATTGAGCCGTGATTGAGTCACATAACATGGATGTCCTGGTTATATGAATATGCTTGATTGTGAATTATGGAGTTGAGGATATGGATGTATGTAGGATGAAATATACTTGTTGAATATCCATGAATGGTTTGTGTATATGTATGATGATGCATATGATATGAAAATGAATTGTGGTGAGAAATGTGGATTATACGTAATTGTTACTTGTATATATATAATCTTATGCATTGATTATTATGGTAATATTTCTCACCCTTCTGCTGTTTTATAATGCTCTATGAGGCATTGCAGATTAGGTTGCGGGAGGTTTCTTTTGCGAAGTATAGCTTCATTCTTTTGAGTCGGACTGCTCTGATTATGTAACACCGGGTAGTTAGGCTTGTATAACATTCTTTTATGATACATTTGTGATGTGTCAGTTGATGATGTTTTGAAACATGAATGATTGATGAACAACTGGATAACATGTATTTATGTGATCAAATGTTTTGAGGTAGTTCAGATGTTTTATTCTTCCGCTTTAATTTTAAATATTGAGACGTGCGTTTAAGGACTAAGTTCCTCTACTTTGAAAACTATCCCACTGTTGCATATTTTTATAGAGCAGGTGTCGAGTGTTTTATTGGTAATGATGTGACATACTTCTTCTATACTATTTATTAAATCGTACTCTGATGAATTTTGAAATGTGCATAAATGTTTATTTGTTTTATTTGGGGGTATAGAAGGGGGTGTTACATTAAGTGGTATCAAAGCAGGTCGGTCCGTCCGGCCAAGTTGTTAGTGTGTTGTTTTCCGTGTATATTGATATATGTGTGTGTTACCCTATCGATATTGGTGTTCTTACGTGGTTCTATTGTTGGAATTCAGTAAGATGGTTGCAGGTAGGAATGACGGAGCAATTGCGGAGGCTTTGACGAGATTGGCTGGGGCAATTGGACAGAATCCTCAAGCCAACGTGAATGGGGGGAATAATGCTGACGATGAATTCCGTGCTTTGGGAAGGTTCCAAAGGAATAATCCACCGACGTTCAAGGGAACCCATGAGCCTGACAAAGCACAAATGTGGTTGAAAGCTATTGAGAAGATTTTTCGGGTTATGAATTGTTCGGATGCACAGAAGGTGCAGTTCGGAACTCATATGCTCGAAGAGGAAGCCGAGGACTGGTGGGGTAATACTCGCCAAAGATTTGAAGAGGATGAGATTGTGATTACTTGGAATATTTTTAGAGAGACATTTCTGGAGAAGTATTTTCCAGAAGATGTGCGCGAAAAGAAAGAGATTGAATTCCTTGAGCTGAAGCAAGGTAATTCGACGGTAGCTGAGTATGCGGCAAGATTTGAGGGTTGATCAAGTTTTGTCCTCACTACAACACTATTAATGCTGAGAGATCTAAATGTCTCAAATTTGTGAATGGTTTGAGGCCTGAGATCAAGCAAGCTATTGGTTATCAGGAAATCCATCGATTTTCTGAGTTGGTAAACAAAAGTAGGATTTATGATGAGGATAGTAGGGCTCGGTCTAGCCACTATAAGAGCCTAAGTGATAAGAAAGGAAAGAGCCAATTCAGAGGAAAACCTTACGTGACTCCTGTTGAAAAGGGGAAACAAAGGGTTGGTTTCGGTAAGAAACCAAGTGGGGGAGTTTCTACTCCGGTGAGGTGTTATAGGTGCGGTGAAGAGGGACACCGAACTCTGGAATGCAAAAGTGTTGAGAAGACGTGTTTCAAGTGTGGCAAGCCAGACCACAAGGCTCTTGAGTGTAGAAGCGGTACGGGTGTGACTTGCTACAATTGTGGTGAGCAAGGGCACATTAGTACCAAATGTGATAAGCCGAAGAAGAATCAAGGGAGTGGAAAAGTGTTTGCTCTATCTGGATCTGCGACTGCTAGTGATGATCGCTTGATCAGAGGTACGTGTTTTATTAATGGTATGCCTTTGAACGCTATAATTGATACTGGAGCTACGCATTCTTTTATTTCTCTGGAGTGTGTTAGAAGGTTGAATCTTGAAATGTCTGTTATTGGTGGTGGCATGGTTATTGATACTCCTGCTATGGGTTCGGTAACTACAGCGTATGTGTGTTTGAATTGCCCTTTGAATATTTTCGGTAGAACTTTGGGGTTGATTTAGTGTGTCTTCACTTAGATCAACTTGATATCATTCTGGGAATTAATTGGTTAAAATTCAATCGTGTTCATATTAACTGTTTTGATAAAACGGTTATTTTTCCTGAACCGGGCGATGAAGGGAATTTGTTTATGACTGCTAAGCAAGTGAAAGAATCAGTGCGAGATGGTGCAAGGGTATTTATGTTGATGGCAACTTTGAGTATTGGTAAAAGTGAGGCAATTGATGTCTTACCAGTTGTCCGTGATTTTCCGGAAGTTTTTCCTGATGAGATAAGGGATTTACCGCCGGAACGAGAAGTGGAGTTTTTGATTGACCTGATTCCTGGAACCAGTCCGATATCGATGGCTCCATATCGTATGTCCGCATCGGAATTGAAAGAGTTGAAGAGTCAACTTGAAGATTTGCTTGAGAAGAGGTTTATTCGTCCGAGTGTGTCACCGTGGGGTGCACCGGTGTTGTTGGTTAAGAAGAAAGAAGGTTCTATGAGACTCTGTGTGGATTACAGACAGTTGAACAAGGTGACTATCAAGAACAAGTATCCACTTCCAAGGATTGATGATCTGATGGATCAGTTGGTTGGTGCAAGTGTGTTCAGTAAAATAGATTTGAGGTCTGGGTATCATCAGATTCATGTGAAAGCTGAGGATATTCAGAAGACTGCTTTTAGAACGAGGTATAGACACTATGAGTATTCTGCAATGCCATTTGGTGTGACTAATGCACCAGGTGTATTTATGGAGTACATGAATAGGATTTTCCATCCTTATTTGGACAAGTTCGTTGTGGTGTTTATTGATGACATTCTGGTCTACTCGAAGAATGAAGAGGAGCATGCCGAACATTTGAAGATTGTGTTGTCTGTGTTGAAAGAGAAGCAGTTGTATGCGAAACTTTCTAAGTGTGAATTTTGGTTGAAAGAAGTGAGTTTCCTTGGTCATGTGATTTCAAGTGAAGGTATTGCGGTTGATCCATCGAAGGTTGAAGCGGTATCGCAATGGGAGACTCCGAAATCAGTTTTTGAGATTAGAAGTTTTCTTGGTTTAGCGGTTTATTATCGTAAGTTTATTGAAGGATTTTCTAAGTTATCATTGTTGCACCCTAAAATTTGCTCAACCTATTTCACCTGATTTATGTTTTAATTGCATTATCATTTGCATCTTAAATCATGTACATAATCTAATCATTTGCATATCATCACATAACAAGTCATATAACAAGGGATCAAGTGCCATTCTTATCTAAAGAAGCACATCAAGGTTTTGTATTCAAGCTTAAGACCATCCAAGTCATCAAGAAATGTTGAAGCTTTTGAGAAGTTTGAGGGTCAACCAGTGGACTTCTCTCCTAATTTGAGGTGTATTAAGGGTCATCAATGGGGGTAGGAGCTATGAATTGAGGGTATGGAATGTGTACAAAACTTATGATATGTCTAGAGGGTCATATTGAAGATGACACAAGTCATTCATTCAAGTACAAGAGCCACAGTTGAAGTGCAGTCAACTAGGGTTTCATCTGGGTCAACCCTAGGTCAACTGAATGATTGAAGAGCATCAAGGCTTAATTGGAGGTTGTGAGATTCATGAATTGATGTGTTGATACATGTGTGGTGTTGTGCCAAGGATAAATAAAAGAGAATCAAGAGTAGGAGGAGTTGCCAAATTAGGGTTTCAGTGTAAAATCCCCTAATCTAGGCCTAACTTCCAAGCCAGATAAGTCAAAATTCACGTTTCAAATGGATTCTTGGTCGACATGAAACTTATAGAGCTTCTCAATAGATTTAATTTGAGTACTAGAATTCTTCAAGAAGATTTGTAGAACTCAAGTTATGGTTGTTGCAAGTTATGGGTCATCAGAGGACACTGAAATTTATCTGTGAAAGTCACTTGACTTCCAAGAAACTTTTCCCCATGAAGGAATTTTCAAATGGATTCTTGGCCAACATAAGAATTGTAGGGCTTGATCTTAGCTTTAATTTGAGTACTAGAAGTCCTCAAGAGGATTTGTAGAACTCAAGTTATGATCTTGGCAATCCAGGGGTATTTTGGGTATTGATGATTATAGGTCATTTTCCAACATAGGTCAAAATCTCCATCTTCCACTCCTCAAATGAAAAAATTTTCAACATGAGATGTGCTCAAAATGATGTTTTTGGGCTATGAAAGAAGTCATGAGAGCTTTGAAGGGCTTGTATCACAAAATTACAAAAATGGCCTAAAATAAGGGTGAATTTTAAATGAATCAAGGGTGAAAATTGGGATTTTGAGCTATGGGTCCAAACCTAGCCATATGACATATCAAATTGATTGGAAAACACATTTTGAAAACAATGACATTGCCACATTTTTGAGTTGAGGGATAATTCAATGACTTCCTTTGTAAAGTGGTTACTTACATCATAAGTAACAAATGCAAAACCATTCTTCAAAGCATAACCAAGGCTCTAATGAATCCTAACACATTCAATATGTCATGTGGTGAGAATTTGGATCAGAATGAGGTGCAAATACAAGCCTAGAACTTAGCTGCCATGTGTGAATTTCTCATGACATTTTCAAGAGCAAGAGATGTTGAACTTCTCATTAGAGCTTTCCAGAAGTTTCTAGAGCTTTCATTCATGTTCTATATAAGATTTAGAAGTGATCTAAGGCATTGGTTGGTGCAGATTGAGAGAGATTGGAAAGATTGAACATTGAGTTTTCCATTTGCAAAACAGAATCGGTTACACCAATTTGCTCCATTTCAATCCAAATTTGTGCACTCAGAAGCTTGATCATGTGTTGGTGATTGATTCCAGATAGATTTCTGATCAAGAACACTAAGGAATCGTGAGAGAGCATTTTGAATTCATCCCTTGCAAGTCAGAATCGGATTCTGCAATTCAAGAAGATTCAGTCCAATTGATGCATACAAAAGCTTGGTAATTGATCATAGAACGTGTCTGGAAGATCTTGGAGCTTGATTTGAAGGTTTGCTTGCTCTGTTCATCCAAGATTTGCAGGTATGTAAACTTCCTTCCATGGCTCGATTCATGTAGAATTGCTAGGTTTTAAATGGTTAGATTCATAATAGATGATGGCTAGGATGTTTCTGGATTGGTTTGGAGTTGATTGGTGACAATTAAGTGTGATGCCTAATTTCTGTTTGGATACGGTTATGCATGATCTCAAGGTTTCAAATCAAAATAGATAGCTCATGATGATCACTGAAAGATGGTGATCATTTCTATGGATTCAAATTTGCAAATGGTGAGGATTGAAAATATGAAACCTTTTAAGTTTTGATTCGTGTTTAGATTTCCATTGAGAGTTGAATGAAATGAATGGGATATTCGTGATCCTGGTAATTTTCTGAGTGAGATTCATATAAGGATTATGATTTTTGGTTGGCTGTGATCGCTTGCTCGCCGGAGAAGACAACCGGAAGTCTTCTCCGGCCACCTGGATAGGGTTCCCTCCATCAGAGGTTTGAATGGGGACGATGAACCACGTGCGTTGGATCTTGCTTGGACCTTGACTATTTCAGCTCATCCCACGGCCACGTTTTGTTTTTGATTTGGCTGACTTTGGCTGCTAAGCGCAACATTTCATTTATCCAGTCAGCTGGTGACTGGATCCCCACGTGGACGCGCCCTCAGCTCTCAGATGCGCTTACCAGTCCATGGATCCAATGGCTCCCATTTATTTCAGCTTTTTATTTTCTTTTTTCATTTTAAATTCATTTTAGTTTTATTTTTAATCCATTTGATTTCTAAAAATCATAATAAATCCAATATTGATCCAAAAAATATTTTAAAAATACCTCTATGATCCTGGATTTATTTGTGATTTTATGAAACTAATAAATCTCATTTTCACACATTTTTTCAATTTAATTTGATTTTCTCCATTTTATTAATTTCTTTAATTTTGTACATTTGCTCAATGATTTTTTTGGATTTTCTTGTCATCAATTGGTGAATTTTGTTGAGTTGATTCTTGTTGGACTGATTAGATTAGAGGTACATGCTCCCTTAGAGATTTTTCTCATATTTTTATGATGAAATTTAGGTTAGTTTTGAGTAATGAACTTTAGGGTGCTAGGATTAGGGTTTTACAACACTTAGGTGTAGTTTAGGGCATAGTTTGGATACTTAGGGTTTGATTTAGGCCTTGGGGTTTATTTGGGATATAGGGTATATAGCTAGGTTCCCTTAGAAATTTAATTAGGATTTTATGATGAGTATGGCTATTTTACTTGATTTTTGCAAATTGGGGGATGTTTGTGTGTTTCCCTTTTGGGCTTTTGGTTTGCTTGTGGGGTTTGGGTCATTTCATTTGGGTGTTGGGCTTGGGTTTGGTTTGTTGGAGCTAATGAAGACTTGGAGGATGATTGGGGGCAAAGGATGGAGCTTGGAGCATGAAGATTCTTATCCTTGAAGGTTGCTTTTGAAGACTTAGAAGATAGGAGATATAGGGAGAGCTTTAGAGTAGACTGATTTCTTCTGTCAAACATAGAGAGCTTCTTGTGCCTCTATTCCATCCTATGACACAAGGTCCCCCAAAGAAGTTCCATCTCTCCTTAGGAGGGATGTAGAGCAGGCTTTGGTTGGGTAGAACTTTGAGGATACCTTCACTTGCTATGCTAAGATCTTAGTGATTTCCCTGGGTTATCATTAAGCTTCTTAACATTCCCACTCCATCTATCATTAGTTGATCTTCTCCTGAGTGGTGGCATTGGAAAAGGGAACCTATTGGAGAATGAAGTGTATTGAAGAGTGGTAAAGATGAAGCCTGTGCCTGTCAAAGCTGGGTATCTGTTGAAGACTAGGGTTTTGCTGCTATTTGAAGCTGTCTATTTGGTGGGGTTCATGGCTTGCCAGAGCTTGGAGTTTTTCTGGAGATAGGGGCTTATCTAAAGCTTGAAGATGGTTGAAGATTGAAGATGGGGTCTTACTTGAAAGGGTTATTGTCAACTTTTTTGCTGGTAATCAACTGTAGCTGTCAAAGCTGTTGATGTTTGAGCTGCTTACTGTAGGAGCTGGTGTTGCTGTCAGAGCTGGTGTTGGGTTTTGTTTCTTTTTCTGTATTGTTTGTTGGCTTGTTCAGCTTGCCCCTTAGGTTTGAAGTGAAGTTGTTTCACTTTGCCTATTGTTTTCCCAGGTTCGAGGTTGAGTGGGACTCCCTTTGCCTCGCTTGTATTGCTGCATCTCATGCATATTTACTGTTTACTGTATATATCTATTTCTTTTCCGTTTATCCCCTAGGATCTTTGATTTCCTCTGTGCAGGAGGGAATTATGACAGACATTAGGTTGTAATCCATGCATGATAACATTAGGGTAGTTTTGATTCCCGTTTCAAACCCTAGGTTTTTAGAGTTCTTTCTCTTCCATCTCAAAACAATTCAAAACACAGTAATAAGGATAATCGATGTCGTATGCTACGAGCCTTAAGCTATTTGAGAGAGGGTTGCTGGAGGGCCACTCTTCAGTAATCTGATTGTTTAGTGTGTTACCCTTAAGGTGACATACGACGTAGTCACTCTCAAATCATAGTCTCTAGTGCGTCAGAGATTGCGAACATCATATAAAACAGTTCTTGCGTAAAAGACTGAAAACAAACATCAAAGTGTCATTTTTGTCCGCTTGGACTCTTAATCAAGAAAATCTTTTCAGAAGGATCTAAAAACAATCAGACAAATCCGTGTCGTCCGTAGCCCGAACTACGTTTGCTCTGATCTTTCATGTTGTATGAAAGTACATAGGCATAGGATGCTGTATCCTAGCGAGCAACCTTCCCCTCCTTTCCCGTAGGTAGGCGAACTACGTTGACTCTGATTTCTCGTTCCAGACGGGAATACGTAGGCATAAAGTGTGATACTTTGCCGAGTCATTTTATTTTCTTTTAACCCCAGACCTTTAGAATAGATAGAATAACAATCTGTACCTAGAAAACAAGTGTGGATCCCGTCAAGTACGACGGACGTGAGGGGTGCTAATACCTTCCCCTTGCGTAACCGACTCCCGAATCCAGGATTTGGTTGCGACGACCATTCCTTTCCCGTCTTTGCGTTAGGTTTACTTTGAGCGTTTCCTTTCCCTCTCTTGGGATAAATAACGCACGGTGGCGACTCTTCTGTCATAGCCGGCGCCGATTTACGCAGTAGCGACAATCATTATCGTTGACGCAATTGACTAGGAAGGGTCAAGCTTTTGTTTGGGATGCCAAGTGTGAAGAGAGTTTTCAGGAACTTAAGAGAAGATTGACGTCAGCCCCTGTTCTGATTTTGCCAAATCCGGAAGAGCCGTTTGTTGTGTATTGTGATGCTTCTTTGATGGGCTTAGGAGGTGTGTTGATGCAGAATAATCAAGTTGTAGCCTATGCTTCGAGGCAACTCAAAGTGCATGAGAAGAATTATCCGACGCATGACTTAGAGTTGGTCGTCGTTGTGTTTGTGCTTAAACTTTGGAGGCATTATTTGTTTGGTGCGAGATTTGAAGTGTTTAGTGATCACAAGAGTTTGAAGTATCTCTTTGATCAAAAGGAATTGAATGCTAGGCAAAGAAGGTGGTTAGAGCTTTTGAAGGATTATGATTTTGGGTTGAATTACCATCCGGGTAAAGCGAATGTGGTAGCGGATGCGTTGAGTCGGAAATTGTTGCACATGTCGATGATAATGGTGAAAGAGTTGGAATTGATTGAGCAATTTCGTGATTTGAGTTTGGTGTGTGAGGAGACTTTGTATGGGGTTAAGCTTGGAATGTTGAAGCTTACGAGTGGTATTCTGGATGAAATTCGAGAAGGACAGAAATCCGATTTGAGTTTAGTTGACCGGTTGACTTTGATCAATCAAGGCCAAGGTGGTGATTTTCGGATTGATGAGATTGGCATTATGAGGTGTCGGGATAGAGTTTGTGTCCCGGATCTTGATGAACTGAAAAAGAGTATTCTTGAGGAAGGACATCGTAGCGGATTGAGTATTCATCCGGGTGCTACTAAGATGTATCAAGATTTGAGGAAAATATTTTGGTGGCCTCGTATGAAGAAGCATATTGCCGAATTTGTGTATTCTTGTTTGACTTGCCAGAAGTCGAAGATTGAGCATCAGAAACCGTCGGGTTTGATGCAACCGTTGTTTATTCCTGAGTGGAAATGGGATAGCATTTCTATGGACTTTGTGTCTGGATTACCTAGGACGCCGGGTAATTTTGAAGCTATTTGGGTTATTGAGGATAAATTGACTAAATCTGCTCACTTTATTCCTATGCGAATAGATTATCCGTTGGACAAATTGGCAAAGCTATACATCGAGAGGATTGTCAGTTTGTATGGTATTCCATCTAGTATTGTGTCGGATAGGGATCTGAGGTTTACTTCGAGATTTTGGGAGAGCTTGCAAAATGCTTTGGGTACGAAGTTGCGTTTGAGTTCAGCTTATCATCCTCAGACTGATGGTCAGACTGAGAGAACTATTCAATCACTTGAGGATCTTTTGAGAGCTTGTGAATTGGAGAAAGGAGGATCTTGGGATA
This sequence comes from Lathyrus sativus, assembly GCA_963859935.3. Taxonomy (NCBI): domain Eukaryota; kingdom Viridiplantae; phylum Streptophyta; class Magnoliopsida; order Fabales; family Fabaceae; genus Lathyrus; species Lathyrus sativus. Next base: position 280,030,701 of record OZ012740.1, on the reverse strand, counting down.
GCTACTTGCCTTTGATTGAATTTACTTACAACAACAGTTTTCATTCGAGCATTGGTATGGCGCCGTTCGAAGCATTGTATGGTAGGCGGTGTAGGACGCCACTGTGTTGGTATGAGTCCGGAGAGAGTTCTGTAGTTGGACCCGAGATAGTTTAGCAGACTACGGACAAGATTAAGATGATTAAAGAAAAGATGAGGATTTCTCAAAGTCTTCAGAAGAGTTATCATGACAAGAGGAGGAAGGCACTTGAATTTCAAGAGGGAGATCATGTGTTTCTTCGGGTTACTCCAATGACTGGTGTTGGTAGGGCATTGAAGTCGCGTAAGTTGACGCCACGTTTCATTGGTCCTTATCAGATTTTGCAGAGGATAGGAGAAGTGGCCTATCGTGTGGCCTTACCGTCGTCGCACGCTAATCTCCATGATGTGTTCCATGTATCTCAGTTGAGGAAATACATTGCGGATCCGTCTCATGTAGTCCAAGCAGATGATGTGCAAGTGAGAGATAACCTAACTATGGAGGCATCACCTATGCGGATAGAAGATCGGAAGTTGAAGCAACTTCGAGGCAAAGAGATTTCTTTGGTGAAGGTCGCTTGGGGAGGACCGGTTGGTGGAAATGTGACTTAGGAACTGGAGAGCCAAATGAGGGAGTCTTATTCAGAACTGTTTGAACCAGGTAACATTTTCGAGGACGAAAATTCCTAAAGTGGGGGAGGGTTGTAACAGCTCAAATTTCATTAATTAATTAATTATGTTAATTAATTGATTCATTGGAATTAATCTTAATGATTTGGATTAATTGGATTTATTTGGTAGATAATTGAAGAGAGAAATGGGAAGGAAAGAAAATAATAGAAGTATATAAGGGATAAGTGGAAAGAATTGGATAGAAAGAAAATAGAAGAGAAAGAATAGAGAAAGAGGAGAAAAGTGAAGAGAAGAGGGAAACTTGGAGAAATCATCAAGAATCAACTTCAAGCTTCAATCCAATCAAGGTAAGGGTGAGAAACATTATTATCTAGTCAATGTATGCGGTTATGTATGTGTGGGTTGGGTTTTGTTGTGAGCTTCCACCATTTTTCAAGCTAGGGAAAAATGGATTTAATCGGTAGAATCGTAGTTTACTCGGTTAGAAACTGAAAATAATGCTGTAGAATAGTCGGGTGATGTGGGATTAAGATTACTAGAACTGGTTCGGTGAGAATCGGTCGATTTTTGGAGGGTAGAAGTTTTGGGACAAAATAAGGGTTCTGATATCGCAGGTTCGCTGGCTCTCGCCAGGCGAGTAAAGGCGAAGCTTCACTGGGCGAAGCCCAGCGAATAGTTGGCGAATAATTCAAGAAAACTCCCAGTGGTCTTCGCTGGCAAGTTTTCCAGGCGAAGGTGACTGACGAAGGTTCGCTAGGCAAGTACATCAGCGAAGGGTAGCGGAGCAAGTCAGTAGCTACTGACTTTGTTCGCTGGCGAGTTCGCCGGGCGAAGGTCCCGGCGAGCATTCGCCAATGGCTTCGCAAGGCGAAGGGTGGCGAGCAGGACAACATCGTCTTTTTCTGTTTTATTCATCCAATGATTAATTGCTTGGTTCAATTATGTTAATCCTATGTGATATGAATAGTTTGTGTACTATTGTGATGAGCTGTGGGTAGCCTTTGGGCTTGAATCCTAGATTGTGATATGTGTATTGTTTGAATTGATTAGGGATACATGAGAACATATTAGTGAATATGTGTGTATTGTCTAATAAGTACGTAATTGCATATTGTTGTATGCTAATGTATGTGATGCATGGGAACATATCGTGGATATGTGTGCATTGTTTTGATGAATGTGATGATGGTATTGAATGTGAATGCCTTGAATTGTTATGAATATGTTGTGTGTGCAATCATGTTGTAATTCTTGAAGGGATGAATTATTTGAATGCCTGAGATTAAGACACGGGATCGGTCTTAAGCGCATTTTGTTGGTTGATTGCATATGCATCATTTAGTCAAGAGGCAATGTTGCTAGTTTCATGGAGACTAGTGGCTTGTCCCAAACCTAGAAGGGTGGGTTTGAAGCCTAGGGGACGGGCTTTGTTGTTATCGGTCTAGAAGGGTGGACCCGGTTTAAGTGTAAAAACCGAAAAATGATGACAAGTGTTGGTACCACATAGCATTGAGTTGTATTGAGCCGTGATTGAGTCACATAACATGGATGTCCTGGTTATATGAATATGCTTGATTGTGAATTATGGAGTTGAGGATATGGATGTATGTAGGATGAAATATACTTGTTGAATATCCATGAATGGTTTGTCTATATGTATGATGATGCATATGATAATGAAAATGAATTGTGGTGAGAAATGTAGATTATACGTAATTGTTACCTGTATATATATAATCTTATGCATTGACATTATCCAGAATCAATTGTTATTGGTATATCCTGATTTGGTCGTCACCAGTCCCCTCTAAGCCCAGTAGTTACTGACATTGCTCGAAAGCTAATCGTTACAAGTTGATTGTTACCAACTTCCCCAGCCGAATTTCTGTGTTATATCAATATTATTTGGGAATTCCCAATTAAGATTGGAACTTCAATTTGGTTGTCACCATATCCCCAGAAAGTCTAGTGGTATTTAGCACTTTTTAGAAACCGAACTTTGGATTGGTCATCACCATATCCCCAGTAAGTCTAGTGGAAACTAGCACTGTTTGAAGCTATTTGTTATTCTGGTAGCACCAGTCTCACCAGTTGAAGATTTTGCTTTTCCAGTCGAATCTCAAAGATTTAGTGGGTACTAACTTCCCCGGCACACCCGGTCTTGATTCTAACCTTTTCCTAAAGATCCCGTTTGAACTCTTCGTTATAGGAAATTTTCTCTTCTGGTTATCCCCAGTGAGATTCGTGTCTTCGCTCCGTCTTTTCCCCGGTGAAGTTTTGCTTCCCCAGTGATTTTGTTCCCCAGCAAAGTTTTCCCCATTGGGTTTCTTTCCCCAGTGTGGTTTGCATTTATTTTCTTTCGTTTCCCTAGTGAAGAATTGTTATCTTCCCCGGTGGGCTTCCTCATCTGGTTATCCCCAGTGAGGTTCGTATCTCCTTTCCCCAATAAAGATGTGTCTTCCTTGGTGGAATTTGTGTCCCCTGCGTGAAAGATTTCCTTGAACAAGCATCTTTAGTCATGTATGAACTATCTTTCTTACTTGGTCTTGAATCTTTCCCCAGTGTGTTGGGCCCCTCGTGAGTGGTTATTCGTTGTATTGCCATTCTTCTATCTTTGCTCGTGTGTCTGCATCTGTCTTGCATTCAAGCATCATATAACGTCATTTAGATTCATGGCATATTTGCATTCGTCCTTTTGCATACCATCAAATCTAAGGGACAAAATTTCTGGTTTGCTATATTTAAATAAAACCACTATGATTCTATGAGGATTGTCATCTCTCATTGCCATCTAGTGAAGATATTTAAATAGGGGAAACTGTTGCACCCCAAATTTTGACCCCTTAAATCCTCATCATCATTTTAGGATCATATTTATTTGATTAACTAAACTTAACCTATTTCCAATTTATCTTTGTCCAGATACAGATGAATTAGGGATCCGTACCGTCAAAATCGAGGTTTCGAGGGTTTGATCAATCAACGTTTTGGATTGATTCAACTTCAAAAAAGATCAAGGATACTACATTGGATCAATTATGAATTCAATTTGAGGTGGTCACCCGGGAATTGAGAACAGTGCACTTCAAGATACCCGATTAGGGTTTTCGATTAGAAAAAGTCAACTGTAGTTTGACTTTTGATTTAAAGAGTGTTTCAATGGTGGGATCAAGTTCCATTAAGCTCCTATGGCTTAGTAAAGTCCATCCAAAGAGTTTCAAGTCCTCAGAATGTCCGGATCATTGACAGTCGACTCGTTAGTCACGATTTATCGAACGGTTGACCCAAAAGTCAACTCTTCAACAATAAGGAATTTGACTTCAAGATGTGAATAAAAAATGTTCCTTATGTCATATTACATCTCCCCATAAAATTTCATGACCATTGGATCAAGGGTTAAGAAGTAATTGCAAAAATCAGGAATTAGGGTTTCAAAAGGGGCAAGACCATAACTCCTCAACCACACATCAAAATGAAGTGGTTCAAAGCTCATCGGAAATATCTTGGCAAATCCTACAAAATCCTCAAAGTGGTCCATGATCAAAAAATGCATAGATTTGGAGTTATGACAAGATTCATTTTAAGAAGGGAAATAATTTAGAAAAATTCTAAGTTATTTAGCCTTTTTAAGTGATTTTTTCAGCAACATGGAAGCGTTTTTCAACCTAGTTCCATCTAGAATTTGGAAATCTCCAAAACATGAAAGTTGTAGAGCTACTTAAGGGCTTTCTAAATTGTGGTAGAACTCCTCAATAGCACTTATGAGCAGAAAGTTATGAACCATGGAAGTTAGGGCTGTCAACACTTGAGATCACCAATCCAACACTTCTCAAAATTCAGATTTTCACAACTTGGACTATCCTTGACCCTTGGATCATGATTCAATCTGATATTTAGATGTGTGGATGAAGGAAAATGCAGAAAAATGAGAGGTTTGAAGAGAGAGGCAAGTTGTAAGCATTGTGTATTAAAATAATCAAATGTGTGTAAGAGGAAAGAGAAACTTTTTCACTCAAGGACTGTTACAGCTGCACTCTACACTCTAAGTTCACCTCAGTCACTTCATTTCCATCATTTCATTTAATTTTTTGATCTTCTTTGAGTTATGGAACTGATAGGAGAAGATATTGGCAAGATTTTTCAAAGAACCTCATGAAACTCCCTCCAAAAGTGGTAAAATACAAAGCTGCCCTCATTCTTGTTTTCACTATAAATAGAGGCCTCTTCATTGATGTTAGAGACACCAGAGCAATCTCCAAACCAATAGAAACAATAGCTTTCAATTCCCTTTCATTTCCTCAAGAATCTCAATTTTCAAAACTTCCATTTTTCACTAAAAAGCTGTCTTGAGCAAAACTCTGCTCAAGCTCAGTTCTACCATTTCCAAGTCACTCAAAACCATCTACACAATCCATAAACATTGTGTAGAAGGTGTCCATACATTCAAACCACCCAAAAATCTCATTTTCACAAAAGTCAACCTTCACACCTTAGTAGTTTGACTTTCTTGCACTTTGAAAGCCAAATCTTCACTTGAGGCATTTCCTACCATTCTAACACTCCCAACACCTCATATATATCATATCTCAACTGTCCAAACTCACAAAAACCAGCTAGGAGGTATATAACTCTAATTGTCTTGAAAAGTGGTTTATTGCTTCAAGAGGAAGCAAGCTTCAAATCCTTGCCAAAGAAGAGGATCTCTGGGTTTCTCAGCTTCTTAGCTTGCTTAAGACTTGTCTACAAGAGGTATGTGATATGCAAACTCCTTATTGATCATACATTGTCATGTTTTATAATTTTGAGGTGCTTGTTGTAAGATATAACCATTGTTGTCACATACTAGTTCTTTGTCAAGAACTTAGGTTTTATAGCTATGTTACTTGTTTTTGATAATGTATTTTCATTTATAAATGACATATTGATGATGTGTTACTAAGATTGTACTTTGATATCATGAATACCTTGTTTTTGTAGTTTTGGTCTATATGGTAGTTTTAGGAATCCAACATTGAAATGTGGTATGCTTGCCCTAGATGCCTTAGCTTTGGTTCACTAGTGATATTTGGATAACGTGTAAGTTATTCATAGGATCCCCCTGCCCTTGATCATGTTTGAATCAAATGTGGCTCTTGTTCTCACACTTATGATATTTTGTGTCATCTTGCTTATCACTACCATGAGTTGTGCATTGGACTGTTTGTGCTTACTATTTTGTATCTCAATTGTTCTAAATCATTGGTTGATGTTTGTATGATCTTACTTGCCTGTTTGAATTGGTTAAATGTTGAGAAGCTTGAGACTTAGCCATTAGGGCCTGTCATGATATCTTGTTGGTTTTGCTGTCAAAATTGGATAGGTCTACCAATTCTGGTTTGGAGTAGTTGGTGTTTGTTTTTAAGTAGTAGACTCATTTGTCATTATGTTTTGAGATTGTATGAGGTGCTTGTAAGTTCAAAATCTCCTTACTTGGTCACACTGTTTTGTCATGCTTCACTTGCATTTTTCAAGATTTCATAATACCACACATACCATATTCTGTTTCAACTGCATTCTACTTTATCTATGTGCATGGATTCATTGCTCTACTTATTTGAAACTTGTGTGTGCTACCAAATCATCCCAACTATCATGAACTTGCTTGCTGCATAATTGAGATTGGTTCTGTGCATATTCATAAGCTTCATATGTGACATTCTGTTTGGTACTGTTTTAAGCTATTTCTAGAGCATATCCTCATATGTTAGCATATTCATGGTATGTGTATATTGTTTGTTTCAACGTAAAACTCATTGTCTTAAAAATGTACCGGCTGCCACATTAACTTGCCAAGGCAGTTTTTCACATCTCTTACCACAACATGCCAATTTTCCTTCCAACTGTCATATGCTTATTTTGTGAGTTGAAACTCATCCACCCTCATGATAATGATATGTGCACATTGTTTGTTTGACCTATTCTTACCTTTTTCACAATTTCACTCACAATTGCACTTTTACACTAAAATCTGCCATGAACATTACCAAATTGTTGTTCTGTTTGCATATGCCTAAATTTGGATTGTAACTCATCCATATTCATGATTCTAATGTGTGAAGATGTTTGGTTTGATCTATGTGTACATGTTTTCTCATTTCACCCTCAAACTTCTTTTTTAAGCTAAAACACACCATGACCATGCCAAATTCTTACTTGCTTGCAGTATACTCATTTTCTGAGTTTTAACTCATTCTTTGCTACATTTATGATGTGTGTGTGTAGTGTTTGTCAACATGAGATCACTTTCATAACTAGATCAAGTTTGTACCTTTTTGCTGTCACACAGCTTTGAAAACCAACTGCACACATTTCACTTTTTTGGTTTAATTTGTTTTAGGGTAACTCATTCATAGCTAGACCTCTAATAATATTTAGGATTGGTGTGTGGATGGATCAACAGCTCTGTGTATGCTATGTTTCTTTGTCATGACAGCCTGCCTCTATGTTTGGTACAAATTGCAACTTGGTATGCATTTTCTTGTTATGTGCATTCCATGAGTAGCTTAAGTGCTAGGCTCATTTGTGATCATATTTGAAAGTTGTATGTGGCATCCCTTGAACCTCAGGTTGTTCCAATCTTGTATGGTTTCAAATATTGCATTTTATGTGTTATGTGAGCAGTTGATAGTTGAATTTCATTTCTAGGTTGTTTATAGTTAACTTTGAAGCATATACACATTTTATATTATGATTGAAGATTGTGTGTGGGACTGATTCAAACAGATTATGCTCCCTCCTTGTTTTGGCTTTCAAACTTGCATCTTTCATTTCCAACTTTACTTAGCATAACAGTTGTGTTTTGGTGTGTATTATGATCTTCTTGTTCATCATTTGCATTCTAGATGTTTTTAACTTCATGCTTATGTTGATTCAGTTCTGATAAAAGAGTTTTTTCACTCATGTTTGATGTGCTATTTGAATCTAGGCAGCAAGGCCCTTTGTTTGTGGCCTGCTGTTGCTGGCCAACTGTTAATTCCTCCCTCATGTCATATTTTGAGCTAGCCATTTGTGTATGATGTAAGTGTTACCTGTGCAGTTTCTAGACATTTAGAGTGTTCAGTTGAAGCCATTTTATCATTGAGGTTGTGAAAACAAGTTTATCTGTTTTTCACAAATTTACAAGAAGTTCACTCAAGTTCATTGCCATGCTATCTTCTTGTTTCTGTTTGAGCATTTGAATTGGTTTGTTTGATTTGAGTACACCTTCATTAACATGATTAGGACTCATATGCCATAGGAATTGATTTGAAATCTTCCCACCTGCTAGTACAGTTGCTGCATTTTCATGTTATTCATTTGCAATTCATGTGCTATTTCCATTCTACAAGTTTTGACTTGAGCCTTTAGGGTCCTACACTTCTGTTATGGTATATATGTTGTGTGTGCAAAGTTTTTTACATGTATTTGAGCTCATAGCTGTTGGTAGTTTTCAAAATGCAACCCAATCACCAAACTTGCATCTTCTATTGTGTTTCCATTTCAAGGCACTATTTCAAAATTTCAACTGGACCATCTTAATCCTTGTTAAAAAACAGTCAAGTTTGACTAAGATTTCTTGAAAAATGATTAAGATTTGACAGAGTTTGAATCCATCAGGTATGTGGTTTGTTTGGTTTGTGTTTGGCCCAGAAAATTCATCATGAGTAGCTTCATATATTTATGGGGGTGGCTTTGTACTTGGATGTACAACCACCTTAGTGGTAATCAACTTGCACCTTATTCACCTTTCACTTGCCATCCTTGGGATCAACCCTTTTGGTATTTTATTTTCAATTGTGTTTGAACTTTATTTTCTTCTTTACTTCCATTCTCACTACCAGCGCACGTGTGGTGCTCAATTGGTTGTTGTGTGTGTTTGTAAACACAAGGGTCTGGGTTCAACTCCCAGCTTGGCCCTTTCTCCTTCTTTTTTATTCATTTGTGTGGTTTTATTGTCATAAATCATTTCAACTTCAAATATTCATAACTTATTCATCGTTCATTATTTTCAACTCGTTCTTTTTGCAACTTTTTCATTGTGATGTCTAGTTGTATTAAATGGATTGTAATCTCATAGTTGCTTGATTTTACAATGCTTTTTTCCTACTTGTTAGTAGATCCATTTTTAGGTCGTTACCGTGCGTTTCGATTAAATTTCCCTTATACCATGTTTATTTTATCTCGTGAGATTTATTGGTATTTGACTCCTTTATGTTTGTTAACATGTTGAGATCCCATTTTCTTGTTGGTTGTTACCATGAGTTATTGTTCCTTTTCTTAAAGTCTTGAATTGAACTGTTGTGATCAATCCATGCGTACTTGATTGTTATCAATGCCTAATTGTTGTTACATTTGAACTTATAACATGATCATTTTTAAGTTGTAACTTATTTGTATGGTTGATGTGTTTCATATTTGATAATATGGCTTTGTGGTTGTTACTTTCATCTTTGTTAAGATATTTGATTATCCGTTGTATCCATTGGTATTATTTGATCCTTGCTTATTGTAATATGCATGCTTACTTAATTGTAATCTTATTCATCTTGCTTAATTGTTCTCCCCCTTTTGGTCTGGATAGAACCAATAGGACTTAAACTCATAGGTCTGAATAGAACCTTCAACCCTCTTTTGGTCTGGAAAGAACCAATTGATCCTTATTATGTAGTTCGTGCCCGAACTACGACCGCTCTGATTTCTCATTGGACAATGAGAATACGTAGGCACAAGATGCGATATCTTGACGAGCAAGCTTCCCCCTTCTTCCTCCTTTTGGTATGGATAGAACCAATTGGTCTTACAACATAGAGATAGGTAGAGTTTGGTTAACTCTATGTAAGAATCATGGAAATGATTACTTACTCCCCTTTCTTGAGTGTTCAATGTAGATCTAGAGAGTTTTGCTAAACTCTATACAAGCATTGTTATGTTTGTTCCCCTTTGAACCTTGATCATAATCAAGTTTTCTTCAACCCTAGTGAGGTGAACTACGATTGCTCTGATTCTATCCTAGTTAGAATACGTAGGTAGAGGACGCAAAGTCTTTGCGAGCAAACTTAGAAACTATCTTTAGGTTTCATCCTACACCCTTTACCCAACCCAATCCTTAGCAAACATTTACCAAACGTAGCATGCAAACAAACAAAAGGTTCCTGTAGAGTATTATAGATGTTTAGGGTGTGAAATACCTACCCTATGCATAACCAACCCCCGATCCCCGAATCTCTTAGCGTTGTTGTTACATCGCGCAAAAGGTTCTTTCTTTCTTTAGACCTTTCCTTTGGATAAATTAAAGTCCGTGTGTAATTTAAGAATTAAAGATTCAAGTTAATCAATAGCTTGGTATCACGATTCTCACCGCAACAATAAGAATCTCGGGCTCCATGGCGATCTCATAGGTATGAGTGTAAAACATTCTCAAGGCTATATCCTTTGACCAAAGTAGATAGGCTCTTGTGGTTAAACAACTCACATTTTCCTCTAGAGTCATTCCTTATAGATGAGGATGACGCCAAGCAAAACTAGCTTGGGTTTCAAGCTCTTCATTGCTGCCTTTTTCACAAAAACAGGCTCTTAGCATATTTGACCCTGGCTCTAGCCCTGTTGAATATCCATGCTGGTGGCGAGCAAGGATTGGATTGTAGCTGATAACTCCTTTAGTACCAATGAGGGGTATGTTCGGGAAATCCCCACAACTCAGGATCATAGCAACACCGTTGATCTTGGTATCATACCAGTTGATATCATAGTGTCTGAGGGTTATTAGTTTTTCAACCCATGCCTCTTTGTTGGTGAGGTTCCAAAGGGCTTGAGTTTTAGTCAAGTGAGAAATAAACCACTTGCTAAGCAAAGTCGTACATCATGAGAACTGCCCAAGGTCGTACACCTTTCGACGATGGATGGTGACATATGCATCTGCTAGCAGAGTGTTCACAGGATTCTTGAAGATGAAGAGCCGGATGGCCTCTTCACTGATGAATTCGTCACAACACGGGAAAAGGTACAGACCATAGATTAAGAATGCTATGATTTCCTCAAAGATTCCCAGATTCTTGTTATCGTAATGAAATTTATCCATCTCCTTGAATGGTCTCGCTTTCATTCCAGAGAATCCACTCCTAGTTACCAATTCAGCGGGCAGCTCTGTTGGCCTGATGTGTAATGCCTTAGCAAGGTCTCTTCTTTTTGGATTTCCATAAGCATCTTTGAAGGTAAAAGGAATATTCAAGTAAGCAGAGTAATCTTATATTGTTTGGAGTAACTGGAAGTCTTGGAAGATAAAACAGTGATATACTGGATCGTAGAACTCAACGAGTGCTCGCAACATGTCCTTGTTGACTCGAGTGTTGAGTAGCGGCAGAAGATCTCTGTACTTTACGATGAAAGCGGCGGGGTTCCTGACATGGCTTGCCAGGATCCTGTGGTTACCCAATGTTAGGTTTGGAAACTGAAACCTGCTTCGTTGTTCCATATCAATGTCTGCAAAAGAAATTTTTTGAATTTCCTTGAACGGTTAGTAAAATGCAAAGATGCAAATGCAAAATGCAACTGATTTTACAAAACTCAGAAGACCAATTGTGCCAAACCCTCATTTCATTCATTATGGGAAAAAGTTACAACTTTTGAGACACAATTCAAGAAGCCTAAGTTACATCACGAAACTAGGTTCCATAGCCTAAACTAAGGACTTCAGACGCGAGGCCTCTTCAACTTCTTCAATATTGGGTTCTCCATCACCACTTTATCCCCTATTCCTTTCCATGCTCTAGAGGTTAAAGGGATATTTGAGTATTCATGAATGCTTCGAGTGAGCTTTATACTAGAGAAAAATAAATTCTCCTTTGTCGCCTCCCCATCGATCACTCGTTGTTCGAGCCAATTTATCAATTCGTCTTTCTCTTGTACTTCTCTGATGAGCCTTGTTGTTTCGGAGGAAACTGCATGATACTTTCCTTCCCAAGTGTCCCTCTCAAGTTGAGCTCTTGCAAGTAGCTCTTAGTATTCCTCCATCTTCTAAATGGGAACGGTAGAGGGTGACGACGCGATGAAAATATGCACATTCTTTTCTAGGAGATATGGCATTTTCAAATCTCTTGCTCTGGATTAGACCCATTGAGTGAATGGTCCAAAAGCCACACAGTTTCTTTTCCCTAAGTCAGCTTTTGTCTTTTCTGGATGTCCTCCCATGCATCAACTGTGTTGTTTCTCATATTTTCTGCTACTTCAGTGTTGAGATAAAAGAAGCTGGATAAGAGCACATTGGTGGGTTTATCCTTCATCGGAAAACCAAACTGATGTCTAGCCAAGGCTGGATTGTAGTTGATCCCTCCTCTTACTCCAATGAGTGGTATATTTGGGAAGCTTCCGCACTGATCAAAATAGACTCCTCTATAGTAGGCGGGATTGTACCAATGAATATCAGCTTGTGTTAAACAGATTATTCTTTGAGTCCATCTCTATCCATTGGGATTCTCTTTGAAAGCGTCGGTTTTCGGCAAATGGTTGACAAACCATTTGTACAACAGAGGTGTACAACAAAGAATAGTTCCCTTTCCTTGAAGTGTTCGATGATGCATAGAGTGATAAGCATCTCCTAACAAGGTAGGCACAGGGTTGCCATTTAAAAATAGGGTAACAAAAGAGAAATTGACAAATTCTTCCACTTCAGGAAACAATACTAGTCCATAGATCAATAGAGCTAATACTGCTTCAAATGCATCCATGCTCCCTTCTTTGGCAAGGTAGGCAGCTTTCTTGACTAAGAAATCTGAATGGAAACCTTCAACTCCTCCTTTGGTGGCATGGTTAGCTTTAATTTCATATACTTCAAGGTGAAGAGCATCTGCTATTTCTTTCGGTGAAGGTAAGCTTTCCAATCCACTGTATGGTTTTTGATCCTTCACAGGGACTCCCACATAGTAGGCATACTCTTTGAGGTTCGGCATCAACTAATAGTTGGGAAAAGTAAAGCAATGATATAATGGATCATATAACTGAACCAAAGTGTTGAGGATCCCTTCTTCAATCCCTATCCCGACTAGGCTCAAAATCTTTCCATATCTTTTTCCAAACTCTTCTGACACCATGGTCCCTAGTTTTCTCAACTTGGATGTATCAGGCTTCTTGAAATTATATCTCTTGGTGTTCCTTGTTCCAATATCCATGATATATCTAGGGTTTTTCACAAAGAGATCAATTGAGATTTACAAAACTAGTTGCAACATGAAATGCCATGATGAGATGATGCACACATCACACAAAAGGTATTCACAAATACGATGCATATGCACATACATGGCTCCTAAGCTCAAGGTCAAAGCATGGGGTCAAAAGGTCTACCCATCCCAAAGGATTTGTACTATGAGTTAATTGTACCTGCCAAACGGGTTCTATCAAAGTTCCCAGAGTCATAGTAAATACTTCGGATATTGTCAACCTACACAACTATTTATGTGAGTCGGCAATATTCTCAAGATAAACTCGTCTGAGTGTAGCATCGCGTGACAACTGTTGTGGGACTACTCCCTAATAGTTTCTGCACTACGTCCTAAAAAGGCCAAGTGGGGTAAAAGTGTTACTAAAGGTCCCCAGCTTCACAGACTCTCAGGTTGAAATAATTAATGAATACACGACTACTCATACATCACCAATTATCTTAAGGAGGTCTCCATTGAGCGTGATTACATCGTATGTCAGACTTGTTGGGACTACTCCCAACAGCCAACTATTGATCCTATCACAATCCTATCTCATGTGTCACTCAAATCCGGGTTAGGATTTATCTCACCACTCAAGGCACCCAATGTCCATAACATACAAACAGATATATTGACAAATATACATGTAAGCAAATATTCATAAATATAGCATACAAACAAACAAAATAGGCTAAACCCTCAAGTTTAAGTAAATTCCCCAATGAAGTTCCCATTTCTATTGCAGTGGGAATCGTGATACCAAGCTATTGATTAACTTGAATCTTAATTCATTAGATTCACATCCAGACTTTGATTTATCCAAAGGAATGGTTAAATAAAGAAAGACCTTTTGCATGATGTAACAACAACGCTAAGAGATCGGAGAATGGGGGTTGGTTATGCCTAGGGTAGGTATTTCACATCCTAAACATCTATAGTACTCTACAGGAACCTTTTGTATGTTTGTATGCTATACTTTCTAAATGTTTGATATGGTTTGGGATTGGGTCTAAGGGTTAGGTAAAGACCTAAGGATAGTTTCTAAATTTGCTCGCAAAGATATTGCATCCTCTGCCTAAGTTTAACAAATTTTCTCGCAAGGTTGCTAGGGATAGATGAACACTTGATTATGATCAAGGTTCATAGGGGAAACAAACATAACAATGCTTGTGTAATGTTTAACAAAACTCTCTATATATAAGTTTAACACTAAAAGGAAAATGCCTTTTACAAAAGCCAAGGGGGAATAAGTAATCATCACCAGGATTCTTACACAGAGTTAACAAACTCTATATTAAAGTTCTAATTGAAGGATATTCCTAACAAGGGGTATGTCTTCTATAGTTAAAGCAAAGTCTAGTGAATTAGGTTCTAACTTAACTAAGTTGGGGTTCAAGATGTCTTAACAAAGTCAGAGGGAGAGTACTGAGCTATCCCAAGGGTCAATAGAGAGACTTTCCTTTGGAATGGGAAAAGAGGAGACAACTTGATGAGAACTAACAAGTTCCATCACTTGGGGAAATTACTTAACAAAGCTAAAACATAAAAGATCATTCATTCAAACATGATGAACATATAAGAGAATATGGTGACAACCAAGGCGAGATATGAAAGCATGTAACAACATCAAGAAAAGATTCAAATCAAATGGTTACAATATATAGAAGGAACATCATATAGGTTCTTACAAGACCACTCATACAAGATAAAAACCAACTCGAAGCATCTTAACAAAGATGAAGGAAAACATTGTAACAACCATCAAGACAAACAACATGTAATACAAACAACTTTAAATACAAGCAAGTAAAAACATGAGGCAAGCATATGTAGGTATCAAAGAATGTAACAAAATAAGACCAATAATCATGCGTTGATGACAATCAAGTACAAGTAAGCATACAAGAAGTGTTGCACCAAATCAAGTAAGAGGTTCAAAGTTCATGAGGAATCATACAAGTTCAAAGGTAAATTTCAAAGCAAGGCTTAGTCCTAAAGATGTTATGATTCTAACAAGACCTCAAAACAAGTAAGGTAAGGACATGGGATCATGTTCAAGAGGTTACAACACAAAGATAAACATGAATAAGTAGAAATCAAGCATATAAATTACAACTTAAACCAAACATGGGACACGAATCAAGTAAGACTAAATGTGACAACATTTAACATGGTGAAGGCATGAAGCATGTTAATCAACCAAAAGAGATTAAGATAATCATGTGACAACATGATAGAGCAAAGAGATGACAATCAACAATGCAAAGAAGTGTAAAACAACATCTGAGTATAGGTTCATGGTTTCATGGAGAAAAGCAAATCTCATGGTAACAACCAAGACAAAACACAAATCCTAGCATATTATGATCTTAGCAATGTTTATAACAAGTTGAAAGAAGCATGGCAAACATATTTAAGAAGTTACAACATCCAAAATCATGGTAAAGTTCACAGATGAAGTTTAAAAAGTCATGATTCATGTATTCATTCACAAAAAGCAAGCATGAAAGTGGTAAGGCAATAAGTCAAACAAAATTAAGCATTTAAACATGTTAACAAACATGTGTGAATCATACAAGATTAATATCACAAGAAAAATCAAGTTTCAAGTTGAAAAAGTTTACAAATACCAAGGTAAAAACCCTAAAAACACATGCTTTTCAAGTGGATCAAATTATTTCTAGGATAACAATCCTTGAATTATTTATTTACTCAATGAAATTATACATGATAAAGAGAAGTTCGTAAGAAGAATGGCATCAATATCATAAAAAAATGAGCAAGTTATGATCATTCAAAGTTGGTACACCAATAAGGGCAAAACTAGGGCAAGGCAAGGTCACCAATTTAAGGTCATTTGCATGAAGGGTGGAAATCAGTCAATTCTTAACCAAATGGAGTGAAACAAAAGTGAAAATTGTGTGTCTTTGAAAAATTAATTCAATGGTACAATTTTTTTTCCAAACAACACACTCACTGAAACATTCGATAACATCATTGTTTAGGCCATTTTGGTTACAACCAAGAGCAAGAGCATATGAACAGTCTCAAATAGTTAAAGGTTTGATGAAACAAGTATGCAAACATTACATATACATCATTTATAGTGATTGGTTCAAGAGAAATCAGAAAATGCACACATAGTTTGGCAGATTGGAATCAACATGCACATATTGACTTAGTTGGGCCTAGTAGCTCATGTAAACGATGGCAATGGCTTGGGTTTTACTAATTTGGATTTGACTCCTGCTAGGACGAACCATAACCATGCTTTACACATATCAATGAAATGTAGAGGGTCCCTACTGTCGCATGTCCTAGTTGATACACGATCATCCCTCAATGTGTTACCGAAGAAGGCATTAATGAAATTAGATACTCAAGGATTGATATGTACGCCAAGTTATTTGGTTGTGAGGGCTTTCGATGGGTCTAAGAGATCAGTGTTTGGGGAGATTACGATGCCTATTCAGGTAAGGCTGGATATTTTTAATGCAACTTTTTACATTATGGATATCCAGCCAGCATACAGCTGTTTTCTTGGCCGACCTTGGATACACGTTGCGGGAGCATTTACTTCAACATTGCATCAGAAGCTAAAATATATGATGGAATGGAAAGTTTTTATAGTATGCAGTGAAGAGGATATCATGGTTAGCCATTTATCATCCTTCAAGTATGTGGAAGTGGATGGGGAGATCCATGAAACACTCTGCCAGGCATTTGAAACAGTTCAGATTCAGGAGAAGTCTCCTATAAAAGTGTTGCACCCCAAAATTTACCTAACCTTACTCTTTACTTAGCTTGTGTTTCATTGCATTCGTTCTAGCACTACATCTGCATTGCATTGACATGTGTGCAGGAGATGAAGAGGTATGACTACCAACAAAGGGCTACAGAAGGCTATGAAGCTAGCTAAGAGGTTTATACAAGGGTTCAAGGGTTGAGATCCTCATCAATGAAGTTAAAGATCCTCAGAGAAGGGGTTGGGTATAAGAGTGTATGCCTTCTAACTTGAGGGTTGTGGGAAGCCATCAGATGATTTTGAATCCATGGGAGAAGACTTGAAGCCTTGAGAGAGCTCACGAGAAGTATTGAAGATCATTTTGAAGCCTAGACAGGTCATCATGTGAAGGATATGAAGCCACTGCCAAGATTGGTGCAACTAGGGTTTCATCTAGTTAACCCTAAGTTAACTGATGATTTGAATGAGGTTGAGACCCAAGTGAAAGGCCATGTGATCATGGATTGATGTCTTAAGATGCACAAGGGATTATTCCAAGGTCAACGCATCATGAATCAAGAATGTGAGGAGTTCCTAGGCTAGGGTTTCTAAGCTTGACAGTGTAAAATCCCCTGGTTTAGTGCCTAAGTTCAACACCACATAACTCAAGATGTGATTTCATCTCATCTTGACCGCAACATGATTGTTATAGAGCATTAGCATAGACTTAATTTGAGTACTAGAAGTCCTTGATAGGGTTTATAGAACACAAGTTATGAGCGAGACAAGTTACAGGTCTTCAGATGAATGTGAATTTGGAGCTTGAAAGTCAACCAACTTGCATGAAATTTTTGACCTAGAAGGATGATACTCATGAACTTTTTGCCAACATGAATGTTGTTCCTTATCTTCTTAGCTTTCTAGAAAGTACTAGAAGTCCATGATTTGATTTGTAGAACTCAAGTTACAAGCTTTGCAAGACAAGGGTATTTTGGGACTTTGAGATTATAGGCTATTTTTGATTATGGGTCAATTTCATCAACTTAGACACCTCAAATGGACTTTTTATCAACTTGAAAGTTGTTCAAAATGGTGTTATTTGTCAAGCCATGACCCAAGGATTTATTGATTTGGGTTAAATTGAGAAGTGTATGAAGGAAATACCATGGATGAATAATTAAAGGCATAAAAAAGAGAAAATTCTAAAACAATTCATTTTTGTGCAAAACTTTGCAAGTTGGTGCATTTTTTTGAAGGTAAAAGGCATTTGGAGTAGATTGCCATTTGTAGAATTCCAGGTTGAAGTTTGGTTCATGGCATAATTTCAAGTTTCTTAAGAATGAAGTTACATAATAAAGATCCACCATTGATTGGATTCAAGGAGCAAATCCTGGTCCTTCATCCTTCCTAACACAACTGCAAGGGATTTGAGTTGGATTGAAGTTGAAACAGAGGTGAAATCGTGACTGTCACGAAGGACTTTTGAAGAAAACTCAGAAAATGGAATTGGATGAATTAGGCCATAACTGGGCCATATAATGATCCAAAACAGTTCTATACATTGCCATGATAGAGTTCAGAACAAGTTTGGTGATTGGTAGTGTAACGCCCCAAATTCTGAATTCCCATTATTTTGTTGAGTCCTTTGATTTATTTGAATTACATTTGTTTTTAATTGTGAGATTTATGTGTTAATGTGTTATATTCACTTGTTGTGCTATTTTTACCGATTCGGAGAGTTTTCGGGGAAAATAGAGTAAAGGGTATTTTAGACATTTACTATTAAGTGTTAAGTGGATTATTGTGTGAGAATTAATTGGTAAGTGTTTAGAAGGAAATGAAGAGGAAATGAAATAGAATATGAGATTAAGAGAGAAAATGAGATAGATAGAAACATTAGTGGAAAAACAAGAGAAAGAAAGAAGAGAGAAGAGAAAGAGGAGAAAGAAGAGGAAAACCTAGAATTTCATCAAGGATCAACATCCAAGCTTTCGATCGATCGGGTAAGGGTGTGAAGCTCTATTATACTGTTAATGTGTATGATTATGTATGCTTTTGGTCGTTTCATGTTGGATTGAGGAGAGTTTATACTCATTTTCATCTTAGGGCAATATTAGGATTTAATCGGTAGAATGTTGTTTTAACCGGTTAGAAGCGAGAAATGGATGGAGTAGGATAGTCGGGTGTTATTGGGTTGAACTTACTGGGGTTGTTTGGTTTTGGAATCGGTCGGTTTGTGAAGTTTGGGCTTTTGGACAGCCATCAGAGTTCTGAGTTCGCAGGTTCGCAAGGTGAACTAAGTAGCGAAGCTTCGCCAGGCGAAACCCAGCGAACGGTAGCGAACCAAGTCAGAAGCATCCCCCTGTCTTCATTGGCAAGTTCGCCAGGCGAATGAGAGAGGCGAAGGTTTGCCAGGCGAGTGTTCTAGCAAGTAATTCTAGAATAACTCCTAGTGGTCTTCGGTGGCGAGTTCGCCAGGCGAACTAAGTAGCGAAGGTTCGCCAGAGGCTTCGTCAGGCGAAGGTTAGCGAATGCGACAACATTTTCCTATTCTCTGTGTTTTTCCTTTCCATGCGGATTTCTTTGTTCGGTTATGTTTAATCCAAATCGAATTGAATAGTTTTGTGTGTTGTGTGGTACGTTATGTTGTGGGTAGCCGCAAGGCGTGAATCCTAGAATGTAGAATTTTGATTGTGAAAGTATATGCCCTATATGGAATGGTATGTGTTGAAATGAAGAGTATATATATATTATGGAGTATAAGTATATTGTGAATGTACATAGATTGTATGTTCCTGTATGAGGTGAATATACATAGTGATATATTTGCGAATATGTATGCATGTAGAGAAATGTTGTGAGTCATTGTGCATAAAAGGCATCATGATGTACATCCTAGTGATGTTGATTCCTTGGAGAATCTGTTACAGTATTTGATTCCTCGGAGAATCTGCTGAGTATTTGATTCCTCGGAGAATCTGCTGAATATTCGATTCCTATGAGAATCTGATGAATATTTAATTCCTTGGAGAATCTGCTGAATACTTGATTCCTTGGAGAATCTGCTGAATACTTGATTCCTTGGAGAATCTGCTGAATTGAGTCGGTACCGCATTTGCATCTGCATAGAGTCGTGAGTCAGTCTCTATGAGTTGCATTGGTCATTTTTATACGATGCATTGAGTGAATTGAACATAATGGTAGATGTTATGTGGAAAACGATGAGTATGTATAGATGCATGATTTGATGAATATGTTTGATGGTGTGAATATGCCTTGAGATGTATATGATGAATTGTGATGAGAGGTGGTGAGAATTTGAATTGTATAAATCCCATGTATGTATGTAGATATATAATTATATGCATTGACTGTTATGATATTGTTTCTCACCCTTCTGCTGTTTCATAATGCTCTATGAGGCATTATAGAGTAGGATTTCTGGAGGTCATTTTTGTGTGAAGCAGGTCTTCATTATTTTTGGTCGATGGCTCTGATATGTAGTTGTCGCTACTACGAAAATCGGCGCCGGCTAGACAGAAGAGTCGCCACCGTGCGTTATTTATCCCAAAGGAGGGAAAGGAAACGCTCGAAGTAAACCTACCGCAAAGACGGGAAAGGAATGGTCATCGCAACCAAATCCTGGATTCGGGAGTAAGTTACGCAAGGGGAAGGTATTAGAACCCCTCACGTCCGTCGTACTCAACGGGATCCACGCTTATTTTCTAGTACGGATTGTTATTCTATCTACTCTACAGGTCTGGGGTTAAAAGAAAATAAAATGACTCGGCAAAATATCACACTTTATGCCTACGTATTCCCGTCTGGAACGAGAAATCAGAGTCAACGTAGTTCGCCTACCTACGGGAAAGGAGGGGAAGGTTGCTCGCTAGGATATGGCATCCTATGCCTACGTACTTTCATACCGCATGAAAGATCAGAGCAAACGTAGTTCGGGCTACGGAAGACACAAGCTTGTCTGACTGTTTTTATCTTTCTGAAAAGAGGTTTCTTCTGATTAAGAGTCCAAGCGGACAAAAATGACACTTTGATGTTTGTTTTCAGTCTTTTACGCAAGAAGTGTTTTTTATGATGTTCGCAATCTCTGTCGCACTAGAGACTACGATTTGAGAGCGACTACGTCATATGTCACCCTAAGGGTAACACACTAAGCAGTCAGATTACTGAATAGTGACCCTCCAGCAACCCTCTCTCAAATAGCTTAAGGCTCGTAGCGTACGACATCGATTATCCTTATTACTGTGTTTTGAATTGTTTTGAGATAGAAGAGAAAGAAATTCTAAAAACCTAGGGTTGAAAAGGGAATAAGGCTAACCTAATGTTGTCATGCATGGGTTAAAACCTAATGTCTGTCATAATTCCCTCCTGCACAGAGGAAATCAGAGATCCTAGGGGATAAACAGCAAAAGAAACAGATATACAGTAAACAGTAAACATGCATGCAATGCATCAATACAAGCGAGGCAAAGGAGTCCCACTCAACCTCGAACCTGGGAAAACAACAGGCAAAGTGAAACAGCTTCACTTCAAACCTAAGGGGAAAACTGAACAAGCCAGCAAACAATACAGAAAAAGAAATAAAACCCCAACACCAGCTCTGACAGCAACACCAGCTCCTACAGCTACAGCTCCAACAGCAACAACCCAAACAACAACAGTTCTGACAGCTACAGTTGATAGCTACTGTTGATTAACAACAAAGGGTTAACAGTAACTCCTTCAAGCAAGATCCCCTCTTCATTCTTCAATGATCCCCAAACTTTAGATAAGCTCCTGTCTTCAAAAGTATTCCCAGCCCTAGCAAGCATGAACCTCAACCATCAAACAGCTTCAAACAGCAAACAGCTTCAAAAAGCAGCAAAACCCTAGCTTCATCAGATAACTATCTTTGATAGGCACAGGCTTTATCTTCACCAATCTTCAATGAACGTCATCTTCAATAAGTTCCCATCTCCAATGCAATCACTCCAGAAGAAAAGAATTAATAATGGATGAAGTTGAGATGTTTAGAGGCTCAGTGACAACCCAAGGAAATCACTAAGGTCTTAACATAGCAAGTGAAAGGCATCCTCAAGGTTCTACCCAACCAAAGTATGCTCTACATCCCTCCTCAGGAGAGATGGAACTTCTTTGGGGGACCTTGTGTCATGGGATGGAATAGAGGCACAAGAAGCTCTCTATGTTTGACAGAAGAAACAAGACTACTCTAATGCTCTTCCTATATAACCTAACCCCTAAGCCTCTGACAAACCCTCTAACAAAAGAGAAGTCTTCAACTCCAAGCTTCTTCAAGCCCTCCCAAAGCAACTTCATTTGATCTTCAAATCCTCCAAGCAAAGCCCAAGCCAAGAGCACTCCAAAATAGCCCCACACCAGCATAACCAAATCCAATGCCCAAAGGAGAAACCCATAATCATCACACAAATTGCAAAAAACAGATAAAATGCTAACACTCAACATAAAATCCTAGATAAATTTCTAAGGGAACCTAACCCTCTACTCAATACCCCATAGGAATCCCAAACCCTAAATCAACCATTTAATCCTCAAACTATGCACAAAACTACAACTATTTGTCTTGAAACCCTAATTCTAACACCTCTCTTATTCACCTCTCAAACTAACCTAAATTTTATTCACAAAAATGTGATAAAATTTCTAAGGGTACATGCTTCCCTAACCTAATCAACCTCACAAGAATCAATCAAAAATCATGCACCAATCTCTCATACTAAATTCAGAAAAAATGAGGTATCAAACAAATGCAAAATAAAATCAATAAAATTGTAAAATATACCAAAAAATATAAAACTCATGAAATTAATATTTTTATTATTTCACAATTTTCTAGAGGTCCTAAGGGAACTAGGGGAAAAAATCCCATCCTAAAATGATTATTTTCCAATTTGTTATGAATTATTTACTAACTATGCTAAAACCATGAAAATAAAAGAAATTAAAGAAAATTAATAGCAGCGTGTGACAAATAGCAATTGGATTCAGTTGTTTCCTCAGACTGGGCCAACCAGGGGGGTGCGCATATCAATATGACCTAAGCCCAAACCAAACTTTAAACAAATCAGAAAATCAATTGGAAAATGGGAAAAACGTTGTGTCAAATAGCAAGTAATTTGTGTTATTATTCTCATTGGGCCCAGGCATGGGGTGTGATTAGCAAAGGATCATTAAGCCCATCCAACTCACTTAAGTGAAACGGTGAGTTTCACTTCCTTTCATTTCCTTCAGACTTCAACAACACATCCTGGCCGTGCATTCCATAATCTAGTCAAGGTCAGAGCATGATCTAAGGGTGCAATGTTCATCTTCTCCAAATTTTAAACGTGGGAGGGAAAATACAGAGACGGTGGCCTGAGGTGGCGCCACCGTCTTCTCCAGTAGCACACGCATAAAACCTCACCAATAATCAAACCTAAACATCACATTCCACTCATTTTTTCACCAGCAATCCAACCATGTCAACCAATTGTATTGAAACCTTCTCCTTCTCAAAACACGAATGGTAGTTCAGAAAATGCTCAAACAAAAATTCTCACCAAACCTAAAATTGAAAGGTCTAACATCATCACCACCTAACACTGAGTGAATTCCACTATCTAACTAGGTTTAATCCTCAAGAATCATCAAGATAAGGCCATGAACAAAAATGGTGCTCAACCTAATTTTGTCTCTAAATCGTGAAAATTGTTACCAGAAAGCTCCTAGCAATGATCTACATCACATCTAACCATCTAGGACCTAACAATTATACCTATATCAAGCCATAGCATGAGATTTACATACCTACAAATTTTGGATGAACAGAACGATGAAAGCTTCAAATCAAGCTTCAAGATCTTCCAGATACCTTCACTAACACCAGATGGAACTTTTGTATGCAACAATTTGGATTGAATCTTCTTGAATCACCAGATGCGATTCTGAGTTGCAAGCTATGAACTCCAAATGCTATCTCACGATTCTTCACCAATCTTGATCAACAATCTATCTGGAATCACTCACACACTCAAGAGGAAACTTCTGAATGCAAGAAATTGGATTGAAATCGATCAAATTGTTGTAACCGTTTGTGATTTGCAAACTGAAAATTCAGAAATCAATCTCTCCAATCTCTCTCAATTTCCACCAACCAATGCCTTGAATCAATCACAAACCTTATATAGAACTTGTAGGAAGGCTCTAGAAACTTCAGGAATGATCTATGGGAGAAATTCAATATCTCTTGCATTTGAAAATGTCATGAGAAGTTCATACATGGCAGCTGAGTTTTAGCTTGCTTCAATACCTTGATTCTGATCCAAATTCTCTCCTAATGATAAATTGAATGGATTGGCAAGGGTTAAGGCCTTGGTTAAGCTCCAAAGAGTGGTTTTGCATATGTTACTTATGATGTAAGAAACCACTTTACAAAGGAAGTCATGAAATCAACCCTCAACTCAAAAATGTGGAAATGTCATTGTTTCCAAAATGTGTTTTCCAATCAATTTGGTATGTCATATGGACTGGTTTGGACCTATAGCTCAAAAATCTCAATTTCCCTCTTTGGTTCATTTAAAATCCATCCTTATTTTAGGCCAATTTTGCAATTTTGTGATACAAGTCCTTTCAAGCTCTCATGACTTCTTTCCTAGCCCAAAAACATCATTTTAAGCACATATCATGTTGAACCTTTTTTCATTTGAGGAGTGGAAGATAGAGATTTTGACCTATGCTGAAAAATGACCTATAATTCAACTTTCCCAAAATACCCCTAGATTGGCAAGATCATAACTTGAGTTCCACAAATCTTCTTGGGGACTTATAGTACTCAAATTAAAGCTAAGATCAAGCCTTACAATTCTTATGTTGGCCAATAATCCATTTGAAAACTCCTTGATGGGCAAAAGTTGCTTGGGATTCAAGTGACTTTCACAGATAAATTCCAGTGTCCTCTGGTGACCCATAACTTGCAACAACCATAACTTGAGTTCTACAAATCTCCTTGAAGACTTCTAGTACTCAAATTAAATCTATTGAGAAGTTATAAAAGTTTCATGTTGGCCAAGAATCCATTTGAAACTTGTATTTAGACTTGTGTGGCTTGGAAGTTCAATGCTATACAGGGGATTTTACCCTAGGAACCCTGTCTCAAACCCCTCTAACCACTCTTGATTCTCTTGAACTTGATCTTGAATCATCCATACACATGCTTTAACATCTCAACCCCTGACTTCCATGACCTAGAGCTGAGTCTTGATGCCCTTTCTTTGCTCTCCTTGACCTAGGGTTACCCAGATGAAACCCTACTTGTACACACCTCAACTATGGTTCTTGACCTTGATGCCATGACTTGTCTAAGCCTCAATATGGCTCTCTAGGCCTCCCATGGGATCCATACACACCTCAAATTCATGATTCCATGCTTAATACCCCATTGATGACCCTCAATACACCTCAAGTTAGGAGAGAAATCCACTTGTTGACATTCAAATCTCCTCAAAGGTTCAACCCATTTCTTGATGACTTGGACATTCTTCAGCTTGAATAAGGCCCCTTTATGTGCTTCTTTAGATAAGGATGGCACTTGATCCCTTGTTATATGACTTGCTATGTGATGATATGCAAATGATGGGACTATGTACATGATGTATCTATGCAAATGATAATGCAATTAAAACATAAACCAGATGAAATAGGTTGAGCAAATTTTAGGGTGCAACAGTAACATCTGGGTAGTTAGGAAGCCTTTGGCTCTTTTTGGAGATACATTTGTTTTTATTTCTTTTGTGATACATCTGTGTATGTATCTGATGATGGATGTTTGTACATATGAATTAACTGAATGATGTATATATGTTTATATGAATGTATTGATTCAATGTTTAGATGTTTCTGCTTTATTATAAATATTGAGATGTGGGTTTTAGAACTATGTTCTTCAGTCGTGAATTGCCCATTGTTGCATATCTATTTGAGCAGATGTTGTATGTGTATAATTTCATGATAATGTGATACACCTCTTTTATATCATGTATTAATTAAACTTTGATGAAATTTTTATCAAGTGCCTAAATGATTTATTTAATTATTTGGGGGTATAGAAAGAGGGTGTTACATTAAGTGGTATCAGAGCCAGTGTTGAGTCAGTTGTGTCTGTCTCATTGTTGTGTTGGTTAAACGGCTGTTTAACCTTGTTGTTATTTTTGGGAATAATCAGAATATGGCTGGTCGTAATGACAATGTGATGGCTGCTGCATTGGAGGCAATGGCTAGGGCGGTGCAAGGCACACCGAATATGAACGCGAACGATGAGTTTAGAAAGAACCAACCACCGGTATTCAAGGGAAGATTTGATCCGGAAGGTGCTCAAATTTGGTTAAAGGAGATCGAGAGGATCTTTAGAGTTATGAATTATGCGGAAGGCAACAAGGTGAGACTTGGGACTCACATGCTGAGAGAGGAAGCCGAAGACTGGTGGGTCGGTATGAGACAAGTTCTGGAAGTAGAAGATGAGGAAATCACTTGGAATCTATTTCGCACCGAATTTTTGAGAAAGTATTATCTTGAGAGTGTGAAAGGAAAGAAGGAGATGGAATTCCTGGAATTGAAACAAGGCAATATGTCTGTGATAGACTACACGGCTAAGTTCACAGAGTTAGTGAAGTTTCATCCTCACTATGATGCGGTGACGGCGGAATTTTCCAGATGTGTTAAGTATGAGAACGGCTTGCGCCCTGAGATCAAGCAAGCGGTGGGTTATCAGAGGATTAGGAGATTTTCGGACTTGACCAAATGTTGTAGAATCTTTGAAGAAGACAGTAAAGCTCGTTCCACTCACTATAAGAGTTTGAATGAGAAGAGAGGGAAGCAACCGGTAAGGAGTGGACCTTATGTGACGCCTGCTAATAAAGGAAAGCATAGGGAAAACTTTGATAGGAAGCCCGGAGGAGGTTCTAGTGCGATTAAATGTTTCAAGTGTGGCGTAATGGGCTACAAGTCCTTTGACTGTGGAAAATCTGTGGAGAAGTGTGCTAACTGTGGGATTCCTGGATATGCCATTTCGGATTGTAGAAAGAATGCGGTGAAATGCTACAATTGTGGCGAAGTGGGTCACATTAAGCCCAATTGTACTAAACTGAAGCAAGCTCCAGCAGGCGGAAAGGTATTTTCATTAGCCGGTGCGGACACTACTAATGCATATCGTTTGATTAAAGGTACATGCTTTATTAATAATGTGCCTTTAGTTGCTATTATTGATACTGGAGCGACTCATTCATTCATTTCTCTTGAGTGTACCAAACGTTTGGATTTGTGCATGGTTTCTTTGAGTGGTGGCATGGTTATTGAGACTCCCGCTTCGGGGTCGGTAACTACTTCCTTGGTATGCATAAGTTGTCCTTTGACCATATATGGTAAAGACTTCGTTATGGATTTAGTGTGTTTGTCGTTGGACGGTTTGGACGTGATTCTAGGTATGAATTGGTTGCAATATAATAAGGTTCATCTGGATTGCTATCACAAATTGGTAAGGTTTCCTTATTTGGAGGATGGTGGAAGTGAGAGTTTTCTATCCACTAAAGAGTTGAAGAAACTTTTAGCGGACGAAGCTCAGTTGTTTGGTTTGTTTGCATCCTTGTCGGTAGAGAGTAAAGTGGAACTGGAGGTGTTTCCCGTAGTGCGAGAATTTCCAGAAGTGTTTTCGGGAGATAATAAGGATGTGCCGCCGGAGAGAGAGATTGAGTTTTCTATTGATCTAGTTCCGGGTACTAGACCGATTTCGATGGCACCGTATCGTATGTTGGCATCGGAATTGGTAGAGTTAAAGAAGCAGTTGAATGATTTGTTGGATAAGAGATTTGTAAGACCAAGTGTTTCTCCTTGGGGTGCGCCGGTATTGTTAGTAAAGAAGAAAGATGGTAGTATGCGATTGTGTATTGATTATCGGAAGTTGAATAAAGTGACGATTAAGAATAAGTATCTGCTTCCAAGAATAGACGATTTGATGGATCAATTGGTTGGAGCCCGTGTTTTTAGTAAGATTGACTTGAGATCGGGTTATCACCAAATTCAGGTGAAAGAAGATGTTTCAAAGACGACCTTTAGGACACGATATGGTCACTATGAGTATACGATGATGCCATTCGGAGTTTCTAACGCGCTGGGTGTGTTCATGGAATATATGAATCGTATTTTTCATGAGCAGTTGGATCGTTTTGCGGTGGTGTTCATCGATGACATCTTGATTTATTCTAAGTCTGAAGAAGAGCATGAGGAGCATTTGAGAATTGTGTTGCAGATTTTGAAAGAGAAGCAATTGTATGCCAAATTGTCGAAGTGTGAGTTTTGGTTATCAGAGGTGAGTTTTCTTTGACATATTATTTCTAGAAATGGTATTAGTGTTGACCCATCCAAGATTGATGCGGTAATGCAGTGGGAGACTCCGAGATCAGTTACGGAAATTCGAAGCTTTTTAGGTTTGGCCGGTTATTATCGGAGGTTTATCGAAGGATTTTCAAAGTTCGCACTTCCGTTGACGCAGTTGACTTGTAAGGGAAAGGCTTTCATTTGGAATGCTAGTTGTGAAGGTAGTTTCATGGAATTAAAGAGAAGATTGACGACGGCACCGGTTTTGATTTTGCCAAATTTGACGGAGTCGTTTGTGGTTTATTGTGATGCTTCTTTGTAAGGTTTGGGTGGTGTTTTGATGCAAGACAGAAAAGTGGTGGCTTATGCTTCTAGGAAATTGAGAGTGCATGAAAAGAATTATCCTACCCATGATTTGGAATTAGCGGCCGTGGTGTTTGTTTTGAAAATTTGGAGGCATTATCTTTATGGTGCAAGATTTGAGGTTTTTAGCGACCACAAAAGTTTGAAGTATTTATTTGACCAGAAAGAGTTGAACATGAGACAAAGGAGATGGCTAGAGCTTTTGAAAGAATACGGTTTTGGTTTGAATTATCATCCGGGTAAGGAAAATGTGGTAGCCGATGCCTTAAGTCGGAAGTCGTTGCACATGTCTACAATGATGGTGAAAGAGTGGGAACTTTTGGAAAGCTTTATAGATTTGAGTTTGGTTTGTGAAGTGATGCCGAGGAGTGTGAGACTTGGTATGCTTCATATTACGAACAACTTTCTTGCGACCGTTTGTGAAAAACAAAATTTGGATTTAAAGTTCGTTGATTTGATGATGAATGAGAATGAAGATTTCAAGGTTGATGAATTTGGTGTTTTGAGATTTCGTGGTCGTATTTGCATTTCCGATGATGCGGAAATGAAAAAGATGATATTGGAAGAAGGGCATCGAAGTAACTTGAGTATTCATCCGGGAGCGAATAAGATGTACCAAGATTTGAAAAATATCTTTTGGTGGTCCGGATTAAAGCGAGATGTTGCTCATTTTGTGTATTCGTGTTTGACGTGTCAAAAGTCGAAGGTAGAACATCAGAAGCCTAGTGGATTGATGCAACCGTTGGATATTCCGGAATGGAAATGGGATAGCATATCGATGGATTTTGTTACGGGATTGCCGAATACGCAAAGAGGTCATAATGCTATTTGGGTGATCGTTGATAGACTTACTAAATCTGCTCACTTTATTCCGATTGATATTAGTTATCCTTTGGAGAAATTAGCCGAGATTTATGTTTGTGTGATTGTGAAGTTGCACGGAGTTCCTAAGTGTATTGTATCAGATAGAGACCCTAGATTTACTTAAAGATTTTGGGAAAGTTTGCAAGGTGCCTGGGGTTCTAAGTTGAGGTTGAGTTCGGCTTACCATCCATAGACGGACGGTCAAACCGAGAGGACAATATAGTCGTTGGAAGATTTGTTGTGTGCTTGTGTGCTAGAGCAAGGTGGTGCCTGGGATAGTTATTTGGCGTTGATTGAGTTCACTTATAATAGCATTTTTCATTCGAGCATTGGTATGGCACCATTCGAGGCTTTATACGGTCGGAGATGTCGAACACCTTTGTGTTGGCATGAGACGGGGGAGAGGTCGGTAGTTGGACCGGAGATGGTACAACAGACGACGGAAAAGGTGAAGTTTATTCGGGAAAAGATGAGAGCTTCTCAGAGTAGGCAGAAGAGTTACCATGATAAGATAAGGAAGGACCTCGAGTTTCAAGAAGGCGACCATGTATTTTTGAGAGTTACACCGGTTACGGGCGTGGGTCGTGCCTTGAAGTCGAAGAAGTTGACTTCTCGTTTCATCGGTCCGTATCAGATTATTGCACGTGTGGGTGTTGTGGCGTATCGTGTGGCGTTGCCTCCAAACCTTTCATATTTACATGATGTGTTCCATGTTTCGCAATTTTGGAAGTATGTTCCGGATCCGTCACATGTTATTCCTATGGACGAGGTTGAAGTAAGGGATAACCTTATGATTGAGGTTTTACCGATTAGGATTTTGGATCGTAAAGTTAAGAAGCTAAGGGGCAAGGATATTGCACTTGTGAAAGTAGCCTGGGGAGGTGCTGCAGAGGGCAATATGACTTGGGAATTGGAGAGCAAGATGCGAGAGTCGCATCCAGAGTTGTTTGAATCAGGTAATATTTTCGAGGACGAAAATTTCTAAAGTGGGGGAGAGTTGTAACGCCCCAAATTCTGAATTCCCATTATTTTGTTGAGTCTTTTGATTTATTTGAATTACATTTGTTTTTAATTGTGAGATTTATGTGTTAATGTGTTATGTTCGCTTGTTGTGCTATTTTTACCGATTCGGAGAGTTTTCGGGGAAAATAGAGTAAAGGGTATTTTAGACATTTACTATTAAGTGTTAAATGGATTATTGTGTGAGAATTAATTGGTAAGTGTTTGGAAGGAAATGAAGAGGAAAGAAAATAGAATATGAGATTAAGAGAGAAAAGGAGATAGATAGAAACATTAGTGGAAAAACAAGAGAAAGAAAGAAGAGAGAAGAGAAAGAGGAGAAAGAAGAGGAAAACCTATAATTTCATCAAGGATCAACATCCAAGCTTTCGATCGATCGGGTAAGGGTGTGAAGCTCTATTATACTGTTAATGTGTATGATTATGTATGCTTTTGGTCGTTTGATGTTGGATTGAGGAGAGTTTCTACTCATTTTCATCTTAGGGAAATATTAGGATGTAATCGGTAGAATGTTGTTTTAACCGGTTAGAAGCAAGAAATGGATGGAGTAGGATAGTCAGGTGTTATTGGGTTGAACTTATTGGGGTTGTTTGATTTTGGAATCGGTCGATTTGTGAAGTTTGGGCTTTTGGACATCCATGGGAGTTCTGAGTTCACAGGTTCGCCAGGCGAACTAAGTAGCGAAGCTTCGCCAGGCGAAGCCCAGCGAACGGTAGCAAACCAAGTCAGAAGCATCCCCCTGTCTTTGTTGGCAAGTTCGCCAGGCGAGTGTGCTAGCGAGTAATTCCAGAATAACTCCCAGTGGTCTTTGCTGGCGAGTTCGCCAGGCGAACTAAGTAGCGAAGGTTCGCCAGAGGCTTCGCCAGGCGAAGGTTGGCGAATGCGACAACATTTTCCTATTCTCTGTGTTTTCCCTTTCCATGCGGATTTCTTTGTTCCTTATCGAATTGAATAGTTATGTTTAATCCTTATCGAATTGAATAGTTTTGTGTGTTGTGTGGTACGTTATGTTGTGGGTGTCGCTACCGCGAAAATAAGGTGCCGGCAAAACAGAAGAGTCTCCACCTTTCGTTATTTATCCCTCAGAACGGGAAAGGAAACGATCAGAAAAACCTGATGAAAAGGTATAAGACAAGGTCATCGCAACCGTGTCTGGGTTCGGGAGTCGGTTACGCAAGGGGAAGGTATTAGCACCCCTCACGTCCATCGTACTCGATGGGATCCACGCTTGTTGTGTTTATCTGACGGATTGGTTTTTATCTATCTACCTATCAAGGTTGGCTTAAAAAAGAAAAGAAAATGACTCGGCAAAGCGTCGCGCTTTATGCCTACGTATTCTCATCAGAGAATGAGAAATCAGAGAACGTAGTTCGACTAACTACAGGTGATGGGGAAGGTGGCTCGCCAATACATCAGTATTGTGCCTACATACTCTCAACAGGTATGAGAGATTAGAGCTTACGTAGTTCGGGATAATACGGATTACGGGAATTCAGATTCATCTGTTTTTTCGAGTAGGGTTAACAAACAGTTCCAGCAGTTTGGTGTACGCAGCTCGACCCTTGGAGACTTAAGCATTACCGTTTGCGGTAGAACTGGGAGTTAACGACACTCTTTTCTTCAGAAAAGCTTCCTTTGAATTACGGGCCCACGGGGCAAAAAGGTTTGAAGTTTGTTTTCTGTCTTTTACGAAAGAACTGTTTTTTATGGATGTTTGCAACTAATATCGCACTAGAGACTATGATCTGAGAGTGAATGCGTCGCATGTCACCCAAAGGGTGCCATACTAAACATCCAAGCTGTCGAAAAGAAACTCTCCGACAACCCTTTCTCAGATAGCTTAAGGCTCGTAACGTACGACTTCAGTTAACCTTTATTACTGTATTTTAATTTGTTTTGAGATGAGAAGAGAGCAGGCTCAACTAAAGGGGGGCTATCAAGTCCTAATGTTGTCATGCCAAGGATCCATCCTATGGTTGAAGTTTGAAACAGGGATCTCCTGGAGGTTATCATGCATAGGTTTCAACCTAAAGTTCTAATCATCACTTCCTTATCAAAGGAAGTGAGATTCCTAGGGGATCATGTCAATGATAAACAGAAAGAGATAAAGCATCAGCCTAAACAATAAACAGATAAAATGCATGCAATGCAAGTGAGGGAGGAAATGTGTGTGGGGCATCAGCCTCCACAAGCTTGTCTCGACCTCAAGCCAGATATGAATAACTGCAATCATACAGAGGAAATGAAAATAAAATGCCATCAAACAAACACAAACCACATAGGCAAGGGAGCAGAGCTCTACCGAATACCTGCAAGCAAAGCCATACAGTAAACATACAAGCAGAGGGAGCAACTCAACCTCTAGTGCAATCATGCTCCTAGCTTAAATCAATCTAAATATGAACCTATTCTAATGCATCAAGCAAATCAAACAAGTCACACCAATACAGTTGCACAGAAAGAAAACAGACAGTCAAGAAAGCAAATCAACAGCTTCCCCAGCTTCACAGCAAAGCAATCTTCTGACAGCAGTTCAGTCCACAGTCTGTAACTGTTCTTCAAGTCCATCATCTTCAAGAGAATGAAAGGTACTCCATCTTCAAGCTTCAATCTTCAACATCAAATATCAACTTACTTCTTCAAGCTTCTAATACATCAAACATAAGTATCAACTTATTCTTCTTCTTCAGGCCTCAGCCCCAAAGTAGACTCCACCTTCAGGCTTCAATCCCTATTGCAAGTATCAACTTGTTCCTTCAGGCTCCCAAAGTATCAAACACAAGTATCAACTTGTTTTCCTTAAGCTTCAGCTCTTCATCTGATCCCAACTGGATTCCCTTCACAAGTGTCAACTTGTTCTTCTGGATCTTCAAGCTTCAGCTTCAATGGCAGTCTTCAATAGCAAGTGTCAACTTCTAGCATCTTCAATCTTCTAACAAGGAACTCCATCCTCAAGCAAGGGAGAAAGATTCATCTAACAAGAGCAGGGTTTGGATAATAGACAGCAGAGTGAAGACCAAAGGTCACCACTGAGCACTCCATCATCAAAGAAGGGAACCCTCAAAGGTTCTACCAACTTGTGAAGAGCCACACATCCTACCAAAGGAGGGATGAGGCCTTTACAAGGGGACCTTATATCATAGGGAAAAGTGGAAGTGATTAACACCTTCCATGTTTATGAAAGATCAACACTACACCAAAAGAAGGGAAGTCTCCACATCCAAGCCTCCACATCCAAGCCTCTTCAAGCATTCCATGGTAGCCCACACAAGCCTTCAACATCATCCAAGAGCAAGCAAAGCAAAACCCTAACCTAAGGGAACTAAAGAAATCAATCTAATTGGATTAGCAAGTTAGGATCACCTAAAACTTAGTACTAAAGT
Source organism: Lathyrus sativus (assembly GCA_963859935.3). Classification (NCBI taxonomy): domain Eukaryota; kingdom Viridiplantae; phylum Streptophyta; class Magnoliopsida; order Fabales; family Fabaceae; genus Lathyrus; species Lathyrus sativus. The sequence continues at coordinate 279,997,100 of OZ012740.1, read as the reverse complement.
TAATCTTAACTAAAATACTAAAACCAATTGTAAAATCCTACAAAAATAACTATGGGACTCTAATTCAATCATGAATCTACCATACCAAATCCAGAGGTTGAATCATCCACCAAGTCCTAGAAATAAAACCTAAATCATAAGGTACTAAGCATAAACTCTAAAAATAGAGCACCTCAAGTTTCAACTTAAAACTACCACCTACATTCATCACAAAAATGTGAGAAAAATCTAGGGGGACCATGCATATCTATGCTAGCTACACACACAAAAATCAAGTCAAGAATCATCACCAAAGGCTCAAACCAAATTCAACAAAACAAGGTATCAACCATGGACATTTTAATATCAATTAATATTCAAAAAAAGCAAATAAAATAAAAAATGCCTGAATTATTAATATTTTTAATCTACAATATTCTAGATTCAATCGTGAATCAGGGGAAAAAAGTTTGGAATTAATTGAGTTAATCTCCTATTTTTTATGAATTAATTTCTAAGTCATATGAAATAATGAAAAATAAAAGAAAACAAAAGAAATTAATAAAAACGCGTGGCAAATAGCAATCCAATACAATTCATATCAAGAATTGGGCCCGGGGGGTGTGGATATCACTCTGAGTGCTAAGCCCAAAACCAGTCAATTAATGAAACAGTGCGTTTCATTTGGAACTCTCTCTTCAGATTTGAGAAGCAATCCTGGCCCTCCAACGCACGCCTGAGTCCAAGGTCAAACCCTAATATGAGGGCCCTTGTTCATCGTCCCCAATTTGAACCTGCAACCTGCGCGCGAACCAGCCATCACCGGTGGCTTTTCCAGCCACCCCTGCAGAACCCTAACTTCCACTACAGCCAACCATTTGCCACGATTCCTGAATGAATCTTGACCAGAATCTTCCCAGCAATTCAACCATACCAATTATTCATCCTCAAAGCGCATGAATCATGAAATATCAATCTCAACCGAAAATGGTATCTGACCTAAATCATCTCTAATCAAGCAATTAAACATCCTAAATCCAACTACTCATCATCAGGATCCTAACTGCATATGAATTTCTATCTATCACTGCCTAAATCATGCATAATCAAGAAATTCACCAACCTGTGTTCAAGCTTGCAACAGAAGTGGTTCTTGCACGATTCAACCTCCACAACAATCCAGATTCACTCCAAATTTCCCTCTGAAGCTAATGCACACCTCAAATTGGCTTGATTCTTCCTTGAATTGAAAATTCGATCTCAACTTGCATTCATGAAAATTTGATCTCCCTCTCTGCAACCAGCTTCAATTCCTTCCAAAAAAAGCACTGAACTCACTCAATGACTTATATAGAAGTGATTAAACTCATCTAGAAACTTCTAGATCCATCCAAATGAGATTTTGGATTTTCAATTTCTCCTCCAAATATCATTCATGGCATATGAAATATCTCCTCTGTTTGGGCCTCAACAAACTTGGTTTTCACTCCTCATGAGCTAAGGAATTGAATGGTGATGATTGTTTCCTTGTTGGCAAGCCAAAGGTGTGAGTTGGATATGTTGCTTCATCATGAAGAAATGAAATGGAATGTTATTCAAATGACCTCAAATCAAAATTCTAACATTTCCATTGTTTCTAAAATCATTTTTCCAATCAATTTGACCTATAATTTTGTTTCATTTGGTCACAAAATGAATTATTTGAATTTTTGGCCATTAAATCCTTTTAATTCTTCCTTTTTTCAAAATTTCTTGAACCAAGTCTCTCCTTGAGCCATTTCAATGCCTCCTTGATGCATGGTCAAGGTTAAAACCCCATTTTTAGCAACTTCCTAGTTGAAAAAATTTCCATTTGAGACCTCTAAGTTGGTGAAAATGGCCTATGATCACAAATGACCTATAATCACCAAATGTCCAAAATACCCTTGACTTGTCCAAGCCATAACTTGAGTTCTACAAATCCTATCAAGGACTTCTAGTACTCTCTAGAAATCTAAGAGAATAAGGAATAACATTCATGTTGACCAAAAGTTCATAGCAATCATCCTTCTAGGGAAAACGTTTCATGCAAGTTGGGTAACTTTCAAGCCCCAAATTCACATACATCAGATGACTTGTAACTTGTCAAAGCCATAACTTGAGTTCTACAAATCCTATCAAGGACTTCTAGTACTCAAATTAAAGCTAAGATCATGCTCTACAACAATAATGTTGGGGGTAAGATGAGATAATAATCACATCTTGAGCTACATTGCCTTGAAGATAGGGGTCAAACTAGGGGATTTTACACTGTCAAGTCTTAGAAACCCTAACCTGAAATTTCTTAAACTCCTCAATCATGATGAGTTGACCTTGGAATCATCCTTATAACATCTCAATGCATCAATCCATGATCACATGGCTCTTGGATTAGGTCTCAATCTTCTCCAAATCATCAGTTGACTTAGGGTTGACCCAGTCAAACCCTAGCTGCACCACCCATGGCTGAGCCTTCTTAATCTTGCATAATGACCTGTCTAGGCCTCAAACTGATCTTCAAAACATCTCATGAGCTCCCTCAAGACCTCAAATCTAACTTCATGGCTTCAGAATCATCTAATGGCTTTCCACAACTTTCAAGTTAGGAGACACACACTCTTGGTTTCAACCACCCTCTCTGAGGCTCTTTTAACTTCTCTGACAAGGATATCAACCCTTGAGCACCTGAATAACCTTCTTAGATAGCTTCATAGTCTTTTATAGCTCTTAATTGGTAATCATACGTCTTGATCTCCTGCACACATGCCAATGAAATGCAAATGATAATGCTAATGTGAATGAAATGAAACACAAGCTAGGTGAAGAAATGTTGGGCAAATTTTGGGGTGCAACAGCTGCCCCTATTCAAACGGCTTGGACCTGACTGGGTGAGAAGCGAACGGTTCTCAAACAATCAAGGTACGAGATGGTTGAATACCAACAAACCCGGAAATTTTCCAACTGCACAAGTATACGGTACTCTGATGGGGGACAAATCTTCGGAAACTGAAATAATAGTTGCACGGCAACTTGGAGAAATACTGATCTGAATCTCCGTCAGGATGATTCTCTAATTTATCTGATATCATTGCATCCTCAAATCATCAAGGGATCACTGGTTACGCAGTAACTGGCGATCTTCTAACCGCACAGGTAAATGATACTTGGATTGGTAGGAACATCTTCAAAATTGAACATGATAGTTGCACGGCAACTTGCTGGGAAATTGGTCACACGGTAATCGGTGAAGGGCCTAATCTCGAATCTCTGTCAGGATGATCATCTGATTTTGCTGTAGATCTTTGTCCTCAAGTCATTAAGGGGTCGCTGGTCATTCGGTAACCGGCGGTACATAGCTGATATTGCCGTCAGGCATTCTGCGGCACTGCTGCAGAAGAATTCCTCGGGACTCATCAGGTCATTAGGAACTTTTTAACAATCAAGTTAACCATGCTATCAGGCATTCAAAGAACATCTCGGGCATCAGCCGGACTTCATCAGTAAGTCGGGAATAGAATTCTTGGTCAATCATGAACCAATAAGGATACATCATCTTTTGCCATTAGGCACCCTGCATCAGCTAGGCAAGCTACTTTGACCTCGTGGTTAGACTTCATCGGTGAGTCAGGGATTTTGGCACCGCTGCCAGACTTCAATCATCAAGTCTTCGAGGGAAGTCTCAACTTCTCTATTCAAACCTGCTGGGGATGACACATCTCCGCTGGGGATTCTAGAGAACTATCAAGTAACTCTGCTTCGGGGCTTCATAAATCGTTCTGGATGAATCAACTCTGCTGAGGACTTCAAGAATCCTCTTGGACAAATAAACCCATCGGGAACTTCAAGAATCATCCTGAACCAATAAATCTGTTGGAGATTTCAGGAATCATCCTGAGCAAACACTCTGTCGGGGACTCTAAGCATCAGTTTGAGCAACCAACTCTGGAGACTTCACCGGGGATTTTTTAAGAATCATCTTAAGCACACAACTTCGCTGGGGAATTCGGGATTCATCTTGAGCAAACCATTCTGCGGAGGAACACCTACAAAACAAGAACGGTAACGACCTCGCTCATGTTTCATATGCATATGTTTGACTATGGCGTAATGCTCCACACAGTGGAAATGCTACGCGTTTAGGGTAAATGTTATGCAATCATGCAAGATGCTATGACCCCATCAGCAAAATAAATGCTGAAGGGAGAATCCTCCTGTCAAGGAGAAAGAACCATTCTGGTGGAGAAGGAATCATCTCGCCGAGGAGAAGAAGTCGCACAAATCTCAATTGGATTCCGCATGGGGAAACGAACTTCAGTCGACTGCTGTAAGGGAGCGAAGTTCTGCGAGAACCTGGGCCTGTTCATCTAGGTATTCAAATCATAAACTGCCGAGGAAAACGATATCAGTTGCAGAAACAAACTACACGGCATTCGCAGCCAAACATTCCTGGAGATACCGACTCCGTTGGGGAAATACAATATCAGCTATTCAACACTCTACTGGGGAAAACCAATCATGGCCTGAACGGCTTCCAACGACTCGGCTCTCTTGGGGATCTGCAAACTCGGATGGGGAAAAAGGAATCATCCTGCTTACAAGGGAGAGTACGACTCGGTGGGGAATCTCAATTCTCCTGGAGACTTCAGTCTGTACTATCGAGTGCCGCACACTTCAGTATATGACTCAGATGGGGAGACGACGATCCTTCAGGATACATCTGGTTGGGGAGAGAATCTATCTCTGCTTGGGGAAACATACGACATACTGCCTGGAATAGGCTATACCTGCAACAACACAAACAAACAGACAAGATGCCCTTCTCAAAGGGACCTATCAAGGTTATCGTCCTTTGACAATGTTCAAGTAATTCATTGTTTCAACAATCAGTGGCCTAGGCCAGTAAGCTTATGTATGCGCATTTTATCAAAAACATCGGCGTTCTTTTTCTCAAACAAAACAGATAAATGCTAAACAAACAAACAGAATTACTGAATAGTATACATTTTATTGATAACGAACCCCTGAATGGGTGAAAATGTTTTACAACAGATGCAAGCTCCTGGAATGAGGAAGCTGCTCAAATATAAAAACATAAATATACATCAATATATACACAAATGTCGGCAATGTGGCGTAGACGAACACCATGAGTTGATCCCTTTATGACCCACTCGACATCGATACTTCTCCGACGCTTCAGCTTCAGAAGAGATTGATTCAGATAAACGGCCCTCAGGTCTTCCAAACCACTAAACAAATACAGTCCACACGCGGAACGCAGTCATTTGCTTTTTCAAATCCCTAACTTCTGGCATAATTCATGTACGGCACCAAATTCGATTGACGAGTCTCCCACTCCCCTTTAATCTGGTTAATCACAAGTGCCGAGTCACCATATACATCTAGGTTCTTGATTCTCAAATCAATTGCCTCTTTTAGACCCATGATGCATGCTTCGTACTCCGCTTCGTTATTGGTGACCGGAAACTTCAGTCTCGCAGTGAACGGGATGTGGGATCCGTGGGGAGTTGTGATGATCGCCCCAATGCCACTTCCGTAAGAATTAACCGCCCCGTCAAATATCAATTTCCACTGGGATTTCCTATCTGGACCCTCGTCGGGCAACGGTTCGTCGCAATCCTTCGCTTTAAGAAACATGATATCCTTATCAGGGAATTCAAATTTCATCGGCTGATAATCTTTGATCGGCTGTTCGGTAAGGTATTCAGACAATACGCTGCCCTTAATGGCCTTTTGGGAAACGTACTGAATGTCATATTCCGTCAACACCATTTGCCATCTGGCAATCCTACCCGAAAGCGCTTGCTTCTCGAAGACGTACTTGATTGGATCCATCTTCGAAATTAGCATGGTGGTGTGGTTGAGCATGTACTGTCGTAAACGTTTGGCAGCCCAGGCTAGTGCACAACACGTCTTCTCCAGCATCGAGTAACGAGATTCACAGTCTGTGAACTTCTTACTCAAATAGTAAATGGCATGCTCCTTTCTGCCCGTCTCGTCGTGCTGACCGAGAACACACCCCATACTATTCTCAAGAACTGTCAAGTACATGATTAAGGGTCTTCCGGCCACTGGGGGTATCAAGATCGGAGGTTCCTGTAGATATTGTTTTATCTTATGAAATGCCTTCTGGCAATCCTCGTTCCAGATAATCGCTTGGTCTTTCTTTAGCAGTTTGAACATCGGTTCACACGTGGCCGTGAGCTGAGAAATAAACCTTGCAATGTAGTTTCTTTAGAGTTTTCATGAAGTTTGGTGCCTTCTGATGGCTTGGCCACCGTGAGCCCGCTGGAGAAGACGACCATAGTCTTCTCCGGCCACCCTGAATTTCCCCCCTTTCCATGTTCAATTCAAATGAAGAAGACGAATGGTGAACCGTTGGATGAGGTTGGACTCGTAGACTTAGTAAACAGATCCAAGGCTCGTGATTGAGTTTTGTGTATATTGACATTTGGCCATATGGCGTGGCACGCTGAGGCACGTTGGATTGGTATACTTTTGGCTTGAACGCTCCAGATTAGGGACTATGGTGATCCATAGTCAAACCAGCCACACGCAAGCGTTAATGAAACGTTGCGTTTCATTTAAAGGATCTCTGAGCCACGTGGTGCTCGCCCCCCCCCCCCCCTAGATGCATACACCGGTCGTCTGATCCAGCGGTCACGTTTTATTCCCAGTTTTTAATTCCTTTTTAATTCATTTAATTGTTTTTCTTATTTCTTTTAATGCTTTTATCTTCTTTAATTCATTAAAAATAGAAATAATTGTCATAAAAATGTGAAAAAAATCATGCTTGATCTTTGGCTTATCCCTGATTTTTGTATGCAATTTGTTTGAGTTTTTGATAAAATTTCCATTTATTGTCTATTTTTCCATTTTGAATAGTTGATAAAAAAATGTAAAAATGTTACTTTTCTTTTCTGATTTTTATGCTATCTCTTGGATTTGATTTTAGTGCTGAAATTTTGCATGTTTGTTATAGACTCCTTGATAGGTTTATAGGATTTTCCTTGTATTTTTTAGATGATTCTAAGTTTGAATTTGAGATAGGTTTTAGAACTTTCCCCTTATGGATTCCCTTTAGCACACCCTTTGAGTTTAAATTTTATTAGAACCTTTGGAATTAGGTTTTGCCCCTGGTTTTTCTACCGTAGATTCTTAACACATTTAGGATCATCTAGGATTTTCCTTAGCATTTATAGAAGTGATCTTCTATTGTTCCCCCATTTTACAAGTTGATTATGGTTTAGGTGACCCTAACTAGGCTTACTTCATAGATTAGTCCTTAGAGTGAACTTTAACTAATTCTAGGCTTCAATCCTTTCTTGATAGAATAGAACTTAGGTAGATACCTCTCTAGAACATTGGTTAGGCCTTGATAGAGGTTTTGAATCCTCTTAGTTTAGGTGATCCTGGTAGCTAGTCTTTAAGGTTTCTTAGAAGTTGTTGTGTTGCCTTCTGTCCCCTATGTGGTTTCTTCCTTGGCCTTTGCCCTATCCTCTTTCTCCAAGTCTTGAAGAGGATCCCTCTTGGGAGAGCCTAATCCTTCCCTTGGTTTGATTCTGTGCATTCCTCAGGAGGTTGAGCCTTGGATTGACATTCATCAGCATAGTACATTCTTTTGGTTTGCATTATCTTTCCCCTTTAAGTCTTGATGAGGAGCCCTCTTGGGAGAGCCTAATCCTTCCCTTGGTTGGATTATATGCATTCCTCAGGAGGTTGAGCCTAGGATTGACATTCTTGGCAAGGTATATTCCCTTGGTTTATACTGTCATCCATCTCCAAGTCCTTTTCTTAGGATCCCTCTTGGGAGAGCCTAATTCTTCCCTTGGTAGGATTTTGTGCATCCCTCAACAGGTTGAGCCTGAGATGGACATTTTGTGTTGATACACAGCAACCAGATACTTTAGCGGTAAAAATCGTGAGTGTAAGCTATTAATTAACTTAACTCAAAAAAACAAGAGTCGCCACCACACTTTTATTTTATCCAAAAAAAGAAAGGAAAAAGAGCGAATAAAACCAAAGAGTTCTAAAACAAGAACAAGAACAGAGATCGAGGTAAGGGGGTTGGTTACGCAATGGGAAGGTGTTAGCACCCAAAACGTCTATAGTACTCTATAGGAGCCCTTTGAAATATTTACGATTTTTGGTTTGAAAATGGTTTGTTTGAAAAGAGATTGGGGAGATGAGAAGAGAATTGTTTTTTTAGATTTTTGTGTTTGGAGAGACTTATCGCCTCATGCCTACGTACCCACAAAGTGCAATATAGGATCAAAACCTCGTAGTTCGTGGTACAAATAACAAAAGTTTGTTGGTTCTGATTGATTTTAAATGTAAAGACAAGTCGTCATTTTAAGGAGAAAACTACGACTATTCACCCACAAGTATTAAGACAACATCTGCGTCACATAAAGATGGAGGATTTGCTTGGATTATCAACAAGACTATCACTCAACATCAACGTGGAAAATGTCAAAGTCTTAATACTATGGGGAATAGGAGGATTACATCTCAACTATAGAAATGAATCATGCCTAAACTTTATGAAAAGTTTTAAAGTAAAAAAATGCATAAAGGCACAAAAAGAGTTGGTGAGTTTTTTGGTATTTTTTATGTCTTTTGAAATTGGTCAAAGCATGATTAACATTGATTGACTTTTATTAAGAAAAACAAAGTTTAAAAAAAATCACTTGACAAAATTCAAGGTTTTATTGTGAAAGCGGTTTTGAAGTTTGAAACCAAGAAGGTTTTGAAAGAGGGAGAAAGTTTTAAAAATTTAAGAAGGGGAGGAGATGAAGTGACTATCCTAGAAAACAAAATAAAAGACAGAGATAAGAAAGATCTAACCGACTTGTAGCACACTCCATAGCAAGCAAAAAGAATTCCATCCGATTTAAAGCATAAGCTAATGAGCGAGCCAAATAAAGGCTAAGATCCATAACACTCCAAGCATAGGAATGAGAGTCCTAATTATAAGTCCAAAGGTCCATGAAGTCCAGGATCTAAGAGTAGTCCAAGAGCATAACCACAAAGTTAATAGCACCATGTTTTTTAGAGATTTTTTATCCTTTATTAGTGTTTTGAACAAGATATGGTCCAAGTGGACAAAAGAGAAATGACATAAACATAAACAAAGATATGATACGAAATGAAAATATGGAAGCATAAAAGTAAAGAAATAAGGAGTAAGAAGAGAATATAAACAAAATTAAACAAGGATATTGTTAGTGAATTAGTAATTAGTGGTTAGAACATATGATCAATGATGATTTATTCTTGCACTTTAGACCAAGGTTAATGAAAACTCATTAGAGGATTGATAGAATCAAAGCCTCCTAACAATGAGTTTCATAGGTAGTGGACTTAAGACAAGCAACTAACTATACTTGGACTTTCAAACATAAGTTTGAGTCACGAATGATCATTTTCCAATTACCGGACACTTTAGCGCTATGTTAAGCAATCGTAATCGGGTTTATGTAGAAACCACGACTATCTGAGGCCGGTCAATAATAATGTTAGTGTTAACACATGTTAGAGAAGTGATATGTAAATCACTCTCTTAAAACATGCCACAGAAAAAGAAAAGAGGTAGTGATCTCATCATAATCAAGATTTTTCATCGATTAATCAAAGGTAATCTATCACTATTCCAAAGTACAGAGAATTATCTCAATGATTATTCATCCATAGATTTGAAATAATGAAGATTAAACAACCTTAATAATCAACAATCTATGATCCATAGATTTTCATCGATCAAAATAAAAAAGAAGAAAGAGAATTAAAATGAAAAGAAACCTCAATTTGAATCTTAAATCGATTAAATCATCATCAATATCAATCACTTCTCTTGGTGGATAAAATCGACACCCGAAGTCCATTGATATTGATGAAATCTTATCAAAATTCAAGATCCAAAACAACCAACAATCAATCCAAATTAATATATTTTTTAAATTATTTTTTAAGAGTTTTCTTATTTAAAATATAAAACTAGTAACAAGAAAATGTTGAAAGGCCCATACGGCCCAAATTCTTTAAGAAAAAAAATTTAAAAAATAAAAAAAAAACAAGTGAAAATGAAAAAAACAAGAAATAAAAATCAGAAACATTATCTTCCTCAAGCTCTCACGCTACACTGGTTGATGCCATAGCTAGCAAGCTCAAGTCAATGCGACGGGATACAAAAATCACACAGAATGGATCGCAATCAAGAGCTCTATACAACAGTGTAATCGATTTCAAAAAGGAACTTCAACAACAACTTCGAATCGAAAACACCACAGATCGATCCAATATATCTTCAAATCAAGATTCGTAAGCTTCTAATCTTCTTCTTCTACTCTTTTGAATGTGAAATGCTATTGTGGTTGTTGAATGAAGTTAAAATATGGTGAGATTTTGTATGGAAAGGTTGTGAATGAAAGGAGTTGAATTGGGTGAAGCTTGAAGAATGGTTGAGGATGACTTTCGAAGGTGAAATTTGAAGGGAAATTGAGGAGAAAAAATATCAGAGTGATTTTGGCTTCAAAGCTTGAAGAAATTGAAGGGAAGAAGCTCATATTTATAGTGAAAATGAGGTGAGTCTTCTGAAAAATGAGTTGCCGTTTTGTGTTTTTCATTGCGTTTTGGTTGTTGCAAGTTATGTGTGACCTGCTGAAAATTCATGTCATTTTGCTTTATACACTTTGCAGTTCATTTAATTGTGTGACGTGGATTAATTCATAGAACTTTGTATCATCTTGGACGTACGTGCACGGCTTGGAAATATGTGATAACACGAAATCATATAGATATTTTCATGCATAATTCGACTAAAAGCTAACCGTTTTCGATCCGATTTCGGGTTATTTCCATGTATTTGTCTGATGTTTTTGCAGGTATTCAACGATCACGTCTAAACAAGGCAACATGAAGAAAAGAAGCAATCCCAAATGAAATATGGACAAAAAAGGAGTGAAAACACAATGAAAAGCGCAGCAGACAGTTTTTGCTGATGTGACGACCGTCACAGATGCATGACGACCGTCACACGGGTGACGACCGTCACACCTTGTGACGACCGTCATGCAGGCAAAAACGCCCCACTCAGATTACACGTCAAAAGAGCAGTTCCAATTCCCATTTAATGGTCCACTACTCCCTAAATTATCTGCCTCAAGGTCCATCATCCTCAGAGGTAACCGTTGGAATCCCACCTCTATAAAAAGGGAAGCAGGGGACTTCAAAAAGGGAGTTGCATTCATACCACGAAGTGCTGCCCAAATTTATTTTCAAGAGCAAATTTAATTTCCAACCTTTTTATTATTTGTATCCATTTCTCCAGTTTCAATTGTATCCCTTTTCCTTTATTTCCCTTTCCATTCTACTCATTCCCATTTCCGCCCTTCTGTATTTGTTACTGCACTGTACGATCGAATTGGAACTAAAGACAAAATCCTGCCAACATCTGTGGAGGATCTGCCCAAAGGCCAATTGGCATTATTTACAGGTTTTCATTTTGATCGACTCTTATTTTATCATAATTCAATTTATTATTTATTATTATTATTATTTATGTTTTTTTTTCCAAATTCCATGTCTAGCTAAACTTAGGTAATCGATATGTAGTAATAATTCGGATGGGATTTGATAACTCTTGTTTGAAAACTTTCTTTTCACAAAAATAACTTATGGTCTAAGTGTTTAAAAATTGATTTACGAAATAAACTTCGTCGCGAAAGCGAGAACTTGTTTTAAAGTAGTTTTGCCACGAAAGTTGGAAATTAATTAAGATACGAACCAACAAGCGAAAGCTGCGGTAAGGTCAGATAGTAAACACTAGGCATTTGTTTTAATAACAGCGAAAGCACTTTAAAACGAATTAGAACTTAGAGATTTCCAAAAAGTAATTTTAACCCCGAATGGAACACGAAAGTGTACGTTAGGCCCTTAGGATTACGATTAGCGTCAATAACCATCGTGAGACGAGAGTCTTCAAATCTCCACTTTCTGCTTAAATGAACTGTGAAAACTATTTCATACATCAGGAACTTATCAAATCCCTGAAGAACATAATTACTATGTATTGATTCAATTAATTAAAATCTAAATAGTAATCTTAGTTTCCCCTTTTAGTGACAACATTATTCCCTTAAAACATATCCTACCTAGCTAAACATAGTAACTCCCGAGAACACTAGTTTGATTACGAGTCCCTGTGGGATCGATATCTTTTATTACTACGCGATAGACTGTGCACTTGCAGTTAGAATTGTTAGACATAGAAAGTCGCGATCAAGTTTTTGGCGCCGTTGCCGGGGACCCGTTTAGTCAATAGTGTAACCTTCTGTTACACCGTATAGTCTAGGTAAACATTTTTCATTTTTCTTTTACTAGTGTTGTCGATTGTATGCCAAGTGATCGCCCACAAAGCGATATCTTGAAACCTTCAGTCGCAGAACTAGAGCGCTTCTTACATCTAAGAAGCCGAATCATTGAGTACCAAGTCAAACATAACATTCCTGATCCTCTCACTCCCATTTCCAAATCTGAAGAAGAACCAAAGATGGCTGAAGGACCTCCGAACAAACCGCTGAAGGCATACGCTACACCATCTCAGATGGAGCCTAGAAGTAGCATTGCTGCCCCAGCTATTACTCGAAATGATTTTGAGCTGAAACCATCATTGCTGTCGGCTGTACAACAAAACCAATTCTCAGGAAACGCAACTGAGGATCCGAACGAACATCTAACGAAGTTTGTGCAATACGCAGACACAGTGAAAGCAAATGGAGTAACTCCAGACGCGATAAGACTTCGTCTTTTCCCATTCTCTCTTAGAGACAGAGCGTGGACATGGTTACAATCGTTACCATCCAACTCCGTCATGATGTGGGAGCAACTGAAGAACGTCTTCTTAGAGAGATATTTTCCATCAAGCAAAACTGCTATGCTTAGAGCTCAAATCAACGGATTTCGACAGAAAGATACTGAATCTCTCTACGAAGCATGGGAACGATTCAAAGATATGATGAGAACATGTCCTCACCATGGTCTAAAAGACTGGGTGACAATCCATACTTTCTATAATGGGCTTCTATACAATACTAGATTAACCATAGACGCTGCCGCGGGCGGTGCACTTATGGATAAGCCATATGATGAAGCCTATCAATTAATAGAAAACATGTCACAAAACCATTGCCAATGGGGAGGTGAATGCACTCCAAATGAGAAAACCTCAGCGAAAGGTGGGATGTACGAAATCAGCAGCCTTGAAAAGTTCAATGCTAAAGTAGATGCTCTAACACAAAAGATCGATAGTCTGACCGTTAACCCCACTGCAACTGTCGCTGCAGTAACTCCAAATTGCGAGTTATGCGGAAGCACCACTCATAATGCACCCGAATGCCCATTGCTAGCCGGAATCCCGCCAGACCAGGTAAATTATGCTCAAGGAAATCCCTACGCAAATACCTACAACCCAGGTTGGCGAAATCATCCAAACTTTTCTTACAAAAGCGAAAATGCATTGCAAATGCCTACTGCTCCGCAAGGATATCAAAAACCAGCTGCTCAGAATGCACCTAGGAAATCAAACCTCGAATTGATGATGGAAAAGTTCATAGCTACTCAAGCCCAAACGAACAAAGAGTTCCTGAATCAAAACATACACACTAGCGAGCAAATTAAACAGTTGACAGGAAAAGTAGACGCTCTAGCCACCCACAACAAAATGTTAGAAACTCAGATATCACAAGTGGCTCAACAGCAAGCATCTGCTGCCGCACCTGCTGGCACATTTCCTGGACAACCCGAACAGAATCCCAAAGGCCAAGCAAATGCTGTGATACTAAGAAGTGGAAAAGAATTGGACGAACCGATCGATCCGAGGACCGAAAACTCAGCCATGCAACAGAAACCAACTGAGCAAGCAGAAAAGGAATCTGAGTTAGAGAAGAAGGAAGACAACGAGAAGGAGGATACCGCGAGTGAAAAAACTCAAGCACCTCCAGCGCCATATAAACCACCTATCCCTTATCCGCAAAGACTAATAAACTCTAAAACTTCAGGAGAGTTTAAGAAATTTGTAGAGCTCCTTAAACAGCTGAATATCACTATTCCTTTTACAGAAGCGATAACTCAAATGCCGTCATACGCCAAATTTCTCAAAGAGATCCTGTCGAATAAGAGAAAGATCGAGGATAACGAAATAGTTACACTCACTGCAGAGTGTAGCGCTATTATTCAGAACCGCATGCCTCCTAAATTAAAAGACCCAGGTAGTTTCTCCATACCCTGCGTCATAGGAAAGTTCGTAATAGACAAAGCTCTATGCGATTTAGGAGCCAGTATCAGTGTTATGCCCTTATCTATATGCAAAAAGCTGAATATGGGAGACCTCAGGCCAACCAAAATGTCCGTACAATTAGCTGACAGATCAGTAAAATACCCCGTCGGAATACTGGAAAACGTTCCAGTACGCATAGGACAATTCTACATTCCAACCGACTTCATAATCATGGACATCAAGGAGGACACTGTAACCCCAATTATCTTAGGAAGACCATTCTTAGCTACAGCCGGAGCGATTATAGACGTGAAGAAAGGAAGGCTAACATTCGAAGTAGGAGAAGAAAAGATAGAGTTCATTCTCACCAAGTTCTTACAAGCACCAGCCATAGACGATACCTGCTATTTAGTAGATGAAATTGACGAATGCATAAGAGAACTTGAAAATGAAGAGACCACATATTCAGAAATAATAAAGATTCAAATACCCGACATTTCTGAAGACGACAATTGGCGTAAACCGTATAAAGACGACAGCCTAAGCGAAAGCTTAGCGCTGACACCAAACCATATGCCAGGTCTGAAGAACCCATCTTTAGAACTTAAAACTCTACCCAAAAACCTCAGATATGAATTTCTAGACGATGAACTAAAAAGACCAGTGATAGTCAACGCCGACTTAGGACAACCAGAAACCGAAAAGTTATTAGAAGTCCTAAAGAAGTACCCCACCGCGTTAGGCTATAACATAAGCGATTTAAAAGGTATAAGCCCTTCGATCTGTATGCATCGAATTACAATAGAGGAAGACTCTAAAACTTCTCGAGAGCATCAGAGAAGACTAAACCCCATCCTGAGCACTATAGTCAGAGATGAAGTAAAGAAATTACTTGATGCAGGAATCATCTATCCGATCTCCGATAGTGAATGGGTTAGCCCAGTTCATGTCGTACCGAAGAAAGGAGGAGTAACAGTAGTTAAAAACGAAAAAGGCGAATCGATAACAAAAAGAGTCGTGACTGGGAGTAGGATGTGTATTGATTATAGGAAGCTTAACAAGGCTACGCGCAAAGATCACTTCCCACTACCCTTCATAGACCAAATGTTGGAAAGACTAGCCAAACATTCATATTTTTGCTATCTAGATGGTTACTCAGGATTCTTCCAAATTCCCATCCATCCCGATGACCAAGAAAAGACTACATTCACCTGTCCTTACGGTACTTTTGCTTACCGCCGAATGCCGTTCGGACTCTGTAACGCTCCAACAACCTTCCAAAGATGCATGACGGCAATCTTCGCAGATTTCATAGACGACATTATGGAAGTGTTTATGGACGATTTCTCGGTATGTGGACAAAGTTTCGAAGGATGCTTACAAAACTTAGAAATGGTACTAGAACGTTGCGTAAAAGTAAACCTCGTCCTAAATTGGGAGAAATGCCATTTTATGGTCCGACAAGGAATAGTTCTAGGACACGTCATATCAGATAGAGGGATTGATATAGACAAAGCCAAAATAGAGATTATAAAAGATCTCCAACCTCCAAAATCCGTACGAGAGATACGGAGTTTTCTAGGACATGCCGGTTTCTACAGAAGATTTATAAAAGATTTCTCGAAAATCACAAAACCGCTGACCGGCCTGTTAATGAAAGATGTTGAGTTCGTCTTCGACGATGACTGTTTAAAAGCATTCGAAACATTGAAATCAGCCCTTATCACCGCACCAATCATGCAACCACCAGATTGGAGACTACCGTTTAAAATCATGTGCGATGCGAGTGACTACGCTGTAGGCGCAGTTCTAGGACAAAGAAAGGACAAGAAACTCCATGCCATCTACTATGCCAGTAGAACCTTAGATCCTGCCCAAATGAACTACGCTACCACAGAAAAGGAACTTCTAGCAGTTATATTTGCGCTTGACAAATTCCGTTCCTACTTAGTAGGAGCAAAGATTATAATATACACAGACCACGCTGCCATAAGGTACCTAATAAGCAAAAAGGATGCCAAACCAAGACTATTGAGATGGATCCTGTTACTACAAGAGTTTGACTTAGAAATCAAAGATAAGAAAGGAACCGAGAACGTTGTTGCGGATCACTTATCCCGAATAGAAGGCATCAGACACGAACCGGTACCGATAAATGACGATTTCCCGTATGAACGTCTGATAGCCAAATTAGAAAGTGACACACCTAATGCAATCTCGGAAGATCCAGAATTCGAAAAAGCCGTAGAAGCCGTCTATGCCCAAGTCACATTACCTTGGTATGTTGACATCGTTAATTACCTCGCTGCAGGCGTGCTTCCACTAGATCTTACTTATCAACAAAAGAAGAAATTCTTCCAAGATCTGAAACACTATTATTGGGACGAACCTCTACTCTTCAAGAGAGGGGCCGACAACATATATCGTCGCTGTGTCCCGGAGGAAGAAATAGAAAATATTATTTCCCAATGCCACTCAGCACCATATGGTGGTCATGCTAGTACGTCCAAGACGTGCGCTAAGATTCTCCAAGCTGGCTTATTCTGGCCTAATCTCTGGAAAGACGTTCACATCGCCGTGCAAAAGTGCGATAGATGCCAACGAACTGGCAACATCTCACGACGCGATGAAATGCCTCAGAAAGGAATCTTAGAGGTAGAAGTCTTCGACGTCTGGGGAATAGATTTCATGGGACCTTTCCCTCCTTCTTTTGGTAATAACTACATACTCGTCGCTGTCGATTACGTGTCTAAATGGATAGAAGCCATAGCTGCTCCAACAAAAGACGCACGAGTAGTAACCAAACTCTTCAAGAACACAATCTTTCCTAGATTCGGTGTACCCAGACTCGTCATTAGTGACGGAGGATCTCACTTCATATCACGAATATTCGATAAACTTCTTTCTAGATATGGAGTCAAGCACCGAGTAGCTACACCTTATCATCCGCAAACTAGCGGACAAGTAGAGGTCTCAAACAGAGAAATAAAACAGATCTTGGAAAAGATTGTCGCTACCTCGAGAAAAGATTGGTCATCAAAGCTACAAGAAGCTTTATGGGCGTATAGGACCGCATTTAAGACACCAATAGGTACTACCCCCTATAAATTAGTTTACGGTAAATCCTGCCATCTCCCTGTAGAGTTAGAGCATAAGGCCTTTTGGGCCATTAAAACACTCAACTTCAACTACACCGAGGCAGGAGAAAAGCGAATCCTGAACTTACACGAGTTGGAAGAACTTCGATTAGACGCTTACGAAAATGCCCGTATCTACAAAGAACGAACTAAAAAGTGGCATGATAAACGTTCAATCAGGAAACAATTCAGTGTGGGAGACATCGTATTGCTCTTCAATTCACGATTAAAACTCTTCACAGGAAAACTAAAATCTAGGTGGTCTGGACCCTATGAAGTGACTAAAGTACTTCAGAGTGGAGCTGTCGAAATTACCGACAAGACGAATGCACCGTTTATCGTAAACGGGCAACGTCTGAAACATTACAATAAGAACGACAACAATCCTCAAGTCAGCAATATAACATTGCTTGAGCTTCCGGCTCAAACACCCGAATAGCTTCTCACCAAGCTATCGTCAGGCTTTAGACGTTAAAAACAGCGCTTATTGGGAGGCAACCCAAATTTCCCTCGTTATTGCATTTCATTTTTTCTTAAAATTCTACTTTGAAAATTCCAACAAAAAGCCTAAAATTACTACTACTTTCTACTTTCGTTCATTTTCGTACTTTTATTCTTATTTTATTTTTTCTCTTTTGCCTTTTGTTTCTACCATTTTTCGTTTCTAAAAATCCTGACTCCAAATTTCTTGTTTCAAACTTTTCAGGATTTTTAAAGCCTTCAAAACATTTCTTCTGTTTTCTCCGAATTACCTACGTATATGGCCGAGTACGATTTCACAAAGGTTCACTTCAGAGGACTCGCTCAGAAGGCAAGATTCGCAGCACTGACCGAAAGAGAGCCTTAACGCTGTATTATGATAAGGCTACTATGGATAAACTAGGGATCACGGATAGCATTCAATACCTGTTCAATCAACTGGGTTGGGAGAACACTGCTCTGAAAACACGCTTTGCTACCTACAAGGATCTTACCTACGAATTCCTCAGTTCTTTTAGATACACACCCAACTATGGCTTTGGAACCCGCTCAGAGTTGATTACCTTCCGATTGTTTGGAATGGACCAAACCCACAGCCGGATGTCACTAGCTAACCTCCTAGGATTCCCTAGCGGACCGCATGTGTTCATCAGTGCAGAAGATGACGATATTGATTTGCAACTCGAGCACTTCTGGGGTAGAATCACAGGCGACTATCACTCTGAACCAGACAGAATGTACAATGATGACATTCATAACCCAACCCTTAGATACTTCCATAAGATACTAGCTCACACCTTGTTTGGAAAAGAAGAAAATATTACCACAGTGTCTAAGGAAGAGTTATTCATCATGTTCTGTGCTTCTCAGGGACGGACAGTAAATGCAGTGCCCTTCATGATGAGATCCTTCAAACGACTCACGCTGGAACCTCAGACACTTATTCTTATAGGAGGACTAGTAACAATGATAGACCACGAGCTTGGCCTTAGATTCCATCTAAATGCCAGCACTCGTTTTGGTACCATCAGACCCATGAACATACAATTCTGCTTTAACAGGCGCATCTTAGGGAATATGGGACCTGGATCGTATGAGTACCTTATTAACGAAAAACCAGTACAGCTATTCACACTGCCTGATCATCTGATGACAAGCATCCACAACAAGGATAACTGGCTCTATGAATTGGATGAGCCTATGGGACCTCCTTCACCACAGTCAACACCCCAGAACTATATGTATGACAGTGACCACATTTCTGAGGCACACGATTACATGTACTTTGAGGACGCCGCCTCTGAAAATGAAGTAGACCCTATGACTCCTCCACACTACAATACTTATCCTGAGCCTATCCCTGAGGAAACAACCGACAAAATGGATACCGTGTTACTCAGATTGGACGACGTTGATAAAGCTCTGACGAATGTAAAAGCTGATATCGCAGGCATGCACAATGACCTGGTAGGCTTCATGGATCTAGTCTGCGACCAAATCGACTACTATTCACGGAAATTTGATGAGTTGAAGGCACGGAAAGATTAGTTATTAGCTCATAGCAGTAGTTTCAGTCTAGTCTAGTCTAGTTTAGTTTAATTCACTCATTTGGAATTTTCACATTGTTCGTTTCATTATGTACTACATACAATTGTTTCCATTTTATGTTATTTCAATTCTAGTTTTGTTCAATTATTCTGTTTTCGCATTATTTATTGATTGTTGGCTGTTATAGTACATCACCGTAGCAATACTACGCTTTAAAATCACTCCGAATACGCCCTCAGAGCAAAATTCTGCGTTCTGCAGATTTTGCTGCTGTGACGACCGTCACAGTCCCATGACGAGCGTCACACGGGTGACGACCGTCACACCCTTGTGACGACCGTCACGCAGCCCAGAACTGCAATCTGGTATAACAGAGGTCGTGTAACCCTCCACTCCCCCCATTATCACTTTTAAACTTCCAACATCCATACCCCACTACGATTTTCGTCATCTCCATCTAAACTATAAACCCCAACTCCAAATTCAATCTCCAAACCACCGTTCTGTCACATTTCCATCTCTGCCGAAAAACCCCAAAACCTCCAAAACCTCTCCATCTTCAACAATGGCCGGAAACGCAGACATCAACAACATTTCCTTCCCTGAGGGCGAGTTAGGCGAGAGACAACGAGCACAGTACAATGCATTTCATCAGAGGTCTCTCCAGCCACTCACTACCCGCACCTTCCATCACTTACGGAGCTCGGACTCCTCGAAGGTGTAACATGGATGCTTCAACGCGCAGGCATCTGGAACCTCTGCTCCAACCCCCAGCCGACCTACGAACAGCTCACCCTGGAGTTCTTGAGTTCGTTCTCCTACATCACCAGCAGCGGCGAACTCAACCAACACTCAGGCGCCGCTTGTTTCCGGATGTTTGGCGTTAACTATCAGCTGCACCAAAACCAGATTGCCGGCATCCTACAGTTTCCCCGCGGCGAGAATGCTCATCGCCGCATCACTGATCAGTTCCAGCACGATGCCTTCGCGCTGTGGTATCAGTTGACCGGCCTAAACGCCGATGGTTTGAACTCCCTACACGCCACTCACATCCACAACCCCGCCATCAGGTACTTTCACAGGGTGTTGAGCAACATCATCTTCGCCAGAGACAGCAACCACAAAGTGAACTCCAAGGAGCTCTTCTTTCTGCATTGCGTCTTCAACAACGAACCCGTCAACGCTGCCCCGTTCCTGTTGGCCCACATTCAGGCCAACTGCAACCGTGGCTCGAAGCCATTCTACTTTGGCGGGATTGTCACGGCCATTGCACTTGGGCTGAACCTTGGCGACCAACTTCGGCACCTCCATTCCATCCCATCGGTGTTCCTTGACACCGACCACTGCAGGGCCTCCCATCTCATCCGCTCCCGAGCTGACGGGAAATATCATCCGGTTGTGCGTGGCAAGACCGTCAGAAGCATCATCCTTCCGTCCCGCACCCGCATCCATCCTGAGGACCGTACCAACTGGTTGTTCGATCTCACTGCCCCTCCTGCTGTCGTTGTTCCTACTCAGGACCCCACTCATGATTCCGAAGATGAAATCCAAGCTGAGTTGGACATGTCCGAGCAGCCAGAGGCATCGCAGCCTCCTCCTCCAGTAGGTACATCATCCCGCCGCCGCCGTCACCACCCCGTGCCTGACTACACTGAAGAGGACCTCCGTCGCTCCCTAGACCAGCAGGCACAGATACTCATGATGCTGCAGCAGCAGAACCAGCGAGCTGACCAGTTCGAAGCTTGGCACCGGACTCAAATGCAACAACTTCACACCGGCCAAGCTACGATTACTGAGAGTCTAGCGAATCTGACCCTGCAGGTCGAAGGCCTCCGCGACACGGTCTACCACACCGGAGCCATGAGCTACGAGGATAGAGTCGCCCTTGCTAGAGCCAGAGGACGCCAGCGTGGACGTGACAGGCCCCGGGACTAGATTTTCATTTTTTTCCTTTATTGTTTACTATATTTCTGTTCTATGTATTTTCATTTTCAGTTGTATCTCCCTCTCGCATGCTTCAAGAATCAGTGAGGACACTGATCGAGATAGTGTGGGAGCGGAGCCTTATTTCCACTGTATTCAGAACTTCCCTTATTTACTGTATTTCCATTTCACTGCACTTTTGAATTTTAGTAAGTTCTATTTTACACTTTCTATTTCTAGCAAATAAAGCGCATCTATATATTTTTCACGTTACGCAAACAATCCCCACACTTTTCGACGTAAACAAAAACTTTCATTTGTTCCTCAAAAGCAAAAGCATCACGAGAATGCACCTGAGTTCAAACCGAGTTTTGAAACTCCGAGGAAACGACAGTTCTAACAAAACCAGTATCGTCCAGACACCTTAGATCTCTAGTTTATGTGAGTCGGTTTCACCACCTACGTGTACTAAAGTCTCAAGTGTCTACGCAAACTCAACCCCAAGTAGTTTATACTAGCAGTCAGCACCATCCTAAAAACACTTCTAAGCGAGCGACCGATGCAAATAAGTGTATGATCTCCAAAAAGATGAAAAATCATGAAAAGAGAGCTAAAAAGCCCAAGAATATAAGATTTGTTTCCTTCTAAGTTAGGTGCTCCTCACCCGAGCATTTAGCCCAACGGCACGAAAAACTCATTGAAAAATCAATGACACCAAATTATGATCAACAAAGAAGATCAAAAACAAAAACGAGATCATATTCACTAACAGGTCGACTTGCCATGAGAGTGTGCGGACAACGGGCTTAATGTGATTGCGCTAGAACAAACAGGGTGAACTTGCCACGAGAACCTTGACACCAAGATACGGTAGCATGACTGAGACCGATTTGCATAAAAGGGAGACCTCCGGAGACTTGTAGTCCAGTGTCGCCGCGATACTCGTCTTGTTCCTACCAAGAATCCCGGTTTTTCCAAAACTCCGCGAACGAAGAAACAGCCTCGTGCTTGCCGACTTTTCCACGTTTTACTTGAGGACAAGCAAAGATTCAAGCTTAAGGGAGTTTGATAACACGAAATCATATAGATATTTTCATGCATAATTCGACTAAAAGCTAACCGTTTTTGATCCGATTTCGGGTTATTTCCATGTATTTGTCTGATGTTTTTGCAGGTATTCAATGATCACGTCTAAACAAGGCAACATGAAGAAAAGAAGCAATCCCAGATGAAATATGGACGAAAAAGGAGTGAAAACACAATGAAAAGCGCAGCAGACAGTTTTTGCTGATGTGACGACCGTCACAGATGCATGACGACCGTCACACGGGTGACGACCGTCACACCTTGTGACGACCGTCATGCAGGCAAAAACGCCCCACTCAGATTACATGTCAAAAGAGCAGTTCCAATTCCCATTTAATGGTCCACTACTCCCTAAATTATCTGCCTCAAGGTCCATCATCCTCAGAGGTAACCGTTGGAATCCCACCTCTATAAAAAGGGAAGCAGGGGACTTCAAAAAGGGAGCTGCATTCATACCACGAAGTGCTGCCCAAATTTATTTTCAAGAGCAAATTTAATTTCCAGCCTTTTATTATTTGTATCCATTTCTCTAGTTTCAATTGTATCGCTTTTCCTTTATTTCCCTTTCCATTCTACTCATTCCCATTTCCGCCCTTCTGTATTTGTTACTGCACTGTACGATCGAATTGGAACTAAAGACAGAATCCTGCCAACATCTGTGGAGGATCTGCCCAAAGGCCAATTGGCATTATTTACAGGTTTTCATTTTGATCGACTCTTATTTTATCATAATGCAATTTATTATTTATTATTATTATTTATGTTTTGTTTTTCCAAATTCCATGTCTAGCTAAACTTAGGTAATCGATATGTAGTAATAATTCGGATGGGATTTGATAACTCTTGTTTGAAAACTTTCTTTTCACAAAAATAACTTATGGTCTAAGTGTTTAAAAATTGATTTACGAAATAAACTTCGTCGCGAAAGCGAGAACTTGTTTTAAAGTAGTTTTGCCACGAAAGTGGGAAATTAATTAAGATACTAACCAACAAGCGAAAGCTGCGGTAAGGTCAGATAGTAAACACTAGGCATTTGTTTTAATAACAGCGAAAGCACTTTAAAACGAATTAGAACTTAGAGATTTCCAAAAAGTAATTTTAACCCCGAACGGAACACGAAAGTGTACGTTAGGCCCTTAGGATTACGATTAGCGTCAATAACCATCGTGAGACGAGAGTCTTCAAATCTCCACTTTCTGCTTAAATGAACTGTGAAAACTATTTCATACATCAGGAACTTATCAAATCCCTGAAGAACATAATTACTACGTATCGATTCAATTAATTAAAATCTAAATAGTAATCTTAGTTTCCCCTTTTAGTGACAACATTATTCCCTTAAAACATATTCTACCTAGCTAAACATAGTAACTCCCGAGAACACTAGTTTGATTACGAGTCCCTGTGGGATCGATATCTTTTATTACTACGCGATAGACTGTGCACTTGCAGTTAGAATTGTTAGACATAGAAAGTCGCGATCAATATGGCTTAGTATGAAGCTTCTCGTGGGTACGTTTTGACTTGCTTGAATAAGTATCTCCAGTTGCAATATTACCCTGCTATTTTTCAAATGATTTGGAGACTGCATTTGTATGCGGAAACTGAAGGGCGAGTTCCTGAATTACGGACAAAACATTGCATCAATTTGTAACAATTTGGTGATGAAGATGTAAAATGTTCCCTGTCAACTATGTCATGTGAGTCATGGTGAGATGATTCTCTACTCCATTTATACAAACTCGAATCATCATTAAGAAGAAACCCCAGTGAAATACCGACTGATCTTATAAAAACCGACACCAAAATTTCTTCAAAAAAAGCTTCCAAGGTGTCTGTTTTAATCACAACATTCATGAGTGATTCTGTTATTTGATTAAGCAGGTCATGCTGAGATGGGGAGAGCTTTGATAAGGTCTTCAAACTTTTTCTGCTGATGTTGATTGTTGGGAGTTGAGAAACAACATCAATAGGCGATAGAACCGTAGTTTCACTGCAGTTGAGTAGATGAAGCCAGTTTCTGATGTTATTGAAGACGCAATGGAGAGACAGGGTCAGACATGGTTAGCATATAATGGAAATGTAAGCTACAACTTGTAGCTTTAAACTGTAATACGGATGTACGGCGGAGGAGGACAACCTGTGAACAAGTTTGGCAGCAACCGTTAATCCATCTGGGCGGTCCACATAATGAATGTACGATGCCTTCAAGGCCTCTCCTTTATCAGCCATCATAAGTGTCTTTGAGGCAAAAGAAATCAAAACAGAAGGATTTTCATTCCCAGGAACTTTGAATTGGGCAAATGCTGCAGCATGAGCTTCCAGAGCTTGATCCAATTGCCAATCATACTCTATAACTGAATACGTGAAGAGAATATAGAATATCACTTTTCCCATGGCAAATGAGTAGAGATATATTATACGATCAAGTACAATCAAGAAGAAGATAGCCATCAACATAAAGACATATTCTTTTGGAAGTTGGTCTTCAAGCTGATACACTTTGAGGATCTCACTTAAGCTTTTTATGACAGACTGGCAACAAGAAAGAATCAAATCGGCACAAAATACATAGGCATACAACTCAACTTCTCTCTTGCCTGCACCAATTACAGAAAGAATACAGTAAGGGAATCCCACTTCTTCTACAAAACCTGCACGCCGAGCTTCGAGAATTTCCTTGGTAACATCAGCTGCTGGAGTTAAAGATTTATTACATTCTGCTAAAGATCAATAAGTTATAGGTGAGGCATACACAACCTCAAAAACCATTAGAGCAAACTCAACAGCTGCTACGAATATTATCAATCAACACATAGACTGCTTGAACATTCAAGTTGAACTTCTTGAAAATGGAAAATGCTTCCTCATACAACTGTGCTTCAACAACAATTTCTCCAACTGCAGGCCCGTTAAAATTATCCAATCTATTGATATAATCCATAACTCTAGATGAATCAACTTTTGTTGCTGTCAAAAATGAGAAGATTCTGTAGATTGAAGTTCCTACTGAATGCAGAATTTTGAAGCACAATCTCCTCAAGAAGTTCAACCAATTCATGAGGCAGATCAGCTGTCATGAAAGCCTTAATAGCTGCAGAAACCTGTTCAGGGCTTGAGCTTTCAGGAAGAGCAGTAGATACACCCTGATCAATAAGTTTCCTTCTATATTCATTATCAGAATCAAGAACTTGAGCCCACAAATTGCCATCCATTTTCTCAACAACAAATCTTGCTTGCAGTTTGAACAAAGAATTTTTATTAGTGACATTGATAAGTTCTTCATCACATTCCACTTCGGTAAGCTATAACTGCCAAGGTCGGGTCACGTTTCTCACAATATTCGCCCACAACTCGAGAATCATAGAAATTGGATTCTCTTGTCACACGCTCGACCTCCTTGATTTGACCAGTCTTTGCTGCTGCCGATTGTTGGGGAAACACTGAGATTTGGGGATTTGAGGACGGGGCCAGTATCACAATTAACTACACCAAGACTAACATGGTTATCAGCAAAATCTTTGTTCGAATTGCAAAGAATTCTAGCATGATCCTCAACACCTTCCTCATTAATCTTCGTCTTCTGATCGCTATTTCATCAATGTGAGGTAATGATAACGGGTATTGGAGTCTAGGATGCAATAAATTCAAACTTCTTCGGATCAAAGCTGCTGAATGGCCTCAGCTGCCATCACTGGGATTGTTACCATTTGTTTTAACTCAATGCAGCTCATCCCTATAAGATTTAGCTCCTGCAGCTTGAAGTTGTAAATAATTGAGTGATAGTTTCCTGTTCATCTGTGTTTCTTTCTCATTAAGAAGTGGTAATAAGGAATTCTTCAAAGAGAAATGCCAAGTTAGAGGAATTGGACGTTTCAACGATGTTACCAATTATGTTCCACCATGAATCTGACTAATCCAACCAGCCAACTCACCTGAATTTGCAACAGTTGCTGAGAGACAAATAAGTTGAACTTCTTTTGAGCAATAAATAACAATTTCTTCCCAAACTGTACCGCGATATACATTGCTGATTCATTAGTAGAGTTGTCCATGCACTTCCATGTATCTTGGAACTATCCTTCAATCATGCTTTAAGTTCACATGGAAATGGCACACTTGAATGGATACCTCCATAAAAAATTAATCCAAATCAACTTGTAATCAACCAATAATTGAATAGGCAACAAGACAATCACAGAAAAATTGTCAACTATACTTTGTACTTGCATCCCAAAACAAACATCTTGATTGAATATTCACCAAACTTGACTTGTACAGACGAAACTCTGAATCTTTGATTAAAAATGGGCCAAACTCCTCATAGAACACTGCTTGAAATCTTGATGAATTTCGATACAGGGCAACTTAACCTTGAACAATCACATTGCCTGAGAAAATAACCCACTGCCACGACCAATTTTCAATCGAAGAAAACTCTGGATAGTTTGACCAAGATGAGGTCAAACTTCCATCTGATTTAGACTTGAATGAATTTCTTTTCCATCACTCTCCCAGCAAAATCCTAAACACACAGATAAGAAGAAGAAACGAGCAAATTGCAAAAAATATTTTTGGTATTTTGGTTAGAGGTTAGTAAATATAAACAACAAAAAGCAAGTAAGAAACACACAAGGGTGCTGGGAGAACCATAAAGTATGATCTTGTTTGCATATGTAATGATGCAAATGAAATGTGGGATCTTAGGGGTAAAAATTAGGGTATTACAGCTGCCCCTATTTAAGATTCTTCTTTCCGAAGATATGAAGATTGACATCTTTGTCTCGACCAGATAGAAGAGACATAAATATAACAATAAACCCAATTTTTGGCCCTAAGAGGCCACCAAATGATATGATTATGCTAATGATATGGTATGCAAACACAAGACCACCGTGGGGAGAAAATTCCACAGGAAAAAAAAATAAACACCGGAGCAAAAGAAGAAAAGAGACTCCACAGGGGAAAACAAAAAAGCAAGATCCTATTCCGATAAAGGAAAGGAAATGACTCAACAGGGAAAGAGATACCAATTGCCAGTTACTGGACGAAGATATTCGAACCGAAGAGAATAGGTAAAATACTTTCTACTGGTTACTGAGTAGTTTAGCGAGAATAATAAACTTGAATGAAAGGAGTTACCAACTATCGGTTACTGGATAGGGTAAACAACATGTCAACTACCTGTTACTGGGTAGGACAGACTCGACTACCTGTCACTGGGTAGGAGAAGAAAAATAAAGGTCAACTACCTGTCACTAGGTAGGACAAACATACTCGACTACCTGTCACTGGGTAGGAGAAGGAGGTATATTATCAGCTACTTGTTACTGAGCAGCTCCAATCACACAACAAACTTCTCAAATAAAGAGACAACCATTTGTTGGAAAAAAGATATTAATAACTCTGTCGGGGATCTTTAAAAGAGATACGAGCAAGTTAGACCATGCAATAGACTTCTCATCGGGAATTATTTCCACAAAAATTCCATCTGATAGAAAAGCTGATCGGATAAGGATCCATCATTTCACAATAAACTTCTTTGTTGAGGATGAACCAGAGAAATGTTATTTATTGCGAAGGTAAATTTCTGGAGATTACATAAGCTGCTCAAATAAAGAGGCTTCCACATGAAGTTGCATAAGTAATTACCAAGAGAGTGTTATCAAAACTCTACTGGGGAAATCAAATCTTCATCTTCTGATGGGGATCAATAACAGATTCCTGCCGAGGAAAATAAATCCTCAAAACTACCTTCTCATCATCCAGGTTTCACAGCCCAGGGAAAACCAAAGTAACTGTTGCAGGAGACCAAAAGCTCGATTCAGGAATAAACTGGAGTGAAATGGTCAAACAAGACTCGACCCAATGAGGAAATAACTCAACTGGGGAATAATTCCATCCAGATAAAAGCTGGGGAAGAAAGTTAAACAAACATCTTCCATGAGGCATAAACTCAGTGGGGAATTAAAAAGGATAGGTATTTTCTGCTTAGGGGTCGACACTCTAATGAAGAGAGGACACACGCACTCCGCGGGATAACAACACTGGGGAAAGGGAAACACCAACAAAAAAACAGGATGCACAATGTAACAAAAACATGCTATGCTCAACCAAAATGAATGCGCATGCAATGTATATGAATATGAATATGCTGAAAAAACGGACAAAAAGGGCAAACAGAGGGTGAACAAAACATCACAACACCACTGAAATACCCGGCTAATCTCCGCAAGTTAGAGATATCATTGGAGATCGTGCTGGGGATCAGCAACAGAAACCCTACAAAAGATACGCAAGAGCCATCAAAGGAAAATAAATCCTACTACAAGGCTCAAATATCGCTAAGGAAATGGAGATATTGCTTCGGGAGAAGACCCCAAAGATCAATCTTCAACCATCAATAATTCAACAAGAGGGAACAACAATATGAACTCCGCTTCGAGAAAAACTATTGGAGAAAACATAGCAACACAAATCTTCCAACCCTGCCAGGGGAATAAGTAGTTAACATCATAGCAAAAAGTCAAACTGTGGGGGATTTTAAATCAACACCCAATCACAAGGTGGGAGAAAACCCGACAGGTGACTGCTATGTCAACACTTCTTAGAAGTAAGCAACATTGTTCTCTACTTGTGGAATAATCCAAAGTAAATATGCATAACCTCTACTAGGAATCATCAAGGACAAATCTCCGCATGGGCAAAAACATCAAGGAGAAGTGGTCTTCAAATTTCTCAACCGTCCGATCATAACCTGGTTGAATGAATAAAACATATTCATTCATTTGAATCAAGACTTTGTTGTGGAAAACCGTTCAACACTCGTCTGGTTTATCCAAAGAGACAAAACTCTGCTAAGGGAATATCAACAAACTCCACTAAAGAGACCTCGATATAGCTCAAATGGGGAAACATCGACACAACTCTACTGGGGAGCTACCAATAAATTCTACCAGAGAAGCAAGGAAGAACCTGCTGAGGAAAACACTTAAGCTTTTCGCTTCAAGATTCTACCATTCTTGGGATTACCGTTGACATCCTTTTTTATTTTCATAACTCAAAGAAAAATGTTTTTATAATTTTCAAAATTTAAATCAATTATTCACCTTTGTTTCAAAAATCATCATCAAAAATAAAATGAAATTCTATAAACAGAAACAAAATAAGAATTGCAAACTATTGCACCCCAAAATTTGACCAACATTTATTTACCTAGCTTGTGTTCACTAACCTTATCATCTGCATCTCATTGATATGTGTGCAGTAGATCAAGAGGTATGATTACCAATCAAGAGTTATATGAGACTTTGAAGCTAGCCAAGAAGGTTATTCAAATGTTCAAAGGTTGATACTTTTATCAGAGAAGTTAAGAGATCCTCAGAAAGATTGGTTGAAACCAAGGTTGTGTGCCTCATGACTTGAGAGTTGTAGGGGATCCTCAGATGATTCTGAAGCTATGAGGATGGACTTGAAGCTTTGGGAGAGCTTATGAGATGTCTTGAAAGCCATCATGAAGCCTAGAAAGTTCATTGTGCAAGTTTAAGAAGACTCAGCCATGATTGTTGGAATTAGGGTTTGACTGGGTCAACCCTAGGTCAACTGATGATTTGAAGAGGGTTGATACCTAATCCAAGAAGCCATGTGATCATGGATTGATGCATTGAGATGCTATAAGGATGATTCCTAGACCAACTCATCATGATTTAGGAGTTTGAGAAGTTTTAAGCTAGGGTTTCTAAGGCTTGACAGTGTAAAATCCCCTAGTTTGATCCCTATCTTCAAGGCAGTTTAGCTCAAGATGTGATTGTCATCTCATCTTCCCCATAACATGAATGTTGTATAGCTTGTTCTTAGCTTTAATTTGAGTACTAGAAGTCCTTGATAGGATTTGTAGAGCTCAAGTTATGACTTTGACAAGTTACAGGTCATCTGAGGTATGTGAATCTGGGTCCTTGAAAGTCACCCAACTTGCATCCAACTTTTGCCCAAGTAGGATGATTCCTATGAACTCTTGGTCAACATGAATGTTGTAGATATTCTTCTTAGATTTCTATAGAGTACTATAAGTCCTTGATAGGATTTGTAGAACTCAACTTATGGCTTTGACAAGTCAATGGCATTTTGGTCATTTGGATATTATGGGTCATTTCAAGCATAAGGCCATATCTCCTATTTCCATGCTTCAAATGAAAATATCTTCAACATCAAACTTGCTTAGAATGACGTTTTAAGGCTAGTAGGGAGGTCATGAGATGTTGAAAAGGCTTGTAGCAAAAAGTGGTAAAAATGACCTAAAATGGAGGCATAAGTTAAATAAGTTGAAATTGGAAATTGGAAATTCCAAGTTACACATCTAAGCCATGGCATATAATAGGTCATTTTGACTCTAAAAGACATTCTAAAAACAATGGTTCAGCCACAATTTTGATTTGAGGCCTAGATCATGGGGCTGCTTTGGAAATTGGTTGCTTGCATCTTAAGGTTCAAATGCAAAACATAAGGAAAGGCAATGTATGAGCTTGCTAAGTATCCTAACACATACTATATCTCATTTAGGGAGAATTTCAAGCCAAGGAAAGTTGCTGCAAGAGCTATGTCATGAGATGATATGTGAGAAGAAGTGAATTCATAAACTCATAACATGAGAATCCCAATTTCTCATGGGATGGTTCCAGATGGTTCTAGATGATTCTAAACCACTCTATATAATGTATAGAACTTGCTCAGATGCAAGTTTGGTGTAAGATTTGAGAGAAGAGAGAGTTGGCCATTTCACTTGCTTCCATTGCAAGTTGAAAGCAAAATCCACATTCTGATTCAATTCCATCCATTCTTTCAATCTAAACACATTCCTCTGATCATAGTGAAGCTGTGTAGACCAATTTGAGAGCAAAACCATGGAGATTTGAAGATTTGGCAATTGGATTTTCAAGGTTGCAAGTCATAATCGGTTTTGGAGATTGAAGCTTTCTTGGTCCAATCTTTTGCAAACAGAAGCTCTATCATCATTCAAGGATCGATTCTGAAGAGTTTGAAGGCTTGCAGTGAAGGTTTACACCATCTGTTAATCAAGATTCAACAGGTTAGTAACTCTTCTTATACACAATAATTTATGCATCATTAGCAAGAATGGTTAGGTTAGAAAGGTTAGAGACCAGTAGGTGATCATTTCTGGAGAGTTAGGGATCATTTGATGAAGGTTGAGTTATGGACACCATTACTTTGTTGAGCAAGAACTCGAGATATAGTGAGGAAGAATACAGGTTTGATAGCTTATTTTCACCAGTGAAGTGTGGTGATCATTTTAGTACCAAGAAATCCAAGAATTATTGAAGTTGAGGTTTTACCATTTCTTGGATCTACTATCGGGTTTTAAGATAGAGACCATTTCAATAAAATCTAAGGCCATGGGCGTGTTCGACATTGAATTTAGAGTGGTTTAGCGTTTTGAAAGTTGAAATTTGATGATGATTTGAGGACATACGAATGGAGGGAAGTCTGTGTTTACTAGCTCTGTTTCCATGAGAGTTGCTTCCAAAACCCTAGCCAGAGGTAGGAGATGAAGACCTGGCCATTGGATGAAGAGTTGACCGGTTGACTGAGGAACAATCCCACGGCTTTGATTAAATCTCAAAATTTAAGAAGGAAACTCTGAGTATGATGAAACGATGCGTTTCATTAAACCCAAGTTCCTGGGCTTAAGTGAACAAACGCTATATGCACCCCACCCACGGCCCACTTGTTAAAATGAACTGCTTTTCTCTACTTTTTACACCGTGTGTTTTTCTTTTTCTCTACATTTTATTAATTGATTTTTCTGATTCACATAATGGGCTTAGCGCAATCACTACCCACACCCCCATGATGAGCCCACGCGCGCATTGCACTACATATACTTGCTATTCACACCACAACATTTTCTATTTTAATTTCTTTTTCTCCATTTTTCATTAATCTTTGAAAAATCATAATATATAGAAAATTAAATATTTTTGCATGGGTATTTTTTCTCCCTTTTCATGTTCATGTCTAGAAAATTATAAAATCAAAATATTTGCATTTCATGCATTTTTAATATTTTTTGTGTATTTTCTCTTTTAATAGCTTTTTAATTCTTTTATGTTGATACATGGTTTTGTAGAATTTAGTTTAGCTAGTTCCCTTCATATTTTTAGGCCATTCTTTTTAGGATAGTTAGAATAGGACTTTAGCTCCCCTCTGGATTTATTCCATAATTTTGTGATGAATTTTAGGTTAGTTTTGCTTAGATGACTTTAGGTTGTGTAGAATTAGGTCAATCCTTAACATAGGTCCACAATAACACTAGAATTTTGGGTTTCTATGTCAAGATAGGAATTGGGGCATATAAGGGTATTAAGGGTAGATATGTAGGATCCCCTAGGAATTATATTAGATTTTAATATAGTGGTATACTATTTTTAGATGATTTTTGTAGTTGATGGTTGTTTGTGTTGCCCTTGTGGGCCTGTATTTTTGTTTGCTTTGCTTTGTGGGCTTGGTGAGCTTGGTATTGCTTTGAGGAGCCTTGAGGAGCATAGTAGAAGACTTGGAGATGGAGTTAGGAGCTTGAGAGCTTGATCTTGTTTGTTTTGTTGTTGTTTTAGGGTTAGGGATTAGGAAGAGTTTAGACCTAGTTAACTTCTTTCTCAAATATGGATGGTATCTTTCACCTCCATTCCTCCCTATGATTCAAAGTCCTTCCATGATATTCACCTCTCTCCTTTGGAGGGATAAGTGATTGTACCTAGGAAGTATAAATTTTGAGGGAACCATTCCTTTGATGTTGAACCCTTATAGGTCACCTTTGGTGGTCAATAAGCAGTCTAACACCCCAGCTTATCCAGGTAAGTGATTTCCTCTGGTTTGAGTATCTTGAGAGATGTTGAGCTTGAGTTTGAAGATGAAGACTTCATTGAAGAGTGAGAAGATGAAGACTTCATTGAAGAGTGAGAGGATGAAGACTTCTTGAGCATTTCCATTCCAGCTGAAGCTTGAAGAGCAACAAGAGCAAGTTGATACTTGAAGACCCAGTAAAGACTGAAGAGCTGAGGCTTAAAGACTGAAGGATGAAGTTGACACTTCTAAGTGATTGAAGATTACTCTGAGTAGCTGAAGCTTGCAGGAAGAGAAGACCAAGTTGAGACTGGTAAAGCTTGAGAGATTGAAGACTAAGTTGATACTGGTAAAGCTTGAGAGATTGAAGACTAAGTTGATACTTAGGAAGAGGATTCAATTGAGATTGATTCTGAAGAGCTGAAGCTTGAAGAACAAAGGAAGTTGATACTTAATTTGAAGCTTGGAGATCCTGAAGGAGATCAAGTTGATACTTGTGGTTAACAGTAAAGCCTGAAGGTGGAGCTGGTTAAAGGGTGAAACCTGGAAGAGCAAATTAATATTTGTCAAGAGTGATTGAAGTCTGAAGACTGAGTTGTTGTTGGAAGAGCTGAAGCTTGAGATTGAGAGAGGAGTTGATCTGCTTTCTTATCTGTTTCTTTTCTGTATTGATGTGTTTTGTTTGACTTGCTTGATGCATTAGAATAAGTTCATATCTAGACTAGGTAGAATCTAGGAGCATGATTGCACTAGAGGTTGAGTTGCTCCCTCTGCTTGTATTGTTACTGTGTGGCTTTGCTTGTGGGTATTCGGTAGAGCCCAACTCCCTTGCCCATGTGGTTTGTTTTCCTGATGGCATTTTATTTCATTTCTTCTGTATGATTGCAGTTTACTGTTTTTGCTTGATAGCATGTTTTATCATTTCAGTATGATTACTGTTATCCATTCTGGATTAAGGTTGAGATGAGCTTGTGGAGGCTGAAACCCCACACATATTTCCTCTTCTGAAGCTGAAGCGTCGGAGAAGTATCAAAGTCGAGTGGGTCATAGAGGGATCAACTCATGGTGTTCGTCTACGCCTCGTTGCCGACATTTGTATATACTGATGTATATTTATGTTTTATTTTTGCGCAGCTTCCTCATTCCAGGAGCTTGCATCTGTTGTAAAACATTTGTACCCATTCAGGGGTCCTTTATCAATAAAATGCATACTATTCAGCAATTATGTTTGTCTGTTTAGCATTTATCTGTTTTGTTTGCGAAAAGAACGTCGATGTTTTTGATAAAATGCGCATACATAAACTTACTGGCCTAGGCCACTGATTGTTGAAACAATGAATTACTCGAACATTGTCACAAGATGATAACCTTGATAGGTCCCTTTGAGAAGGGTATCTTGTCTGTTTGTTTGTGTTGTTACAGGTGTAGCATATTCCAGACAGTACGTCGTGCGCATCCCTGAAGCAGGATGATTCCTCCTTCTCCAGCAAAGTTCAGCAGCCTCTCCCCGCAGAGTCCGAACACGAGATAGTGAGCATTGATATGTCTCCCCGGGCCGAGAAGATTCTCTCCCCGACCAGATACGTCCTGAAGGAACGTCATCTCCTCAGCTGAGTCAGGCGCCGAAGCGCGTGTTCATCCCCCAGCACCGGGTCACAAGTGCAGGTCTCGTAGGAAACTATCCGTTCACAGAAGTGTGTAGCAACTGATGGTGCAAGACCGAAGTCTCCAGCGGAGTTGAGATTCCCCACAGAGTCGTACTCCCCAGCGAAGCAGAATGATTTCTCCTTCCTCAGCCGAGTTTGCAGATACCCAAGAGAGTCGAATCCTTGGAAGCTGCTCAGGCCACGATTGGTTCTCCCCAGTAGAGTGTGGAATAGCTGATGCTGTGTTTCCCCACCAGAGTCGTTATCTCCAGAGAAGTAGCCGTGAAGGCCATGCAGTTCACTCCCGCGATTGACATCGCTTTCCATCAGCAGGTCCAGGTTCTCGTAAAGCTTCGTTTCCCTGCAGCAGTCAACTGAAGTTGTTTCCCCCGCAGCAGTCAACTGAAGTTGAGTCCCCTGCGGAGTCCAATTGAGATTGGCGTGACCTTGTTCTCCTCAGCAGGATGATTCCTCTATCTGAGTAGTCCTTTCTCCTTGACAGGAGGATTCTCCCTTCAGCATTTATTTTGCTGATGGGATCGCATCATTGTGCATGACTGCATAGCATTTATCATAAATGCATAGCATTTCCACCGTGTGGAGCATCGCGCCATTGCCGAAGCATATGCATAATAAACATGATCTAGGTTGTTACCATTTTTGTTTTGCAGGAGTTCCGCCGCAGAATTGATTGCTCAGGATGATTCCTGAAATCTCCCCAACAAAGCCGCTTGCTCAAGATGATTCTTGGAGCCTCCAGCAAAGTCTTCGGTTCAAGATGATTCTTGAATTCCCCAGCAGGGTCGTTTGCTTAAGATGATTCTTAAGATCCCAGTACAGTCGTCAGAGTGGTTGCTCAAGTTGATACTTAGAGTCCCCGACAAAGTGTTTGCTCAGGGTGATTCCTGAAAGCTCCAGCATGGTTATCGGTTCAAGATGATTCTTGAAATCCCCGACGGAGTTATTTGTCTAAGATGATTCTTGAAGTCCTCAGCAGAGTTGATTCATCCAGAATGATTTCTGGATCCCCGAAGCGGAGTTACTTGATAGTTCTCCAGAATCCCCAGCGGAGATGCGTCATCCCCAGCCGGTTTCTGAGCAGCGAAGTTGAAACTTCCCCTGAAGACTCCATGATTGAAGTCTGACCGTGTTAATGAAGCAGTTCTCTCAGCTGATGCGGAGTGCCTGATGGCAGAGGTTTGGATATTCCCAATTGGTTCATGATTGACCAAGAATTCTATTCCCAACTTGCTGATGAAGTCCGGCTGATGCCCGACAGTTTTCTTTGAATGCCTGATGGCATGATCAACCTGATGGTTGACCTGATGAAGTCCGGCTGATGCCCGACAGTTTTCTTTGAATGCCTGATGGCATGATCAACCTAATGGTTGACCTGATGAAGTCCGGCTGATGCCCGACAGTTTTCTTTAAATGCCTGATGGCATGATCAACCTGATGGTTGACCTGATGAAGTCCGGCTGATGCCCGACAGTTTTCTTTGAATGCCTGATGGCATGATCAACCTGATGGTTTACCTGAAGAGTCCCGAGGAATTGTGATGCCTGATGGCATGATCGACCATGTATTCCTGGTTGCCGTGTGACCAATTATCCAGCTAGTTGTCGTGCAGCTATTATTTCAGTTCTCGAAGATTTGTTCCCATCAGAGTACTGTGTACTTGTGCAGTTGGCAAATTCCCGGGTTTATCGGTATTCAACCGTCTCACACCTTGATTGGCTGAGAGCCGTTCGCTCCTCACCCAGTCAGGTTCAAGCCATTTGAATAGGGGCAGCTGTTGCACCCCATAATTTGACCAACATTTATTTACCTAGCTTGTGTTCAATAACCTTATCATCTGCATCTCATTGATATGTGTGCAGTAGATCAAGAGGTATGATTACCAATCAAGAGTTATATGAGACTTTTAAGCTAGCCAAGAAGGTTATTCAAATGTTCAAAGGTTGATACTTTTATCAGAGAAGTTAAGAGATCCTCAGAAAGATTGGTTGAAACCAAGGTTGTGTGCCTCATGACTTGAGAGTTGTAGGGGCTCCTCAGATGATTCTGAAGCTATGAGGATGAACTTGAAGCTTTGGGAGAGCTTATGAGATTTCTTGAAAGCCATCATGAAGCCTAGAAAGTTCATTGTGCAAGTTTAAGAAGACTCAACCATGATTGTTGGAATTAGGGTTTGACTGGGTCAACCCTAGGTCAACTGATGATTTGAAGAGGGTTGAGACCTAATCCAAGAAGCCATGTGATCATGGATTGATGCATTGAGATGCTATAAGGATTATTCCTAGACCAACTCAACATGATTGAGGAGTTTGAGAAGTTTTAAGCTAGGGTTTCTAAGGCTTGATAGTGTAAAATCCCCTAGTTTGATCCCTATCTTCAAGGCAGTTTAGCTCAAGATGTGATTGTCATCTCATCTTCCCCACAACATGAATGTTGTATATCTTGTTCTTAGCTTTAATTTTAGTACTAGAATTCCTTGATAGAAGTCCTTGAGAAGTTATGACTTTGACAATTTACAGGTCATCTGAGGTATGTGAATCTGGGTCCTTGAAAGTCACCCAACTTGCATCCAACTTTTGCCCAAGTAGGATGACTCCTATGAACTCTTGGTCAACATGAATTTTGTAGAGCTTCTTCCTAGCTTTCTAGAGAGTACTAGAAGTCCTTTATAGGATTTGTAGAACTCAACTTATGGCTTTGACAAGTCAAGGGCATTTTGGTCATTTGGATATTATGGGTCATTTCAAGCATAAGGCCATATCTCCTATTTCCAAGCTTCAAATGGAAAAATATTCAACATCAAACTTGCTTAGAATGATGTTTTAAGGCTAGTAGGGATGTCATGAGATGTTGAAAAGGCTTGTAGCAAAAAGTGGTAAAAATGACCTAAAATGGAGGCATAAGTTAAATAAGTTGAAATTGGAAATTGGAAATTCCAAGTTACACATCTAAACCATGGCATATAATAGGTCATTTTGACTCTAAAAGACATTCTAAAAACAATGGTTCAGCCACAATTTTGATTTGAGGCCTAGATCATGGGGCTGCTTTGGAAATTGGTTGCTTGCATCTTAAGGTTCAAATGCAAAACATAAGGAAAGGCAATGTATGAGCTTGCTAAGTATCCTAACACATCCTATATCTCATTTAGGGAGAATTTCAAGCCAAGGCAAGTTGCTGCAAGAGCTATGTCATGAGATGATATGTGAGAAGAAGTGAATTCATAAACTCATGACATGAGAATCCCAATTTCTCATGGGATGGTTCCAGATGGTTCTAGATGATTCTAAACCACTCTATATAATGTATAGAACTTGCTCAGATGCAAGGTTGGTGTAAGATTTGAGAGAAGAGAGAGTTGGCCATTTCACTAGCTTCCATTGCAAGTTGAAAGCAAAATCCACATTCTGATTCAATTCCATCCATTCTTTCAATCTAAACACATTCCTCTGATCATAGTGAAGCTGTGCAGACCAATTTGAGAGCAAAACCATGGAGATTTGAAGAGTTGGCAATTAGATTTTCAAGGTTGCAAGTCATAATCGGTTTTGGAGATTGAAGCTTTCTTGGTCCAATCTTTTGCAAACAGAAGCTCTATCATCATTCAAGGATCGATTCTGAAGAGTTTGAAGGCTTGCAGTGAAGGTTTACACCATCTGTTAATCAAGATTCAACAGGTTAGTAACTTTTCTTCTACACCATAATTTATGCATCATTAGCAAGAATGGTTAGGTTAGAAAGGTTAGAGACCAGTAGGTGATCATTTCTGGAGAGTTAGGGATCATTTGATGAAGGTTGAGTTATGGACACCATTACTTTGTTGAGCAAGAACTCGAGATATAGTGAGGAAGAATACAAGTTTGATAGCTTATTTTTACCAGTGAAGTGTGGTGATCATTTTAGTACTAAGAAATCCAAGAATTATTGAAGTTGAGGTTTTACCATTTCTTGGATCTACTATCGGGTTTTAAGATAGAGACCATTACAATAAAATCTAAGGCCATGGGCTTGTTCGGCATTGAATTTAGAGTGGTTTAGTGTTTTGAAAGTTGAAATTTGATGATGATTTGAGGAAATACGAATGGATGGAAGTCTGTGTTTACTAGCTCTGTTTCCATGAGAGTTGCTTCCAAAACCCTAGCCAGAGGTAGAAGATGAAGACCTGGCCATTGGATGAAGAGTTGACCGGTTGACTGAGGAACAATCCCACGGCTTTGATTAAATCTCAGCATTTGAGAGGGAAACTCTGAGTATGATGAAACGATGCGTTTCATTAAACCCAAGTTCCTGGGCTTAAGTGAACAAACGCTATATGCACCCCACCCACGGCCCACTTGTTAAAATGAACTGCTTTTCTCTACTTTTTACACCGTGTGTTTTTCTTTTTCTCTACATTTTATTAATTGATTTTTCGGATTCACATAATGGGCTTAGCGCAATCACTACCCACACCCCCATGATGAGCCCACGCGTGCATTGCACTACATATACTTGCTATTCACACCACAACATTTTCTATTTTAATTTCTTTTTCTCCATTTTTCATTAATCTTTGAAAAATCATAATATATAGAAAATTAAAGATTTTTGCATGGGGATTTTTTCTCCCTTTTCATGTTCATGTCTAGAAAATTATAAAATCAAAATATTTGCATTACATGCATTTTTAATATTTTTTGTGTATTTTCTCTTTTAATAGCTTTTTAATTCTTTTATGTTGATACATGGTTTTGTAGAATTTAGTTTAGCTAGTTCCCTTCATATTTTTAGGCCATTCTTTTTAGGATAGTTAGACTAGGACTTTAGCTCCCCTATGGATTTATTCCATAATTTTGTGATGAATTTTAGGTTAGTTTTGCTTAGATTACTTTAGGTTGTGTAGAATTAGGTCAATCCTTAACATAGGTCCGCAATAACACTAGAATTTTGGGTTTCTAGGTCAAGATAGGAATTGGGTCATATAAGGGTATTAAGGGTAAATATGTAGGATCCCCTAGGAATTATATTAGATTTTAATATAGTGGTATACTATTTTTAGATGATTTTTGTAGTTGATGGTTGTTTGTGTTGCCCTTGTGGGCCTGTATTTTTGTTTGCTTTGCTTTGTGGGCTTGGTGAGCTTGGTATTGCTTTGAGGAGCATTGAGGAGCATAGTAGAAGACTTGGAGATGGAGTGAGGAGCTTGAGAGCTTGATCTTGTTTGTTTTGTTGTTGTTTTAGGGTTAGGGATTAGGAAGAGTTTAGACCTAGTTAACTTCTTTCTCAAATATGGATGGTATCTTTCACCTCCATTCCTCCCTATGATTCAAAGTCCTTACATGATATTCACCTCTCTCCTTTGGAGGGATAAGTGATTGTACCTAGGAAGTAGAACTTTTTAGGGAACCATTCCTTTGATGTTGAACCATTATAGGTCACCTTTGGTGGTCAATAAGCAGTCTAACACCCCAGCTTATCCAGGTAAGTGATTTCCTCTGGTTTGAGTATCTTGAGAGATGTTGAGCTTGAGTTTGAAGGTGAAGACTTCATTGAAGAGTGAGAAGATGAAGACTTCATTGAAGAGTGAGAGCATGAAGACTTCTTGAGCATTGCCATTCCAGCTGAAACTTGAAGAGCAACAAGAGCAAGTTGATACTTGAAGACCCAGTAAAGACTGAAGAGCTGAGGCTTACTGAAGGATGAAGTTGACACTTCTAAGTGATTGAAGATTACTCTGAGTAGCTGAAGCTTGCAAGAAGAGAAGACCAAGTTGAGAGTGGTAAAGCTTGAGAGCTTGAAGACTAAGTTGATACTTAGGAAGAGGATTCAATTGAGATTGATTCTGAAGAGCTGAAGCTTGAAGAACAAAGGAAGTTGATACTTACTTTGAAGCTTGGAGATCCTGAAGGAGATCAAGTTGATACTTGTGGTTAACAGTAAAGCCTGAAGGTGGAGCTGGTTAAAGGGTGAAACCTGGAAGAGCAAATTAATATTTGTCAAGAGTGATTGAAGTCTGAAGACTGAGTTGCTGTTGGAAGAGCTGAAGCTTGAGGTTGAGAGAGGAGTTGATCTGCTTTCTTATCTGTTTCTTTTCTGTATTGATGTGTTTTGTTTGACTTGGTTGATGCATTAGAATAAGTTCATATCTAGACTAGGTAGAATCTAGGAGCATGATTGCACTAGAGGTTGAGTTGCTCCCTCTGCTTGTATTGTTACTGTGTGGCTTTGCTTGCGGGTATTCGGTAGAGCCCAGCTCCCTTGCCCATGTGGTTTGTTTGCCTGATGGCATTTTATTTCATTTCTTCTGTATGATTGCAGTTTACTGTTTTTGCTTGATAGCATGTTTTATCTTTTCAGTATGATTACTGTTATCCATTCTGGCTTGAGGTTGAGATGAGCTTGTGGAGGCTGAAGCCCCACACACATTTCCTCCCTCACTTGCATTGCATGCATATTACTGTTTAAGCTGATGCTTTGTCCGTTTTGGTGTATAATTGGCATGATCCCTTAGGACTCTCATTTCTTTTGATAAGGAATTGATGATAGAACTTTAGGTTGAAACCTATGCATGACAACTTCTAGGAGTTCCCTGTTCAAACCTCAACCATAGGATGAATCCTTGGCATGA
This sequence comes from Lathyrus sativus, assembly GCA_963859935.3. NCBI lineage: Eukaryota > Viridiplantae > Streptophyta > Magnoliopsida > Fabales > Fabaceae > Lathyrus > Lathyrus sativus. The sequence goes on along the minus strand of OZ012740.1, from coordinate 279,955,505 downwards.
CAACAGTAGGACTTGATAGTCTCCCTCCTAGTTGGGCCTGTTCTCTTCTCATCTCAAAACAGTTTAAGATACACAGAAATCACAGAAATCACAGTTCTTTGGACAGGAGAAGGAGGAGGTATTAGTGGTTGATTCTGAGCAGCCACCAGAGCTTCCATTGTGGCAGTCAGTCTTTCCAAACTATCCTTAAGGGTTGTCACCTCTTCTCGGAGCTCGCGATTCTCTTGCTGTAAATGATCCATCTTCTTCTTGGAGTTAGCCCGAGTGTTGTAGTGATGCGACAGCTTGACTGGATGAAGACCAAAAGAAACACATCAGACACCTGGAAAAGGAACAACAAGATGCATAATGATGCAAATGCAAATGCAAGATGCAAATGTTTCAATCTGTTTTCAAGGATCTTTAAGATATAAAGCAATTACAAACATCATAAAGAAATAATACTTCTTGAAATACTGATAAACATCTCATTTCATTGAATATTGGAAAGAGTTACACTTGGAAGTACAAGATACAATAATATCAAAATAAGAAAAAGCTAGGTTCTAAGGAACATCTGATGACGATCCGAGCTGATACTTCCTTCGGAGTCTCTTAATCTCTTTCTCATAGTTGTGCTTCATGGTGATCTTCTCTAGCACAAGCTGATCTATAATACCCTTCCAAGCACCAGAAGTAGGAGGATGTGATGATGGAGTAGTAGAGGAAAATAAATCCTCTGCATGCCTCTTCGCAGCGCGCCGCTCAAGTAACTCTATCAAGTCATCTTTCTCCTTCATCTGTTTTTGCAATTCCATCTTCTCTTTGTCAGAAGCTTGAAACTTACTTTCCCACATCTCTTTCTCTTCCTTCATCTTAGCCAAAGCATCTTGAAGAGTCTTCACATCATCAGAAAAAACAGGGAGTGGTGTAGAGATCACTGTAGTCAGGGGTTTCTCAATAGAATAACACATCTTAAGCTCCATAGCCCTCTTCTTCACCCAAAGCGTGTAAGGTTCCAAGGCAATGCAAACTTGTCTTCCAAGCTCCCCTCTATCCAACCTGTGAATCTTAGTCCAAGCATGAGTCATTCTTCTTCTAAAACCAAGAGAATCATTCCCTCCTTGAAAGAATAAACCCTCTAATAAAATATTTTTAGGCATATCCTTCAACATCTAACCCAGTTGACGGCGAGCTAGACTCGGGTTGTAGTTAATTCCACCTTGTATTCCAAGAAGAGGAACATTGGCGAATTCTCAACAACTATTAATAATCTGGACATTGTCATAAACCGAAGAAGACCAAGTGATATCAGCATGCGTAAGAGACATAATCCTTTGAGACCACCTTAAACAATCCTTGTTTTTCCTAAAAACAGATGTCTGGGGTAAGTGCGAAACGAACCAATTATACAGCAGAGGTAGACAGCAAACAATGGTACCGTTTCCCTTAGAAGTCCTACTATGGATGGAGAAATAAGTGTCACCAAGCAAAGTTGGAATAGGGTTCCCAATCAAGAAAATCTTAATAACATTAACATCCACAAAATTATCAACATTAGGAAACAAGACTAGTCCGTAGATGAGCAAAGCAAATATAGCCTCAAACGCCAATGTGCGACCAATGTCAGCAAATAAAGTGGCCTTCTCAATCAAGAACTTAGAAGTCAAACCCTTGAGGCCTCCCTTAGTCTTTAGATTTGCATCAATATCCGATTTCGTGAAATGGGTAGCTGCAATAATATCTTGAGGCTTAAGAGCTTCCTCCAAACCAGTATACGGAACCTTATCAAAAACCGGTACACCCAACAAATAAGCATATTCTTCCAAGGTCGGCATGAGCTGATAATCGGGAAAAGTAAAGCATCGGTAAATAGGATCATAGAACTGCATAAGGGTATTCCAAATTCCGTCTTCAATGTTGGTAGAAAGAACAAATAAAAGTCTCCCATAACGAGATAAGAAGCCTGAACGATCATCTACCAAGGACACTAGCTTTCTCAACTCTGTAAGATCAGGAGCCCGAAAACTGTACTTCTGAGTGTTTCTCCTTCCAATGTCCATAATCAACAATATCTGCGATGTTTGAAAAAGAAAATCTCTGAGATCCTTAAAAACCGACTGAAACACAATGCTCATGAATGCATGAGTGCAAGATGCAACACCCACAAACAAGACATACAAAGCACACAGGTTCAAAGGTTCGGCACGAGCATGGAGCCAAAGGTAAGAACCAACCAACCCACAATGGTATGTACTATGGTTATATCATCACCTGTAGCACAAGGTTCTAAAGAGTTCCCAGAGTCATAATTCCATCTTTTGGATATTATTGACTTAAACGACTACTCGTCGGCCAACAATATTCTCAAGAGAAACTCATCTGAGTGTGGCATCGCGTAACGACTAATTCAAGTCTACACCTGAATAGCCACCGCACCACGTCCTAATAAGGCCAAGATGGGTTAAAGGGTTCTAAGGTCCACAACTTCTCAGGCTCCCAGTCGGAAAAAGTAATATCAATTACGACTACTCGTAAGACATCAGAAATTCCAAAGGGGCCTCCACCGAGCGAGGGATCTCAAGTCAGCTTAGTAAGGACTACTCCACATAAGCCAACAAGACTATACCACCCTCCTATCATAAGTGCGCTCAAGTCCGGGTATAGGACTTATCTCACCACACAAATTACTAGGCACCAAAACAGAACAGTCAATAACAAACAAGTCAAACAAAAAACGATAAATAAATCAAAGTAGGTGAAACCCACTAGGAACCTAAATGTTCCCCAGCAGAGTCGCCACTTTTCTGTAGCGGTAAAAATCGTGAGCGTAAGTTATTAATTAACTTAACTAAAAAAACAAGAGTCGCCACCGCACTTTTATTTTATCCAAAAAAAGAAAGGAAAAAGAGCGAACAAAACCAAAGAGTTCTAAAACAAGAACAAGAACAGAGATCGGGGTAAGGGGGTTGGTTACGCAATGGGAAGGTGTTAGCACCCAAAACGTCTATAGTACTCTATAGGAGCCCTTTGAAATATTTACGATTTTTGGTTTGAAAATGGTTTGTTTAAAAGAGATTGGGGAGATGAGAAGAGAATTATTTTTTTAGATTTTTGTGTTTGGAGAGACTTATCGCCTCATGTCTACGTACCCACAAAGTGCAATATAGGATCAAAACCTCGTAGTTCGTGGTACAAATAACAAAAGTTTGTTGGTTTTTATTGATTTTAAATGTAAAGACAAGTCGTCATTTTAAGGAGAAAACTACGACTATTCACCCACAAGTATTAAGACAACATCTGCGTCACATAAAGATGGAGGATTTGCTTGGATTATCAACAAGACTATCACTCAACATCAACGTGGAAAATGTCAAAGTCTTAATACTATGGGGAATAGGAGGATTACATCTCAACTATAGAAATGAATCATGCCTAAACTTTATGAAAAGTTTTAAAGTGAAAAAGTGCATAAAGGCACAAAAAGAGTTGATGAGTTTTTTTGTATTTTTTATGTCTTTTGAAATTGGTCAAAGCATGATTAACATTGATTAACTTTTATTAAGAAAAACAAAGTTTAACAAAATCACTTGACAAAAGTCAAGGTTTTATTGTGAAAGCGGTTTTGAAGTTTGAAACCAAGAAGGTTTTGAAAGAGGGAGAAAGTTTTGAAAATTTAAGAAGGGGAGGAGATGAAGTGACTATCCTAGAAAACAAAATAAAAGACAGAGATAAGAAAGATCTAACCGACTTGTAGCACACTCCATAGCAAGCAAAAAGAATTCCATCCGATTTAAAGCATAAGCTAATGAGCGAGCCAAATAAAGGCTAAGATCCACAACACTCCAAGCATAGGAATGAGAGTCCTAATTATAAGTCCAAAGGTCCATGAAGTCCAGGGTCTAAGAGTAGTCCAAGAGCAGAACCACAAAGTTAATAACACCAAGTTTTTTAGAGATTTTTTATCCTTTATTAGTGTTTTGAACAAGATATGGTCCAAGTGGACAAAAGAGAAATGACATAAACATAAACAAAGATATGATATGAAATGATAATATGGAAGCATAAAAGTAAAGAAATAAGGAGTAAAAAGAGAATATAAACAAAATTAAACAAGGATATTGTTAGTGAATTAGTAATTAGTGGTTAGAACATATGATCAATGATGATTAATTCTTGCACTTTAGACCAAGGTTAATGAAAACTCATTAGAGGATTGATAGAATCAAAGCCTCCTAACAATGAGTTTCATAGGCAGTGGACTTAAGATAAGCAACTAACTATACTTGGACTTTCAAACATAAGTTTGAGTCATGAATGATCATTTTCCGATTACGGGACACTTTGGCGCTATGTTAAGCAATCGTAATCGGGTTTATGTAGAAACCACAACTATCTGAGGCCGGTCAATAATAATGTTAGTGTTAACACGTGTTAGAGAAGTGATATGTAAATCACTCTCCTAAAACATGCCACACAAAAAGAAAAGAGGTAGTGATCTCATCATAATCAAGATTTTTCATCGATTAATCAAAGGTAATCTATCACTATTCCAAAGTACGGAGAATTATCTCAATGATTATTCATCCATAGATTTGAAATAATGAAGATTAAACAACCTTAATAATCAACAATCTATGATCCATAGATTTTCATCGATCAAAATAAAAAAGAAGAAGAAAGAGAATTAAAATGAAAAAAAAACCTCAATTTGAATCTTAAATCGATTAAATCATCATCAATATCAATCACCTCTCTTGGTGGATAAAATCGACACCCGAAGCCCATTGATATTGATGAAATCTTATCAAAATTCAAGATCCAAAACAACCAACAATCAATCCAAATTAATATATTTTTTAAATTATTTTTTAAGAGTTTTCTTATTTAAAATATAAAACTAGTAACAAGAAAATGTTGAAAGGCCCATACGGCCCAAATTCTTTAAGAAAAAAAAATAAAAAAATAAAAAAAAACAAGTGAAAATGAAAAAAACAAGAAATAGAAATCAGAAACATTATCTTCCTCAAGCTCTCACGCTACACTGGTTGATGCCATAGCTAGCAAGCTCAAGAGCTCTATACAACAGTGTAATCGATTTCAAAAAGGAACTTAAACAACAACTTCGAATCGAAAACACCACAGATCGATCCAATATACCTTCAAATCAAGATTCGTAAGCTTCTAATCTTCTTCTTCTACTCTTTTGAATGTGAAATGTTGTTGTGGTTGTTGAATGAAGTTAAAATATGGTGAGATTTTGTATGGAAAGGTTGTGAATGAAAGGAGTTGAATTGGATGAAGCTTGAATAATGGTTGAGGATGACTTTCGAAGGTGAAATTTGAAGGGAAATTGAGGAGAAAAAATATCAGAGTGATTTTGGCTTCAAAGCTTGAAGAAATTGAAGGGAAGAAGCTCATATTTATAGTGAAAATGAGGTGAGTCTTCTGAAAAATGAGTTGCCGTTTTGTGTTTTTCATTGCGTTTTGGTTGTTGCAAGTTATGCTTGACCTGCTGAAAATTCATATCGTTTTGCTTTTTACACTTTGCAGTTCATTTAATTGTGTGACGTGGATTAATTCATACAACTCTGTATCAGCTTGGACGTACGTGCACGACTTTGAAATATGGCTTAGTATGAAGCTTCTCGTGGGTACGTTTTGACTTGCTTGAATAAGTATCTCCAGTTGCAATATTACCCTGCTTTTTTTCAAATAATTTGGAGACTGCATTTGTATGCAGAAACTGAAGGGCGAGTTCCTGAATTACGGACAAAACATTGCACCAATTTGTAACAATTTGGTGATGAAGATGTAAACTGTTCCCTATCAACTATGTCATGTGAGTCATGGTGAGATGATTCTCTACTCCATTTATACAAACTCGAATCATCATTAAGAAGAAACCCCAGTGAAATACTGACCGATCTTATAAAAACCGGCACCAAAATTTCTTCAAAAAAAACTTCCAAGGTGTCTGTTTTAATCACAACATTCATGAGTGATTCTGTTATTTGATTAAGCAGGTCATGCTGAGATGGGGAGAGCTTTGATAACGTCTTCAAACTTTTTCTGCTGCTGCTGATTGTTGGGAGTTGAGAAACAGCATCAATAGGCGATAGAACTGTAGTTTTGCTGCAGTTGAGTAGATGAAGCCAGTTTTTGATGTTATTGAAGACGCAATGGAGAGACAGGGTCAGACATGGTTAGCACATAATGGAAATGTAAGCTACAACTTGTAGCTTTAAACTGTAATACGGATGTACGGCGGAGGAGGACAACCTGTGAACAAGTTTGGCAGCAACCGTTAATCCATCTGGGCGGTCCACATAATGAATGTATGATGCCTTCAAAGCCTCTCCTTTATCAGCCAGCATAAGTTTCTTTGAGGCAAAAGAAATCAAAACAGAAGAATTTTCATTCCCAGGAACTTTGAATTGGGCAAATGCTATAGCATGAGCTTCAAGAGCTTGATCCAATTGCCAATCATACTCTATAACTGGAATTCTCTTTACTTCTTTCAATGCTTTGAATGTTCACCCTACTAGCAAAGAGCAAATATTTGGGTTCTTTTCTTTCTGTCTTACCATTATCAAGTATTTGATCAAGTCATAGTAAACATTGGCATCTTCAACAGCATGGATAACATCCAAAAGTTGTGTCGTATCATCTGCTCGTATAAATGACTCAATTGCATCGCTTACAAGCCCATCCCTAAGTTGAGCCTTCGCAACCTGACCTCAAAAGGCATCTTCTTCAACTCTGAAAGCAAACTCAACAGCTGCTACGAATATTATCAATCAACACATAGACTGCTTGAACATTCAAGTTGAACTTCTTGAAAATGGAAAATGCTTCCTCATACAACTGTGTTTCAACAACAATTTCTCCAACTGCAGGCCCGTTAAAATTATCCAGTCTATTGATATAATCCATAACTCTAGATGAATAAACTTTTATTGCTGTCAAAAATGAGAAGATTCTGTAGATTGAAGTTCCTACTGAATGCAGAATTCTGAAGCACAATCTCCTCAAGAAGTTAAACCAATTCATGAGGCAGATCAGCTGTCATGAAAGCCTTAACAGCTGCAGAAACCTGTTCAGGGCTTGAGCTTTCAGGCAGAGCAGTAGATACACCCTGATCAATAAGTTTCCTTCTATATTCATTATCAGGATCAAGAACTTGAGCCCACAGATTGCCATCCATTTTCTCAACAACAAATCTTGCTTGCAGTTTGAACAAAGAATTTTTATTAGTGACATTGATAAGTTCTTCATCACATTCCACTTCGGTAAGCTATAACTGCCAAGGTCGGGTCACGTTTCTCACAATATTCGCCCACAACTCGAGAATCATAGAAATTGGATTCTCTTGTCACACGCTCGACCTCCTTGATTTGACCAGTCTTTGCTGCTGCCGATTGTTGGGGAAACACTGAGATTTGGGGATTTGAGGATGGGGATTTGAGGATGGGGCCAGTATCACAATTAACTACACCGAGACTAACATGGTTATCAGCAAAATGTATGTTCGAATTGCAAAGAACTCTAGCATGATCCTCAACGCCTTCCTCATCAATCTTCGTCTTCTCATCGCTATTTCATCAATGTGAGGTAATGATAACGGGTATTGGAGTCTAGGATGCAATAAATTTAAACTTCTTCAGATCAAAGCTGCTGAATGGCCTCGGCTGCCATCACTGGGATTGTTACCATTTGTTTTAACTCAATGCAGCTCATCCCTATAAGATTTAGCTCCTGCAGCTTGAAGTTGTAAATAACTGAGTGATAATTTCCTGTTATTCTGTGTTTCTTTCTCATTAAGAAGTGGTAATAAGGAATTCTTCAAAGAGAAATGCCAAGTTAGAGGAACTGGGCGTTTCAACGATGTTACCAATTCTGTTCCACCATGAATCTGACTAATCCGGCCAGCCAACTCACCTGAATTTGCAACTGTTGCTGAGAGACAAATAAGTTGAACTTCTTTTGAGGAATAAATAACAATTTCTTCCCAAACTGTACCGCGATATACATTGCTGATTCATTAGTAGAGTTGTCCATGCACTTCCATGTATCTTGGAACTATCCTTCAATCATGCTTTAAGTTCACTTGGAAATGGCACACTTGAATGGATACCTCCATAAAAAATTAATCCAAATCAACTTGTAATCAACCAATAATTGAATAGGCAACAAGACAATCACAGAAAAATCGTCAACTATACTTTGTACTTGCATCCCAAAACAAACATCTTGATTGAATATTCACCAAACTTGACTTGTACAGACAAAACTTTGAATCTTTGATTAAAAATGGGCCAAACTTCTCATAGAACACTGCTTGAAATCTTGATGAATTTTGATACAGGGGAACTTAACCTTGAACAATCACATTGCCTGAGAAAATAACCCACTGCCACGACCAATTTTCAATCGAAGAAAACTCTTGATAGTTTGACCAAGATGAGGTCAAACTTCCATCTGATTTAGACTTGAATGAATGTCTTTGCCATCAATCTCCCTGCAAAATCCTAAACACACAGATAAGAAGAAGAAACGAGCAAATTGCAAAAAATATTTTTGGTATTTTGGTTAGAGGTTAGTAAATATTAACAACAAAAAGCAAGTAAGAAACACACAAGGGTGCTGGGAGAACCATAAAGTATGATCTTGTTTGCGTATGTAATGATGCAAATGAAATGTGGGATCTTAGGGGTAAAAATTAGGATATTACAGATACCTTAGATGGACATCTAGGACTAACACCCAGTTTCTCTGTCCTATTGACATAGGATCCCTCTTGGGAGAGCCTAATCCTTCCCTTGGTTGGATTCTATGCATTCCTCAAGAGGTTGAGCCCACGATGGACTCTTGTGTTGACACACATCCAACCTGATGTAGCCTGGGATGACTTCCCTATTGCTCATCTTTGTTTCATTCATGATAGTTTGGTTGCTTGATGCATTAGGTTAGTCTCATGTTTAGAGTATTGTAGGCTAGGAGCATGACTGCATTAAGAGGTTGAGTGGGTCTCCCTCTGCTTACTTGCATTAAGGGTTGAGGTGATCCTCCCCTTGCTTGTGTGTTGTTTTTCTTTTTGTAGTTGATGTGTTTGCATTGAAAGGTTGAGCTGGCCTCCCTTTGCTTGTTTATTGTTGTGTATTCTCTCTGCTTGATTTCTAAGAGGTTGAGTCTCTCCCTCTGCTTGTATTGCTGCATTCCATTTGCATCTTTACTGTTTGGTTTTCTGTTTTATCTGCTTTATGATTTTTGCAGTTGTTTTCTGTTTCCCATTGACATGATCCCCTAGGACTCTCACATCCTTTGATAAGGAAGTGATGATAGACTTTTAGGTTGAAACCTTTGCATGATAACATCTAAGAGTTCCCTGTTTCAAACTCAGCCATAGGATGAATCCTTGGCATGACAACATTAGGGCTTGATAGTTTCCTCGTAGAGTTCGTTCTCTTCTCATCTCCAAAACCACAGTAAAATACGTAATAAAGGCGAGTTGGTACGGCATGTTACGAGCCTTAAGCCACTTGGGAAATGATAATTGAGCGGTCTCCTCTCAATCGTCTAGAGTGTTTAGTATACGTCCTTTGGACGATATGCGACGCATTCGCTCCTAAGTCATAGTCTCTAGTGCTGTACGGACTACAAACATCCATAAAAAAACACTTCTTCCGTAAAAGACAGAAAACAAATATCAAACTCCCTTTTTCCCCGTGGGCCCTTAATCAGGAAAATGTTTTCAGAAAAAAGAGTGTCGTTAACTCTCAGTTCTACCGCAAACGGTAACACACGAGTCTCTGACGAGCGGGCTGCATACACCAAAATGCTGGAACTGTTTGTTAACCCTACTCGGAAAAACAAATGAATCTAAACCCGTGTTCCGTAGTATCCCGAAATACGTAAGCTCTGATCTCTCATATCTGTTGAGAGTACGTAGGCACAATACTGACGTATTAGCGATCTACCTTCCCCCATCCTTTCACCTGTAGTTAGCCGAACTACGTTGACTCTGATTTCTCGTTCTCTGACGAGAATACGTAGGCACGAAGTGCGATGCTTTGTCGAGTCATTTTCTTTTCTTTTCAGACCACCCTTGATAGGTAGGTAGTTAAACCAACCCGCCAGATAAACACAACAAGCGTGGATCCCGTTGAGTACAACGAACGTGAGGGGTGCTAATACCTTCCCCTTGCGTAACCGACTCCCGAACCCATACATGGTTGCGATGACCTTGTCTTATACCTTTTCGTCAGGTTTTTCCGATCGTTTCCTTTCCCTTTCTGTGGGATAAATAACGAAAGGTGGCGACTCTTCCGTTGAATGTCATGTCATCCCCGTGGCCGTTCTCCATGTGGGGCATTGATATGATATGCAAGATCGAGCCCACTGCATCTAACGGTCACCGCTTTATTTTGGTAGCCATCAACTACTTCACCAAGTGGGTGGAGGTAGCCTCGTACGCTAATGTGACCAAGTAGGCGGTAGCTAGATTCATAAAGAAGGACATCATCTATCGATATGGAATCCCCGAGCGGATCATTGCTCACTATGGTTTGAAGCTGAACAACAAGATGATGAAGGAGTTATTCAAGAACTTCAATATTGAACATCACAACTCATCGCCTTATCGACCGAAGATGAATGGTGCGGTTGAAGCGGCCAACAAGAACATTAAAAAGATAGTACAAAAGATGGTTGTGACCTACAAAGATTGGCATGAGATGTTGCCATTTGCATTGCACGGTTATCGTACAACGGTACGCACATCAACTGGGGCAACTCCTTTCTCACTAGTATATGGTACGGAAGTTGTCCTACCGTTGGAAGTTGAGATTCATTCTTTACGAGTTTTGGTTGACGTGAAACTTGATGAGGCAGAATGGATTAAGAACCGATTGAATCTACTCAGTATGATGGATGAGAAGAGATTAGCACCAATTGCATATGGTCGTCTGTACCAAAGCTGAATGAAGAAAGCCTGTGACAAGAAGGCGCGTCCTAGAAGCTTTCAGACGGGTGATCTCGTCTTGATGAAGATTCTTCCACCACATTCAGATCACAGGGGCAAGTGGACTCCTAACAACGAAGGTCCATATGTCGTCAGCAAGGTCTTCTCGGGAGGAGCCTTGTTGTTATCCACGATGGATGGCGAAGATTTTGCATCCCCTGTGAACACGGACACAGTTAAAAAATACTTTGCTTAAAAAACGACCCGCTGTAAAGAAAAAGAATATCCAGGAAAAAAAGGGGCATCCTGGCGAACCATAAAAAAGGAAAAAATTAGGGATATAAATGAAAAAATGTACACCCGCAAAGTCGAAAACCTGAAAGGGCGGCTTTGGAAAAAAAGGGTATCCCGGTGAATCGAAAACCTAGAAGGGCAATTCAGGCAAAAGTTAGGGATTAAGAAAAGCAAATGACTGCGTTCCACATATGAACTTTCATTGTTTAGTGGTTTGGGAAGACTTGAGGGCCATTTATCCAAATCAATCTCTTCTGAAGCTGAAGCGTCGGAGAAGTATCGAAGTCGAGTGGGTCATAGAGGGATCAACTCATGGTGTTCATCTACACCATATTGCCGACATTTGTGTATACTGATGTATATTTATGTTTATGCTTGCGCAGCTTCCTCATTTCAGGAGCTTGCATCTGTTGTGAAACATTTTGCCTATTCAGGGGCTCTTTTATCAATAAACATATATTATTCAGTATTTTTGTTTGATTGTTTAGCTTTTATCTGTTTTGTTTGTGAAGAAACGCCCGATGTTTTTGATAAAATGCGCATACATAAACTTGCTGGCCTAGGCCGATAATTGTTGAAACATTGTATTACCTGAACATTGTCATAGATGATAACCTTGATAGGTCCTTTTGTGAAGGGTATCTTGTCTGTTTGTTCACTTTGTTGCAGGGATGTCACCCTCCAGGCAGTATGCTAGATGTTTTCCAAGCAGGATGATTCCTTCTTCCCCGACAGGTTCAGCAGTGTTTCCCCACGGAGTCTGAACAGGGGACTGTGAGTATTGATGTATCTCTCCGAGTAGAAATAGATTCTCTTCAATCAGATGTATCCTAGTTAGGATCATCATTTCCCTAGCTGAGTCATAAGCAAAAGTGTATACTCGTTTCCAGCTGTGGGTCAATATGCAGTTTTCTCGTAGACGATTATCCGCAAGTGTTTAGCTCTCGATAGTTCAGACTAAAGTCTCCAGCAGAGTTGAATTCCCCATAGAGTTGCGTTCTCCCCGGCAGGTAGGATTTATTCCAGCGTCTGGTCACATATCCCCAACCAAGTTTGCAGTTCCCCAAGAGAGCCGAGTCCTTGGAATTCGTTCAGGGAATTATTGGTTTTCCACAGGAGAGAATTGAATAGTTGTTGCTATGCTTCCCCATCGGAGTCCGTATCTCCAGGAAGGTTTTATCTGCGAAGGTCGTGCAGTTTATTTCTGTGATTGACATCGTTTCCTCAGCAGTTTGTGGTTAGTATACTCAGTTGAGCGAGTACAGGTTCTCGTAGAACTTTGTGCCCTGCAGAAAGTCGTCTGAGGTTCGTTTCCCCAGGTTGGGTCCAATTGAGATTGGTGTGATTCTTCTCCCTGGCAGGATGATTCCTTCTTCCAATTAGAATGGTTCCTTGACAGGAGGGTGTTCTCTTCAGCATTTATTTTGTTGATTCGGGTTCCATAGCATTTTGCATGATTGCATAGCATCTACACTAAACGCGTAGTATTTCCACCGTGTGGAGCATTACACCATTGTCAAACATGTGCATGTGATACATGAGCTAGGTCATTACCATTCTTGTGTTGCAGGAGTTCCTCAGCAGAGTTGTTTGCCCAAAATGATTTTTGAAGTCCCCAGCGGAGTTGTTTGTTCAGGATGATTCTTGAATTCCTCAGCAAAGTTTACTCATTCAGAATGATTTTGAAATCCCCAGAGTAGAGTTACTTGATAGTTCTCCAGAATCCCCATCAGAGATGTGTCATCCTCAGCAGGTTTCAAACAGAGAATTTGAAATTCCCTTGCAGACTTGATGATTGAAGTCCGGCAGCAGTGCCAAACCCCCGTGACTTACTAATGAAGTCCGACCGTAATGTCGAGAAAATTCTCCTGGCCGACGCGAGGTGCCTGACGGCAGAAGATTGGACATCCCTATAGGTTCATGATTGATTGAGGATTCTATTTTTGACTTACTGACGAAGTCCGGCTGACGCCCGAGAACTTCATTGAATGCCAGACGGCATAATTATAGAGATTGTCAAAAGTTCCTAATGACCCTATGAGTCCCGAGGAATTCTTCTGTTGCCGTGCCGCAGAATGCCTGACGGCAGTATCATCTATGTATCACCAGTTACCATGTAACCAGTGATCCCTTGAAGACTTAAGGAAGAAGCTGCAGCGAAATCTGATGATCATCCTGATGGAGATTTGAGATTGGTCATTCACCAGCAAGTTGTCGTGCGACTATCATTTCAGATTTCGAAGATTGTCCTACCAATCAGAGTATCATTTACTTGTGCGGTTTGCAAGTCACCAGTTGCTGTGCAACCAGTGATCCCATATTGACTTACTGACGAAGTCCGACAAAGATATTCTCGTACGTTCCTAGCGACCAGACGAGTCCATAGGTGACGATAAGGAATTCTTCTGCTGTGGCGCAGAATGCCCGACGGTATAATCGGCCATCCTTCACCAGTTACCATGTAACCGGTGATCCCTTGATGACTTGAGGACAAAGTGCTACAGTGAAATTAGATACGTCAGATCAGTAATTCTCCAGCTAGTTACCGTGCAACTATCATTGCAGTTTCCGAAGATTTGTCCCTATCAGAGTATCATTTACTTGTGCGGTTGGCAAATTTCCGGGTTTATTGGTATTCAACCGTCTTTTACCTTGATTGTTTAAGAGTCGTTCGCTTCTCACCCAGTCAGGTCCAAGCCGTTTGTATAGGGGCAGCTGTTGCACCCGAAAATTTGCTTAACCTTACTCTTTACTTAGGTTGTATTTCATTGCATTCATTCTAGCACTATCATCTGCATTGCATTGACATGTGTGCAGGAGATCAAGAGGTATGACAACCAACAAAGTTCTACACAAGGCTATGAAGCTAGCTAAGAGGTTTATTCAAGAGTTCAAGGGTTGAGATCCTCATCAATGAAGTTAAAGATCCTCAAAGAAGGGGTTGGATATAAGAGTGTATGCCTCCTAACTTAAGGGTTGTGGGAAGACATCATATGATTTTGAATCCATGGGAGAAGACTTGAAGCCTTGAGAGAGCTCATGAGAAGTATTGAAGATCATTTTGAAGCCTAGACAGGTCATCATGTGAAGGATATGAAGCCACTGCCAAGATTGGTGCAACTAGGGTTTCATCTGGTCAACCCTAGGTTAACTGATGATTTGAAGGAGGTTGAGACCCAAGTGCAAGGCCATCTGATCATGGATTGATGTCTTAAGATGCCCAAGGGATGATTCCAAGGTCAACTCATCATGAATCAAGAGTGTGAGGAGTTCCTAGGCTAGGGTTTCTAAGCTTGACAGTGTAAAATCCCCTGGTTTAGTTCCTAACTTCAAGACCACATAACTCAAGATGTGATTTTCATCTCACGTTGACCCTAACATGATTGTTGTAGATCATGAGCATAGCTTTAATTTAAGTACTAGAAGTCCTTGATAGGGTTTATAGAACTCAAGTTATGAGCCAGACAAGTTACAGGTCATTAGATGAATGTGAATTTGGAGCTTGAAAGTCAACCAACTTGCATGACATTTTTGACGTAGAAGGATGATTCTCATGAGCTTTTGGATAACATGAATGTTGTTCCTTATCTTCTTAAATTTCTAGAAAGTACTAGAAGCCCATGATTGGATTTGTAGAACTCAAGTTACAAGCTTTGCAAGACAAGGGTATTTTGGGAATTTGAGATTATAGGCCATTTTTTATTATGGGTCAATTTCATCAACTTAGACACCTCAAATGGACTTTTGATCAACTTGAAAGTTGTTAAAAATGGTGTTATTTGTCAAGCCATGACCCAAGGATTCATTGATATGGGTTAAATTGAGAAGTGTATGAAGGAAATACCATGGATGAATAATTAAAGGCATAAAAAAGAGAAAATTCTAAAACAATTCATCTTTGTGCAAAACTTTGCAAGTTGGTGCACTTTTTTGAAGGTAAAAGGCATTTGGAGTGGATTGGCATTTGTAGAATTCCAATTTGAAGTTTGGTTCATGGCATAATTTCAAGTTTCTTAAGAATGAAGTTACATAATAAAGATCCATCATTGATTGGATTCAAGGAGCAAATCCTGGTCCTTCATCCTCCCTAACACACCAGCAAGGGATTTGAGTTGGATTGAAGTTGAAACAGAGGTGAAATCGTGACTGTCATGAAGGAGTTTTGAAGAAAAATCAGAAAATGGAATTGGATGAATTGGGTCATAACTGGGCCAGATAATGATCCAAAACAGTTCTATATATTGCCACGATAGAGTTCAGAACAAGTTTGGTGATTGGAAGAGCATGATGAGGTAAGAAGCACTTGAAAAGTTAGTTACAAAGTGAAAATTATTTTTCATCTTGGAGGCCATTGAAGAAGGAATTGAAGCTCCAAGATTCTTCAGCAAGCATCACTGATCGTTTCTGAGCAAGTTTGATCAAGGTTTGGAGGCTGTAGCACTCTCTGTGGAAGCTCAAACCATGTTTATTTCTTTTCATAATTATGCTTTGTTGAGAACGAATTAGGACAAATATTGCATGTGGTTAGGTAATTCTTGAATCATAGATGGATTTAGGCAAAGTTTGGAAGCCATTGGTGAAGGTTCTTGATCATGGATGAAATGTTTAGGGATTCAGATTAGGCTTAATCTTGATGGATAGCACGTTTTATTAGTGGATTCTTGATCAATGATGAATGTGGAAGAGATTGGTGGCTTTAGATTAGAGTTTGGTGATGATTTACCAAAATGCGTATTTTCTGTTCATGGCTGTATCTGCGTACTCTTTGAGAAGATGAAAAAATGGAGATTATCACGATAATCCTTGTGAGGAGACGAGTGGACTGGATGTTTTCATGATGTTTGGTGCCTTCTGATGGCTTGGCCACTGTGATCCCGCCGGAGAAGACGACCGGAGTCTTCTCCGGCCACCCTGAATTTCCCCCCTTTCCATGTTCAGTTCAAATGAAGAAGACGAATGGTGAACCGTTGGATGAGGTTGGACTCGTAGAATTAGTAAACAGATCCAAGGCTCATGATTGAGTTTTGAGTAAATTGAACTTTGACCATATGAGGTGGCACGCTGAGGCAGGTTGGATTGGTATACTTTTGGCTTGAACGCTCCAGATTAGGGACTATGGTGATCCATAGTCAAACCAGCCACACGCAAGCGTTAATGAAACGCTGCGTTTCATTTAAAGGATCTCTGAGCCACGTGGTGCTCGCCCCCCCCCCCTCTTAGATGCATAGACCGGTCGTCTGATCCAGCGGTCACATTTTATTCCCAGTTTTTAATCCCTTTATAATTCATTTAATTGTTTTTCTTATTTCTTTTAATGCTTTTATCTTCTTTAATTCATTAAAAATAGAAATAATTGTCATAAAAATGTGAAAAAAAATCATGTTTGATCTTTGACTTGTTCCTGATTTTTGTATGCAATTTGTTTGAGTTTTTGATAAAATTTCCATTTATTGTCTATTTTTCCATTTTTAATAGTTGATAAAAAATGTAAAAATGTTGGTTTTCTTTTTTGATTTTTATGCTATCTCTTGGATTTGATTTTAGTGCTGAAATTCTGCATGTTTGTTATAGACACCTTGATAGGTTTATAGGATTTTCCTTGTATTTTTTAGATGATTCTAAGTTTGAGTTTGAGATAGGTTTTAGAACTTTCCCCTTATGGATTCCCTTTTGAACACCCTTTGAGTTTAGATTTTATTAGAACCTTTGGAATTAGGTTTTGCCCCTGGTTTTTCTACCATAGATTCTTAACACATTTAGGATCATCCAGGATTTTCCTTAGCATTTATAGAAGTGATCTTCTATTGTTCCCCCATTTTACAAGTTTATTATGGTTTAGGTGACCCTAACTAGGCTTACTTCATAGATTAGTCCTTAGAGTGAACTTTAACTAATTCTAGGCTTCAATCCTTTCTTGATAGAATAGAACTTAGGCCTTGATAGAGCTTTTGAATCCCCTTAGTTTAGGTGATCCTGGTGGCTAGTCCTTAGGGTTTCTTAGAAGTTGTTGTGTTGCCTTCTGTCCCCTATGTGGTTTCTTCCCTGGGCTTTGCCCTATCCTCTTTCTCCAAGTCTTGAAGAGGATCCCTCTTGGGAGAGCCTAATCCTTCCCTTGGTTGGATTCTGTGCATTCCTCAGGAGGTTGAGCCTTGGATTGACATTCATCAGTATAGTACATTCCTTTGGTTTGCACTATCTTTCCCCTTCAAGTCTTGATGAGGAGCCCTCTTGGGAGAGCCTAATCCTTCCCTTGGTTGGATTCTGTGCATTCCTCAGGAGGTTGAGCCTTGGATTGACATTCCTGGCAAGATATATCCCCTTGGTTTATACTGTCATCCATCTCCAAGTCCTTTTCTTAGGATCCCTCTTGGGAGAGCTTAATCCTTCCCTTGGTTGGATTCTGTGTATTCCTCAACAGGTTGAGCCTGAGATGGACATTCTGTGTTAATACACTGTAACCAGATACCTTAGACGGACATCTAGGACTAACACCCAGTTTCTCTGTCCTATTGACATAGGATCCCTCTTGGGAGAGCCTAATCCTTCCCTTGGTTAGATTATGTGCATTCCTCAAGAGGTTGAGCCCATGATAGACTCTTGTGTTGACACACATCCAACCTGATGTAGCCTAGGATGACTTCCCTGTTGCTCATCTTGGTTTCATTCATGATTGTTTGGTTGCTTGATGCATTAGGTTAGTCTCATGTTTAGAGTATTTTAGGCTAGGAGCATGACTGTATTAAGAGGTTGAGTGGGTCTCCCTCTGCTTGCTTGCATTAAGGGTTGAGGTGATCCTCCCCTTGCTTGTGTGTTGTTTTTCTTTTTGTAGTTAATGTGTTTGCATTGAAAGGTTGAGCTGGCCTCCCTTTGCTTGTTTGTTGTTGTGTATTCTCTCTGCTTGATTGCTAAGAGGTTGAGTCTCTCCCTCTGCTTGTATTGCTGCATTTCATTTGCATCTTTACTGTTTGCTTTTCTGTTTTATCTGCTTTATGATTTTTGTAGTTGTTTTCTGTTTCCCATTGACATGATCCCCTAGGACTCTCACTTCCTTTGATAAGGAAGTGATGATAGACTTTTAGGTTGAAACCTTTGCATGATAACATCTTGGAGTTCCATATTTCAAACTCAACCATAGGATGAATCCTTGGCATGACAACATTAGGGCTTGATAGTTTCCCCGTAGAGTTCGTTCTCTTCTCATCTCCAAAACCACAATAAAATACGTAATAAAGACGAGTTGGTACGGCGTTGTCGCTACTGTGAAAATCGGCGCCGGCTATGACAGAAGAGTCGCCACCATGCGTTATTTATCCCAAAGGAGGGAAAGGAAACGCTCGAAGTAAACCTAACGCAAAGACGGGAAAGGAGTGGTCATCGCAACAAAATCCTGGATTCCGGAGTCGGTAACGCAAGGGGAAGGTATTAGCACCCCTCACGTCCTTCGTACTCGACGGGATCCACGCTTGTTTTCTAGTACGGATTGTTATTCTATCTACTCTAAAGGTCAAGGGTTAAAAGAAAAGAAAATGACTCGGCAAAGTATCGCACTTTATGCCTACGTATTCCCGTCTGGAACGAGAAATCAGTGTCAACGTAGTTCGCCTACCTACGGGAAAGGAGGGGAAGGTTGCTCGCTAGGATACGACATCCTATGCCTACGTACTTTCATACAACATGAAAGATCAGAGCAAACGTAGTTCGGGCCACGGAAGACACATATTTGTCTGACTGTTTTTTAGATCCTTCTGAAAAGGTTTTCTCCTAATTAAGAGTCCAAGCGGACAAAAATGACACTTTGATGTTTGTTTTCAGTCTTTTACGCAAGAACTGTTTTTTATGATGTTTGCAATCTCTGACGCACTAGAGACTATGATTTGAGGGTGACTACGTCGTATGTCACCCTAGGGGTAACACACTAAGCAATCAGATTACTGAAGAGTGGCCCTCCAGCAACCCTCTCTCAAATAGCTTAAGGCTTGTAGCGTACGGCATCGATTATCCTTATTACTGTGTTTTGAATTGTTTTGAGATAGAAGGGAAAGAACTCTAAAAACCTAGGGTTTGAAATGGGAATCAAAACCACCCTAATGTTGTCATGCATAGGTTAACATCTAATGTCTGTCATAATTCCCTCCTGCACAGAGGAAATCAGAGATCCTAGGGGATAAACGGAAAAGAAACATCATATATACAGTAAATAGTAAAATGCATGAGATGCAGCAGTACAAGCGAGGCAAGGGAGTCCCACTCAACCTCGAACCTGGGAAAACAATAGGCAAAGTGAAACAGCTTCACTTCAAACCTAAGGGGCAAGCTGAACAAGCCAATAGACAATGCAGAAAAAGAAATAAACCCCAACACCAGCTCTGACAGCAACTCCAGCTCCTACAGTAAGCAGCTCAACCAGCAATAGCTCTAACAGCTACAGTTGATTAACAACAAAAAGGTTGACAGTAACACCTTCAAGTAAGACCCCATCTTCAATCTTCAATGGTCCCCAACTCTTTAGATAAGCCCTTATCTCAAAAAATCTCCAAGCTCTAGCAAGCCATGAACCCCAACAGTTGACAGCTTCAAACAGCAAACAGCTTCAGAAAGCAACAAAACCCTAGTTTTCAACAGATACCCAGCTTTGACAGGCACAGGCTTTATCTTCCTCCATCTCCAATGAACTTCATCTTCAATAGGCTTCCATCTTCAAGGCAAGCACTCATAGGAGAGAATCAACTAATACATGAAGTTGAAATGTTAAGAGGCTTAATGATAACCCAGGGAAATCACTAAGATCTTAGCATAGCAAGTGAAGGGTATCCTAAACGTTCTACCCAACCAAAGCTTGCTCTACATCCCTCCTAAGGAGAGATGGAACTTCTTTGGGGGACCTTGTGTCATAGGATGGGATAGAGGCACAAGAAGCTCTCTATGTTTGACAGAAGAAACCAGTCTAATCTAAAGCTCTCCCTATATCTCCTATCTCCTAAGTCTTTAGAAGCAACCTTCAAGGATGAGAATCTTCATGCTCCAAGCTCCATTTTTTGCCTCCAATCATCTCCAAGTCTTCATTAGCTCCAACAAACCAAACCCAAGCCCAACACCCAATTGAAAATGCCCAAAACCAAACAAACCAAACAACATCCTAAGGGGGAAACCCACAAACCTCATACAAGTTGCAAAAATCAAATAAAATAGCAATTCTCACTATAAAATCCTAGATTAATTTATAAGGGAACCTAACTATTTACCCTATACCCAACATAAATCCCAAGACTTAAATCAAACCCTAAGTCTCCAAACTAAGCCCTAAACTATACCTAAGTGTTGTAAAACCCTAATCCTAACACCCTAAAGTTCATTATTCAAAACTAACCTAAATTTCATCATAAAAATATGAAAAAAATTCTAAGGGTACATGATTCCCTAATCTAATTAACCGCACAAGGATCAATCAAAAATCATGCATCAATCTCTCATACTAAATTCGGAAAAATAAGGTATCAAACAAATGCAAAATAAAATCAATAAAATTGTAAAATACACCAAAAAATATAAAATGCATGAAATAATGTATTTATTGTTTTATTAAATTCTAGAAACCCTAAGGAAAATAATAAAAAAATTCCCATCCTAAAATGATATTTTTTCAATTTATTATGAATTTTTCAATTAACCTAAATAAAATGTAAAAATAAAAAGAAAATATAAGAAAAAAGGAAAAGAAGCGTGTCAAATAGCAATTAAGGCATGTTTAATATCAGAGATGGGCCCAGGGTGGGGTGTTAACAGCAAGCGCGTTACTAGGCCCAATTCATTTCAGAAAATAAAAATGAAAAAACAACTGAAAATGGAAAAAAGTTGGTACGAATAGCAAGCAAGTCATGTGTAAATTCCATTGGGCCTCCAAGCTGGGGTGCACATAGCATATTTCACTTAAGCCCATGCCACTCAGAGTTAATGAAACGGGGCGTTTCATTCTCTTCAGACTCCTTCACGAATTAAGGCTTGCTCGTGGCCGTTGGATGATTACTCCAGTCAAAGGTCTCCTAAGATCCAAGGGTGATGACACCTTCTTCTACCTTTTGAAATTGGGAGGGAACACACGCCATGGATGAACAGAGCTCCACCATCATCTTCTCCAAACCTCAGCTCTCTTAATCCTCACCAAAACCCTAACCTAAATACATCATCTGGCTCGCTTTTTCACACTGAATTCAACCCTAACCTCCATTATCATTGGATCATCTTCTTCCTCAAAACACGAAGAGAGGTTCAGAAAATGCTCAAACATCAATTCTCACCAAACTTAAAATTGAGAGGCCTAAAATCATCACCATGCTACACTGAGCAAAATCCACTATCAAACTAGGTTTAATCCTCAAGAAACCTCAAGATATATCCATGAACAGAAATGGTGCTCATCCTAATTTTGTCTCTAAATCGTGCCAATTGTTACCAGAATCCACCTAGCCATGTTCTACATCACATCTAACTATCTAAAACCTAATAATTCTACATGAATCAAGCCATAGAAAGAAGTTTACATACCTGCGAATCTTGGATGAACAGAGTGGTAAAACCTCCAAATCAAGCTCAAAGATCTTCCAGACACGTTATATGATCAATCACCAAGCTTCTGTATGCAACAAATTGGATTGCAACCTCTTGAATCCTTGAATCCGATTCTGACTTGCAAGAGATGAATCCAAAATGCTCTCTCACGATTTTGCACCAATCTTGCCTTGAATTGTATCTGGAATCATTCACCAACACCAAAGGAAGCTATTGAACACAAAAGAATGGATTGAAATGGATCAAATTGTTGTAACCGATTCTGTTTTGCAAATGGAAAACTCAATGTTCAATCTCTCCAATCTCTCTCAATCTGCACCAACCAATGCCTTAGATCACTTCTAAATCTTATATAGAACATGAATGAAAGCTCTAGAAACTTCTGGAAAGCTCTAATGAGAAGTTCAACATCTCTTGCTCTTGAATATGTCATGAGAAATTCACACATGGCAGCTGAGTTATAGGCTTGTATTTGCACCTCATTCTGATCCAAATTCTCACCTCACGACATATTGAATGTGTTAGGATTCATTAGAGCCTTGGTTATGCTTTGAAGAATGGTTTTACATATGTGACTTATGATGTAAGTAACCACTTTACAAAGGAAGTCATGGAATTATCTCTCAACTCAAAAATGTGGCAATGTCATTGTTTTCAAAATATGTTTTCCAATCAATTTGGTATGTCATATGGCTAGGTTTGGACCCATAGCTCAAAAATCCCAATTTTCACCCTTGATTCATTTAAAATTCACCCTTATTTTAGGCCATTTTTGTAATTTTGTGATACAAGCCCTTCCAATCAACCATGACCTATTATCTAGCCCAAAAACACCATTCTAAACACATCTCATGTTGAACAGTTTTCCATTTGGGGAGTGGAAGATGGAGATTTTGACCTATGTTGAAAAATGACCTATAATCATCAATACCGAAAATACCCCTGGATTGCCAAGATCATAACTTGAGTTCTACAAATCCTCTTGAGGACTTCTAGTACTCTATGGAAAGCTAAGATCACGATATACCACTCTTATGTTGGCCAAGAATCCATTTGAAAACTCCTTCATGGGAAAAAGTTGCTTGGGAGTCAAGTGACTTTCACAGATAAATTTCAGTGTCCTCTGATGACCCATAACTTGCAAGAACGATAACTTGAGTTCTACAAATCTCCTTGAAGACTTCTAGTACTCAAATTAAATCTATTGGGAAGCTCTACAAGTTTCATGTTGGCCAGGAATCCATTTGAAACTTGCATTTTGACTTATATGGCTTGGAAGTTAGGCCTAAATTAGGGGATTTTACATTGAAACCCTAATTT
The DNA here is from genome assembly GCA_963859935.3 of Lathyrus sativus. Lineage (NCBI taxonomy): Eukaryota > Viridiplantae > Streptophyta > Magnoliopsida > Fabales > Fabaceae > Lathyrus > Lathyrus sativus. The sequence continues at coordinate 279,932,383 of OZ012740.1, read as the reverse complement.
GGCAACTCCTCCTACTCTTGATTCTCTTTGATTTATCCTTGGCACAACACCACACATGTATCAACAAATCAATTCATGAATCCCACAACCTCCACTTAAGCCTTGATGCTCTTCAATCACTCAGTTGACCTAGGGTTGACCCAGATGAAAGCCTAGTTGACTGCACTTCAACTGTGGCTCTTGTATTTGAATCAATGACTTGTCTCATCTTCCATAACCCTCTAGGCATCTCATAAGCTTTGTACACATTTCATACCCTCAATTCATTGCTCATACCCCTATTGATGACCCTCAATACACCTCAGATTAGGAGAGAAATCCACTAGTTGACCCTCAAACTTCTCCAAGCTTCAAACATTTCTTGATGACTTGGATTGTCTTAAGCTTGAATAAAGCCCCTTGATGTGCTTCTTTAGATAAGGATGGCACTTGATCCCTTGTTATAAGACTTGCTTTGCTATGCTATGCAAATGATTAGATTATGTACATGATTTACTATGCAAATGATAATGCAATTGAAACATAAATCAAGTGAAATAGGTTGAGCAAATTTTAGGGTGCAACAACTGCCCCTATTCAAACGGCTTGGACCCGACTGGGTGAAGAGCGATCGACCTTCAAACAATCGAGGTACGAGACGGTTGAATACCAAGAACCCGGAAATTTGCCAACCGCAGAAATAAACTGCACAAACTGCTTAGAAAACAACATCTGCTGACTGGATCCGGTTGTTACGACAACAACTGATCAATTAGCGACCGTGCTGGGGATTATTTTCATCAGCCCGAAAAAGATTCTATCATTGCGGGGATAGAACTTTGTCTACATTCTGTCCACACAGAAAAATCCTGACAACTTCGCTGGGGAAACATTTCCGTCTAGTCACAAGAACTCATCTACCTATCTCTACAGTAGCCAACTCCGTTGGTCCCAACCCACAAACGACGTTGAAGAGGACTCTACTGGGGATAGTAACACGAGAAAATCACAGCGACTGCCTTGGGGAAAATACTTTTGCCAAATATCGGAACACGACTCACATACTCTGTCTATCAAGGGAGAATTATATATCTGGGTACCGGAACATTCATCCGCCTGCTTCATACGGGAAACTCCATCTTCCTGATTCATACCGGAAAACACATCTGCCTGATTCATACAGGAAATTTCTTCCGCCTGATTCGTATGGGAAAAGATAACACATCTGCCTGGTTCATACAGGAAAGTTCTTCCGCCTGATTCGTACGGGAACACATAACACATCTGCCTGGTTCATACAGGAAAGTTCTTCCGCCTGATTCTTACGGGAAAATATAACACATCTGCCTGATACTTACAGGAAAGTTCTTCCGCCTGCTTCATATGGGAAAATATAACACATCTGCCTGATACTTACAGGAAAGTTCTTCCGCCTGCTTCATACAGGAAAATATAACACATCTGCCTGATACTTACAGGAAAGTTCTTCCGCCTGCTTCATACGGGAAAATATAACACATCTGCCTGATACTTACAGGAATGTTCTTCCGCCTGCTTCATACGGGAAAACATAACACATTTGCCTGATACTTACAGGAAAGTTCTTCCGCCTGATTCTTACGGGAAAATAACCTTGGATGTAGCTTCCTAGCCTGTTCGCGGTAGTAGCTAACTCCACTGGGGATATTCTGAAAATAACTGCCCGACACCCATTTCGACAACAAGTGACCTCTTCTGAAATTCTGATTCATGAAACCCTGAAATGCTGCCGCAGTGGCAAACCTGAAGGAAAACACTCCGCTGGTCGGATAAGAGAAACTTCAACCAGTAACTCTGTGGGGAACGATAACAAGAACTGCATCATCACATGTCTAACAGCGAGACCTCGATCGTCTGGTAATAAATCTGCATCATAACTTCATACTCCTACTGAGAAACACACCTGAAAAGCAAAAGGTTAACCAACCTGATTTATGTTTCAAAATGCGTACGTCTAATAGTGGCGCAATGCTCCATACGGCATGGAAATGCTACGCGTTTGTGGGTAGATGCAAACATGATAATGTATGCAAATGCAAATGCAGGTTCAGGTTGCTGGGGAGCTCTGATAAGCTTGCTTCATCAACACGGCTGTTAAGGACAAATACCACCCTGTTGGGGATGACCGAATATCATAAAGTACTCCGGCAAAATAAATGCCGGAAATACAACCAACTCTGCCGGGGAGAGATTACATATCGATTTCCACTGGGAGGAAAGAATAACACGTGGTGGGAGGATTAACTCAGCTGGGGGAGAAGCAACCCTTCTGGGGGACAACTGTCTGGGTACAGTGTACAAACTCGGAACTACCACCCTGCTGGGGATAATCAACCTGACGAAAGGATGACAACCTGCGGGGACAAAAAAAAAGCACCCTCGGTGGGGGATAATCCTTCTGAACGTATAATCTTGGTTATGCGCCATGGAACTCCTCCCAGCTGGGGATTGAACGTGCACATTTTCGACTCTCTAGGGAGTATAACCTCTGCATGGGATACCGATCTCGACTTGCTGGGGATATCCTGTGGACAACTTCCACGAGGATACTCTTCCGGGAAAACGAATCCTTCCCTTGGTAAGGGATAATCATCGTCTCAACTTCTGGGGGTGAGGCGCGACTTGCATGGGGATTGGCGTCAAACAAGGTCAAGTCCTTCATCAGGAGCCTCTGGCTAGGGCCACAATTTCTGATTGCCTGCTTCAAAGGCGAGAACCCTGCAAAACACAAACGAGACAAAATAAATCTATACAACTAGATCTATTCGGGTTAGCATCCGCAACATTACTTCAGTCAATTCGCAGTTTTAGCAATTATTGGCAAGGGCCATCAAAGTTATTCACATGCAAGTTCATCAGAACATTGGCATTTTTCACATACAAAACAGTAAAGCACAACATCAAATACTGAATAACATGTTTTATTAATAACAGGCCTCTGAATAGGCAAGGTTTTGTACACCGGATGCAACTCCTGAAAAGAGGAAGTTACGCACACACACATACATATACGCATAAAAAGCATAAAAATACAAAACAATATTTGTATACATGTCGGCAACGTGGTGCAGACAAACATCGTGAGCTGATCCTCCTATGACTCGCCTGACTCTGGCGCTTTCCCAGTATTCAATTTTCAGAAGAGATTGTGTTGGATAAACGAACCCTCAGGTACTCCCCAGACCACTAAGCAATGTAGTATCATATCCGAACCACAGTCATTTGCTTTTCAATCCCTAACTTTTGCGTGAATCGCCCTTTGCGGGTTTTCAATTCAGCGGGATACCCTTTTTTGCCGAAGTCTCCCTTTGCAGGTTTTCGACTTCGCGGGTGTACATCTTTTCAATTTTATCCCTAACTTTTGCCCGAACCTTTTATTCATTTTTTCGGTTCGCCAGGATGCCCCATTTTTGCCTGAACTCTCTTTTTACTGTCCAGCGGGTCATTTTCAAGCAAAGTATTTTTTAACTGCGTCCGAATTTATAGGAGACGTAAAGTCTTCACCATCTATGGTAGATAGTAACAAGGCTCCCCCAGAGAAAACTTTCCTGACAACGTAGGGCCCTTCGTAATTGGGGGTCCACTTGCCCCTGTGATCTGTTTGTGGTGGGAGAATCCTCTTCAGCACAAGGTCGCCCGTCTGAAAGCTTCGAGGGTGTATTTTCTTATCGTACGCTTTCTTCATCCGGCTCTGGTACAACCGACCGTATGCTAGAGAAGCTAGCCTCTTCTCATCCATTAAACTCAGCTGATTCAACCTGTCTTTTACCCATTCTGCCTCGTCAAGTTGGACATCTCGTAAAACCCTCAGGGAAGGAATCTCAACCTCTAACGGTAACACTGCCTCCATCCCATATACCAATGAAAAGGGGGTTGCCCCGGTTGATGTGCGTACCGTCGTACGATAACCGTGCAAAGCAAAAGGTAGCATATCGTGCCCATCCTTATACGTCACAACCATCTTCTGGACAATCTTTTTTATGTTCTTATTGGCCGCTTCAACAGCGCCATTCATCTTGGGTCGGTAAGGAGAAGAGTTATGATGTTCAATCTTAAAATTCTGGCACAACTCTTTCATCATCTTGTTATTCAAATTCGAACCGTTGTCGGTGATGATCCTCTCAGGGATTCCATATCTGCAGATAATATCTCGTTCATAAATCTGGCAACCACTTGTTTGGTGACATTGGCATATGATGCTGCTTCCACCCACTTGGTGAAGTAATCAATTGCCACCGAGATGAACCGGTGTCCGTTGGATGCCGTAGGCTCGATCTTTCCAATCATATCAATTCCCCACATCGAGAACGGCCACGGTGATGACATCACATTCAGAGGATTTGGGGGTACATGGACCTTGTCCGCATAAATTTGGCATTTATGACACCTCTTTGCAAACTTGAAACAGTCTGTTTCCATAGTTAGCCAGTAATAACCTGCCCGCAGCAGTTTTCTCGTCATAGCATGCCCACAAGCATGTGTACCAAATGTACCCTCATGTATCTCTTCCATGAGCAACTTTGCTTCCTTCTCATCTACACAACGTAGCAATACCAAGTCGTGGTTTCTTTTGTATAAGACACCGTCTGGGTTCAGATAGAAATTGCCAGCCAATCTCCTGAGAGTCTTCTGATCTCGACTGGATGCCCCTACCGGATACTCCTTGTTCTTCACGAAATTCTGGATGTCAAAGTACCAGGGTTTACCATCGGGAGCCTCGTCAATGGCAAATATGAATGCAGGCCTATCAAGCCGAGAGATAACAATCCGGGGAGCCTCGTTCCAGAAGTTAACTTTATACATGGAAGACAATATCGCCAGGGCGTCAGCCATTTGATTTTCTGCTCGCGGCACGTGATGCAATTCCACCTTGTCAAAGAAAGGAAATAATCTCCTTGCATAGTTTATATATGGTATCAAATTGGGCTGACGTGTCTCCCATTCTCCTTTAATCTGATTCACCACTAGAGCCGAGTCTCCGTATACGTCCAGATGTTTGATTCGCAAATCAATAGCTTCTTCCAGACCCATGATGCAAGCCTCGTATTCAACCTCATTATTGGTAACGGGAAAGGTCAATCGGGAAGTAAAGGGGATGTGCGACCCCTGAGGAGTAGTAATAATTGCCCCTATTCTGCTACCGTAGGAATTTACAGCTCCGTCAAATATTAACTGCCACTTGGAACCCAACTCTGGTCCTTCGTCCGGCAACGGTTCTTCACAATCTTTCATCTTCAAGTACATGATATCCTCGTCAGGAAAATCAAACCTCATCGATTGGTAGTCCTCAACAGGCTGCTCCGCAAGGTACTCTGACAAAATGCTACCTTTAATAGCCTTTTGCGAGACATATTGAATATCATATTCGGTTAACACCATCTGCCATCGGGCAATTCTTCCGGAAAGTGCTTGCTTCTTAAACACGTATTTGATTGGATCCATCTTTGAAATTAGCAGGGTTGTATGATTTAGCATGTATTGCCTCAAACGTTTGGCGGCCCAGGCTAGCGCACATCACATTTTTTCGAGCATTGAGTATCTGGACTCACAATCGGTAAACTTCTTACTCAAATAGTAGATCACATGCTCTTTATGCCCGGTCTCGTCGTGTTGACCGAGAACACAACCCATACTTTCCTCCAGAACCGTCAAATACATAATCAAAGGTCTCCCGACCACTGGAGGTATCAAAACCGGAGGTTCCTGCAAATATTATTTTATCTTGTTGAACGGCTTTTGACAATTTTTATTCCAGGTCACACCCTGATCCTTTTTCAATAACTTGAATAACGGCTCGCATGTCGTGGTTAAGTGAGATATGAACCGAGCGATATAGTTCAACCTCTCTAAGAACCCACACACTTCTTTTTCTGTTTTAGGCGTCGGCATTTCTTGTATTACTTTTATTTTTGCAGGATCAACCTCTATTCCTTTTTCGCTCACGATAAACCCCAGCAGTTTACCCGATCTCACCCCGAAGGTGCACTTGTTAGGGTTCAGTCTCAACCTGAACTTCCTAAGCCTTTTGAACAATTTCAGCAGATTAACCAAATGCTCCTCCTCTATCTGGGATTTGGCAATCATATCATCAACATAAACCTCGATCTCTTTATGCATCATGTCATGAAAGAGAGTCGTCATAGCACGTTGATACGTTGCCCCAGCGTTCTTCAATCCGAAGGGCATCACTTTGTAACAAAATATTCCCCAAGGAGTAATAAAGGTAGTCTTCTCCATGTCTTCTGGAGCCATTTTGATCTGATTATAGCCCGAGAAGCCATCCATGAAGGAGAATACAGAGAACTGAGCAGTGTTATCAACCATCACATCGATGTGAGGAAGTGGAAAGTCATCTTTCGGGCTCGCCCTGTTCAAATCATGGTAGTCTACACACATTCGCACTTTACCGTCTTAATTTGGCACTGGCACAATATTAGCGACCCACGAGGGATATTTCGTAACAGCTAGGAAACCAGCATCCCACTGTTTTTGAACTTCCTCCTTGATCTTCACGGCCATGTCCGGTCGGGTTCTTTGGAGTTTCTGCTTAATAGGCGGACATTCCTCTCGCAGTGGCAGACGGTGAACAACCATATCCGTATCCAACCCAGGCATATCCTCGTACGACCAAGCAAATATATCACTGTACTCTTTGAGCATCTCAACCAACCTTTGCTTGATGTCGCTCTGCAGCGCAGCCCCTATCCGGATGTTTCTCACAACCTCTCCCAACCCCAAATTGATAATCTCGATGACTTCCTCATGAGGCAGAATGATTCTTTCTTCTTGTTTCAATAACCAGGTTAACTCTTCCAGTACGTTGCCATCTTCAATAATCTCTTCCTCAGCCTGGAATACCGGGTGCTTGAAGTCGAAGTGAGTCATAGGCGGTTCATAGATGTCATCTGAAATAGTAATCCTGCAAAGGAAATGGTTAAATGCTTCAAAACGCATACAAAGCAAATAACCACGTTGCCGTTTTATTGTAAAATATAAAAACAGGAAAAACAAGGATCACAACATTTATATATGAAAAACGCCTTTATTTCATGATTAAACAATGTAATGTACATAACCAAATGGCCCTAAGCAAAATCACTATGCCCCGGGTAGGACACAGGATTGTTCAACAATTAAGAAAACAAATCATTACTGTTTAGTTGTCACAGGAACAGTTTCCCGGATAGACCAATTGCAGAGGCTTTGTCCTGGCACGCTTGGCTTGATCCACGCGTCCATATCACAGTCGCTATCTCCTTCTTCAGAATCGGAAACAGCATTGATAGTCTCGAAGCTCACCACCTTTGGTGTAATGGTTATCGGCCCTCTGAACTTGGGCGTTCCTGAAGAGGATGCTGATGACGAAGGATGATATCCAAGCCCGAACCTGTCCTTCTTCACGGGAATCTCCAACACCTGCCCCCAGCCCTTGGTTTTGCCTGCCTGCACTAGAGCCTGAGCCTCTTTGTACGACGACACTGCCACATCTGATACTTTGCTGGAACCTTGAGCTTTTTCTTTGATTCACAACCCCTCGAAAGCTTGACACGGTGTTTCGTGTATTTCGCCGTTGACCTCCACATACTTGAACGAAGACAAATGGCTAACCAGAATATCTTCCTCTCCACAAACAGTGACGACACTATCCCCAACCATATACTTCAGCTTCTGGTGCAACGTGGATGTGACTGCCCCGACAGCATGGATCCATGGGCGCCCCAGAAGGCAACTATACGCTGGCTGGATGTCCATTATGTAGAATTCAGTTTCAAATATTTCAGGCCCCACCTGCAATGGTAATGTTATTGATCCGAAAACTGACCTCCTCGTTCCATCGAACGCTCTCACCACTAAGTCACTGGGCATGCAGATGATCCCCCTGATATCTAACTTCATCATTGCTTTCTTCGGTAGCACATTCAGGGAAGATCCAGTGTCTACTAAAACGTGGGACATGACCGTGCCCCGGCATTCTACTTACACATGTAATGCCATATTGTGCTCTCGCCCCCTCGGAGTCAAATCAAAGTCTGTGAAGCCCAAACTGTGCCCTGCATTGACATGCGCCATCACCCCCTCTAACTGATTAACAGAAACCTCTTGAGGAACGAAGGACGTGTCTAGAATCTTCAGCAAAGCATTCCGATGGGCCTCGGAACATAACAGCAGGGATAGGATGGAAATTTTTGACGGCGTTTACTGGAGGTGCTCAACGATTTTGTAATCACTTTTACGAATGAGCCTCATAAACTCCTCCACATCCTTAAGTGAAGTTTCCTTTTCATTCGACTGAGAAGGACCACCCTCATTTACCTTGGCTTTACCCTTGGCTAGTCTTTCCGCCTCTACCTCGGGTGACGTGAAGATTCTTCCGCTTCTGGTCATACCCCCTGTTCCGACAACATTATCTACAACCCCAGCTGGTTGTCTATTGACCTTAATTTTCTCACCATCGCAATATACTTCCAACCCGTAAGTCCATGGCACTGCTTTAGTACTCTCAAAAGGAACTGGTCCTGCTTTAGTAATTGTGATTGTCGGCCGCCTGGCAGGTGCCGTTATCGTTATTGTTTTCCGCGGAATTGTCACTGTCGCAACATCATTATGCTCATCACATACCGCCTCTACAGGCTTTTCAGCCGCGGTTCTATCAAATTGCAAGGTACCTTCATCCATCATAGCCTGAATACCCTGCTTCAACTCATTACAACCCTCTGGTTGTATCCAACAATCCAAGCAAAACTCATCACACCCCGGGAATACACCCCCTTTTAAAAACCTGCTTTTAATCTCACCCAACGGTGTCTTCAGCTCATTGACATCCATCACTAGATTCAAATTCTCTTCTGTCAGGATGGTGTTTGCCCCGTGATTGGGCATATGCTGTTGTACGATATTTGGACCCGCCTGTCCAAAGTTAATAGCTTTGTTATCCAATAAATCCTGAACTTTGTGTTTAAATGCCTGACAAGCTTCTATATCATGCCCGGGTGCCCCGGAATGAAATTTGCAATGCTTGTTGGCGTCATATCCGTAAGGAAGTACTGCCCCTGTAGGTGGTGCCAAAGTCCTCTTTTCAACCAAGTTCAACCCTAGCAGGGTCTGGAGGAGTTCTGCATACGTGGAAGGAGGTGCGTCGAACACTCTTTTCGCTCTCGCGTTCTGTACCCTTCTTTGACCAGGATTCTGTCCTTGCTGTTGATCTGGTTGTTGTTGTTGTGGCTTCCTTTGTTGAGGAAGCGGGATAGTGACACTAGCTATCTGTTGCGGCTGAACATACTGATTTCTTCCTCTGCCCCTGCCCCTGCCCCCAAACACGGCACTAGAATCACCTTGTCGTCTACCGCCAAATGCTTTTCTGGCACCTCCTGTTGAAGTAGACTCACCTGCTTGGAACCTTCCAACTTTAATCCTGTTTTCAATCATCTCCCCCATAAGAATCAAATCTGAGAAATTGCTCAATGATACACTAAACAATTTTTCGTAGAACACCCCCGTAAATATCCCAATGAACATATCATTCATCTCCCTTTCAATTAAGGGAGGATGCACCCTCGCTACCATATCGCGCCACCTTTGCGCATACTCTTTAAAGCTTTCACCGCTCTTTTGTGACAAACCCTGCAATTGGACCCGGTTTGGCGCCAGATCGCTGTTGTATTTGTAATGTGTCACGAAAGCATCAGCCAACTGCTTCCAGGTTTTGATCTGCGTGGGCTCCAGCCCCATATACCATTCAAGTGAAGGTCCTGATAAGCTGTCCTGAAAGAAATGCATGAGCATCCTTTCGTCATCTGAATATGCGGACATCCTCCTGTAGTAAGAGCGGACGTGGACCTTAGGGCAGGTGTCCCCCTTGTACTTGTCAAAAGTTGGAGCCTTGAATTTCAACGGCACCCTCAACCCTGGTACTAAGCCCATTGTAGTCATATCCAATCCGGTGGAGTTCTGATTCACTACCCCCTTCATCTGCTCTTCAAGCATTTTGATCCTCTGCACAGGATCAACAGGTCCTTCAAATCCCACACCTCTTCCAGAAAAGGCGTCCTCCTGGCAGTCTTCGCCCCAATTCACATTTCCATTTCCATATCTGTCATAACCAGTGTTGCGACCAAACCCTTGTTGATTGATCGTGGGACCTCGTCCCCCGTTACCGAAACCCTGGTTAACCCAAACAGGTCCAAACCCAGTATTGACAGGAATCACCCCAGCACCATTCATATTACCAAATCCACCATACCCTTGGTTAGCGTTACCAAAACCGTCGTAACCGAAACCCTGAGTGTTGAAGCTGAACTTCCCATCCTGATTGACGTAATCAACTCCCTGATCATTGTAGCCGAAACCATTGTTGCCCAAACCATTACTGCCATAGTTGTTACCACCGCCTTGGTTGGCGTCCCCAAATCCAACATTGTTAACAACAGTCTCATTTCCATTCCCTGCATTGCCATTGCCAGCGCCAGGGCCCTCGTTCACAATCACAACAGGTGGGGTCACTACAGGTGGGACCACGGGCGTAGGGGGCCCATCCTCCGGAATAGTCTCAATATGCACAGAGTTATGGTCATTGTTGCCATTCCCATTAGCCCGCGTCAGCAGCGGCTGTACCAAAGTCTGGAGGCTCTCCTGGCCCTTAGCAATGTTCTCCATCGCTTGCATGAACAGATTCAACTTCTCGCGAATTTCCTGCATCTCCACTTGGACTTGATCCATGATTCTCTTGCAGTTGTTTCGGGTTGAGTAGCGGTGAACTCTTTGTTCGTCAATCCTGAAAAACCTGAATATGCAGGGAATAAGATACAGATTCAAGAATACCGGTCATGCAATATGAATGCAGATGCAATTGTGTAAATATGCTACAGGTTACATCCCCCCGATTCTAGTTTCAGAGAGAAGGCCATCACGACAATGGAGTCCCCATCAAGCAAGCAAGGAATCAGAAAACCCTCATATATAAGCAAATGCCAAGAGGCTGAGTACAAGAGTACAACTGAATACAACTGAAGGGACCTCGGCCAACAAGTCTGGCGATGGTTAAAATACAAGTGACAGATAACAAAAGCAAGGCAAAGATAAATCAGGCCAAATGGCGTGCTTTGACGTCTTCCAATATCCTCACCGTCTCCGAATGCCCTAGTCGGGAGATCAACTCCTGTATCAGTAAGGCATGCCGCTCGGTAGTGGATCTCAGCTTTTTGGTGTCGTCCTGGTAGGTTCCTTCGCTAGAACTCTCGTCGAGTCTGCATCTCTTGGAACCGGTCTTCACTTCATAACCTCTCGGCTTCTCGTCAAGGTCACTTACTCTAAGCTCAACAGCGCTCCTAAGTGATGTCTCTTCGACAATATTTGCGTCTTGGGCTCTAATCTGCGCCTCTAGCGTGGCAATCTGCAGCTTCAGTTTGTCTTCATGCTCCTTCCGCTTGGTAAGCGTGGCATTCCACAAAGCTTCCCACTTGCTGAGACGGGAATAAGCTTTGCTTAAAAGTTCCTTCTTTGAAGTAAGCACCTTGCTGACACCGTTCAAGGCTATTCCCACTTTTTCTTTCTTGTTGGTCTCCTCCGTCAACTCTGAACCCAACCTGTTAATCAATTCAGTCTGTTCCTTCACAGTGAAGGTGGCTTCATTCTTCTCATGACGCAACTGGAAGATCTCTTTTTCTAACTCATCATTGGCTTTCTTCAATTCTTCGTTTTCGGCCAACAATTTGTTATACTTCTCACTCTCTTCTGAAGTAGGTACCTCAATTAATGGAAGATACAGGGGTTCCGTAGCAGGATAAGGCATCAAGGACGTACTAGCTCTCTTGCGGATCCAAGCTAAATAAGGATCATAAGCTTTGTTGTTGCTCTTACCAAGCAAAGCTTTCCCTCTCCTATGGATGTTAGCCCATGCATGTCTCAATCTGATCAAAATACTCGTGTCTAATAAGCCCGTGAGATACAGAGATTCCTGTATCTCCTTTTCAATAGGAGCGTCCCTCAAAGCATAACCGAACTGTCTTACCAGCAGTGAAGGTTTATAATTAATACAGCCTTTCTGACCAATCAAGGGGACATTCGGAAAGCCACTGCAACTATATATAATATCAGTGCCAAGCATACTCCGATCAAACCAAATGACGTTCTCAGCAGACAACCCCATCAACCGGGAGGACCAATCCAAAGTATCAACAGCATCAACAAAAGGTCCTGTCTTTGGAAGATGCCCCTGGAACCACCTGTACAAAAGAGGAAGACAGCAGGAAACATTCTTGCCACGACGTTTCTCATTCTTGTAGTGAATAGAATGATAAACGTCGCCCAAGAGAGTAGGAACTGGATTCTTCGAGGCAAGAATCAAGAAGGCATCTGAGTCGACAAAACCCGGCACATTAGGAAACAAGACAATCCCGTCGATGCAGACGGCTAGAATGGCACTGAAAGCAACCCAACATCCACTCTTTGTGCACTGTGTAGCCTTCTCAATCAGGATAGACAGGTGAAAACCATAGGCTCCGTTCAGCTTGACCAAACCTCCGGGGAACTCAGAAGCGTCTAAACTGACAATCTCAGCGAGTGTAGATAACTCAGGCTCAACATCAACATGTATGAAGGGCATCTGGTCTAACACAGGAACTCCCAACATCGCAGAATACTCCTCTAAAGTGGGTGCCAAAATATAGTCTGGAAATAAGAAACATCTCAGCTGCGGCTCATAAAACTGCATCAAAGTATACACCCCAGTCGTCTCAAATGCGGAAGGCCTGTACAACAAACTAAGCAATCTCCCATAAGATACTCTGAACTCGGCCCTCACTCTTTCATCTGCTAGAGCAACTAATCCCAGCAAGGAACTGATATCTGGTGAATGCAACCAGTAAGCAACTGTCTTCTTCAAGGACTCCATGTCTGGCCAGAAGATACACTAGAATCAGAGGGGAATGAACACACCTGCAACGTAAATACACGTTAATGAAATGCAGTCATGAAAATGCACATGCATATGCAAACACGGGACCAAGTGCAATGCTGATGAACTGTGTTGCTTTGTGCTGAATCCTGAGAACCATCAAATCTCAAACCAACCACTCAAATGAACCTTGTAACCACATCTCACTGACAGAGATAAACCAGGTATTCTGAGGTCAAAGGTTTCCTGCAAACAGCCCCACCTACCCCTCACAAGTATGTACTACGAGGTACGACATCCTATGCGGGTTCAACGTCAAAGACTTTCAAGAGCGATGATACGATACCCAGAAGGTGTGGCATCATCATCCCTTGAAGCGACCTCACTTAGTTGAATCCCAATTGATAGGTCCCCAGAGTCGACAATCCTCGGGTCAGACAACTTGTCGAGCCCTAAGGGCCAGGCAAGAAGCATCAAAGAGAATCTCGTTTGAGCGTAAATTTCGCGGCTAGCTGGTGCGAGCTAAGCAAGCAGGCTAACCACTACTCTCTACTTCTAAGTCTAGGTGCAACCTCAAGCCCAGGTCCGACTTATCTCTCAATAAATCACCCCCTCCCCACAACAGCAATAACAATATAAAGCTGATAACAAAAGGCGGGAAGTAAAGACAGAAAAGTAAATCTATACAACACCCACGACGGGAAAACAAGCGCTAGGATTGACTCGCATAGGGGATATTCCTGTCCCCAGCAGAGTCGCCAGCTGTCGCTACTGCGAAAATCGGCGCCGGCTATGACAGAAGAGTCGCCACCGTGCGTTATTTATCCCAAAGGAGGGAAAGGAAATGCTCGAAGTAAACCTAACGCAAAGACGGGAAAGGAATGGTCATCGCAACCAAATCCTGGATTCGGGAGTCGGTTACGCAAGGGGAAGGTATTAGCACCCCTCACGTCCGTCGTACTCGACGGGATCCACGCTTGTTTTCTAGTACGGATTGTTATTCTATCTACTCTAAAGGTCAAGGGTTAAAAGAAAAGAAAATGACTCAGCAAAGTATCGCACTTTATGCCTACGTATTCCCGTCTGGAACGAGAAATCAGAGTCAACGTAGTTCGCCTACCTACGGCAAAGGAGGGGAAGGTTGCTCGCTAGGATACGACATCCTATGCCTACGTACTTTCATACAACATGAAAGATCAGAGCAAGCGTAGTTCGGGTCACGGAAGACACATATTTGTCTGACTGTTTTTTAGATCCTTCTGAAAAGGTTTTCTCCTGATTAAGAGTCCAAGCGGACAAAAATGACACTTTGATGTTTGTTTTCAGTCTTTTACGCAAGAACTGTTTTTTATGATGTTTGTAATCTCTGATGCACTAGAGACTATGATTTGAGGGTGACTACGTCGTATGTCACCTTAGGGGTAACACACTAAGCAATCAGATTACTGAAGAGTGGCCCTCCAGCAACCCTCTCTCAAATAGCTTAAGGCTCGTAGCGTACGGCATCGATTATCCTTATTACTGTGTTTTAAATTGTTTTGAGATAGAAGGGAAAGAACTCTAAAAACCTAGGGTTTGAAATGGGAATCAAAACTACCCTAATGTTGTCATGCATGGGTTAACATCTAATGTCTGTCATAATTCCCTCCTGCACAGAGGAAATCAGAGATCCTAGGGGATAAACGGAAAAGAAACAGCATATATACAGTAAATAGTAAAATGCATGAGATGCAGTAGTATAAGCGAGGCAAGGGAGTCCCACTCAACCTCGAACCTGGGAAAACAATAGGCAAAGTGAAACAGCTTCACTTCAAACCTAAGGGGCAAGCTGAACAAGCCAATAGACAATGCAGAAAAAGAAATAAACCCCAACACCAGCTCTGACAGCAACACCAGCTCCTACAGTAAGCAGCTCAACCAGCAACAGCTCTGACAGCTACAGTTGATTAACAGCAAAAAGGTTGACAGTAACACCTTCAAGTAAGACCCCATATTCAATCTTCAATGGTCCCCAACTCTTTAGATAAGCCCTTATCTCAAAAAAATCTCCAAGCTCTGGCAAGCCATGAACCCCAACAGTTGACAGCTTCAAACAGCAAACAGCTTCAGAAAGCAACAAAACCCTAGTTTTCAACAGATACCCAGCTTTGACAGGCACAGGCTTTATCTTCCTCCATCTCCAATGAACTTCATCTTCAATAGGCTTCCATCTTCAAGGCAAGCACTCACAGGAGAGAATCAACTAATAGATGAAGTTGAAATGTTAAGAGGCTTAATGATAACCCAGGGAAATCACTAAGATCTTAGCATAGCAAGTGAAGGGTATCCTCAAGGTTCTACCCAACCAAAGCTTGCTCTACATCCCTCCTAAGGAGAGATGGAACTTCTTTGGGGGGACCTTGTGTCATAGGATGGGATAGAGGCACAAGAAGCTCTCTATGTTTGACAGAAGAAACCAGTCTAATCTAAAGCTCTCCCTATATCTCCTATCTCCTAAGTCTTCAGAAGCAACCTTCAAGGATGAGAATCTTCATGCTCCAAGCTCCATTTTTTGCCTCCAATCATCTCCAAGTCTTAATTAGCTCCAACAAACCAAACCCAAGCCCAACACCCAATTGAAAATGCCCAAAACCCAACAAACCAAACAACATCCCAAGGGGGAAACCCACAAACCTCATACAAGTTTCAAAAATCAAATAAAATAGCAATTCTCACTATAAAATCGTAGATTAATTTCTAAGGGAACCTAACTATATACCCTATACCCCACATAAACCCCAAGACCTAAATCAAACCCTAAGTCTCCAAACTAAGCCCTAAACTACACCTAAGTGTTGTAAACCCTAATCCTAACACCCTAAAGTTCATTATTCAAAACTAACCTAACGTTTATCATAAAAATATGACAAAAATTCTAAGGGTACATGCTTCCCTAATCTAATTAACCTCACAAGGATCAATCAAAAATCATGCATCAATCTCTCATACTAAATTCAGAAAAATAAGGTATCAAACAAATCCAAAATAAAATCAATAAAATTGTAAAATACACCAAAAAATATAAAATGCATGAAATAATGTTTTTATTGTTTTATTAAATTCTAGAAACCCTAAGAAAAATAAGGAAAAAATTCCAATCCCAAAATGATCTTTTTTCAATTTATTATGAATTTTTCAATTAACCTAAATAAAATGTAAAAATAAAAAGAAAATATAAGAAAAATGGAAAAGAAGCGTGTCAAATAGCAGTTAAGGCATGTTCAATATCAGAGATGGGCCCAGGGTGGGGTGTTAACATCAAGCGCGTTACTAGGCCCAATTCATTTCAGAAAATAAAAATGAAAAAACAACTGAAAATGGAAAAAAGTTGGTACGAATAGCAAGCAAGTCATGTGTAAATTCCATTGGGCCTCCAAGCTGGGGTGCACATAGCATATTTCACTTAAGCCCATGCCACTCAGAGTTAATGAAACGGGGCGTTTCATTCTCTTCAGACTCCTTCACGAATTAAGGCTTGCTCGTGGCCGTTGGATAATTACTCCAGTCAAAGGTCTCCTAAGATCCAAGGGTGATGACACCTTCTTCTACCTTTTGAAATTGGGAGGGAACACACGCCATGGATGAACAGAGCTCCACCATCATCTTCTCCAAACCTTAGCTCTCTTAATCCTCACCAAAACCCTAACCTAAATACATCATCTGGCTCGCTTTTTCAAACTGAATTCAAACCTAACCTCCATTATCATTGGATCATCTTCTTCCTCAAAACACGAAGAGAGGTTCAGAAAATGCTCAAACATCAATTCTCACCAAACTTAAAATTGAGAGGCCTAAAATCATCACCATGCTACACTGAGCAAAATCCACTATCAAACTAGGTTTAATCCTCAAGAAACCTCAAGATATATCCATGAACAGAAATGGTGCTCATCCTAATTTTGTCTCTAAATCGTGCCAATTGTTACCAGAATTCACCTAGCCATGTTCTACATCACATCTAACTATCTAAAACCTAATAATTCTACATGAATCAAGCCATAGAAAGAAGTTTACATACCTGCGAATCTTGGATGAACAGAGTGGTAAAACCTCCAAATCAAGCTCCAAGATCTTCCAGACATGTTCTATGATCAATCACCAAGCTTCTGTATGCAACAAATTGGATTGAAACCTCTTGAATCCTTGAATCCGATTCTGACTTGCAAGAGATGAATCCAAAATGCTCTCTCACGATTTTGAACCAATCTTGCCTTGAATTGTATCTGGAATCATTCACCAACACCAAAGGAAGCTATTGAACACAAAAGAATGGATTGAAATGGATCAAATTGTTGTAACCGATTCTGTTTTGCAAATGGAAAACTCAATGTTCAATATCTCCAATCTCTCTCAATATGCACCAACCAATGCCTTAGATCACTTCTAAATCTTATATAGAACATGAATGAAAGCTCTAGAAACTTCTGGAAAGCTCTAATGGGAAGTTCAACATCTCTTACTCTTGAAAATGTCATGAGAAATTCACACATGGCAGTTGAGTTCTAGGCTTGTATTTGCACCTCATTCTGATCCAAATTCTCACCTCATGACATATTGAATGTGTTAGGATTCATTAGAGCCTTGGTTATGCTTTGAAGAATGGTTTTGCATATGTGACTTATGATGTAAGTAACCCCTTTACAAAGGAAGTCATGGAATTATCTCTCAACTCAAAAATGTGGCAATGTCATTGTTTTCAAAATATGTTCTCCAATCAACTTGGTATGTCATATGGCTAGGTTTGGACCCCTAGCTCAAAAATCCCAATTTTCACCCTTGATTCATTTAAAATTCACCCTTATTTTAGGCCATTTTTGTAATTTTGTGATACAAGCCCTTCCAATCAACCATGACCTCTTATATAGCCCAAAAACACCATTCTAAACACATCTCATGTTGAACATTTTTCCATTTGGGGAGTGGAAGATGGAGATTTTGACCTATGTTGAAAAATGACCTATAATCATCAATTCCCAACATACCCCTGGATTGCCAAGATCATAACTTGAGTTCTATAAATCCTCTTGAGGACTTCTAGTACTATATGGAAAGCTAAGATCATGATCTACCACTATTATGTTGGCCAAGAATCCATTTGAAAACTCCTTCATGGGAAAAAGTTGCTTGGGAGTCAAGTGACTTTCACAGATAAATTTCAGTGTCCTCTGATGACCCATAACTTGCAAGAACCATAACTTGAGTTCTACAAATCTCCTTGAAGACTTCTAGTACTCAAATTAAAGCTATTGGGAAGCTCTACAAGTTTCATGTTGGCCAGGAATCCATTTGAAACTTGAATTTTGACTTATATGGATTGGAAGTTAGGCCTAAATTAGGGGATTTTACACTGAAACCCTAATTTGGCAACTCCTCCTACTCTTGATTCTCTTTGATTTATCCTTGGCACAACACCACACATGTATCAACATATCAATTCATGAATCCCAAAACCTCCACTTAAGCCTTGATGCTCTTCAATCACTCAGTTGACCTAGGGTTGACCTAGGGTTGACCCAGATGAAAGCCTAGTTGACTGCACTTCAACTGTGGCTCTTGTATTTGAATCAATGACTTGTCTCATCTTCCATAACCCTCTAGGCATCTCATAAGCTTTGTACACATTTCATACCCCTATTGATGACCCTCAATACACCTCAGATTAGGAGAGAAATCCACTGGTTGACCCTCAAACTTCTTCAAGCTTCAAACGTTTCTTGATGACTTGGATTGTCTTAAGCTTGAATAAAGCCCCTTGATGTGCTTCTTTAGATAAGGATGGCACTTGATCCCTTGTTATATGACTTGCTATGCTATGCTATGCAAATGATTAGATTATGTACATGATTTACTATGCAAATGATAATGCAATTGAATCATAAATCAAGTGAAATAGGTTGAGCAAATTTTAGGGTGCAACAGGCGCGTTACGAGCCTTAAGCCACTTGGGAAATGATAATTGAGCGGTCTCCTCTCAATCGTCTAGAGTGTTTAGTATACGTCTGTTGCACCCCAAAATTTGACCAACAATTATTTATCCATCAAGTGTTTGAAGTTTGATACCTTCATCAGAAATTTCAAGAGATCCTCAGAGGAATTGGTGGAAACCAAGGTTGTGTGCCTCATAGTTTGAGAGTTGTGGGTGCTCCTCAGATGATTCTGAGACTTTGAGAATGAACTTGATGCTTTGAGAAAGTTTATGAGATGTCTTGAAAGCCATCATGAAGCCCAGAGAGGTCATTATGCAAGAATTCAAGAGATTCAACCATGAATGGTAGAATTAGGGTTTTGACTGGATCAACCCTAGATCAGCTGAAGATTTGGAGAAGGTTGAGACCTAATCCAAGGGCCATGAGATCATGGAATGATGTATTGAGATGTTATAAGGATGATTCCTAGACCAGCTCATCAGGATTGAGGAGTTTGAGAAGTTTTAAGTCAGGGTTTCCAAGGATTGTTAGTGAAAAAACCCTAGTTTGATCCCTATCTTCCAGGAAGTTTTAGCTCAAGATGTGATTTATATCTCATCTTCCCCAAAACATGAATGTTGTAGATATTGTTCTTAGCTTTAATTTGAGTGGTAGAAATCCTTGATAGGATGTGCAGAGCTCAAGTTATGGTTTTGACAAATTACAGGTCAGCTGAGGTGTGTGAATCTGGGTCCTTGAAAGTCACCCAACTTGCAGACAACTTTTGCCCTAGTAGGATGATTCCTATGATCTCTTGGTCAACATGAATGTTTAAGATCATCTTCTTAGCTTTCTAGAGAGTTCTATAAGTCCTTTATAGGATTTGTAGAACTCAACTTATGGTTTGAACAAGACAGGGGTATTTTGGTCATTTGGTGATTATAGGTCATTTTAAGCAAAGGCCATATCTCCTATTTCCATGCCTCAAATGGAAAAACTCAAAACATCAAAGTTGTTCAAAATGGGATTTTAATCCTAGAAAAGTGGTCATTAGTTGTTGAAAAATCTTGTAGCAAGGATTTACAAGATTGGGTAAAAATGACCTAAAAATGACTTATAAGTTAAATGAATCCAAGTTGGAAATTGGTTTGGGAGATGTACAAATCCAAAATAGGTCATCCAATATGTCATTTTGAATCCAAAAATCATTTTAAAAACAATGGTTCAAATACATTTTTGATTTGAGGTCTTAAAATGGGGGTTACTTTGTAAAGTTCATGCTTGCATGTTAAGGAACCTTTGCATATCTTCACACAAGCCAAAGATAAGCTTGTTTTTCACACATTCCCTTCCAATATCTCACAAGGGGAGGTTTTAAATAAAAAAACCAAGGCCTTAAGGCATGATATGAGATGATACCACATATCACTTCATGAGAAATTCTAAAGCTTTCTAGCTCATTCTAGAAGCTCCTAGATGATTCCATTGGTTGTTATTTAAAGAGTGAGCCATAGTGAAGAAAAAGGTTGGTCAAGGTTGGTGAAATCAGTGGTGAAGAGTGAAGGAGAAAGTGGATTTCAAAGTTTCTTCAAAATCAAGCAAGCTTCCATTTCTTCATCTACAAGCTCTCTTCCTCAAGATTCTTGCAAACAGAACCATATCCACCATTAGAGGATTCCTTGGAAGCAATTACAAGCCTTGAAGCCATATCTAACATCACTCACCATCATCATTTGACAGGTTGGTGTTCTTCATCATATCTCCATATTTATGTGCTTACTGTTAGATTTCTAGGTGTAGAAGTAGCATGCTAGGTTAGTTGATGATTTTCTGAGGATTTGAGAGAGATCCGTGGAGTTTCATGGCAGGGTGATGTTTCTTCAAGATTCAAGAATAAGCTGTTTAGTGTGTATTGATTGATATGTGATGGCATAGATTGATTAGTGCAATGTGTAGAACAAGTTCATACCATTATATGTGAGTTTTAACCGAGTTGATCACAGAGAAGTATGGTGGAACCCTAGTTTTCGTGCATTCTGTTAGAGAGATATGCGAGGTTTTAATGAAAACTATAGACACCATCGTGTTCTTGGAGAGAAATGGATTATCTTTGCTTTTGGTACTTTTGAATTTCATCAAGGAACCAGGGAGAACGATGGGAGAGAAAACTCGCGCATGAAAATGAAAACTGAAAACCCTAGCATGTGTTTGGAGAAGACGATCCATTAGCCGTCGGATCACCCCTGGATCATTGACCTAATCATCTCATCCAACGGCTGCAATTCAAATTAAAAACGGAGGGAAGCCATGAAAGTAAAACGCTGCGTTTAATTTAGTGGTGAGTTCTGGGCTTAATGAAAACTTTGATACTCACACCCCCACCATTGGCCCAATCCAATTTTGAACGTTAAAAGATTACTAATTGCACCGCAGATTTATCTTTTTTCTTTCAGTTTTTTCATTTATTTTTCTGAGCGCATATGGGCCTAGGGTGTTCGCTAATGGCACCCCCATCCCTGGCCCATCTGAGAATTGAACTGGGCGCAATTAAGTTTGACACCCCCTCCCCCATTTTAATTCATTTCTTTTATTTTTGATTTCCTTTATATTTTCTTGTTTGTAAAATTCATATAAAATGGGAAAATGATTGTTTTTTAATGCTTGTTTTTTCTATATGTTCATAATCATGTCTAGAAAAATATCAATAAATAAAATTGGCATTTTATTTCCTTTTAATATTTTTAGTATATTTTCCATGTAAATAGCTTTTTTTAATAGTTTTAAGTAGATACTCAATATTGTAGAATTTGTTTTAAGGTCTTCCCTTAAGATTTTTGAGCCATTCTTTTTGGCATAGTTAGATATTGAATCATAGTTCCCTATAGGATTTAATTCATGATTTTTAGGTTAAAATTTGATTAGTTTGTTTAGGATAGCATTAGCATAACAAAATTAGGGTTTTATTCAACATAAGTAGACTTAACAATTTTGTTTTGGGTTTTTAGGTCAAGATTAGAGTATGGGGAATATATGGGTTAAGGGCAGGTATGTATAGAATCCCCTAGAATTTTACCAGAATATTATATAGCATTTTAGTATTTTTAATTGATTTTTGAATGTATGGTTAGTATGTATGTTGCCTTGTGGGCATTGTATTTTGGGTGCTTGCTTGTTTTGCTTTCTTTTGTGCTTGGTTGGCCTTGTGGAGCTTGATGGAGCATTAAGGAGCATTGAGAAGCATTTCAAGGTTGAAGTTGAGCTTGGAGGCTTTAGTCTTAGTTCTTGCTTTTGTTTTAGGGATAGGATCAGGATAGAGCTTAGTTAGATAAACTTCTTTCTCAAACATGGATAGTATTCTTCACATCCATTCCTCCCTGTGATTCAAAGTCCTTCTAGGGTATACACCTCTCTCCTTTGGAGGGATTAGTGTTATACCCAGGAGGTAGAACTTCTGAGGGAACCCTTCATTTGATATTGAACCCTTATAGGTCACCTTTGGTGATCAGATAAGCAGTTCAATATCCCCCAGCTTATCCAATAGTAATTTTTCTCTGTTTGATTTGTCTTGAGAGCTGTCAGAGCCTGAGCATGAAGATGAAGACTTCATTGAAGATTGTTGAAGAGGATGAATCCTTGAAGACTGCCATTCTAGCTGAAGCTTGAAGAGCATGAAGATCAAGTTGATACTTGAAGATCCCTGAAGATGGTGAAGCCTGAAGGTGGAGCTGATCAAAGAAACTGAAGGGAGAAGATGAGTTGATACTCATGTTGTAAGGTTGATACCTGGAAAGCAGTTGATGAATGAAGTCTGAAGACTGAGTAGCTGCTGGAGGAGCTGAAGCTTTCTTCTGTTTTCTTTTCTGTATTGTGTGTTTTGTTTGATTTGTCTGTTGCATTAGATTAAGTCCATCTAGAATAAGTTCAGTCTAGGAGCATGATTGCATTAGAGGTTGAGTTGCTCCCTCTGCTTGTATTGTTATTGCTTGGCTTTGCTTGCGGGTATTCGGTAGAGCCCAGCTCCCTTGCCCATGTGGTTTGTTTGCCTGATGGCATTTTCATTTCTTTTATCTGTATGATTGCAGTTTACTGTTTATTGCTTGATAGCATGTTGTTTATTTTTCAGTATGATTACTATTATTTCATGACTGGCTTGAGGTTGAGATGAGCTTGTGGAGGCTGAAGCCCCACACACATTTCCTCCCTCACTTGCATTGCATGCATTTTACTGTTAAGCTGATGCTTCGTCTGTTTTGGTGTATCATTGACATGATCCCTTAGGACTCTCATTTCCTTTGATAAGGATTTGATGATAGAACTTTAGGTTGAAACCTATGCATGACAACATCTAGGAGTTCCCTGTTCAAACCTCAACCATAGGATGAATCCATGGCATGATAACAGTAGGACTTGATAGTCTCCCTCCTAGTTGGGCCTGTTCTCTTCTCATCTCAAAGCAGTTTAAGATACAGTAATCATGAATGATTTCTTTCGTACGTTACGAGCCTTAAGCTATCTGAGAAAGGATTGTGGGAGAGCTTCTTTTCCACAGTCTGGATGTTTAGTATGGTACCCTTTGGGTGACATGCGACGCATTCACTCTCAGGTCATAGTCTCTAGTGCGGTTGAAATCGCAAACACAATAAAAACACTTCTTTCGTAAAAACAGGAAATAAGCCGTAGTTTCCCGAACTACGTTAGCTCTGATCTTCTCTGAAGGGAAGTACGTAGGCATAGGATGCGATATCCTAGCGAGCTACCTTCCCCCATAACCCTTCGTAGGCCGAACTACGTTGACTCTGATTTCTCATTCTCTGATGAGAATACGTAGGCATAAAGCGCGACGCTTTGCCGAGTCATTTTTCTTTTCTTTTTCAGCCAGCCTTGATAGGTAGATAGATTATAACCAACCCGTCCAAGTAAACAAACAAGCGAGGATCCCGTCGAGTACGATGGACGTGAGGGGTGCTAATACCTTCCCCTTGCGTAACCGACTCCCGAACCCAGATAATGGTTGCGATGACCTTGTCTTACCCTTGTTCGTTAGGTTTTTCCGATCGTTTCCTTTCCCGCTCTGAGGGATAAATAACGAAAGGTGGCGACTCTTCTGTCATGCCGGCACCTTATTTTCGCGCAAGCGACAGCTGACGACTCTGCTGGGGACTCCAACGGTTCCCTGCGAGAGTCAATCCTACCGCTTGTGTGTTTACTTGTTGGGTTGCGTTTATTTATCGCATTTTTACTTCTCGCACTTTATTTCCCGCAGTTTATTTTCAGTATAATATGATTATTTGTGCTGTTGTGGGATGGGAGTTCTGATGAGTGAGAAGCCAGACCCAGGCTTGAGTGCACCATAGACTTAGAGTGGAAATTAGTGGGCGCGTGCTTGCTTTGCAGGCACTAGTGTCTCATGAAATCCACGCTCAGACGAGGTTCATCCGGTTGGCTTCACTTTCAACCCTTTGGGTTGAGACGGTTGCTGGTTTGGTGGATTGTCGACTCTGGGGACCGATCATTTGTGATTCAGCTAAGTGAGGCCTCTTCATGAGCTGATGATGCCACTCCTTCAGGGAATCGTATCGTCAGTCTTGAAAGTCTGTGACGCTGATGAACACATAGGATGCCGTACCTTGAGTCAGTTTAGGTCCACACCTGTGAGTGGGATTGGGTTTATTGCAGGAAACTTTGACCTCCAGACTACCTGGTTTTCTTGACAGTGAATCAGTTATGTTGGTACCAGGGTTCTCAGTTGCAGATTCGTCTGTTCTTGGTAGAGCAGGTTTTGATCAGAGGAACTTATCATCAGGTGTATGTCTGTTCTTGATAGAGCAGGTTTTGATCAGAGTATTGTCATCAGTGGTTTGTTCTTGATAGAGCAGATTTTTGCGTCTGAAGATCTCATCAGCGGATGTTGTTTGTTCTTGATAGAGCAGATTTTGAGTGGGGTCTGAAGATCTCATCAGCAGCTGTATGTTTGTTCTTGATAGGGCAGATTTTTGATTTGGGGTCTGAAGACTTCATCAACAGATGTTTCTTGGTCATACATCTGAGGTCCTTATTATCAGCCATTTGTTCTCAACAGAGCAGAATTCTGATCCTGTGTGTGTGGTCCTATCAGATGGTCGTTCTTAGCAGATCAGATTAGTGGTCTTACACCGGGGTGTTCTTCTCATCAGTGATTGTTGATACAGAGTCTCCACAGCAGCTATCCGGATATATTATTGCATGCCTGCATTTTGCATTAGTTTGCATGTTCATTTGCATTCCATTAACGTGTGTCTGTGTTGCAGGTACCGTTTCCCCGATCCAGGATTTCTCGCCTCCTATTGTATTCTTATGGCCTCTCTCAGGAAGACTGTTGCGTACAAGTTCCCGACCCCTGATGTGTCGAAGTTGACTGGGTTGATAGCTCTAGTAGGTGATTCTGTGAAGGATGGGTTCAGGAAGTCTTATGGCAGGTTGCTCAGTCTGGTTTGCAAACCTTCTACGTCCGAGTTGAATGGGTTACATGCTCTTCTGCAGTTCTATGACCCTCCTCTGAGGTGTTTCACTTTCCAGGACTTCGTTCTCGCGCCGACGCTGGAAGAGTATGCTGATTTGCTGGGTGTGCCTATCAAAAGGCAGATGCCTTTTGTTCACATGGATGCTGAGCCTGATCTGGCTGGTTTAGCTTCTTCACTCCATTTGGGCGCCTCTGAGTTAGTAGTGACGAGTTGGAACAAGGTTCCTGGGTTCTCCTTGCAGTTTCTGATAGCTAAGGCTCATCATTGTGCTAAGGACAAATGTTGGGACGCATTCAATGCCATCCTCGCTTTATGCATATATGGCATTATCCTGTTCCCCAACATGCCGGATTTCATAGACTTTGATGCATTTCACATCTTCGCTTCAGGGAATCCAGTCCCTACTCTGATCGGAGACGTCTATCACTCAGTACATTACAAGAATGAGAACCGGAGAGGGAAGAATGTCTCATGCTGCGTACCGTTGCTGTACAAATGGTTTGATAGTCATTTGCCCAAGAGGGGTTCTTTCGTCTTGTCTGCAGCCACAGCTGAGTGGCCTGAGCGTCTGATGAGTTTGTCTGCAGAAGATATTGATTGGTTCGTTGACAGAGACAGGTTAGGTACCGAGGTGATCTTCAGTTGTAGTGGGTTTCCTAATGTACCTCTGATAGGTAGGAAGGGTTGCATCAACTACAATCCGTCATTGCTAGTTCGTCAGTTCGCATATGCTTTGAGGACTCCGCCGAAGGAGGAAGAGGTACAGGAATCTCTGTACCTCACGGGTACTCTAGAGGGGGATTTGTTGTCCAAGCTTCAGCGTGCGTGGAACAGTATCAGCAAGAGGGGAAAGCCTTTGTTGGGAAAGAGCAACAGTCAAGCCTACCCTCCTTATTCAGCTTGGATCAGAGCCAGAGCCAATGCTATAGGGATGCCATTTCCTCATGTCAGACCAGAGAGTCCTCCACCAGTCGAAGAGCCTACCACTGTGTCCATTCATCAGCACAACCAGGTATTAGCCGAGCGGGATGAACTGAAGCGGGCGAACGCAGAATTAGAGAAGGAGTTAGCTCAGCTTCGAAGTGAAAGGAACGAAGCTGTGCATGCTTTCAAAAAGCAAACAGAGTCGGTAAACCAACTGGGTGCAGACTTGGCAAAGCAAATAGCTGACCGCGAACGCTTGGGTCAGGACTTCAGGGCTGTTAATGATGTACTAGCTACGAAGAAACAACATTTGGACGAGGCATATCGGAGGATATCTAAGTTCGACCAGCATTGGAAGACCTCCCTGGCCACCAGGAAGGAGCGAGACGACAAGCTGATGCTACAGATCTCTAAGCTGGAAGCCGAAGTAAAGGACAGTGAGCGGAGGTTTGATGAAGAGACCGCCCGCAGATACGCCGCCGAAGGCCGACTCAACAAAGCTCTTGCTAACCTGAAGGAGCATAAGCTGATGTTCGAGTCTAAGAAGCGGAAACTGGAGGATTGCTTTGGCGAAGGAGCTTGGGAAAGTTCAGTTCAGGGGCTTCAGCATACCATTGTGCAGAGGGAACTACTCGTCGAGGGGTTGCTCACTTTGCCAGATCATCCAGAGACGAAGGAGTTATTAGCAGAGTATCGCGCCCGTGGCCGTACTTGACTAGTTGTATTCCTGTTGTTTTGATCTTTGCTGTATGCTGACCATCACCAGACTTGTTGGCTGAGGTCATGTTGTTGATTTGTTTTGTACTCGTTGATACTGTATACTGCCTTGACAGGCCTTTCCATATATATATGAGATTGATGTTTCCATGATTGGGCTCGGACTTCCTCTTATTATTGTCAGCACTGACACTAAGGCACTAGGATCGGGGGAAATCTCCCAAGCACACAGACACACGCATGCATCTGCATGAAGCATTTGCATGGCGTACATTTTGTTGCTTTTCCTAACCTTTAATGTTTTCAGGTTTTTCAGGTTCACAGGTTCCGAGCTGCTCCCAGTCTCCAGGATTGATCAGAGACTCATTCACCGTTACTCAACTCGAGCTAATCAGACAAGGATCATGGATCAGGTGCAGTCAGATGTTCAAGAGCTCCGTGAACGGATGGATCGTTTTATGGAACTGATGCAGGTGGTCGCTAATGGTCAGGACCAGCTTCGTACTTTGGTTCAACCTTTGATCTCCAGGGTTGACAGTAACGGCATACTTCATGGCGGGGCTGTGCCTACTCCTCCTCCAGTGGATGCTCCGCAGAATGTTGTTCCTGTTGTCGGGGGCAACGACAGTGCTAATGGCAATATGATGACTAATATCGGACTCAATGCGGCGGGCGTAGGCAATGGTAGTCTGGGAGCTAATGTCAACATAGGGCCGGTCAACGGCAATGCTGGTGTCGGAAATCTGTTGGTGCCTCAACCGTGGCTTGAGGATCATCAGGATGACGTATTTTCTCAAAGAGGCGTGGAAGCAGAGTTGAATGCTGAAGCGCGACTCAGGTTCAAAGCGCTGGAAGACAAAA
This sequence comes from Lathyrus sativus, assembly GCA_963859935.3. Classification (NCBI taxonomy): domain Eukaryota; kingdom Viridiplantae; phylum Streptophyta; class Magnoliopsida; order Fabales; family Fabaceae; genus Lathyrus; species Lathyrus sativus. The sequence continues at coordinate 279,904,526 of OZ012740.1, read as the reverse complement.
TGAGAGTCATTCAAAATCAGAATACTTTGGGCGTTGATATGTCCAAGCTGGGGTTAATTGGTGATTTCAAGGTACCTCATAAATTCAAGGTGCCTGTTTTTGAGAAGTATAAGGGTACTACTTGCCCTCGTGTTCACCTTCGATCTTATTACAGAAAGATGTCCGCCTATTCTGACGATGAGAAGTTGCTGATGCACTTCTTCCAAGATAGTCTTTCTGGTCCATCCCTCGAATGGTATATGGGCTTGGAGCCCGCTACCGTACGCACCTGGAAGGATCTCGCTGAAGCGTTCGTCCTCCACTATCAGTACAATAGCGACTTGGCCCCCAACCGAGTTCAGCTCCAGAATCTTTCACAGCGGAATAATGAAAGCTTTAAAGAGTACGCCCAGCGGTGGCGTGAATTGGCTGCTCGGGTTCAACCGCCGATGGTTGAGCGCGAGCTAGTGAAAATGTTCGTGGCTACCCTTCCTGGAATCTACTATGAAAAGCTGGTCAGTGGCATGTCTGGGACATTCTCGACTCTCATCACTATGGGCGAGCACGTCGAGAACGGTATAAAAATCGGAAAAATCCAAGGTGAATCATCCTCAGCTGGAGGAGGTGGTAAGAAACCTTACGCTGGCAAGCGTCGAGAAGGAGATGCCAGTGCTGTCACTAATGCTCGGAGAAAGGGCAAGGGCCCTCAGCAGCAGATTGCTAGCATAAATATCCCAGCTGCTCCGCCGCAGCAGCAGCAGCAACAACCGCAGCAACAGAATCAGCAGGGGTATAGGAAATATCAGAATCGGGCTCCTTTGGCAAGCCGTCATTTTGAAGCTCCACCTATGTCGTATGCGCAGCTTCTGCAAACTTTGCTGCAGCTTCAGTTAGTTCAAAAGAGGACGTTGGCTCCCTTAACAGGGGCACCACCACCGGGGTATGACGCAAATGCCACTTGCGATTTCCATACGGGGGCACCAGGTCATACAATTGAGAACTGTAAAGCTTTTAAGCACAAGGTGCAGGACCTAGTAGACGCCAAGGTTATTAACTTTTCTGATAGTGTGCCCAATGTCACCAAAAACCCTATGCCTCATCATAGGGGAGGCGGAGTGAACGCCATTATCACAGAGGAGAGCGCAGATATGTTGACTGATGTCAAGAACTTAAAGACGCCGCTTAGTTTCGTCAAAGCTAAGTTGCTGAAGAAGGGATTCTTTCCAGGATGTGGAGAGTTATGCATGGCTTGTGCTACACATCCTGATGGGTGTGAGCAGCTGGTAGAAGGTATCCAAAGTCTGATGTCTGAGGGTATTTTGCAGTTCAGCCGGAGAATTGAAAGTGTATCAGGGGAGGTTGTACTGAAGCAGGCAGATGAAGTCGCCACCATCACCATTCCTCGTCAACCTATTACCATTTCTGCGCCCCGACCACCTACAATTACTATTACCAGGGCCGGGCCAATCCCATTCGAGAGCACTAACGCCGTTCCATGGCATTACGGCGCCGAGGTCTATTGCAATGGTCAGAAGATAGAGCTAGAGCCGTACGGATCGACTATGCAGAATCTTGCCGGTGTCAGTGGTATTACTCGAAGCGGAAGAGTGTTTGCGCCGACAGAGGTTGTGGCAGAGAAAGTGGTCAGAGCTGAGGCTGTTGATAAGGGTAAAGGCAAAGCCGTCGAAGAGGTCCCTTGTAGGGCAGAAAAGGATTTGCTAGTTAAAGATGCTGAGGAGTTCATGCGGTTAATCAAGAAGAGCGACTACAAGATTGTAGATCATCTTCATCAGACTCCGTCAAAAATTTCTATTCTCAACTTGTTGCTATGTTCTGAAGCGCACCGCAACGCGTTACTGAAGGTATTAAACGCTGCCTACGTGTCGCAGGAGATATCAGTAAATCAGCTAGAAGAGGTGGTAGCCCATGTTAACGCTGGCAATGGGCTGGGATTCACAGATTTAGAGCTGACTCCTAAAGGGAGAGATCACAACAGCGCCTTGCACGTCTCAATAGAGTGCAGAGGCACAATCATGTCGCATGTCCTGGTGGATACGGGTTCGTCGCTTAATGTGCTTCCGAAAAAGGCACTAATGAAGTTGGACACTCGTGGATTGCTTTGCACGCCCAGTGATCTGGTGGTGAAAGCATTTGACGGAACTAAGCGCCACGTTTTCGGAGAGTTGACCCTGCCGATTCAAGTTGGTCCGGAGACGTTCGATACGGTTTTTTATATCATGGATATCATGCCTGCCTACAGTTGCCTCTTAGGTCGGCCATGGATCCATGTTGCTGGTGCCGTGACGTCCACGCTGCATCAAAAGCTCAAATATGCTGTCGGGGGAAGCATAGTAACCGTCTGTGGTGAGGAGGACATTATGGTGAGCCACTTGTCATCCTTTAAATATGTTGAAATGGACGGCGAAATCCATGAAACTCTCTGCCAGGCATTTGAAGCCGTCAAGGTGAAAGAGGTAGCTCTTGTCGTCGTAGAGAAGTAAGAGATGAATCTCTCCTCGTTCAAAGAAGCTCGGGCCATTGTCGAAGCCGGTTCCACCCCAGGCTGGGGGCATGTTTTGGAGATACCGATCAAGCAGGATAAATTTGGATTGGGGTATTCTCCTGAAGCTGAAGCCTCATCTTCTTCGTCTAGCAATTCATCTCGTGGGAAGGGGCCGATCCTATTTACCAAGGGCGGAGTGATTTTCGAAAGCATCAACGCAGCGTTTGAGGACAGCGGGGATATCGATTGTGATCTTCACGCCTGGATTCAGCCAAGCAAGCCGGGCGAGCGCCTCAACAATTGGACTATCAAGGAGATTATCCAGCTGACAAGTGAAGAGTAATGATTTGCTTTTTACAATCTTTGTACAGCCCTATGTCCTGCCTGGGGCATAGTGGTTTTATTGTCAGGGCCTTGTTGGATTATGTACATGCATTTTGTTAATAAATCAAAGGCGTTTTCTTCGTACTCAAATATTGTGTTCTCTGTTATTCCTGTTTTATGTTTATTTCGAAAAACAGTAAAATGGCAACGGGGTTTGTGCTAACCTGCATATCCTTGCTTTAAACTTAACCCTTGTTATTGCAGGATCCACATAACAGACGACATCGACTCTGGACCCTCTACGGCTCACTACGACTTCGATTGCCCGATATATCAAGCCGAGGACGAGATTGATGAAGACGAAGACCTTCCGGAAGAGTTGGCCCGCTTGTTGAGACAAGAGGAAAAGGTTATTCTGCCTCACGAGGAAGATATTGAGATAGTAAATCTGGGTTCTGAAGAGCTCGTCAGAAACGTCAGAGTAGGGGTTGCGCTGCAGAATGATGTCAAGCATAGACTAGTCGAGATGCTTCGAGAGTATAGTGACGTCTTTGCTTGGTCATACGAAGATATGCCCGGACTTGACACAGACATCGTGGTTCATCGCTTGCCGTTGCGAGAGGATTGCCCTCCAGTCAAGCAGAAGCTTAGGAGGACGAGACCAGATATGGCTGTAAAAATCAAAGAGGAAGTCCAGAAGCAGTTGGACCCAGGATTTCTAGCCGTTACCACTTACCCTCCGTGGGTCGCTAACATAGTGCCTGTACCGAAGAAGGACGGTAAGATACGCATGTGCGTCGATTATCGGGATTTGAATAGGGCGAGCCCTAAAGATGATTTCCCGTTGCCTCATATCGATGTGTTGGTCGACAACACAGCCCAGTTTTCCGTGTTTTCGTTCATGGATGGCTTCTCCGGTTACAATCAGATTAAGATGGCACCGGAGGACATGGAGAAAACGACGTTTATCACCCCCTGGGGAACATTTTGCTATAAGGTAATGCCCTTCGGTCTGAAGAACGCAGGGGCCACTTACCAGCGAGCAATGGTAACTTTGTTTCATGATATGATTCATCATGAGATCGAGGTCTATGTTGATGACATGATTGCAAAGTCCCAAACGGAGGAAGAGCATCTGGTCAACTTATTGAAGCTGTTTGAGAGGCTTAGGAAGTTCAGGCTGAGGCTGAACCCTAACAAGTGCACTTTCGGAGTGCGGTCCGGAAAGTTATTGGGGTTTATCGTTAGTGAACGGGGTATCGAAGTTGATCCTGCGAAAATAAAAGCTATTCAAGAAATGCCAGCGCCGAAAACAGAAAAAGAAGTTCGTGGTTTCTTGGGCCGAATAAACTACATTGCAAGGTTTATCTCTCAGCTCACGGCCACTTGTGAACCGATGTTCAAGCTTTTAAAGAAAGATCAGGCGATTACTTAGAATGAGGATTGCCAGAGGGCATTCGACAAAATAAAGCAGTATCTTCAAGAACCTCCAATCTTGATACCCCCAGTGGCTGGACGACCATTAATCATGTACCTGACGGTTCTGGAGAATAGTATGGGGTGTGTTCTCGGTCAGCACGACGAGACGGGCAGAAAAGAGCATGCCATTTATTATTTGAGTAAAAAGTTCACTGAGTGTGAATCTCGATACTCGATGCTGGAGAAGACGTGTTATGCACTAGCTTGGGCTGCCAAACGTCTACGACAGTATATGCTCAATCACACCACTATGCTAATTTCGAAGATGGATCCGATCAAGTACGTCTTCGAGAAGCAGGCTCTTTCGGGCAGGATTGCCAGATGGCAAATGGTGTTAACGGAATATGATATTCAGTATGTCTCCCAGAAAGCCATTAAGGGAAGCGTATTGTCTGATTACCTTGTTGAACAGCCGATCAAGGACTACCAGCCGATGAAGTTTGAATTCCCTGACGAGGATATTATGTTTCTCAAAGCAAAAGATTGCGATGAGCCATTGCTCGGTGAGGGGCCAGATAGGAAGTCTCAGTGGAAGTTGATATTCGATGGAGCGGTTAACTCCTATGGAAGTGGTATCGGGGCTATCATCACGACTCCTCACGGGTCCCACATCCCGTTTACTGCGAGACTGACGTTTCCAGTTACCAACAATGAGGCAGAGTATGAAGCATGTATTATGGGTCTAGAAGAGGCAATTGATTTGAGAATCAAGAATCTAGACGTATATGGTGACTCAGCTCTTGTAATCAATCAGATTAAAGGGGAGTGGGAAACTCGTCAAGCGAATTTGGTGTCGTACATGAATTATGCCAGGAGGCTGCTTCCGTTCTTCGATCGAGTGGAACTCCATCATGTACCCAGGGCTGAAAATCAGATGGCTGATGCCTTAGCCACGCTGGCTTCAATGTATAAAGTCAATCTTTGGAATGAAGCTCCAAGCATTGTTCTTTCGCGTCTTGACAGACCGACATTTGTCTTTGCAATCGAGGATGCCGCCGACGGCAAGCCATGGTTCCATGACATCCAGACCTTCCTTATGACTAAGGAGTATCCTGCGGGTGCGTCAACCCAGGATAAGAAGACTCTGAGAAGGTTGTCTGGAAACTTTTACCTCAATCCTGATGGAGTGTTGTATAAGAGAAACCACGATCTCGTGCTACTCAGATGTGTAGATGAGAAAGAGGCAAGTATGCTCATGGAAGAGGTCCATGAGGGCACATTTGGTACGCACGCCGGCGGGCATGCCATGACGAGAAAGATCCTGAGAGCGGGATATTACTGGCTGACTATGGAGTCGGATTGCTTCAGATTCGCGAAGATATGTCATAAATGCCAGATTTATGCTGACAAAGTTCATGTGTCGCCGTGCCCATTGAATGTCATGTCCTCCCCTTGGCCGTTCTCCATGTGGGGCATCGACATGATAGGAAAGATCGAGCCCACTGCATCCAATGGTCATCGTTTCATTCGGGTAGCTATCGACTACTTCACCAAATGGGTGGAGGCAGCCTCGTACGCTAAGGTGACCAAGCAGGTAGTAGCTAAGTTCATAAAGAGGGACATCATCTGTCGTTACGGAGTTCCCGAGCGGATCATTACTGATAATGGTTCGAATTTGAATAACAAGATGATGAAGGAGCTGTGCCAGAGCTTCAAGATTGAACACCACAACTCATCTCCTTACCGGCCGAAGATGAATGGCGCCGTCGAAGCCGCCAACAAGAACATAAAGAAGATCGTTCAAAAGATGGTTGTGACCTACAAAGATTGGCACGAGATGCTGCCGTTTGCCTTGCACGGTTATCGTACGATGGTGCGTACGTCGACCGGGGCAACTCCTTTCTCCTTGGTGTACGGTATGGAAGCGGTCCTACCGTTAGAAGTGGAGATTCCTTCTTTGCGAGTTTTGGTTGGTGTGAAACTCGACGAGGCAGAATGGATTACGAATCGTTTGAACCAACTCAGCCTGATGGACGAGAAGAGGTTAGCATCGATTGCATTTGGTCGTCTGTACCAAAGCCGAATGAAGAAAGCTTATGATAAGAAGGTGTGTCCTAGAAGCTTTCAGACGGGTGATCTCGTCCTGAAGAAGATTCTTCCGCCACACTCCGATCACCGGGGCAAGTGGACTCCGAATTACGAAGGGCCGTATGTCGTCAGCAAGGTCTTCTCCGGAGGAGCTTTGTTGTTATCCACGATGGGTGGTGAAGATTTTGCATCCCCGGTGAACGCGGACGCAGTTAAAAAATACTTTGCTTGAAAGAGACCCGCTGGACAAAAAAGAAAGAGTCCAGGCAAAAAGGGGCATCCCGGCGAACCAAAAACAGAATAAAAGGTTCGGGCAAAAATTAGGGATATATTGAAAAAATGTACACCCGCAAAGTCGAAAACCTACACTGGGCGGCTTCGGCAAAAAAGGGTATCCCGGTGAACTGAAAACCCGTAAAGGGCGGTTCACGCAAAAGTTAGGGATTTGAATAAGCAAATGACTGCGTTCCGCGTGTGGACTTTCATTGTTAGTGGTTTGGAGGACCTGAGGGCCGTTGATCTGAATCAATCTCTTCCGAAGCTGAAGCGTCGGAGAAATATCGAAGTCGAGTGGGTCTTAGAGGGATCAACTCATGGTGTTCGTCTACGCCTCGTTGCCGACATTTGTATATACTGATGTATATTTATGTTTTATTTTCGCGCGGCTTCCTCATTCCAGGAGCTTGCCTCTGTTGTAAAACATCTTTTGCCCATTCAGGGGTTCACCATCAATAAAATACATGTTACTCAGCAATTCTGTTTGCCTATTTAGCATTTATCTGTTTTGTTTGCAAAAGAAAACGCCGATGTTTTTGATAAAATGCGCATACATAAACTTACGGGCCTAGGCCCATTGATTGTTGAAACAATTAATTACCTGAATATTGTCACGAGATAATAACCTTGATAGGCCCCTTTGAGGAGGGTATCTTGTCTGTTTGTTTGTGTTGTTGCAGGTGTAGCACCTTCCAGACGGTGCGCCGTGCGCATCCCCGGGGCAGGGCGAGTCCTCCTTCTCCAGCAGAGTTCAGTAGTCTCTCCTCCACAGAATCTGAACGCAAGATAGTGAGCATTGATATGTCTCCCCACGCGGAGGGGATTCTCTTCCCCAAGCAGACGTGTCCCGAAGGAACGTCGTCTTCTCAGTTGAGTCGCGCGCCGAAGCTCGTATGTCCCCTGCACCGGGTCACAAGTGCAGATTTCGTAGAAATGTTTGGGTGCCGAAGCTCGTGTTTCCCCAGTAAGGTCGCCGAAGCAGGTGCCTTCCCCAGCACCGGGTCACAAGTGCAGGTTCCGTAGGAAATTGTTCGTACACCGAAGTATCCCGCGACCGATGGTGCCAGACTGAAGTCTCCAGCGGAATTGAAATTCCCCACCAGAGCCGTATTCTCTCCCGAAGTAGAATGACGTCTCCTTCCCCAGTAGAGTGTTGGAATGGCTGACGCTATATTCCCCTGCAGAGTTGTACTCTCCCCAGAAGTCGGGTGATTCCTTCTTCCCCAGCGGAATTGAAATTCCTCATCAGAGTTATACTCTCCAGTGAAGTAGAATGATTTCTCTCTCCACGGATGAGTTTGCAAACCCCAAGAGAGCCGAATCCTTGGAAGCAGTTGAGACCGTGAGTGGTTTTCCCTAGCAGAGCATTGAACAGCTGATGCTGTATTTCCCCAGAGCTGCACTCTCTCCAGCGAAGCAGAATGACTTCTCCTTCCTCAGCCGAGTTTGCAGATGTCCAAGAGAGCCGAGTCCTTGGAACTTGATCAGATCATGATTGGTTTTTCCCCAGTGGAGTGTGGAGCAGCTGAAGTTGTTTCCCCACAGAGTTGTTATCCCCAGAAGAGTAGCCGAGAAGGCCCCGCAGTTTATTCTCACGATTGACATCGCATTCCTTCAGCAGGTCAAAGTTCTTGTAGAGCTTCGTTCCCCTGCAGCAGATCAACTGAAGTTGTTTTCCCTGCAGCAGTCAACGGAAGATCGTTTCCCCAGGCAGAGTCCGATTGATATTGGCGTGTCCACGTTCTCCTCAGCAGGATGATTCCTCTATCTGAGTAGTTCTTTCTCCTTGACAGGAGGATTTCTCCCCTTCGGCACTTATTTTGCTGGCGGGATCGCATCATTGTGCATGATTGCATAGCATTTAGCATAAACGCATAGCATTTCTACCGTGTGGGGCAGGGCGCCGAAGCATATGCATCATAAACATGATCTGGGTTGTTGTCATTCTTGTTTTATAGGTGTTCCGCCGTAGGATCAGTGCTCAGGATGATTCCTGACATTCTCCCCAACGAAGTCGTTCGCTCAAGATGATTTTTGAGATCCCCAACGAAGTTTTCAGTTCAAGATGATTCTTGAAACCCGCGGCAGGGCCGTTTGCTTAAGATGATTCTTAAGACCTCAACGCAGTTTCCCGAGTTGTTTGCTTAGGATGATTCTTGAGCTCCCCAGTAGCGTCCCCAGCAAGAGTTGCCCAGGAAGATTCCTGGAACCCCTAGCAGAATAAAGTCTCCAGAATGGTTATCGGTTCAGGATGATTCTTGAAGATGCCCGACGGAGTTGTTCAAGATGATTCTTGAAGCCCTTAGCAGCGTGATATGTTTGCTCCAACAGTGATGTCTAATTTGAAGATTGATTTCGTAAACGCCTGAAGGCGATACCAGAAGGTTCCTGTGGATTCAGACTTCCTGGTTGATGAATCAACGTTTGTCTGAAGACAAAGTTCAAAAGTTTGTAGATGCAGCTTTTGTGGGCAAGGTGATCCGTGTTGGCCTGAAGACCAAGTCAGTTGTCCTGAGGTGATGATTGATTGTGATCAAGTGAATAGTGTTTCTTCTGACTGAAGTCGAAGAGGTTTCTCCAGCTGAAGCGGAGTTTGCCTGAAGGTAAAGTGTTTGAGTCCCCGTAGAGTCATGAATGGCTCAGGATACCATTTCTCTGACTGAAGTCATAGATTTCCCAAGCTGAAGCGAAGGGGCCTGAAGGCAAGGTTATCCCCAAAGTCATGAATGACTTAGGATTCATTTTTCGGACTGAAGGCCGAAGTATATCCCTGACTGAAGTCACGGATGCTCTATAGCAGAGGTGGAGTTGCCTGAAGGCAGATCCATGCATCCTTGAAGGCCAAGGATCATTTTCTTCAGACTGAAGTCGAAGATACCTCCTGCAGAGTTGCCGACGGGCAAAGTTTATATCCTTGAAGGCCAAGGATGATTATCTTCAGAAATGCTTGAAGATCTTTTCTAGCTGAAGCTAGAATCGCCGACGGGCAAAGTTTATATCCTTGAAGGCCAAGGATGATTATCTTCAGAAATACGTGAAGATATTTTCTAGCTGAAGCTGGAAGTGGCCAGGGGCCAGGGTTTCATATAGCTTTGATGCTGAAGTTCTACGGTGGGATCAGTGTAGTAGTATTCCGATGTTCGTTATGGTTCTGAGGGAGGACCCCAGATCAGAGTGTGCTCGGTTAAGTCTCTCATTCCCAGCGGAGTAGTTTCGAATACGCAAGTGTACCTTTTATTCCATTTACCAGGGGTGAACCCCAGGTCAGAGTTGTTCAGTGTTGTATCTTCTCCAGCGGCGAGGTCGGATGTTTGGATTTGACGGCGAGGTCAGATTATGTTTGTCTCCGGCGGCGAGGTGGGATGTTTGTTCGACGGCGAGGTTGAATGTTCGTTTTGATGGCGAGGTCAGATTATGTTTGTTTCCGGCGGCGAGGTTGGGTATTTTAATTGTTCGACGGCGAGGTTGGTTGTTTGTTCGACGGCGAGGTTGGATGTTTGTTTTGGCGGCGAGGTCAGACCCTTTAAATCCTCAGCAGAGATGATGTTTGTACGACGGCGATGTCGAGTGTCTCTCAGAGTGATGTTTGTTTCCGGCGGCGATGTCAGATCCAGTTTTCCAGCGGCGATGTTGGGTATGCCAGATGATTTAGTTCTCCAGCGGTGATGTTGGGTATTTTGATTGTCCGACGGCGATGTCAGGTGGTTTAGTCTTCCAGCGGCAATGTTGGGTGTTGTGGTTGTCTGAAGGCAATATCATAAGAAGGTAATGTGGATAACTGACAGCGATGTCAGATCGATATTTCTCCAGCTAGTTGTGGAGCAGCTAGTGTTGCAGTGTTCGAAGATTTGTTCCCCGCAGAGTATCGTGTGCTCGTGCAGTTGGCAAATTTTCGGGTTTACCGGTATTCAATCGTCTCGCACCTTGATTGGCTGAGAGCCGTTCGCTCCTCACCCAGTCAGGTTCAAGCCGTTTAAATAGGGGCAACTGTTGCACCCCAAAATTTGACCAACAATTATTTATCCATCAAGTGTTTGAAGTTTGATACCTTCATCAGAAAGTTCAAGAGATCCTCAGAGGAATTGGTGGAAACCAAGGTTGTGTGCCTCATAGTTTGAGAGTTGTGGGTGCTCCTCAGATGATTCTGAGACTTTGAGAATGAACTTGATGCTTTGAGAAAGTTTATGAGATGTCTTGAAAGCCATCATGAAGCCCAGAGATGTCATTATGCAAGAATTCAAGAGATTCAACCATGAATGGTAGAATTAGGGTTTTGACTGGGTCAACCCTAGATCAGCTGAAGATTTGGAGAAGGTTGAGACCTAATCCAAGGGCCATGAGATCATTGAATGATGTATTGAGATGTTATAAGGATGATTCCTAGACCAGCTCATCATGATTGAGGAGTTTGAGAAGTTTTAAGTCAGGGTTTCCAAGGATTGTCAGTGAAAAAACCCTAGTTTGATCCCTATCTTCCAGGCAGTTTTAGCTCAAGATGTGATTGATATCTCATCTTCCCCACAACATGAATGTTGTAGAGCTTGTTCTTAGATTTAATTTTAGTGGTAGAATTCCTTGATAGGATGTGCAGAGCTCAAGTTATGGTTTTGACAAATTACAGGTCAGCTGAGGTGTGTGAATCTGGGTCCTTGAAAGTCACCCAGCTTGCAGACAACTTTTGCCCTAGTAGGATGATTCCTATGATCTCTTGGTCAAAATGAATGTTGAAGAGCATCTTATTAGATTTATAGAGAGTACTAGAAGTCCTTTATAGGATTTGTAGAACTCAACTTATGGTTTGAACAAGACAGGGGTATTTTGGTCATTTGGTGATTATAGGTTATTTTAAGCAAAGGCCATATCTCCTATTTCCAAGCCTCAAATGGAAAAACTCAAAACATCAAAGTTGTTCAAAATGGGATTTTAAGCCTAGAAAAGTGGTCATGAGTTATTGAAAAAGCTTGTAGCAAGGATTTACAAGATTGGGTAAAAATGACCTAAAAATGACTTATAAGTTAAATGAATCCAAGTTGGAAATTGGTTTGGGAGATGTACAAATCCAAAATAGGTCATCCAATATGTCATTTTGAATCCAAACATCATTTTAAAAACAATGGTTCAAATAGATTTTTGATTTGAGGTCTTAAAATGGGGGCTACTTTGTAAAGTTCATGCTTGCATGTTAAGGAACCTTTGCATATCTTCACACAAGCCAAAGATAAGCTTGTTTTTCACACATTCCCTTCCAATATCTCACAAGGGGAGATTTTAAAGCAAAAAACCAAGGCCTTAAGGCATGATATGAGATGATACCACATATCACTTCATGAGAAATTCTAAAGCTTTCTAGCTCATTCTAGAAGCTCCTAGATGATTCCATTGGTTGTTATTTAAAGAGTGAGCCATAGTGAAGAAAAAGGTTGGTCAAGGTTGGTGAAATCAGTGGTGAAGAGTGAAGGAGAAAGTGGATTTCAAAGTTTCTTCAAAATCAAGCAAGCTTCCATTTCTTCATCTACAAGCTCTCTTCCTCAAGATTCTTGCAAACAGAACCATATCCACCATTAGAGGATTCCTTGGAAGCAATTACAAGCCTTGAAGCCATCTCTAACATCACTCACCATCATCATTTGACAGGTTGGTGTTCTTCATCATATCTCCATATTTATGTGCTTACTGTTAGATTTCTAGGTGTAGAAGTAGCATGCTAGGTTAGTTGATGATTTTCTGAGGATTTGAGAGAGATCCGTGGAGTTTCATGGCAGGGTGATGTTTCTTCAAGATTCAAGAATAAGTTGTTTAGTGTGTATTGATTGATATGTGATGGCATAGATTGATTAGTGCAATGTGTAGAACAAGTTCATACCATTAGATGTGAGTTTTAACCGAGTTGATCACAGAGAAGTATGGTGGAACCCTAGTTTTCGTACATTCTGTTAGAGAGATATGCGAGGTTTTAATGAAAACTATAGACACCATCGTGTTCTTGGAGAGAAATGGATTATCTTTGCTTTTGGTACTTTTGAATTTCATCAAGGAACCAGGGAGAACGATGGGAGAGAAAACTCGCGCATGAAAATGAAAACTGAAAACCCTAGCATGTGTTTGGAGAAGACGATCCATTAGCCGTCGGATCACCCCTGGATCATTGACCTAATCATCTCATCCAACGGCTGCAATTCAAATTAAAAACGGAGGGAAGCCATGAAAGTAAAACGCTGCGTTTAATTTAGTGGTGAGTTCTGGGCTTAATGAAAACTTTGATACTCACACCCCCACCATTGGCCCAATCCAATTTTGAACGTTAAAAGATTACTAATTGCACCGCAGATTTATCTTTTTTCTTTCAGTTTTTTCATTTATTTTTCTGAGTGTATATGGGCCTAGGGTGTTCGCTAATGGCACCCCCCATCCCTGGCCCATCTGGGAATTGAACTGGGCGCAATTAAGTTTGACACCCCCTCCCCCATTTTAATTCATTTCTTTTATTTTTGATTTCCTTTATATTTTCTTGTTTGTAAAATTCATATAAAATGGGAAAATGATTGTTTTTTAATGCTTGTTTTTTCTATATGTTCATAATCATGTCTAGAAAAATATCAATAAATAAAATTGGCATTTTATTTCCTTTTAATATTTTTAGTATATTTTCCATGTAAATAGCTTTTTTTAATAGTTTTAAGTAGATACTCAATATTGTAGAATTTGTTTTAAGGTCTTCCCTTAGGATTTTTGAGCCATTCTTTTTGGCATAGTTAAATATTGAATCATAGTTCCCCATAGGATTTAATTCATGATTTTTAGGTTAAAATTTGATTAGTTTGTTTAGGATAGCATTAGCATAACAAAATTAGGGTTTTATTCAACCTAAGTAGACTTAACAATTTTGTTTTGGGTTTTTAGGTCAAGATTAGAGTATAGGGAATATATGGGTTAAGGGTAGGTATGTATAGAATCCCCTAGAATTTTACCAGAATATTATATAGCATTTTAGTATTTTTAATTGATTTTTGAATGTATGGTTAGTATGTATGTTGCCTTGTGGGCATTGTATTTTGGGTGCTTGCTTGTTTTGCTTTCTTTTGTGCTTGGTTGGCCTTGTGGAGCTTGATGGAGCATTAAGGAGCATTGAGAAGCATTTGAAGGTTGAAGTTGAGCTTGGAGGCTTTAGTCTTAGTTCTTGCTTTTGTTTTAGGGATAGGATCAGGATAGAGCTTAGTTAGATAAACTTCTTTCTCAAACATGGATAGTATTCTTCACATCCATTCCTCCCTGTGATTCAAAGTCCTTCTAGGGTATACACCTCTCTCCTTTGGAGGGATTAGTGTTATTCCCAGGAGGTAGAACTTTTGAGGGAACCCTTCATTTGATATTGAACCCTTATAGGTCACCTTTGGTGATCAGATAAGCAGTTCAATATCCCCCAGCTTATCCAATAGTAATTTTTCTCTGTTTAATTTGTCTTGAGAGCTGTCAGAGCCTGAGCATGAAGATGAATACTTCATTGAAGATTGTTGAAGAGGATGAATCCTTGAAGACTGCCATTCTAGCTGAAGCTTGAAGAGCATGAAGATCAAGTTGATACTTGAAGATCCCTGAAGATGGTGAAGCCTGAAGGTGGAGCTGATCAAAGAAGCTGAAGGGAGAAGATGAGTTGATACTCATGTTGTAAGGTTGATACCTGGAAAGCAGTTGATGAATGAAGTCTGAAGACTGAGTAGCTGCTGGAGGAGCTGAAGCTTTCTTCTGTTTTCTTTTCTATATTGTGTGTTTTGTTTGATTTGTCTGTTGCATTAGATTAAGTCCATCTAGAATAAGTTCAGTCTAGGAGCATGATTGCATTAGAGGTTGAGTTGCTACCTCTGCTTGTATTGTTATTGCTTGGCTTTGCTTGCGGGTATTCGGTAGAGCCCAGCTCCCTTGCCCATGTGGTTTGTTTGCCAGATGGCATTTTCATTTCTTTTATCTGTATGATTGCAGTTTACCGTTTATTGCTTGATAGCATGTTGTTTATTTTTCAGTATGATTACTGTTATTTCATGACTGGCTTGAGGTTGAGATGAGCTTGTGGAGGCTGAAGCCCCACACACATTTCCTCCCTCACTTGCATTGCATGCATTTTACTGTTAAGCTGATGCTTCGTCTGTTTTGGTGTATCATTGACATGATCCCTTAGGACTCTCATTTCCTTTGATAAGGATTTGATGATAAAACTTTAGGTTGAAACCTATGCATGACAACATCTAGGAGTTCCCTGTTCAAACCTCAACCATAGGATGAATCCATGGCATGATAACAGTAGGACTTGATAGTCTCCCTCCTAGTTGGGCCTGTTCTCTTCTCATCTCAAAGCAGTTTAAGATACAGTAATCATGAATGATTTCTTTCGTACGTTACGAGCCTTAAGCTATTTGAGAAAGGATTGTGGGAGAGCTTCTTTTCCACAGTCTGGATGTTTAGTATGGTACCCTTTGGGTGACATGTGACGCATTCACTCTCAGGTCATAGTCTCTAGTGCGGTTGAAATCGCAAACACAATAAAAAACACTTCTTTCGTAAAAACAGGAAATAAGCCGTAGTTTCCCGAACTACGTTAGCTCTGATCTTCTCTGAAGGGAAGTACGTAGGCATAGGATGCGATATCCTAGCGAGCTACCTTCCCCCATAACCCTTCGTAGGCCGAACTACGTTGACTCTGATTTCTCATTCTCTGATGAGAATACGTAGGCATAAAGCGCGACGCTTTGCCGAGTCATTTTTCTTTTCTTTTTCAGCCAGCCTTGATAGGTAGATAGATTATAACCAACCCGTCCAAGTAAACAAACAAGCGAGGATCCCGTCGAGTACGACGGACGTGAGGGGTGCTAATACCTTCCCCTTGCGTAACCGACTCCCGAACCCAGACAATGGTTGCGATGACCTTGTCTTACCCTTGTTCGTCAGGTTTTTCCGATCGTTTCCTTTCTCGCTCTGAGGGATAAATAACAAAAGGTGGCGACTCTTCTGTCATGCCGGCACCTTATTTTCGCGCAAGCGACAACGTCCTTTGGACGATATGCGACGCATTTGCTCCTAAGTCATAGTCTCTAGTGCTGTACGGACTACAAACATCCATAAAAAACACTATTTCCGTAAAAGACAGAAAACAAATATCAAACTCCCTTTTGCCCCGTGGGCCCTTAATCAGGAAAACGTTTTCTGAAAAAGAGTGTCGTTAACTCTCAGTTCTACCGCAAAGCATAACGCACGAGTCTCTGGCGAGCGAGCTGCATACACCAAACTGCTGGAACTGTTTGTTAACCCTACTCGGAAAAATAGATGAATCTAAACCCGTGTTCCGTAGTATCCCGAACTACGTAAGCTCTGATCTCTCATATCTGTTGAGAGTACATAGGCACAATACTGACGTATTAGCGAGCCACCTTCCCCCATCCATTCACCTGTAGTTATCCGAACTACGTTGACTCTGATTTCTCGTTCTCTGATGAGAACACGCAGGCACGAAGCGCGATGCTTTGCCGAGTCATTTTCTTTTCTTTTCAGACCAGCCTTGATAGGTAGGTAGTTAAACCAACCCGTCAGATAAACACAACATGCGTGGATCCCGTTGAGTACAACGGACGTGAGGGGTGCTAATACCTTCCCCTTGCGTAACCGACTCCCGAACCCAGACATGGTTGCGATGACCTTGTCTTATACCTTTTCGTCAAGTTTTTCTGATCGTTTCCTTTCCCTTTCTGTGGGATAAATAACGAAAGGTGGTGACTCTTCTGTTTTGCCGGCACCTTATTTTCGCAGTAGCCACAAAAAGCCAAAAGCCCAGAGGTTTCCATGTCATCATTCAAGGAAGCCCGTGCTATCATAGAATCCGATTCATCACAAAAGTGGGGCCAAGTTCTTAATGTTCCCATCAAGCAGGAGAAGTTTGGCCTGGGATACAAACCCTCCACTTCTTCTCAAGACATTCCGAGGTACAGGGGACCTGCTCAATTCACCATCAGTGGTGTGATATTTGACAAGATTAATGTCATTGAAGATGACGAAGGTGACAGTGATTGTGATATGGATGCCTGGATTTGTCCATGTACTCCTTGCCAGAAGCTGTGCAACTGGACTACTAAAGAAGTCATACATGTTACTACTGCAGAGTAATATTCATTGTTTTGATTAAGTTCAATACTATGTTCTGCCCAAGGCGTAGTGACCCAATTTGTGGGGCCCTTTTGTTTGTTGCATCCATATTAAACATAAACATCATCATGCAGGTATTTTCTATCAGATACCATCGATTCAAATTCAGCTATCGCTTTGTATGACTTTGATAATCTCATTTCTCAAGCTGAAGAAGAGACTGATGAAGACTGTGGACTATTCGAAGAGTCAGCCAGACTTCTCAAGTAGGAGGAAAGGGTCATTGTGCCTCATCAGGAGGATATTGAAGTTATCAATCTGGGTACCGAAGACGACAAGAAAGAGGTTAGAGTTGGGGCTACATTGGAAGACAGTATCAAGAGAAGATTGGTTGAAATGCTCTGTGAGTATAGGGATATCTTCGCTTGGTCTTACCAAGACATGCCTGGTCTGGATACAGATATTGTGGTACATCGGTTGCCTCTCCGAGAAGAATGTCTGCCACTCAAGCAAAAGTTGAGACGGACGAGACCTGACATGGCATTCAAAGTCAAAGAAGAATTTCAGAAGCAATTAAATGTTGGTTTTCTTGCGGTCACAAATTACCCTCCGTGGGTAGCTAATATTGTTCCTGTAACTAAGAAAGATGGAAAGGTCAGGATGTGTGTTGACTACATAGATTTGAATAGAGCGAGCCCGAAAGACGATTTCCCACTCCCCCACATTGATGTGTTGGTTGATAACACCACTCAATATTCTATGTTTTTCTTCATGGATGGCTTCTCTGGGTATAACCAAATCAACATGGCCCTAGAGGACATGGAGAAAACTACTTTCATTACACCATGGGGGAGTTTTTCTATAAGGTGATGCCCTTTGGATTGAAGAATGTCGGGGCAACTTATCAGCAGGCAATGGTGACTCTCTTTCATGATATGATTCATCATGAGATCGAGGTATATGTTGATGACATATTGCAAATTCACAGACGGAAGGAGGTCATCTGGTCAATCTTCTGAAATTGTTTGGAAGGTTTAGGAAGTTCAAGTTGAGGCTGAATCCTAACAAGTACACCTTCGGGGTGAGATCGGGAAAGCTACTGGGGTTCATTGCTAGTTAAAGGGGTATTGCAGTAGATTCTTCCAAAATAAAAGCTATACAAGAAATGCATGAAGGAGTTTGAAAGAATATTCAAATTGTTAAGAAAAGATCAAACGGTCAGGTGGAATTAAAATTTCCAGAAGGAGTTTGAAAGAATAAAAGAGTATCTGCAGGAACCTCCAATACTCATGCCTCCAATTGTAGGGAAACCTCTGATCATGTATCTCACGGTTCTTGAGAATTCAATGGGATGTGTGCTCGGTCAACTGGATGAGTTATGTAGAAAAGAGAATGACATCTACTACCTGAGTAAAAAGTTCATTGATTGTGAGTAGAGATACTCAATGCTGGAAAAAACATATTGTACACTCGCTTGGGTTGCTAAGCATTTGAGACAGTACATGTTAAACCACACAACCCTGTTGATTTCAATGATGGATCCTATCAAGTATGTCTTTGAAAAACAAGCACTCTCCGGAAGGATTACCCGATGTAAAATGGTTTTAACAGAGTATGATATTCAGTATGTTTCCCAAAAAGCCATTAAAGGAAGCGTTCTGTCAGAATATCTTGGGAATAGTCGATTGAGGATTATCAGCCGGTGATGTTTGAATTTCCAGACGAAGACGTCATGTTTGTGCAGATGAAAGACTGTGACGAGCCTTTACCTGACGAGGGTCCGAAGATTGGATTTCAGTGGAAATTGGTTTTTGACGGAGCCGTTAATTCACGTGGTAATAGAATCAGTGCAATCATTACAACTCCTCACGGTTCTCACATACCATTCACTGCCCGATTGACATTCTCCTGCACCAATAATGAATCCGAGTACGAAGCGTGTATTATGGGCTTAGAAGAGGCCATTGTTTGAGGATCAAGAATCTAGATGTGTATGGTGATTCTGCACTAGTCATCAATCAAATCAAAGGAGAGTGGGAAACTCGTCTGGCCAATTAGGTGCCTTACAAGAATTATGCAAGGAGATTGTTGCCATTCTTTGATAGACTTGAGTTCCATCATGTGCCGAGAGCTGAAAATCAGATGGCGGACACCTTGGCCACGTTATCATAGATGTACAAAGTGATTTTCTGGAATGAAGCTCCAACCATCACCATCATGCGTCTTGATAGACCCGCCTTTGTGTTTACAATTGAGAAGGTATCAAATGGAAAGCCTTGGTATTATGATATCAAGAATTTTCTAAAGACTCAAGAGTACCCATCTGGGGAATCCAGCAAAGATAAGAAGACTTTGAGGAGGTTAGCCGGTAATTTCTATCTGAATAAGAATGATGTGCTCTACAGGAGAAACTTTGACATGGTCTTTATGCTATGCGTTTACGAATATGAAGCAGGCCTGTTAATAGAGGAAGTCCATGAGGGTTCTTTCGATACTCATGCTGATGACATGCAATGGCCAAAAAATTGTTGAGTTGGGTATTACTGGATTAGTATGGAATCTGATTGCTTCAAATATGCCATAAAATGCCATAAATTCCAGAGTTATGCTGATAAGGTGTGTGTTCCACCGACCCCTCTGAATGTGTTAACATATTCTTGGCCCTTTGCTATGTGGGGCATTGATATGATTGGAAAGATTGAGCCATCTGCTTCCAATGATCATCGCTTCATTCTGGTTGTGATTGATTACTTCACAAAGTGGGTAGAAGCAGCTTTCGTTGCCAATGTCACAAAACAGGTGGTTGCCCGATTCATAAAGAAGGACATCATTTATCGTTATGGAATTCCAGAGAGAATCATTATTGATAATGGTTCAAATTTGAATAATAAGATGATGAAGGAACTGTGCCAGAGTTTCAAGATTGAGCATCACAACTCTTTTCCATATCGTGGGAAGATGAATGGTGCTGTCGAGGCAGCTAACAAGAATATCAAGAAGATTATGCAGAAGATGGTTGTAACCTATAAGGATTGGCACGAGATGTTGCCCTTTTCTCTTCACGATTATCGTACTTCGGTGCGTACATCAATCGGGGCAACTCCTTTCTCATTGGTGTATAGTATGGAAGCAGTCCTACCATTAGAAGTTGAGATTCCTTCTTTAAGGGTATTATCTGATGTGAAGCTTAACGAAGCTGAATGGGTGTAAGCCAGGTTGAATCAGTTGAGCTTGATTGATGAGAACAGATTGGTAGCCATTACTCATGGCCGGTTGTACCAGAGTAGGATGAAGAAAGCCTTTGATCAGAAAGTGCGTCCTCGGTGCTTCCAGACAGGTGATTTGGTGTTGAAAAGGATCCTTCCTCCTTAGACAGATCACAGGGGCAAATGGATTCCCAATTACGAAGGTCCATATGTGGTAAGAAAGGTTTTCTCTGACGGATCCTTATTACTATCTACCATGGATGGTGAAGATTTTTCGTCCCCTATGAACACAGACGTGGTTAAAAAATACTTTGCTTAAAAGAGACCCGCTGGACACAAAAAGAAAAGTCCAGGCAAAAATAGGTCATCCCGACGAACCATAAAAAGGAAAGGTTCGGGAAAAAATTAGAGATAAAAGAAAAGAATAAACCTGCAAAGTTGAAAACCTGAAAAGACGACTTTGGCAAGAATGGGTATCCCGGTGGATTGAAAACTCAAAAGGGCGATCCAGGAAAAAATTAGGGATTTGAAAGAAAACGACTGCGGTCTATGTTCGATCTGTAAACTTATTTGATACATGGTTATCTCGACGGAAAGGAATCAGTCCAATCAGTCTTTTTAGCAGGCAAAACATGGGGGAACATCGAAGACATACAGGTCAGAGCTGAATCGATACATAGTGGTTGTCTGCTTCCAAGTTGCTGATATTTGTATATCTTCTTTTTGCTTTTTGCGCAATTACCTCTTTTCAGGAATTGTATCCTAATTGTAATTCGCCTATTTACAGGCCTTTCATCAATAAAGTATTCACTTCAGCCCAAGAGCTTTTCATTTCTTGTTTTTACTTTTACTGTTTTGTATGCAAAAATGTGTGATATTTTTATAAACATTACCGGTGAAAACCTAAAGCTTTACAGAGCATAATGAAAGCAATGGATTTGCTTAAATGATAAGTGTCATGGATGGTAACTGAGGTAACCATTTCGCATATGGGGCATCCTATTGTTTCTTGTTTGTTGCAGGATGGTAGGATCCTCTCCCCAGTAGAGCTTTTCTCCCCAATGATGAAGTTCTAACGGCAATGCATGGTGAATCATTCTTCCCCTAGTAGGAGTTCAGAGTTGTATTTCCCAGCAGAAGTGGATTTGTACTACCCGATGAGTGTTCAGAGGTTGACTATTTCAGATAGAACGCAACCATGCATTTCTGTTTCCCCACAATAGATTTTTTTTCTTCCCCACGAAGTCCTATTATCAAATCAGAATATTGTCGCCAGCAGTGGTGCAGCGTATCTCCAGTGGTGCAGCGTATCTCCAGTGGAGCAGAGTTTTTGTCTCCCCGCAGAGGCTAATCTCCAGCAAAGTGGATTTATTCTCAGCATATTCAGCAGAGTAAGGTTGAAGGATATTCCCTCAGTGGTAGGGTAGATTTCAATTCAGTGTTACTCTCCAGCAAAGGCAACGTCCTTGATATCCTTCCCAACGGAGTCGACGTTCTGGTGTCTCTCCCCGCCAAGATCAGTATTCATGAATTTCTTCCCCGAGCAGAGTTAAGTGCTGATTCCCTTGACAGGTACATCAACGACAGATTGATATCTCCAATAAAGTTCAATGATCATTGGCATCTTTCAGGATGAACTTTCAGGACGAGTTCCCAACAGATGGTATTCTCATTTTCCTCAAGGAAGATGTTTAAGAAGAGCTTGCTTATTCCCCAGTAGAGTGGAGTTCTCTGTGAATGTTCATTACATTCCTTGTGGAGGGGAATCATTAACAGAGGTTACTTTCATCTCTTCAATATGATGGAATCCTTAGTAGAAGTCTATGATATTCCCAACAGGACAGATTGTTACTTGTATGTCCCCAGCCAAACAGATTATTATTCTTCGTTGAAGCTACCAAGTCAGAATACTGTCAGAATACTTCTACTAAGGATTCTGTTTGGCTGGGGACATACAAGGATTCTGTTTGGCTGTCAACAAGCACCGGTAGTAGAAGTCTATGATATTCCTTAGTAGAAGCTACCACCGGTTTATCGCTTCGTTGAGTGTTCATACTCCGGTGTGTTTTTGTTGAGTATCCAGGCTCCGGTTTATCGCTTCGTTGAGTGTTCAGACTCCGGTGTGTTTTCGTCGAGTATCTCGGCTCCGGTTTATCGCTTCGTTGAGCGTTCAGACTCCGGTGTGTTTTCGTCAAGTATCCAGGCTCTGGTTTATCACTTCGTTGAGTGTTCAGACTCCAGTGTGTTTTCGTTGAGTATACAGGCTCCGGTTTATTGCTTCATTGAGTGTTCAGACTCCGGTGTGTTTTCGTCTAGTATCCAGGCTCCAGTTTATCGCTTCGTTGAGTTTCTAGGCTCCGGTGTGTTTTCATTGAGTATCCAGGCTCCCGTTTGTTGTGTTGAGTGTTCAGACTCCGATGTGTTACGTTGAGTGTTTAGGCCCCGGCTCTGCCGATGAATACCCAGATTCTGGTGAAATTTTCAATATAACGTTTTGCTTTGTCCGTTGAGTGTTCGGACTCCGATGAAGGCTGTTGGATATACGGGTCCTAGTAAGTCTTGGTACTCTCTCCGTTGAATGTCCAGATTCTGGTGAACACTCAGTTTGTGATGTATTGCTTCGTCCGTCGAGTATCCAGGCTCCGGTAAATCCCCTGTGAAGTCACCAGTCACGTCGAGCGTCCAGGCTCCGGTCATTACGTCGAGCACCCAGACTACGGTCAGTGCGTTGAGTATCCAGATTCCAACAGATTTTTGATGCGGTTCTATCATGCGTTGAGTATCTAGATTCCGACGATTCAAAAGATTGTTCTTTGGCTCGCGTGGTGTTCAGACCCTGGTCAGTTACGTGTTTCCTGAAGCGGAGTTACTTGATTAAGTTTCTCTTTCCCTCGGCGAAGTGTTCAAGATGTTCATTATGTTCGCTTTCTCCGAAGATTCTATCCCAATTAGAGTTTGTAGTTTATTTCTGCGGTTTGCAAATTTCTGGGTTCTTTTAGGTATCCAACCGTCTTTTACCTTGATTGATTGAAATTCGTTCGCTTTTCACTCATTCAGGTCCAAGTCGCTTGAATAGGGGCAGCTGTTGCACCCCAAAATTTGCCCAACCTTTTCCTTCTTGCTTTTTGGTTCTTTGCACTTCATTTAGCATTAGCATTTGTATATCATAAAGAATTAGTGCAGGGGATTAAGGAGTGTGACCATCAAGAGAGGAGTTTTAAAGCTTCTAAGCCTAATCAAGAATTATTATGCCAAGCATCAAGGGCATTTCATGAATTCAACCAAGTCAAAGTCCTTTGAGAGGAGCTGATTAAGAGGAACATGGTTCACCTCCTATCTAGGAGGCCATGTAGAGGGAATCTGAGGTCCTAAAGCCATTGATATGTTGGATATTTTTCATGAAAGTTCCTTGAGGGTCATTATGGAGCTCATCCAAGTCATTATGCCAAGTGCAAGCAGCCATGGTTGAAGGTGTTGCAATTAGGGTTTTCATCTGGTCAACCCTAGGTCAAAGGTGCAATTGAAGGAGCTCAAAGCTCAATTCTAAATCATAGTGGTCATGGAATGGTATTGTCGCTACTGCGAAAATCGGTGTCGGCTGACAGAAGAGTCGCCACCGTGCGTTATTTATCCCAACGGAGGGAAAGGAAACGCTCGAAGTAAACCTCGCAAAAAACGGGGAAAGGTATGGTCATCGCAACCAAAACCTGGGTTCGGGAGTCGGTTACGCAAGGGGAAGGTATTAGCACCCCTCACGTCCGTCGTACTCGACGGGATCCACGCTTGCTTGGGTTGTCTAAAGGATGCAAAAACAATCTATCTACGGCTGCTAAATCTAAACAGAAGGGGATTGACTCGATAGAGCGTCGCACTCTATGCCTACGTATTCTCAAGAGAGAAAGTCAGAGTCAACGTAGTTCGGGACTACGGGGAAATTGGCTCGCCAAGACCTCGCGTTTTGTGCCTACGTACTTCCACACTGCATGGAAGATCAGAGCTTTACGTAGTTCAGGCTAACTACGGCTAAACAGGGTATTCTCACACAGCAGTGAGAAATCAAACTGGTTTCAAAGGTTCGGGAACCTATGGGAAAAACTATGGTCTGGTCTCAAATGCACTCGGGCAAGAGAGAAAAAGGGTAACGATTAGTCGTCAGCGGGAAAGTCTCGATCGCACAGCAGCGAGAGAACAAAAGGTTAATTGTTAGTGTGCTCGCTAGGATATCGCATCTTATGCCTACATATTCTCGTCTGGTACGAGAAATCAGAGCAGCTGTAGTTCGGCTACTTCGGGACCACAGCTCAAATCTCGTTTTATTAACATTCTGAAAAATGATTACAATGATTGAATACTGAAAAATAAAACTCTAGGAAATACTATCCTATCCTATCCTGAAAAAATCAAATGAAAAAAGTCCCCTAACAAGTGGACATTCTAAACTACCTCTAAAAAGGTGTAAAAGAATTTCTATGAAAAAATGTACTCTAAAAAATATTAAATCTACCTTAATATTTTTTCTCAATATTTCTCTTCACTTTCTTTTTCTATGTTCTTTTTTTTTATATATATTTCAATATTTTCACATTCTTTCTCCTTTTCTTTTTCAATATTTTTCTATATTTTTTCTCTATTTTTTTTATACTATTTTTCAATATTCTTTATTTCTTTTTCTTTTTCTTCAAAATATTTTTCTTCTTTTTAAAATCTTTTTTCTATATTTCTTTTTTTCTCAAACTATTCTTTTTTCATTTTTTTTCTCATAAAACTATATAGAAAAATGTAAAAGAAAATATAGGGGAGGGGGGTACACTGGTTACAGGGGGTATTGCAAGGAGAAAACCCATTGGGCCCAGCCCAGAAAAAATAACAAACAGAAAAACTGGGGAGGGAGTATGATGAGCAAAACGCAGTGTGTAGTAGCAAATCCAACAGGGCCCAGCCCATTCCAGCCACTCACACACGCAGGGGGGTAGGGGAATCAAGAAACGGAGGTGTAACCCAAAAGACTTCGTTGGGCTTAGAGGCCCACTATCCACATGCATCCAAACTTCAGAACAACACACCCAAACCCTAATTTTGCTGGCACTGTTCATCGCGCAGCTTCCAACTCCTCTCTGAGTCTCTTCTCTCAACCTTACTCGTTCAACCTCCTCCGTCTTCCTCAATCCCACGTAATCTCTTTCCCTCCGTTCAACCAGAAGAACCCGAACAAAAAATTATTGCCAATCTGGAAACTGATGAAGATTCGCTGATGAAGCTCCCATCGATGGCATTGCATGTTTGACGTTCGTTAAGACTCCTGGAAACGAGATAGAATCTTGATGATGTTCGTTCTTGAAGTTTCTTTTCTGGAGAATCTGGATCTTGAAGGATGAACGCGTTGGAGATTTGAAGAGATTTCTGGAAAGTGTTTGAGTCCTTCGCTGAGTTCTTTGAAGCCTTTGGATGAACACTCGAACGTGTTAAAGATTTCCGACCAGAACTTGTTGAAGGTAGTTGTTGAAGTTTCTGGAAACAATTGTTGTTGATGAATTTCTGAGAAGTTGAAGGAGTTCTTGACGAAGATCTTAGATGGATCGCTGATGAAGATTGTGATGCTGATGATTATCTGGAAAATGAAGGAGATCTAGGATGAACATTCGAAGGAAAACCTGGCAAAATCTTGCAGATCGAACACGAAGGTGATGAATCTGGATATACGAAGACGAACATCAAGGAGATCGATGAAGATCTTGAGGAATGTTGAATGAAGATCTTGGATGATGTATCTGTTTTGGATTTCTGGAGATCGCAGATGAACGCTATGAAGGTTTGAGTGCAGATCTGGGAAAATCTGTTGAGTTTTCCGGTGAGATGAAGGTGGAGGTACGATCGGAGAAGATGAATGATGAGCGGAGGAGATGAAGGAAGATTGAAGAATTCTGGGATTGGGATGAAGATCGGAGTAAGAAGATATGAAGATTGGTCGGAAATCTGGGTTTTTGGTGTTCTCCGGCGACGGGTATGGCGGCCGGAGTAGGTTAGGGTGGCCGACGATGAACTGTTAGGGTGGTTGCATGGCCGCCGGCCATGCAACCGATGAAGGCTCAGAGGGAGGCACGTGTCTTGGTGGGTGGAGGGAGCTATTGCATGTATGCCACTTGGCGTAGCATGGCAGAGAGAAGAGAAGGTGGATGGGATGAGGTGTCTTCGTGGAAGTGTGAAATGTGGACCCTCCCTGGACTTAACACGTGGTCTGAACTTATTTATAACTTGGCTTTGGACTTTGACCATGGACTCTGGACTTTTCTGGACTGGGCTTTTCACAGATGGCCCAATACGAAAATGATAACAAAAGAAACCCAGAAATCTGAATTGAGAATGGATTAATGAAAATTACAAACTAATTAACAACTAAACCCAATTAACTACCTAATACTCAATTAACTAATCTGAAAATTAATCTAATTAATTCTAACTAAAACTCAATTAAACCTAAAAAGGAGAATTAACCTAAACTCTATTCATTCTAATTAATTCCTAAACTAATAACACTCTAATAATTCCCTAATCTAAAAACTAAACTAATAAATCTCTAATAAAACCTATATTATTTATATCTAAAATATTATCTATTATTAATAAAAGAAAAATCTATTTATTCTATTAAGAAAATGGTAAAAATCTATTTAAATTCTATAATATTCTAAAAGAGATTAAAACTATTAAAAAACTATTAATATTCTGAAAATATTCTATATTATCCTAAAAATGATTTAAAAGCTATTAAAACTATTTAAAAAAAACTATTAATATTCTAAAAATGATTAAAATCTATTAAAACCCTAATAATGGCCAATAAAATCCAGAAAAATCACAATAATTCTCGAGGGAACAAAAATAGCACAAAACGACAAATAACACTACGAGAGCGCAACAAAATAGCCGGTAAAAATAAACGGACACCGAAATACCCCAAAAAACAACAGCGCAACCTGAAAACACTGGGAATAGCACGACTTCCAAAAAATACGATTCTACCTATCTAAACTGAGAGAAAAACACCTGAGACGCGAGACGAGG
The DNA here is from genome assembly GCA_963859935.3 of Lathyrus sativus. Classification (NCBI taxonomy): domain Eukaryota; kingdom Viridiplantae; phylum Streptophyta; class Magnoliopsida; order Fabales; family Fabaceae; genus Lathyrus; species Lathyrus sativus. The sequence goes on along the minus strand of OZ012740.1, from coordinate 279,877,541 downwards.
GTTGTGATCCCGATAAAATCAAAACAACTAAAAAATGCACTGTATGCGATATGCGGATGCGAATGCGGGATGCGTCGAAACAAGGACCAGATACGAGACCCGGTTGGTCAAATTTTAGGGTGCAACAGCTGCCCCTATTCAAGCAGCTTCGACCTGAATGGGTGAAGAGCGCTCAGCCTTCAAACATTCAAAGGTACATGACGGTTGAATACAAATGAAACCCTGAAATTTGCCAACCGCAGACATACTATAAAACCGCTTGGGGAACAAAAATCCAGAACCGAATCCAGCCGTCACGGCAACAAACTGATCAATCATCTGGTAAAGAACTCCTGATTTTAACACCCGTTACTCGCGTGATACCACTGATAACAAACCTGAAGGTTGCAACAAAACACCTGATCCTTTCACATCGTCTACTGATTGACAGGAAGAGAAATATACTCACATCGTCTAAAGATAGACGGAAAGACACCCATAATCCCGAAGGAAAAAAATTCAATACTCACATCGTCTAAGGATAGACGGAAAGACACCCATAATCCCGAAGGAAAAAAAATTCAATACTCACATCGTCTAATGATAGACGGGAAGACACCCAAAATCCATACTCACATCGTCTAAGGATAGACGGGAAGACACCCATAATCCCGAAGGAAAAAAAATTCAATACTCACATCGTCTAAGGATAGACGGGAAGACACCCATAATCCCGAAGGAAAAAAATTCAATACTCACATCGTCTAATGATAGACGGGAAGACACCCAAAATCCATACTCACATCGTCTAAGGATAGACGGAAAGACAGCCATAATCCCGAAGGAAAAAAACTTCAATACTCACATCGTCTAATGATAGACGGGAAGACACCCAAAATCCCGAAGGAAAAAAATTCAATACTCACATCGTCTAACGATAGACGGGAAGACACCCAAAATCCCGAAGGAAAAAAATTCAATACTCACATCGTCTAATGATAGACGGGAAGACACCCAAAATCCATACTCACATCGTCTAAGGATAGACGGAAAGACACCCATAATCCCGAAGGAAAAAAACTTCAATACTCACATCGTCTAATGATAGACGGGAAGACACCCAAAATCCCGAAGGAAAAAAATTCAATACTCACATCGTCTAATGATAGACGGGAAGACACCCAAAATCCCGAAGGAAAAAAAACTTCAATACTCACATCGTCTAATGATAGACGGGAAGACACCCATAATCCATACTCACATCGTCTAAGGATAGACGGAAAGACACCCATAATCCCGAAGGAAAAAAACTTCAATACTCACATCGTCTAATGATAGACGGGAAGACACCCAAAATCCCGAAGGAAAAAAATTCAATACTCACATCGTCTAATGATAGACGGGAAGACACCCAAAATCCCGAAGGAAAAAAAACTTCAATACTCACATCGTCTAATGATAGATGGGAAGACACCCAAAATTCCGAAGGAAAAAAAACTTCAATACTCACATCGTCTAATGATAGACGGGAAGACACCCATACGTCATTCACCACCATCCATCAAATTTCAGAGTCCTTTCGTCTACTGGAGCTGATGGAAAGAACAATATCCTTAAAGGGACCACATCGTCAGTAAGGACCGACGGGAAGAAAACCACCTTCAAAGAGCCATGTCGTCAATAAGAATCGACAGTCAGAAAATCCCTCTCGAAATGTCATCTCATCCAATACACAGAAAGAAAACCATTATCCGAAAGATCGCTTTGAAAACCCCTCAACATCTAACGATAGCCGGAGAAGACTCGCTGGGGAAACACACCACCCGTATGATCTGACGATAAGAAACCCGCTGAAAAATCACCTGAAACTTCACATCGTCTAATGATAGACGGAAAGAACACCACTTTCAAACTCAAGACGTCTAATGATAGACGGAGAAATCCACTTATTGGGTGAACACATCGTCAATATGAATTGACGGGAAGAAAAAGTTTGTCGATACCAGATGACTGATTGATCAAAGCATAACTGTTGTATGATATGAAAATATGAATAAACTGCTGAATTGCTTGAACATTGCTGCTGGATGAATGCCCCTGAACTGATCACAGAGTAGTTTACGCGCCATATGAGGCTGGTAGAAACCCTGGCTTATGCTTCGTATGCATATGCATATGCTTGAATCTTTCTATGACGTAATGCTCCATTCAGGATGGAAATGCTATGCATTTTGAAAATGAAATGCAAGTATGATGCAAATATGATGACATGCAACATGCTAATGCCGGCCCGGGCTGCTGGAGAAAGTCGGGTACAGAAAACCACTTCAGCAAAATAAATGCCGAAGACGAAACCAACTCCGCTGGGGATGAACCGGATATCTCAGAATTATTCCAGCAAAATAAACGCTGGAAGAGTGAAATCGACTCAGCTGGGGAATTTGGGAACTTAACCGAGCACTTCGACGAAGTAACACCCTGCTGAGGAATACAACTCTGCTGGGAAATAGCAGACGTGCCAAGTATGATTGGACTCCTCTGGGGATAGCTTACCCGTGCCAATGAAAATTTGGACTTTTGCTGGAGAAAATAGCCGGAGTCTTCCTGCGTACTGACGAAGCTCGGATTTGGAAACTGATGCGCCAACACGGATGAGCCTTACAGTGATCGCCAACATGGGTTTAAACTTTTAGGCTATCTGCGCTGGGTCAGGTACAACTGACGCTAGAAGACATTCTGTCTGAATACACAACTTTCTAGTTGAAGAGTCGAGGGATAGTAACACTACTTCCCGACATTCACCTTGCACTCGAAAACTGGCTGAATCTGCTCGAATAGCTCTGAATAACCCTGCTGATACGGAGCAGAACAATCCCTTCGCTTCTGATATGCCCCAGCCTGCGGGATCTCTGTGGGGGTAGTCCTCGAAAGGAATTCTGAAAATCTGTACCCTGACGGTCTGATATGAAATGCCCCAACATTCTGAACTTCGGGGAGATACTTCACCTCAAACGTTTCTCGAACAAAGAACAACTTCTGTGCTCTTAAGATGGCCTGCCCCTGACTGCAATGACTTTGCCCCTGATTATCTTATTCCAAGTGGTGCCCCTGACCCCAAGATATTCACTGAATCTCAACCTGATTGCCCCAGGATAACTGACTTCGAAAGGCTGACCTGACTGAGGATCACGATAATAGCTTGCCCCTGCTCTCGGAACATTCGGGCGCTCTGCATTCTATCCTGACCGTACTTTCCACTGTAGAAAACTCTCCTGCTGTCAAGCGCTTACTCGCAAGTAAAACAAGTTGTTCTGTGTAAAAGACATATTAATGCAACACATATGACAACTTTGACATCCAATCTGTTCACTGGGAAAAGGAAAAAACAGTTTATGGCATAAAATGCACAAAACATTTATCAAGAACATCCACATCAGTACCAACATGGTATGAAGAACCCTTTTAGGAGTCAGAATCGACGCGACCTTTACCGAAGTACGCTTTCGAAACAACCTGCTTCAATTAGGACTTTTGAAGGTTGTAGCGTGGTCAGGTTCACGGTTTCGAAGGAAAGGATAAAGGCTCAAAGTTTATTTTGACCCACCCGCTCTCCTTGATGTTCTCCGATCCTACGTTCAGCTAATTCAACCTTAGCGCTCACCTCTCAGAGGCTGAAGGATAGGAGTGATAGTTCGAGAAATTATGATTGTTGGGAGTGACAGCCACTCACCTTTCGTCTTTGACACTTGGGGTCACACGACTCGTATCTCATTTGAGGATTTTTCTTTTGATCCTTTTCATCTTTTTTCTTATCCCTAACTTTTGCCTGGCCTGACTCTTTTTGAGTTTCTTTTGACTTTTTAGGTCCAGCGGGATACCCTCATTTTTGCCTAAGTCATTTGTTTTTGAAGTTTTGACTTAGCGGGCTTTTGATTTTTTGCTCTCTCTTTTTTCTGAACAAGTCGTGTGACACTGGTTGTCTGACTCTTTGGGGAATAAAGTGATTGTCTCACTCTTGATTTAACCGTTGTGGTTTTTTAGGCACGACCTCTAGAGGTGTGATCGATCCTCGAACGGACACTCCTTTTACAACTTGAACGCTCGGCCAAATTAGCTAACACCTACCCTGCCCCAGGTTAAAGATGGAGGGTTTTTTTTGTTTTCAGAAAGAACTCCTACTACTAGGCTCAAAAGGGTTGACAAGGGATTATCTTCCTTATATCACCGGTGTTTAGGCATTTGAAACAATGCTTGTACATCATCAGCAGGTTTTATCTCAAAAGCATACAATATCGGAAGTTGCATGTCGTTCATTTTCGTCATCCTCCCCAGATTCCTCTTAACCAAGCGTTGGACATTTGTAAAAACAATTAGTGAACACGACTGGATTCAATCAAAACATGCATATTTATTTCATTATCATCAATTGAATGAAAACAACAAGTTTTACGAACAAGATTGCAATTTAAACAGGAAAGAAACTACAAACGTAAAGAAATGACAAGATAAAACAAAGAAAAATGCCAGCTTCCGAGAATCGGGCTTTCACATCTGTTCTGCTGCTGAACCAGCCATCTTCACAATCAGTTATTAGAGACAATTCGATGTTGTCCTGATCTGCTTTCAACGACTCAACCAAATTATAGAGCCCCTTCTCCTCATTCAGATGATTTTGGGCCCTTCCTGCCCGACGTTGATTGCTGCACTGTCAAGTAGGTCCTGTACTTTATGCTTGAAGGCCAGACAATCTTCAATGTTGTGCCCCTATGCTCCTGAATGGAAATCACAGCTCTCAATGATATTATACCCTGCTGGAGGCGTACCTGTCAGCGGGGCTAACTTCCTCTTCTCAACCAACTACAATCGTAGCAACACCTGAAGAAGTTCGGCATACGGCATCGGAGGCACACTAAATACCCTCAACGGTCTCTGATTTTGAGCTCCTCGCTGATTGGGATGTTGTTGCCTTTTCCACTGTTGAGATCGTTGCTGTTGTTGCTGGTATCGAGTTGACTGTTGAACAACCTTCGTAGCAAGTACAACATCTGTTTCTTGACTTCCGCCGCACTGATTAAAGCACTCCTTATGCTTAGCCATTTTCTTTCTCAGATCTGCCCCAGGAATAGGCAACAGTCGTGGGCATGGAGATTCTGACACCATGGAGTCCAGGATACGTTTCTGACCTACTGCAGCTTCAGAAACATCCATCGTCTTAACATCAACTGAGATAGGAGCAATACGTACAGCTACGCCGCTCGGCGATAATTCAATATCTTTCGAGTCAATCAGGTCTTGAACATTGTGCTTAAAAGCATGACAACTCTCGATGTCGTGTCCGAGTGCCCCAGAATGAAACTTACATTGCTTACTGGTATCGTACCCGTGAGGAAGCGCTCCTGTGGGTGGGTCCAACGTTCTCTTTTCAAGCATCTTGAACCTCAATAAAGTCTGAAAGAGCTCAGCATACATTGAAGGTGGCGCCTCAAATACCCTCTTTGGCTTCCCCTCCTGAATCCTCCGTTGAGCCGGGTGCATCTTTTGTTGCTGCTCAGGTTCCACAGGCACGGGTGGCACGAGCTCCTTCACTGCGGCTTCAAATAGCACATTCTTGACTACTTCCATGATCAAGCTCATTTGGGTCTTCAGCTGACTGTTTTCCTCTTTGAGGATCTTCTGCTCCAGACGCATCTCTTGCATGTCTCTCATCATCTGCCCTAACTGGCTTCGGACTTCAATCAATTCAGCCTGATTCTATTCCATATCTCTGAAGGAATTCCTGCAACAACTGGACGATGAGGAAATAAGACCCACGGTTCTGATGTATCTGTTAAATGATAATGCAATGCAGAAAGCAAACACATATTCATGACAAGACGAAGTAGAAACTCGGGCTATAAGCACACAGGAGAACATCTCCCACACATGTATAACCAACAAAAGCAGCACATAAGCACAAATGAGTACGGATAAATGACCCCAGCCAACAATCCTGGTGGTGGTCAGCAAACACTAGTGCACAAAAGCTAACGGATTAAGCAGAGAAAACAGATGCGACCCCCGGAACAGAAACCTCTAGAAACTTCTCCCATATTCAACTGAACTCTCCGATTGACAATCTTCAGAGCACACACTTCCTGTGGAGTCTTCCATGACATTAACTGACGAACCCACGCAGCTGGATGACGGAGAATCATTAATCTGAACAAAACCCTAGGGCGTGATGAAAATCCGGTTAGCGTCTAACAGATCCTGAACCTGACTTCTAAGCACCTTACAATCATTTGTTGAATGCCCCTGTGCCCCAACATGGTACTCACAGCGGGCACTGGCATCAAAACCTGAAGGATATGGTGGAATCACTGGATTAGTCTCTTTCGGCACTATCAATCCACTTCTGACCAGATCTGGCACCAACTGACTGTACGATACCGGTAGCTGAGTAAACTGCCTTTCAGGTTTCCTTGGTCTTCGCTGGGCGTGCCGACGCGATCGACGACAGGATGACCGTTGGCTTGAAGTGTCTGAAAACCGATCCTGAAATGCTAGAGATTCTGAGACGACGTCATTTCCTTCTCCCCATTCTTCTTGAGAACTGACGACTGATTCATTCTTATCAACTGGGAAATAAGGAGCATCTCGAAGCTTTCCACTCTTGAGTCCTCTCTCAACAAGTTCCCCCATTCTCATCAGGCCCACAAAGTTGGTACAACCGAACAATTTGTCATAATAATGGCCTTTCAGAGTACCCAAGAAGATGTCAACCATTTCTCTTTCCTGGAGCGGTGGTTGAACACTAGCAGCTAATTCTTTCCATCTTTGCACATACCCTCTGAATGATTCATTATCCGCCCGAGATAGTTCTTGCAGATGTATGAGACTGGGAGCTAAATCCAGGTTGTAATCGTACTGCTTCACGAAAGCTCTGGCTAAATCCACCCATGATCGAATCTGATTACTCTCTAATTGCACATACCACCTCAAGGATGCCCCAGTCAGACCATATTGAAAGCAATGGATCATCAACTTGTCATCTCGCACAAACGCAGTCATTCTACGACAGAACATCATTAAATGCAGCTTCGGACAGCTAACTCCCGTGTACTTCTCGAATTCCGGCGCTTTGAACTAATAAGGCAACACCAGGTCAGGGACCAAACACATGTCTGCATCATTCAAGTTAACAGCATCTTTGACCTCCAAAGCTTTAACTCTTTCTTCCAATACTCGGAACCTTCTAGCACCTTCAAGAGCTCTTGAGTTTACAGTCCTGGCTACCGGGATATCTCTGCGTGGACTCCTCTCAGGGAAAACAGCACCTTGATTGTTGACAGGAGGACAGCGTTCATTTCGGGCAACAAACTGCTCATGTCGATCTCGGTTCTCAACAGTAGGCTGTACAACTTGGTCTGCAGTCAGGTTGTTCGCTTGCGGGAAGTCTTCCATAGAATCATACCGAGGGTGGGACGTCATAGTAAACCCTGTCAAGGTGTTAGGAGACTGGAAATTGCCTTCAGACATAGCTACCAATTACCTGTAACTGACTACCCTGCTTGATTCTGAAATCTGCTCAAGTCTGCTCCAACCCCTTGGTCGTCTTCTGACAATCAACAGTTGCTCAATCCAAACTCCGGGTAATCACCTTCAGGAAACAAAGGCTGGATCAGAACTCTGGCTAGCTAGAGAAATGCTATGCAATATGATGCGAAGATGCCTATGCAAATGCAATGCAATGCAACAAACACGGGATCACAGCCCCCACACAATCTGAATACTACTGCACTGCTGACGGAGTACGTTTGCTCTGAAGAGAAGACCACAATAACGGATAGGTTGGAAGTCAAGTTCCCTGCAAAAAAAACCCCACTCACAGGTATGGACCTATATCTGACAAGGTACGGCATCCTATGCGGTCGTCAGCGTCACAGACTTTCAAAACTGACGATACGATTCCCAGAAGGAGTGGCATCATCAAGTCTTGAAGAGGCCTCACTTAGCTAACTTCCAAATGATCGGTTCCCAGAGTCGACAATCCAACTAACCAGCAACCCGAACCACCCAAAGGGTGGGACAAGAGGCCAACCAGAAGAACCTCGTCTGAGTGTAGATTTCGCGGGACACTAGGACATGCAAAGCATGTGCGCGCCCACTAATTTCTACTCTAAGTCTAAGGTGCACTCAAGCCCAGGTCCGGCTTCTCACTCAATCATAGAACACCCGTCACACCCCAACAGCAACATATAATATCAATAAATAAGCCCCAATAGACAAGCAAGCAAGCGCTAGGATTGACTCTCTTAGGGGATGTTGGATCCCACATGCATGGGGAACTATCGCAGTCCCCAGCAGAGTCGCCAGCTGTCGCTACTGCGAAAATCGGCGCCGGCTGACAGAAGAGTCACCACCGTGCGTTATTTATCCCAACGGAGGGAAAGGAAACGCTCGAAGTAAACCTCGCAAAAAACGGGGAAAGGTATGGTCATCGCAACCAAAACCTGGGTTCGGGAGTCGGTTACGCAAGGGGAAGGTATTAGCACCCCTCACGTCCGTCGTACTCGACGGGATCCACGCTTGCTTGGGTTGTCTAAAGGATGCAAAAACAATCTATCTACGGCTGCTAAATCTAAACAGAAGGGGATTGACTCGATAGAGCGTCGCACTCTATGCCTACGTATTCTCAAGAGAGAAAGTCAGAGTCAACGTAGTTCGGGACTACGGGGAAATTGGCTCGCCAAGACCTCGCGTCTTGTGCCTACGTACTTCCACACTGCATGGAAGATCAGAGCTTTACGTAGTTCAGGCTAACTACGGCTAAACAGGGTATTCTCACACAGCAGTGAGAAATCAAACTGGTTTCAAAGGTTCGGGAACCTATGGGAAAAACTATGGTCTGGTCTCAAATGCACTCGGGCAAGAGAGAAAAAGGGTAACGATTAGTCGTCAGCGGGAAAGTCTCGATCGCACAGCAGCGAGAGAACAAAAGGTTAATTGTTAGTGTGCTCGCTAGGATATCGCATCCTATGCCTACATATTCTCGTCTGGTACGAGAAATCAGAGCAGTTGTAGTTCGGCTACTTCGGGACCACAACTCAAATCTCGTTTTATTAACATTCTGAAAAATGATTACAATGATTGAATACTGAAAAATAAAACTCTAGGAAATACTATCCTATCCTATCTTGAAAAAATCAAATGAAAAAAGTCCCCTAACAAGTGGACATTCTAAACTACCTCTAAAAAGGTGTAAAAGAATTTCTATGAAAAAATGTACTCTAAAAAATATTAAATCTACCTTAATATTTTTTCTCAATATTTCTCTTCACTTTCTTTTTCTATGTTCTTTTTTTATATATATATTTCAATATTTTCACATTCTTTCTCCTTTTCTTTTTCAATATTTTTCTATATTTTTTCTCTATTTTTTTTATACTATTTTTCAATATTCTTTATTTCTTTTTCTTTTTCTTCAAAATATTTTTCTTCTTTTTAAAATCTTTTTTCTATATTTCTTTTTTTCTCAAACTATTATTTTTTCATTTTTTTTCTCATAAAACTATATAGAAAAATGTAAAATAAAATATAGGGGAGGGGGGTACACTGGTTACAGGGGGGGTATTGCAAGGAGAAAACCCATTGGGCCCAGCCCAGAAAAAATAACAAACAGAAAAACTGGGGAGGGGGTATGATGAGCAAAACGCAGTGTGTAGTAGCAAATCCAACCGGGCCCAGCCCATTCCAGCCACTCACACACGCAGGGGGGTAGGGGAATCAAGAAACGGAGGTGTAACCCAAAAGACTTCGTTGGGCTTAGAGGCCCACTATCCACATGCATCCAAACTTCAGAACAACACACCCAAACCCTAATTTTGCTGGCACTGTTCATCGCGCAGCTTCCAACTCCTCTCTGAGTCTCTTCTCTCAACCTTACTCGTTCAACCTCCTCCGTCTTCCTCAATCCCACGTAATCTCTTTCCCTCCGTTCAACCAGAAGAACCCGAACAAAAAATTATTGCCAATCTGGAAACTGATGAAGATTCGCTGATGAAGCTCCCATCGATGGCATTGCATGTTTGACGTTCGTTAAGACTCCTGGAAACGAGATAGAATCTTGATGATGTTCGTTCTTGAAGTTTCTTTTCTGGAGAATCTGGATCTTGAAGGATGAACGCGTTGGAGATTTGAAGAGATTTCTGGAAAGTGTCTGAGTCCTTCGCTGAGTTCTTTGAAGCCTTTGGATGAACACTCAAACGTGTTAAAGATTTCCGGCCAGAACCTGTTGAAGGTAGTTGTTGAAGTTTCTGGAAACAATTGTTGTTGATGAATTTCTGAGAAGTTGAAGGAGTTCTTGACGAAGATCTTAGATGGATCGCTGATGAAGATTGTGATGCTGATGATTATCTGGAAAATGAAGGAGATCTAGGATGAACATTCGAAGGAAAACCTGGCGAAATCTTGCAGATCGAACACGAAGGTGATGAATCTGGATATACGAAGACGAACATCAAGGAGATCGATGAAGATCTTGAGGAATGTTGAATGAAGATCCTGGATGATGTATCTGTTTGGGATTTCTGGAGATCGCAGATGAACGCTATGAAGGTTTGAGTGCAGATCTGGGAAAATCTGTTGAGTTTTCCGGTGAGATGAAGGTGGAGGTACGATCGGAGAAGATGAATGATGAGCGGAGGAGATGAAGGAAGATTGAAGAATTCTGGGATTGGGATGAAGATCGGAGCAAGAAGAGATGAAGATTGGTCGGAAATCTGGGTTTTTGGTGTTCTCCGGCGACGGGTATGGCGGCCGGAGTAGGTTAGGGTGGCCGGCGATGAACTGTTAGGGTGGTTGCATGGCCGCCAGCCATGCAACCGATGAAGGCTCAGAGGGAGGCACGTGTCTTGGTGGGTGGAGGGAGCTATTGCATGTATGCCACTTGGCGTAGCGTGGCAGAGAGAAGAGAAGGTGGATGGGATGAGGTGTCTTCGTGGAAGTGTGAAATGTGGACCCTCCCTGGACTTAACACGTGGCCTGAACTTATTTATAACCTGGCTTTGGACTTTGACCATGGACTCTGGACTTTTCTGGACTGGGCTTTTCACTGGTGGCCCAATACGAAAATGATAACAAAAGAAACCCAGAAATCTGAATTGAGAATGGATTAATGAAAATTACAAACTAATTAACAACTAAACCCAATTAACTACCTAATACTCAATTAACTAATCTGAAAATTAATCTAATTAATTCTAACTAAAACTCAATTAAACCTAAAAAGGAGAATTAACCTAAACTCTATTCATTCTAATTAATTCCTAAACTAATAACACTCTAATAATTCCCTAATCTAAAAATTAAACTAATAAATCTCTAATAAAACCTATATTATTTATATCTAAAATATTATCTATTATTAATAAAAGAAAAATCTATTTATTCTATTAAGAAAATGGTAAAAATCTATTTAAATTCTATAATATTCTAAAAGAGATTAAAACTATTAAAAAACTATTAATATTCTGAAAATATTCTATATTATCCTAAAAATGATTTAAAAGCTATTAAAACTATTTAAAAAAAACTATTAATATTCTAAAAATGATTAAAATCTATTAAAACCCTAATAATGGCCAATAAAATCCAGAAAAATCACAATAATTCCCGAGGGAACAAAAATAGCACAGAACGACAAATAACACTGCGAGAGCGCAACAAAATAGCCGGTAAAAATAAACGGACACCGAAATACCCCAAAAAACAACAGCGCAAGCTGAAAACACTGGGAATAGCACGACTTCCAAAAAATACGATTCTACCTATCTAAACTGAGAGAAAAACACCTGAGACGCGAGACGAGGGCTGTGATCCCGATAAAATCAAAACAACTGAAAAATGCACTGTATGCGATATGCGGATGCGAATGCGGGATGCGTCGAAACAAGGACCAGATACGAGACCCGGTTGGTCAAATTTTAGGGTGCAACAGGTATGTTGAAGCATTTGAGATGTTGTTCCAAGATCAATTCAAGAAGAATTCAAAGTGTGAGGAGTTGCTAAACTAGGGTTCTCAGGGTAAAATCCCCTATTTAGTGCCTGACTTAAAGACCACTTATCTCAAGATACAAGTTTCATCTCAGCTTTTGACCAACATTGAACTTGTAGAGCATGCTCTTAGCTTTAATTTGAGTACTAGAAGTCCATGATTGGATTTATGGAACTCAAGTTATGATCCAGACAAGCTACAGGCCACCAGATGAATGTGAAATTTGTCTACAAAAGTCAACCAACTTCCAAGGCACTTTTGACATATAAGGGTGTTTCTCCTAAACGTTTGGCCAACATGAAAGTTGCAGGTCTTGATCTTAGCTTTCCAAATTGTACTAGAAGTCTTTCATCTGATTTGTAGAACTCAACTTATGAGGTTTACAAGTCAGGGGTATTTTGGGAAACTTTAATTACAGGTCAAGTTCACCACTTTGCATAACTCAAATGCACTTTTTTCCAACATGAAATTTTCTCCAAATGGGGTCATTTGGTCAACTAAACCTCAAGGTTTCAATGGGATAGCTCATAGTTGAAGATTGGTGAAAGTAATTTGGTAAAAGCATGTGAAAATCCAAGTTTGGGGTTTTGACAAGTTTTAATCAAATATGGTCATATTTGTGCTTGTTTTGAAGGGAAAAATGTTTTAAGAAATTTGGCATTGTTACAATTTTAAATTTACCTAAGTTTCATGGTGAATTTCAAGATTTCTTAAGGTTTAAGCAATACTTTGGATTACAACCATTAAGATTGAAACAAGGAGCAAATATGAGCCATAGATCTCCACAACATCACAAGGAAGTGAATTGAAGCAAAAACAAAGAAATTCAACCATGAATGAGTGCAATTCCATGGGCTTCCAACTTCACAAAAATTGAAAATCCAATTTCTCATTTCTTCCACAATTGGGCCCCAAAAACTCCACAAACTTATTCAATAAGTGTCATACATGAATTCCATAGTTTTTTTGGTTGATTTTGGTGTAGAAACAGAGCTATTGCAAGTTGGAAAAGAGAGCTCCCAAGTGAAATCGGAATTCCAATTTCCACCCCAATTGAATCCATTTCAAGTATCAAAACACCTCTAGCAACCATCCATGAGTGATTTTGAGCAAGTTTCTTGAAGGATCAGTGGTTGTTTGGACCATCACCATCACCATTTTTAGAGGTATTAAGAAATCAGAATATCTCATTATTTATGAATCTTTAAGGTGTCATTCTTGCATATTTAGAACCCCCTTGAAGTCAATTGCGTTTTTGGTAACAATTGGAGAACTTTCATGAAGATTTAATGTTCTTGGAATTTTCTTGGATTGGCACGGGTTCAGAGTTTTAGTGGTTAATAGCTTGATTCATCACCATATTTGTATTCCACGTGAAATTTGGGACGAGATTGGTTCAAGAAGCATTCAGTTTCATGGAGTTTTAAGAGAGATAGGGTTTTTAAGGTAACCGGCGTCAACTTCCGGCCACCATGTACGACGGGACTGTGTTTTTCCCTCTCTCACAATTCAAAACGAGGAAGATGATACAATGGCCACTGGATCAGGCTGGAAACATGGACCAAGTAATCTCATCCTGCGTTCACGGATTTGCCACGCCACCCTCCCGATGAAACGCTGCATTTCACTTAAAGGGGGAGAGTGGGCTTAATGCTGATTGCTATTTACACACTCCGCATAGGCCCAGTCCAGATAACCAACTGATTTGTTTTGCTATTTGATACGCTTGTTTATTTATTTCTCAATCGTTTTCTCTTTTTCCTTCATTTTTGCATGTTAGTTTTAATTTCATGAAAAATAGTAAAATAGTTTGTTAAATCTTGAGTTTTTTACTGATAATTCTTGACTTGCCTAGATATTTTATAAATTAAAAAATTGATTTTAGGATTTATTTACATTTAGTTGTGATTTTTCCCATTTTAATTGCCATTAAAATTGTGAATTTGTACCTCTATTCTTGTAGAATTTCATTGGGGTATCAAAACAAAATATTTTTGCCTAATATTTTGTGGAATTCTTACAAACATCTTAAGGGATTCAAATACATTTTTCTCTGGATTTTATAATACCATTTGTATAGGTTTTGAACACCACCTTTGGGCATGCTCTAGTTTGCCTAGTTTTGGGGTATCTTTGGATGTTTACCCTCTGTTTGAACTCTTCCTCTTGGATTATTTTGCCACCCTTTTAACCTCTGATTACTAACACTTTGTAGGTGCTTGGATATTTTATTTGTCATTTTTAGGTGAATTTTACTATTTTTTCCTTATTTTGCAAGTTGGCTCATAATTTGGCACTTTCACTTGGACACTTGTATTGTTTTGGCTCCAAAAGCCTTGTATTGCTTGTGTGATGGACATTATGGTGATTGCTTCATTTTGTGGACTCATTATAGGTCTTGTGGACCATTTTGTGGCTGTTTATATTGTACATAGCTTGCCCATTTGATGCTTTACTTTCATGCTTGTACATTGTGATTCCATATGGTGGTTTATGTACTCTAATTGTAGGTTTCTCTTGATTCCTTGCCATTTTATCCTTGATATTCATTTGTAGAATAGGTTGTATGATTATAATATTCCACTCTCTATCCAATTACCTTGGTGTGTCATTTAAGGAAGTTTTAGGTATCTCCTTTGGAGGTCTCTAAGGCATGCCTAAAGTGGTGATTCCTTGAGGACTTCCTTTGTATTGCTTTTTTGTTAATTGCTTTTGTTGCATTTCTTCTCCTCTTCTATTTGCATTTATTCATAATTTGGATTGAGGTTTATATGGGCTTGTGGAGGCTCCTTCCCCACACTATTTTCCTCCCTCACTTGCATTGCATCTTTGCTTTCTATACTTGCATTTCACGTATGCATTCTTACAATTGTTCTCTTCTTCTTCTTTTGTCTTCCTTCCCTTAGGATTTCCATTCCTTCTTGTTCAAGTTGGAATGCGATAGAAATTAGGCCTTTAACCATGCATGACAACAATAAGTAGTTCCCTCCTAATCTTGACCATAGGATGAACTTTGCATGACAACTTTAGGATTGAACTAGTTTCCCCTTAGTTGTGTTATTTCTCTTCTCATCTTCAAACAGTCTTAAAATACTTAATAAAGGATAACACGTGTTGTACGTTACGAGCCTTAAGCACTTGAGAAAGGGTTGTTGGAGAGTTTCTTTTCAACAGCTTGAGTGTTTAGTATGGTACCCTTTGGGTGACATGTGACGCATTCACTCTTAAGTCCAAGTCTTTAGTGCAACATGAGTTACAAACAAAACTCAAAACACTTCTTCTTTAAAAGACTTCAAAAACAAACATCCAAATTCTTTTTGTCCTCTGGGGCCTTTAATCCTTAGAAACCATTTTCATAAGGAGAGTTTCGTTAACTCTCGGTTCTCCCGCAAACGGTAAACACCTAAGTCTCCAAAGGTCGAGCTGCATACACCAAACTGCGAGAACCGTTTGTTAACCCTACTCAGGTTAAAACATAATGAACCAAACATGTGGTCTTGTTTAGCCCGAACTACGTTTGCTCTGATCTTTCATGCCGTGTGAAAGTACGTAGGCACGAGATGCAATATCTCGGCGAGCAACCTTCCCCCTTTTTCCCGTAGTTAGGCGAACTACGTTGACTCTGATTTCTCGTTCCAGACGGGAATACGTAGGCATAAAACTGCTGTGTTCTGCCGAGTCATTTTCTTTTCTTTTCAGACTAACCCTTTAGCTAGATAGTATTAATCAATCCTTCGAGATAAACAATTAAGCGTGGATCCCGTCGAGTACGACGGACGTGAGGGGTGCTAATACCTTCCCCTTGCGTAACCGACTCCCGAATCCAGGACTTGGTTGCGATGACCATTCTTTTCCTTTTCTGTTAGGTGTTCTCTAAGTGTTTCCTTTCCCTCCTTTGGGATAAATAACGCACGGTGGTGAATCTTCTGTCATTGTCGGCACCTTATTTTCGCGGTAGCGACAGCTGGCGACTCTGCTGGGGATGAGCAACTTCCCCGGTGCGAGTCAATCCTAGCTCTTGCGTGTTTACCTTGTTGGGTTGTGTTTATTTATCGCACTTTACTTACCGCATTTTATTTTCAGTATGATATGATTATCTGTGCTGTTGTGGGAGGGGTTTCACTTTGAGAGATAAGTCGGACCTGGGCTTGAGCATAGACTTAGATTTAGAAGTGGAGATTAGTGATAAGCCTGTATGATTTGCATGCACCAGCTTGCCATGAAATCCGCGCTCAGACGAGATTCTCTTTGATGACCTCTGGCCTGGCCCTTTGGGCTCGACTATTTGTTTGATTTGAGGGTTGTCGACTCTGGGAACCGATCATTTGGGATTCAGCTAAGTGAGGCCGCTTCAAGAGATGATGATGTCACACCTTATGGGTATCGTATCATCGCTCTTGAAAGTCTGTGACGCTGATGACCGCATAGGATGCCATACCTCGTCGGCGAATTAAGTCCGTACCTGTGAGGGGGATTGGGTTATGCAGGAAACCATAGCTCCAGATCACCTGGTTTTCTCTACAGTGTGAACTTTTGGTTTGATATCATAGGTCTTCAGTATCAGTGATCTATGTTGTGCAGTGATCTATGTTATGCCAAGGCAGAGCTCTGATGATTCTCCGACAACAGCACAACTACCTTAATCCCCTGTCTGCAGCTGTTGCATTTCTTCGCATCATCATAACATATTTGCATTTTGCATATACATGTTCTGGTATTTCCAAGGATCTTAACTTCAAGACTTGCTGTTGAGCGTTAAATTTTGTCCTTGTGGTTTGTCTGTGTAAAACATGAATCGGAGTAGACAGGTTCCTTGGAAATACTCGAACATGACATTCGCATTTCATTTGCATAACAGGTGTTCGAGACTGGGATATTTTGTCCTGATCCGGGTTTTCTTCAGAGTTTCAGACACCAACTTGTGGGGAAGATAAAAGAGGGTTATGGAGCAAATTCGAGCAAAGCTAAAGGAAGTACGAGCCAGCTGGGGCAGTTTGTGGCAGAGATACAAGTGTTGCATTCGGATCAAAATGCAATAAGGGAAGAAAACAATCAGTTCAAAACCCGGATGGGTTTGATCACAGAAGTGATAAGGAAGGTACTCAGAAAGGAAGTTGATCAAGTGCCCGAAGCTGCAGCCAAGATGCTTGTTCCACTTCTGCCTGTGGAGCCTCTACCAGAGCATAATGTGCGTCAGAGATCTTCTGCCCAACTTAGAGCTCAAGACGTTTCCCGTCAGCAGCTACCTCCTGTTCCTCAAGGCAGTTCCAGGATTGAAAGATATGCTCAAAAGACGATACCATGCAATAGAATCTTCGATAAGATACCTATGGCTTATGCTCAGTTGTTGCAGCTCTTGCTTCAACTTTGTTTGGTTGAGCTACAGACTTCGTCTCCGCTGACTGATAAGCTACCACCAGGTTATGATGCAAGTACCTATTGTGACTTCCACCCTGGGGCACCGGGGCACAATATTGAGAATTGTAAAGCTTTTAAGTATAAAGTTCAAGACCTGATTGAAACGAAGGCAATTGAATTCGTGTCGGGTGGCATAAATGTATCAGGCAGATTTATTCCCTATCCTGCAAAAGGGATCGATATTCCTATTCCCTCACTTGAAGCTGCAGTAGGTCAGGAGCATATCCTGCAGTCTTTAGTTTCTGAATCTCCATGCCCACAGCTGTTGTCGTTGCCAGGAACAGGCTTGAGGATGAAATTACGTGAACAAGGGGAGTCCCTGATATCCCAGATTCAATCTCCAGACGTTCCAATTGTTAAGAGGAAGCAATCTCTGGGGTCTGCATGTCAGAATCAACGATCATACCAGCGTCCGCCGCGTCAGCATGCCAGACGAAGACCAAGGAAGCCAGAGAGGCATTTTACTCGGCTGCCGACATCGTATAGTCCGTTGTTGCCAGATTTGGTCAAGAGTGGATTGATAGTGCCAAAGAGGGTTAATCTCGTGATTCCGCCGTACCCGCCTGGTTTTAATGTCAACGCCCGCTGTGAGTACCATACTGGGGCACAAGGGCATTCAACTAAAGACTGCAAGGTGCTTAAGAGCCAGGTTCAGACCCTGGAGGACTTCAAGGTGTTCTCGATCACGCCTCAGGGTATTCAGATTAGCAATCTTTCTTCATCTAGCCAGATGAGTGTATCAGTTCATGGTATGAAGGAATTCACCAAGAGTAAAGATGCAGAAGAATATCAGACGGACTCTAACAAGCAATTCTGAAGATGGATGACTCAGCAGCAAGTCAAGATGTGAAAGCCCAGTTCCTAGAAGCTGGCAATCTGCGTTTTCATGTCATTTCTTTACATTTGTAGTTTCTTTCCTGTAGAATTGCAAATTTCGTTTGTAAAGCTTGTTGTTTTCAATCGATATTGATAATGAAATAAATATGCATGTCTTGAATTAATCCATTCGTGTTCACTCTATTGCTTTCTTTTATTTCAAACGTTTGTTTAAGTGGAATCCGGGGAGGATGACGAAATCGAAAAACGTGTAAGCTTCCGATTGTATGCTCTTGGATAGAAAAACTTGTTGACGATATACAGACATTGTTTCAAATCCATAAACACCGGAGATATAAGGAAGATAATCCCTTGTCATCCCCTTTGAACCTTGTAGTAGGAGTTTCTTTCTGAAAATAAAAAACCCTCAATCTTAACCTGGGGCAGGGTAGGTGTCAGTTAATTTGACCAAGCGTTCAATTTGCAAAAGGAGCGTTCGTTCAAGGATAAATCACACCTGTATAGGTCGTGCCTAAAGAACCGTAATGGTTAAACCTTGCCGATAAGGAGTGAAACAGTCATAATCTCTTTTAACAAGTCAGACAAGCCGGTGTCACATGATTTGTTCAAAACAAAAAAACAAAAAAAAAAGAGAGAGAAAAGAAAAAACCCGCTAAGTCGAATCTTGAAAACAAGCGACTTAGGCAAAAATTAGGGTATCCAGTTGGACTTCAAAATCAGAAACTCAAAAGAGTTAGTCCAGGCAAAAATTAGGGAACGAAAAAAAGCGAAAAAATGAAAAGGATTACAAGAAAAAAAAAATCCTCAAACAAGAACGAAATTGTGTGACTCCAGGCACTATAAAGACGGAAAGTGAATGACTGTCACTCCAAAAAGCAGGTGGTTTCCTGAACCATCACTCCTACCATTCAATCTTTGAAAGGTGAAAGCTAAGGTCAAATTAGCTGAACGTAGGATTGGAGAACATCAAGGAGAACGGGTGGGTTAAAATGAATTTTGAGCCTTATATCCTTCCTGGTTAACCGTGAACCTGACCACGTTACAACCTGAAAAAGTCCTAATTGAAACAGGTTCAGTTCGAGAGCATACTTCGGTAAAGATCGCATCGAAACTGACTCCCAAAAGGATTCCTCTTACAGCGTTGTATTAATTTGGACATTTTGATTCGTTCATTATATGTCAGAAAAATTTGTTTCCAGTGAACAGGATTGGGTTTTAAAAACTGTCATATGCATTGCATTTAATATATCTTTTATGCAAAACAATTTGTTTTACTTGCGAGTAAGCGCTCGACCGCAAGAAAGTTTCCACAGTGGAAAGTTTGATCAGGATAGAATGTAGAACGCCTGAATACTCCGTAGAGCTGTGGCCAGCTATATCAAATAACCCCCGGTAAGGTCAGCCATCCAAGGATCAGTTAATCTGGGGCAATCAGGTCGAGATTTGGCAAATCTCTCGCGGCTAGAGGTACTGCTCCATGAATCAGTCAACCGGGGACAAAGCCATCTCAAGGCTGGGGCATGTCGCCCTATGAGGAAAATAATTGTTCCTCTCCATACCTCTAGAGCTTATCCGAACTTTTCAACCAAGGATCGTCTCACGGCCTGGGGCAAGCCATCTCGGGGTTGTCTCATGGCAAGCTATTTTCTTATTAGTGTAGACCTTCCCAAAAATCAAACTGGGGAAGAGGCATTAGCTTGGGGCAAATTCTCAGAGAGATTTAGACGAAGCTCGTTTTTCCAACAATCGAAGATCATTCCCTAGCAAATGGAAGTTGCGTCTTTACCCCCAGCAGTTGGTCAGGCGTACCCCTAATCCTTACAGAGTACGAGTATGGGTTTGTTCCCTAGCGAGTCGAGGTCAGATTTCTCTCCACCAGGCATGTAGGGAATATCCTCCAGCAGGTCGTTCGTGACTCCCAGCAGTGTAAGATGTGTTCCAGGGAGGTCATGCAGGACCTTTACCCCGTCCCTCAGCAAGAGTCGTTCATCACCAGCAGAGACTTGTTCATCTCCAGTAAAATTTGTAACTCCAGATTTGTTAGTATGCCCCTCAGCAGAGTTGGGATCGTATCTTCCAAAGTTGTTCAGAGTTCTTCTCCCCAGCACGGAGCTGTAGTACTCAGACACCGGTTTACGTCGAGCACTCAGGCTCCGGTCAGTACGTTGAGTATTCAGACTCCAGTATAGTGAAAAGGTTCTTTCTACTCGGATGGTATCCAGACCATGGCAGGTTGTGATCGACCCATAGAAACTAGTGGTATGTTTTCTTTGTAGCCCGAGAAGTATCCAGACCCTGGTTCTCGTTGTTCCCCGGCGGCATCGTCGAACTTCAGTTGTTTGTGTTAAGTTCAAATGGTATCCATACCCTGACGAGTATATTTGTGATGTATTCTTTCATTCGTTGAGCGTTCAGGCTCCGACTATTTTGTTGAGTGTTCAGACTCTGGCGTTTTTCCGATT
This sequence comes from Lathyrus sativus, assembly GCA_963859935.3. Classification (NCBI taxonomy): domain Eukaryota; kingdom Viridiplantae; phylum Streptophyta; class Magnoliopsida; order Fabales; family Fabaceae; genus Lathyrus; species Lathyrus sativus. The sequence goes on along the minus strand of OZ012740.1, from coordinate 279,856,811 downwards.
CATGATATGTTTACTCGAGTCATTGAGTGTTCAGACTCCGGTAAAATTAAGTGAAGGTCCAGACCCTTATTAGTGTATTCGTGGCTATTCCGTCGAGTATCCAGGCTCCGGTAATCTCCAGTTTGTATTGATTCTTTCTCTCGTCGAGTATCCGGACTCCGGTAAAGACTTCGTGTTGTATTTGTAGTATTCTCTTTTCGTCCGATTTGTTCCATCGAGTATCCAGGCTCCGGTTTGTTGCTTCGTTGAGTGTTCGGGCTCCGGTGTATTTTTGTCGAGTATCCAAGCTCCGATTTGATCGCTTCGTCGAGTGTTCAGACTCTGGTGTGTTGTCATTGAGTATCCAGGCTCTGGTTTGTTGCTTCGTTGAGTGTTCAGGCTCCGGTGTATTTTCGTCGAGTATCCAGGCTCCGATTTATCGCTTTGTTGAGTGTTCAGACTCCGGTGTGTTTTCGTCGAGTATCCAGGCTCCGGTTTATCGCTTCGTTGAGTGTTCAGACTCCGATGTCTTTTCGTTGAGTATCCAGGCTCCGATTTAGCGCTTCATTGAGTGTTCAGGCTCCGGTGTATTTTCGTCGAGTATCCAGGCTCCAGTTTGTTGCTTCGTTGAGTGTTCAGGCTCCGGTGTATTTTCGTCGAGTATCTAGGCTCCGATTTGATCGCTTCGTCGAGTGTTCAGACTCCGGTGTGTTGTCGTTGAGTGTTCAGCCTCCGGTATATTTTCGTCGAGTATCCAGGCTCCGGTTTGTTGCTTCGTTGAGTGTTCAGGCTCCGGTGTATTTTTGTCGAGTATCCAGGCTCCGGTTTGTTGCTTCGTTGAGTGTTCAGGCTGCAGTGTATTTTCGTCGAGTATCCAGGCTCCGGTTTATCGCTTCGTTGAGTGTTCAGACTCTGGTAAGTTTTCATTGAGTATCTAGGCTCCGATTTATCGCTTCGTTGAGTGTTCAAACTCCGGTGTGTTTTTGTTGAGTATCCAGGCTCCGGTTTATCGCTTCTTTGATTGTTCAGACTCCGGTGTGTTTTCGTCGAGTATTCAGGCTCCGGTTTATCACTTCGTTGAGTTTCCAGGCTCCGGTTTATCACTTCGTTGAATGTTCAGACTCCGGTGTGTTTTCGTCGAGTATCCAGGCTCCGGTTTATCGCTTCGTTTAGGATTCAGACTCTGGTGTGTTTTCATTGAGTATCCAGGCTCCGGTTTATCGCTTCGTTGAGTGTTCAGACTCCGGTGTGTTTTCATCGAGTATCCAGGCTCCGGTTTATCGCTTCGTTGAGTGTTCAAACTCCGGTGTGTTTTCGTCGAGTATCCAGGCTTCGGTTTATCGCTTTGTTGAGTGTTCAGACTTCGGTGTGTTTTCGTTGACTATCCAGGCTCCGGTCTATCGCTTCGTAGAGTGTTCAGACTCCGGTGTGTTTTCATCGAGTATCCATGCTCAGGTTTATCACTTAGTTGTGTTTCCAGGCTCCGGTGTGTTTTCGTTGAGTATCCAGGCTCCGGTTTGTTGCATTGAGTGTTCAGACTCCGATGTGTTACGTTGAGCGTTCAAGCCCCGGCTCTGCCGTTGAATACCCAGATTCCGGTGAAATTTTCAATATAACGTTTTGCTTTGTCCGTTGAGTGTTCGTACTCTAATAAAGGCTGTTGGATATACGCGTCCTAGTAAGTGTTGGTACTCTCTCTCCGTTGAATGTCCAGATTCTGGTGAACTTTCGGTTTATGATGTATTGCTTCGTCCGTCGAGTATCCAGGCTCCGGTAAATCCCCAATGAAGTCACCAGTCACATCGAGCGTCTAGGCTCCGGTCATTACGTCGAGCACCCAGGCTCCGGTCAGTGCGTTGAGTATCCAGATTCTGACTGATTTTTGATGCGGTTCTATCATGCGTTGAGTATCCAGATTCCGACGATTCAAAAGATTGTTCTTTGGCCCGTGTGGTGTTCAGACCCTGGCCAGTTACGTGTTTCCTAAAGTGGAGTTACTTGATTAACTTTCTCTTTTCCTCGGCGAAGTGTTCAAGATGTTCATTATGTTCGGTTTCTCCGGAGATTCTATCCCAATCAGAGTTTGCAGTTTATTTCTGCGGTTGGCAAATTTCCGGGTTCTTTTGGGTATCCAACCGTCTTTTACCTTAATTGATTTAAATTCGTTCGCTTTTCACTCATTCAGGTCCAAGTCGCTTGAATAGGGGCAGCTGTTGCACCCCAAAATCTGCCCAACCTTTTCCTTCATGCTTTTTGGTTCTTTGCACTTCATTTAGCATTAGCATTTGCATATCATAAAGCATTAGTGCAGGGGATTAAGGAGTGTGCCCATCAAGAGAGGATTTCTAAATCTTCTAAGCCTAATAAAGATTTCTCATGCCAAGCATCAAGGTCATTTCATTAATTCAACCAAGTCAAAGTCCTTTGAGAGGAGCTGATAAAGAGGAACATGGTTCACCTCCTGTCTAGGAGGCCATGTAGAGGCCATCTGAGGTTATAAAGCCATTGATATGTTGGATATTTTTCATGAAAGTGCCTTGAGGGTCATTATGGAGCTCATCCAAGTCATTATGCCAAGTGCAAGCAGCCATGGTTGAAGGTGTTACAATTAGGGTTTTCATCTGGTCAACCCTAGGTCAAGGTGCAATTGAAGGAGCTCAAAGCTCAATTCTAAATCATGGTGGTCATGGAATGGTATGTTGAAGCATTTGAGATGTTGTTCCAAGATCAATTCAAGAAGAATTCAAAGTGTGAGGAGTTGCTAAACTAGGGTTCTCAGGGTAAAATCTCCTATTTAGTGCCTGACTTAAAGACCACTTATCTCAAGATACAAGTTTCATCTTAGCTTTTGACCAACATTGAACTTGTAGAGCATGCTCTTAGCTTTAATTTGAGTACTAGAAGTCCATGATTGGATTTATGGAACTCAAGTTATGATCCAGACAAGCTACATGCCACCAAATGAATGTGAAGTTTGTCTACAAAAGTCAACTAACTTCCAAGGCACTTTTGACATATAAGGATGTTTCTCCTAAACTTTTTGCCAACATGAAAGTTTCAGGTCTTGATCTTATCTTTCCAAATTGTACTAGAATTATTTCATCTGATTTGTAGAACTCAAGTTATGAGGTTTACAAGTCAGAGATATTTTGGGAAACTTTGATTACAGGTCATAAAATTACAGGTCAAGTTCACCACTTTGCATAACTCAAATGCACTTTTTTCCAACATGAAAGTTGCTCCAAATGGGGTCATTTGGTCAAATAAATCTCAAGGTTTCAATGGGCTAGCTCATAGTTGAATATTGGTGAAAGGAATTTGGTAAAAGCATGTGAAAATCCAAGTTTGGCGTTTTGGCAAGTTTTAATCAAATATGGTTATATTTGTGCCTGTTTTGATGGGAAAACATGTTTTAAGAACTTTGGCATTGTTACAATTTCAAATTGACTTATGCTTCATGGTGAATTTCAAGATTTCTTAAGGTTTAAGCAACACTTTGGACACAACCATTAAGATTGAAACAAGGAGCAATTATGACCCATAGATCTCCACAACATCACAAGGAAGTGAATTGAAGCAAAAACAAGGAAATTCAACCATGAATGACTGCAATTCCATGGGCTTTCAACTTCACAAAATTGAAAATCCAATTTCTCATTTTTCCCACAATTAGGCCCCAAAAACTCCACAAACGTATTCTATAAGTGTCATACATGAATTCCATAGTTTTTTTGGTTGATTTTGGTATAGAAACAGAGCTATTGCAAGTTGGAAAAGAGAGCTCCTAAGTGAAATACGAATCCCAATTTCCACCCCAATTGAATCCATTTCAAGTATCAAAACACCTCTAGCAACCATCCTTGAGTGATTCTGAGCAAGTTTCTTGAAGGATCAGTGGCTGTTTGGACCATCACCATCACCATTTTCAGAGGTATTAAGAAATCAGAATATCTCATTATTTATGAATCTTTAAGGTGCCATTCTTGCATATTTAGAACCCCCTTGAAGTGAATTGCGTTTCTGGTATCAATTAGAGAACTCTCATGAAGATTTAATGTTCTTGGAATTTTCTTGGATTGGCACGGGTTCAGAGTTTTAGTGGTTAATAGCTTGATTCATCACCATATTTGTATTCCACGTGAAATTTGGGACGAGATTGGTTCAAGAAGCATTCAGTTTCATGGAGTTTTAAGAGAGATAGGGTTTTTAAGGTAACCGGTGTCAACTTCCGGCCACCATGTACGACGGGACTGTGTTTTTCCCTCTCTCACAATTCAAAACGAGGAAGATGATACAAAGGCCACTGGATCAGGCTGGAAACATGGACCAAGTAATCTCATCCTGCGTTCACGGATTTGCCACGCCACCCTCCCGATGAAACGCTGCATTTCACTTAAAGGGGGAGAGTGGGCTTAATGTTGATTGCTATTTACACACTCCGCATAGGCCCAGTCCAGATAACCAACTGATTTGTTTTGCTATTTGATACGCTTGTTTATTTATTTCTCAATCGTTTTCTCTTTTTCCTTCATTTTGCATGTTAGTTTTAATTTCATGAAAAATAGTAAAATGGTTTGTTAAATCTTGAGTTTTTTACTGATAATTCTTGACTTGTCTATATATTTTATAAATTAAAAAATTGATTTTAGGATTTATTTACATTTAGTTGTGATTTTTCCCATTTTAATTGCCATTAAAATTGTGAATTTGTACCTCTATTCTTGTAGAATTTCATTGGGGTATCAAAACAACATATTTTTGCCTAATCTTTTGTGTAATTATTATACATATCTTAAGGGATTCAAATACATTTTTCTCTGGATTTTATACTACCATTTGTATAGGTTTTGAACACCACCTTTGGGCATGCTCTAGTTTGCCTAGTTTTGGGGTATCTTTGGATGTTTACCCTCTATTTGAACTCTTCCTATTGGATTCTTTTGCCACCCTTTTAACCTCTGATTACTAACACTTTGTAGGTACTTGGAGATTTTATTTGGAATTTTTAGGTGCATTTTACTATTTTTGCCTTATTTTCCAAGTTGGCTCATAATTTGGCACTTTCACTTGGACACTTGTATTGTTTTGGCTCCAAAAGCATTGTATTGCTTGTGTGATGGACATTATGGTGATTGCTTCATGTTGTGGACTAATTATAGGTCTTGTGGACCATTTTGTGGCTGTTTATATTGTACATAGCTTGCCCATTTGATGCTTTACTTTCATGCTTGTACATTGTGATTCCATATGGTGGTTTATGTACTCTCATTGTAGGTTTCTCTTGATACCTTACCATTTTATCCTTGATATTCATTTGTGGCATAGTTTGTATGATTATAATATTCCACTCTCTGTCCAATGACCTTGGTGTGTCATTTATGGAAGTTTTAGGTATCTCCTTTGGAGGTCTCTAAGGCATGCCTAAATTGGTGATTCCTTGAGGACTTCCTTTGTATTGCTTTTTTGTGAATTGCTTTTGTTGCATTTATTCTCCTCTTCTCTTTGCATTTATTCATAATTTGGATTGAGTTTGAGATGGGCTTGTGGAGGCTCCTGCCCCACACTATTTTCCTCCCTCACTTGCATTGCATCTTTGCTTTCTATACTTGCATTTCATGTATGCATTCTTACAATTGTTCTCTTCTTCTTCTTTTGTTTTCTTTCCCTTAGGATTTCCATTCCTTATACTTCAAGTTGGAATGTGATAGAAATTAGGCCTTTAACCATGCATGACAACAATAAGTAGTTCCCTCCTAATCTTGACCATAGGATGAACTTTGCATGACAACTTTAGGATTGAACTAGTTTCCCCTTAGTTGTATTCTTTCTCTTCTCATCTTCAAACATTCTTAAAACAATTAATAAAGGATAACATGTGTTGTACGCTACGAGCCTTAAACACTTGAGAAAGGGTTGTTGGAGAGTTTATTTTCAACAGCTTGAGTGTTTAGTATGGTACCCTTTGGGTGACATGCGACGCATTCACTCTTAAGTCCAAGTCTTTAGTGCAACATGAGTTACAAACAAAACTCAAAACACTTCTTCTTTAAAAGACTTCAAAAACAAACATCCAAATTCTTTTTGTCCTCTGGGGCCTTTAATCCTTAGAAACCATTTTCATAAGGAGAGTTTCGTTAACTCTCGGCTCTCCCGCAAACGGTAAACGCCTAAGTCTCCAAAGGTCGAGCTGCATACACTAAACCTCGAGAACCGTTTGTTAACCCTACTCGGGTTAAAACATAATGAACCAAACCTATGGTCTTGTTTAGCCCGAACTATGTTTGCTCTGATCTTTCATGCCATGTGAAAGTACGTAGGCATGAGATGAGGTATCTCGGAGAGCAACCTTCCCCCTTTTTCCCATAGTTAGGCGAACTACGTTGACTCTGATTTCTCATTCCAGACGGGAATACGTAGGCATAGAACTGTTGTGTTCTGCCAAATCATTTTCTTTTCTTTTCAGACCAACCCTTTAGCTAGATAGTATTAATCAACCCTTCGAGATAAACAATTAAGCGTGGATCCCGTCGAGTACGACGGACGTGAGGGGTGCTAATACCTTCCCCTTGCGTAACCGACTCCCGAATCCAGGACTTGGTTGCGATGACCATTCCTTTCCTTTTCCGTTAGGTTTTCTCTGAGTGTTTCCTTTCCTTCCTTTGGGATAAATAACGCACGGTGGCGACTCTTGTGTCATTGCCGGCACCTTATTTTCGCTGTAGCGACACGAAGGTATCTGCTAAAATATATTGCTATATCAGTATGTTCCAAGGGATAAAGAGGTAGTTTAGAAACAGGGAAAAGAGAGATAAAGGGGTTAAGAGACTCGGTAGGACTTCGCGGTCCTAGGACTACGTATTCTCAACAGAAATGTGAAAGTCAGAGTCAACGTAGTATGAGGAACCACGTGTAAAAATATTTGAACGTGCTCGGCAAGGATTGAGGCCCTCGTGCTTACGTATCTTCACTTAAAAGAAGTAAAGAATCAGAGCAGCTGTAGTTTAACCTACTACGGGTAAAAGAAAAAAAGGGGTGCTCGCCAAGGCATCGCTGTCTTGTGCCTACGTATTCTCATCTAGTATGAGAAATGAAAGCAAACTAGTTTGTGAAACTAGTTAATCGGTGTTTTTATGGATGATGTCATCGTACGCATTCTAGCAGTTAGGTGTATTTCTACTCACTTGTTGGAGACTTAGGCGTTAGTTGTTTACGGTAGAAAGGACGTAACATATCCTTTTTGAAAGATTAGTTTTCGCCATCGAGGCAAGATGTCGCACTTGATTTGTGGAAGTTGGTTTTTAGGGGTGAAATATGTCGTTGGATAGTAACCCCTTGCGGGTAGTACCCAATTCTTTATCTCAAAGTTTTGTTATGAAAATGGTGTGGCAAATACAAGCGTCTTCATATTGAAAAATGAGTATCGGGACCACACACCCTACAGTGAGCATCCTGATACTCGGAGAGGAAGAAGTCTACACTCAATCCTCTCTCTTTAAATCAATATAAAGAGAGCTTCATTCTCTTATTAAATTTTTTTTAGTCTTGAATGGTAAGTGCTTCGCGAAAGTGAACCCTAAAGGTAATGTCAAGCACTCGGGATAGGAGAAGGCCTACGCCTAACTACTCCATGACCATTTAAGTTATATTGAGAAAAAGTTTGAAAATGGACTTGGCACGAGACCAAGGTTTTAAGAGAAAAGTTTTGAAAAGAAGAAAGGGTAAATTGGTTTGAAAGTTGGTTGAGAAAATCCGTTTGACGTTGGATCAAGGGTTTGACTTATACTCGTGCAAAAGAGTGGTGAAATGGAAATGGGTTTGAAAATGGCTCGATGACGAATCGAGAATTAGTTTGAAAATGGATATTCTAGTCCCTGGGGGAGCTCCTAGAAGATAAGCCGCAGTCAAAGAAATACGAAATACGTACATCGGAAATGGGAGAGGGGTACATGCAAATTACACAGGATTGCACGAAATAAAAGGTCTCATTGTCAGGTAGCCAAAGAGAAAGCTGTGTGTGTGCAAAGTGTCATAAACTAAGCCTTGAGTGAAAGTCGGGCATAAATCCATGCTAGGGTTTCTGATAATGTCCAAAGATCCAACACTTGGATAAACAAACAATAGTCCACCAGTTTAGGGTTTGATGGTTTCAATATTTAATAGGTGTTTTGAAAGAATGTACAAGTGAATATGGATATATACAGGATATACAATATACAGTATATATAACAATATATACAAGAATATAATGACTGAATTTAAAGTAGTTGATATTTGACAAAAGGTAAAGCAGTTGTATATTTGACAGAAAAATAAAAGTTAGTCTTCAGTTTGTTAGTGAATTGAATCGGGGCAAAATGTGACGCTAAACCGTCGTAGCTCGACTTATGATGAAGGTCGAACTATAGGAGGTCACGTAAATTGATATCCGTGCAAAAGACAAGATAGAGAAATGATATTGAGGATCATTCTCCGATTTAGTCGTGTTGCACGAAGAAAAGAAGGATGGGATCTCGTCTTAATTGCAAAAATTATGTCGATTAATCGAAGGTAGCCTATCACGATCCCAAAGTAAAGAAAATGACCCAAATGGTCATTTTCCATAGATTTGAATTTGTGAATGTTATCGACTTCGATAAACCGACGCTTACGAATAAAAGACTTTATAGATTGAGAAAACTGAATAAAATCGAAAATGAAGAATACATGAGGAAACAAAAAAGTGGTCTCAGATCCATCATTATTTATCAATAATTTGACTAGTAACGATTTTCAGAGGTATCGTCATCGACTGAAACGCAATAATACGAAAATAAAAACCTCAAAAATAAATAAAACACTAATATCTAACTTTAGAAAAATATGTCCAAAAGCTCTAAAAAACTAACTTTAGAAAAATATTATAAAACTCTAACTAGTTTATAAAACATATTAACAATTTCTTAAAAAAGCTAATTAGAAAAAAATATATTTACAATCTTTAAGACTATTTAAAAAAGAATTTAAAAAAAAAACAAGAGGGGGGTTGTATTAAAATGGGGGTTAGAATGTGGTGGATAAAACAAACCTGAGGATCATATGGGCCGATGGGCCCATCACTCCTACTGAAACGACCTGTGGATTCAACTAACCTGATGGGTCATAATGAAACCCAGCTCGACCCACCAATTCTCACGGTCATGAGGCAAGGTAAAAACCAACCATCGTTCAACCAAAAACTTCACCTTATTTAAAAACCAGATGGAGAGGAAACAATATTGTGTCAACATAATCTGCTTAATATTATTTTTTAAAAAGAAAACTGAAAGAAGGAAAAAAAAAGAAAAATAAATTGAAGACGGAGGGGCAAGAGATCATGACGCCGCGCATATGATTCCAAAGTTTCCATTCACATTAATTTTTCGCTTTGAGTCTAAACCAACTTTTTCTTCTTCTTCTAATTATTTATGGGTTTTGGATTTGAATCTGGGTTTTGAAGAAGGGTGGTAAGGAAGGTGTTGAGGGTTTGAGGGAGGATTTCGAGTTGTCTGTTTTGGTTCGAAAATTCAGAATCCATCGCTCCATCACTTTACCTCTATTCTTTAGTTTTGGTGTTCAATTTCATGGACATGGAAAAGATCGTCTTCATCCATATCAAAATCGGAAAACGCGTCGTTTTGGTTGAAGGGAGAAGGATTGAGGAGAATCTAGGTTCAGTTTGGTTTTGAAGGCGGTGAGGAAGATTCGCGGGTTGATGGAGATTTGGGTTAGTGGTAATGTGAGCAGTTTTGGGTGGTTTGAAGAAAATATTGAGGGTTTGTGAATTGAATCTTGATTTGCGGGTTGTGGCTGAAAGATTGAAGAAAAGATTGGTGGAGAGGCGACCGTTTTCGGTGAAGGGGAAGAATGAAGCGTTGCGGCGGCTGAAAACGGAAAGGAGGGAGAATCGCGGCGCTAGGGTTCTCCTTGGGGGTATCCGACGGATAACCTAGATAATGATGAACAACACACTAGGTTAGGGTTTCTAGGTTAAAACATATAAGAAGATGAATAGTACCCTTATATATTGAAGAAACAACACGTGCCCTTGTTTTCTATTTCTGATTAAATTTTTCTATTAATTTTTCTGTATTAATTTAATTAATCTGAACTAATACCTAATTAATTAAATCTAAATTCTAATAAAAATTCTAACTTACATTCTAATCCTATTTTAATTAATCCTATTCTAAATCTAATTTTAATAAAAAATCTATATTAAACTAATTAATTAAACTAAAAAGCTAATTAATTAAATCTATTCTAGACTATTTTCTAAATTAAAATCCTAATTTAAAATCTAATCTAAAATATAATTAATTCTAAATAATAATTCTAAACTTAATAACTAAATTATTTCTAAAGTGATTTCTAAATCTAATTGTAACTAATAATCTTTCTACTATTAACAAACAAAAACAATATATGTACAAAGTATTATATTTTGAAAAGAAAAAAAGTTAGGAACCTAAAAATGGAATTAATATTAACAAAAATAACATCCTTAGGCCACGTGTCACGCTCTCATTGGGAAAAATAACAGAGATTTAGAAAATCTCCCAATTGTGGGTGGACACGTGTCTAAATGGCATGAAACTCGATGATCTGATTCAGAGAAAACTCTTGATCCCATGTCTTAAAAAACACCAATGCAAAATATGATTATAAACTATGATCTAATGAAAATGCATATGAGTGAGAAGCAAAAGCCAATCGAAGTTAGAAAAAGCGAGGGCAAATTTTAGGGTGCAACAACTACCCCTATTCAATCGACTTGGACCTGAAGGTATGAGAAGCAACCGCTTTCATACATTTAAGGTAAAAGGTGATTGAATACAAAAAGAACCCAGAAATTTGTAGTCTGTCGGGATGTATGCAATTGGAGCCCGGTCATACGTCGTCGGAAAGAAAACAAATTCGGAGAAACACATCAGTGAATCCCAAAGCCACATTGTCAATAGGAATTGACGAGAAGAAAACCATATCCAAAGAGCCACATCGTCAATAGGAATTGACGAAAAGAAAAACCTCATGGGGATGTCGTCATTAAAAGGTTTATGGACAAAGTACGATAGACGTATGATCTAAAACCAAAAAGAAAGGTACCAAAGCAGATGAGTTGATTAAAAGGCCGCTGCTGGAGATATGTCACTCTCTCGATTGAAAGGTGATTCAGGTTACCACGAAGGGTACCAAAACTGGCATATGCCTCACATGCATGTGTTAATGTTTTTTTATGGCGTAATGCTCCATACAGAATGGAAATGCTACGCATTTGAGGATGCAATGCAAACATAATAACTATATGCAGAAATGCAAATGCAGGCTCGGGCTGTCAGGGAAAGAAAGATGCCCCAAGTATAATTAGGCTTTGGGTGGGAAGTACCAGACGAAAACTGGTATTTGAAGAGTAGACTACCAGACAAGAACTGGCGGCGAAAGGTTAAGTTGTCAGACAAGAACTGATTTTGTGGTTTTCCAGACAAGAACTGGACTTTGAGACGAGGTTTTCCAGAAAAGAATTAGTTAAACGGTTAGCCAAAGAATGGGTGACCAGATGAGAACTGGTTAAAAAACTGGCATGTACCAGACAAGAACTGGCATTTTAGTGAAGGATTGACCAGATGAGAGCTGGTTTGAAGGTTTGCCAGACGAGAATTGGACTTTGGAAGTGATTCGGTTATAAAGTTCTGACAGGTAACAGGTTGTGGGGATGAAAAATCCAATGACAGCAAGGCCTGTTCAGAAGGTTAAGGTAATTTGGATGAGGTGGTGGCACGATTCCCCGACACTGGTCTTGAACTCAACAGCTGCTAACGAAAATGGACTTGTTTGAGTAACTTACCCCACCGTAATTCAACTTGCCCCAGTATGATCTTTGGGAAAGTTCATCTTGAAAAGAGAGCATCTCGCCATGAGACGACATCGAGATAGCTTGCCCCAGAATTTGTATCACGAAAAGATTCATCCTTGTTAGTTGATTCTCATGGTGGTTAGCTTCAATATACTCTTGAATTAGCTTGCCCCCGAAAGAGCGTTGAAGCGATTTAACTTATCATGAATCAATATTGGAGGGATATGTCCTCAAATCAAAGAAACTCTGGGCAACCTGCCCCTGATTGGTATGATTCACTTTTGATCAGTCAGTTCTTCAATGACTTGATCCATAATCAACCGATGCTTGGGGATTTGTCTTAAACTAACTGATTCCATACTCTTGGATGTCAATGCCCTAGATCCATAGGGTGACAAGGTATACTTGATTTTGATCCAGACTTTTGAATGATTCAGTCCTGTTTGATTGCTCTCTGTTAGAATTTCCTTGATGCCAACTACTGACTTGCGATTAAAATTGTTTATTCACGAATGGTAATTTTAATGTGAAGTTCATGCAAGTTTTGAAAGAAGTATCATTTATTAAGTGTCGTGATAGTGAGACGAATGGACCGTTAGTCCAAACATTGTGCTAACTTGATTGGCGTGAAAGATATATCAAAGATAATGACACCAATGTTGATGATTAGCAAATATGTGGGGAGTCAGTTTACGCAACCTTACAATAGTATGCTCTCAGAATAAACCTCGCCTCAATTAGGTCTTTCGAGGTTTGTAACATAGTCTGGTTCACGATTATAAACAAAGGAATATTAGGCTCAAAGTATGATTTGTACCCACCCTTTCTTCTTGACGATCTCCATTCCTACATTCATTTAATTATGCTATTATGGACTTGATGGTGTAGGCTTGATGGTTCAAGGTTTGCTTGAAGTGGCATTCACCTTATTTTATTCTGGAGGATGTCAGTGACTCTTTTTTATTTGAGTAACCACTGAATCTTATTTTGTTTTTGTTTAGGATTTGAGGGCCTCTTTTAATTTTTATTTTGATCCCTAACTTTTGCATGGACTGATTTTGCTTGTCAGATCCATCGGGATTGCCTTGATTTTTGCCTAAGTGCCTTTTGAGGTGCTTGACTTAGCAAGATTTTAATTTTTTTTGGGTTTGTTCGAGGATTGTGACTGTCATGTCATGGGTTATTGATGAACATCCGTCATGTCTTTTGAATTTTTCTTTATTGATTCGATTATGTAACCAGGTTAACTGAACACTACCCTGCCCCAGGTTGAGTGTTAAGGGTTTAGAAATCCGAAGGAAACTCCTACTTCTAGGCTCGAAGTGGTTGACTAGGGATTAACTCCTTATATCTTCAATGTTTAGGGGATTTGAAACAATGCATGTACATCATTGACGGGATTCTGTCTGGAAGCATACGGTTTGCAATTATGGGTATTTCGTTTTTCGTCATCCTCCCTCCAATATTTTCTAAAACAACAGTGATAAAGTGGAGTGGATAAGATGTGTATGTGTCTGTGCTTTATGATAAATAAGAAAAATGAGCGAATGCGACATGATCGATTCAGAAAATGCATAATCATTTCATTAACATTACCATTCAAAAAACAATGTTTCAAAACAAGTAGCAATTAACAGAAGAAAAAAAACTACAAATGCAAATGATAAAAGCGCCCAAGGACTGCCAATGTTGAGGGTGTCTGCCTGTCTGGACAACTGGCTTTTGGAGATGACTCTTGAAATCTTCGAGCTTAGACAGCTGAGAGGTTGACATGAACAACCAAACTTCCTTCTGGAAAAGATATGTACCCTTTGTCAATCAACTGTTGCACCTTGGCCTAAAAGGCTTTGCAATCTTCGGTTGTGTGCCCTATGGATCCTCCATGATATCCACATTGAACATGGGGATTATTCCCAAGAGGGTAAGGTTCTGGCACAGGCTTAAGAGTCTTAGGCTCCACCAATGAGTGTTGAACCAGATATGGCAGAAGCTGACTATGTGACATAGGGACTGGATGAAGAGGAGCATTCCTTCTTTCCAAGTTGTTGCTAGGTCTATGCTGATTCGGACACTGATTCGGATAACCTTGGTCACGGGCTTGTTGATTTGCATAAGGAGAAATCCATGGTTTATAGGCTGAAGCTTTAGGCATGGCTAGTTTCCCACGAGGATAACATGGCACTGGAAATTATGCTTGTTGAGCAGATGAGGGACCATAGAGTTTTACTGGTTCACCATGAGAATACTCAATATTTTTTATGAATGCGTTAGTTTCTTCCTCATGGAAATAGCTGAAAGATTCAATCTCACTGGCTTGGCTACTTGAGGCGTCCTAGATTTGTCTGTTTTTAAGGTATCTTTCTACGCGTTCTCCTATTATCACAAGATCAAAGAAACTTGATAGCCCACAACCAGCCATTCTTTCAAGATAAGAGCCATGCAAACTATTTATGAACATGTCAATCAATTCCCTGTTCGAGAGTGGTGGTTTCACCCTTGCTACGAATTCTCTCCATCGCTGTGCATATTCCATAAAAGATTCATTTTCATTCTGAGATAGGCTTTGCAATTGCATGCGGTGGGAGCCACATCCAGATTGTGCTGGTAATGCTTTAGAAAAGCGCTAGCTAAGTCCCTCCATAATTGGATATGGATTCTTTCTTAGTCCATGTACCAATTTAATGATGCCCCACTCAAACTGTCTTGAAAACAATGAATCAATAGCTTATTGTTATGAGTGTAGGAGGTCATTTTTCGACAGAACATCACCATGACGCCTCAGGCAACTAAAGCCTGTGTACTTCTCGAAGTTGGGTACCTTGAATTTCGGAGGAATCACCAGGTCTGGCACTAGACACATATCAGCAGCATTGAGGCTGGGCATATCAGGCATTTTCATAGCTTGAAGTCTCTCCTCAAGGGCACAAAGCTTTTCTTCCATGAGATCAGACACTGGCATCCTCTGGGGTCGAGTAGGAATGTTTACTTGCGGAGGATGGTCATCCGGCAGAAGATCATACAGTGGATTAGTCGTTATAGTAAATCCTTGTGGGGGATCAGCATTCTGGCAATTGTTCTCTGACATAGCTACTTCAGCTTGCATTGTCTGACTGGCCTTTCCAGGTATCTATGCTCCTCTTACTTCAAATGCTTTTCAGCTCTTACAAGTTCAACGGAAGTGTCAGAAAATCAACTGCGGGTTATGAACAGAGGATGTGTAAGCTCTCGGTATTTTGGTTAGGGAAGAAAATGCAAAAATGATGCAGAGATGCTTATGCAAATGCAATGCTATGAGTGCACACGAGAACAGATCAACAGCAAGGATTAAGGTCACAGATCCTGTAAGATAACATAACAAGATATCTCTCACCTCGGGTGGGTAATCTATTGGTTTATAAGAGGGTATCCCAAAGGCTTTTAAACAAAGTCCCATGCACTAACCCTCAAAATTTTTCCATCAGAACGATGATTCGTAAGACAGTAATCCCTTCAAAGGATGAACAAAGAGTTATGTTTTAGTAACCTTCGGAATAAGGTTCTACAAAAGGTCCTCAGAGTCACGGACTCCCAGGTCGGAAATAAAGACGCCATTACGACTACTCGTAAGACATAATCATCCTAAAGGGGTCTCATCTGAGCGGTGGAATTCAACCAACTCAACGAGTCCTAAGTCTCACAAATCAGAAAGAAACCACCTCCTAATCTTAGTTTATACTAGAAAGCTTGGGTAGAGAGCTTTTATCCTTACAAACCATCCCAATAAATCCAACCGGTAAGAGTAACAAAACACAATAAATAAATAAAAACAAATACATCAAACATGCGACAACAAACTAGAAAAAATGCAACGACGTAGAGGCGAAAAGAAAGACAGAAGAGTCGCCATCAAACTTTATTTATCTCATGAGGGGAAGGGGAAACTTCGAGAAAACCCTAAGAGAAGAGACAAATAAGATGGTCTCGCAACCAAGAACGGGTTCGGAAGCCGGTTATACAAGGGGAAGGTATTAGCACCCCTCACATCCATCGTACTCGATGGGAACCATTTGTTTGTCTATGTGTGAAGGTATCTTTTAAAATATATTGCTATATAAGTGTGTTCCAAGGGATAAATAGATAGGTTAGAAACAGGGAAAAGAGAGATAAAGGGGGAGAAGAGACTCGGTAGAACTTCGCCGTCCTAGGCATACGTATTCTAAACAGATATGTGAAAGTTAGAGTCAACGTAGTTCGGGGAACCACGGGTAAAAAGATGTATACGTGCTCGGCACAGATTGAGGCCCTCGTGCCTATGTATATTCACTTAAAAGAAGTAAAGAATCAGAGTAGCCGTAGTTCGGCCTACTACGAGTAAAAGAAAAATAAAGGGTGCTCGCCAAGACATTGACGTCTTGCGCCTACATATTCTCATATGGTATGAGAAATCAGAGAAACGTAGTTTGTGAAACTTGTTAACCGGTGTTTTATGGATGATGTCATCGTACACATTCTAGCAGTTAGGTGTATTGGTGCTTGCTCATTGGAGACTTAGGCGTTACCTGTTTGCGGTAGAACAGACGTAACATATCCTTTTTGAAAGATTAGTTTTTGCCATTGAGGCAAGATGTCGCACTTGATTTGTGGAAATTGTTTTTTAGGGGTGAAATATATCGTCGAATAGTAACCCCTTGCGGGTAGTACCCAATTATTTATCTCAAAGTTTTGTTATGAAAATTGTGTGCCGAATACAAGCGTCTTGGTATTGAAAGACGAGTATCGGGGCCGCACACCCTACAATGAGTATCCTGATACTCGGAGAGGAAGAAGTCTACACTCAATCCTCTCTATTTAGTTCAATATAAAGAGAACTTCATTCTCTTATTAAAATGTTTTTCATCTTGAATGGTAAGTGTTTTACGACAGTGAACCCTAAAGGTAATGTTAAGCACTCGAGATAGGAGAAGGCATACGCCTAACCACTCCACGTCCATTCAAGTTTTATTGAGAAAAAGTTTGAAAATGTACTTGGCACCAGACCAAGGTTTTAAGAGAAAAGTTTTCAAAAGAAGAAGTGGTAAATTGGTTTGAAAGTTGGTTGAGAAAATCCGCTTGACGTTGGATCAAGGGTTTGACGTATACTCGTGCCAAAGCATCGTGAAATGGAAGTGGGTTTGAAAATGGCTTGATGAAGAATCGAGAATTAGTTTGAAAACAAATATTCTAGTCCTTAGGGGGTGCTCCTAGACGATAATCCGTAGTCAAAGAAATATGAAATACGTACATCAGAAATGGGATAGGGGTACATGCAAATTACACGGGATTGCACTAAATAAAAGGTCTCATTGTCAGGTAGCCCAAGTGAAAGTCGTGTGTGTGCAAAGTGTTCTAAACTAAGCCTTGAGCAAAAGTCAGACACAACTCCATGCTAGGGTTCCTAAAAATGTCCAAAGATCCAACACTTGGATAAACAAACAATAGTCCAACAGTTTAGGGTTTTATGGTTTCAATATTTATTAGGTGTTTTGAAAGAATGTACAAGTGAATATGGATATATACAGGATATACAATATACAGGATATATAACAATATATACAAGAATATAATGACTGAATTTAAAGTAGTTGATATTTGACAGAAGGTAAAGTAGTTGTATATTTGACAGAAAAATAAAAGTTAGTCGTCAGTTTGTTAGTGAATTGAATCGGGACAAAATGTGACGCTAAACCATCGTAGCTCGATTTATAATGAAATTCGAACTATAGGAGGTCGCGTAAATTGATATCCGTGCAAAAGACAAGATAGAGAAATGATATTAAGGATCATTCTCTGATTTAATCGTGTCGCACGGACAAAAGAAGGATGGGATCTCGTCTTAATCGCAAACATTATGTCGATTAATCAAAGGTATCACGACCCCAAAGTAAAGAAAATGACCCAAATGGTCATTTTCCATAGATTTGAAATTGTGAAGGTTATCGACTTTAATAAACCGACGCTAGTGAATAAAAGACTTCATAGATCGAGAAAATTGAGTAAAATAAAAAATGAAGAAGAAATGAGGAGAGAAAAAAGTGGTATCGAATCCATCATTTTTTATCAATAATTTGACTAGTAACGATTTTCGGAGGTCTGGTCATTGACCGAAACGCAATAATATGAAAATAAAAACCTCAAAAATAAATAAACACTAAAATCTAACTTTAGAAAAATATGTTCAAAAGCTCTAAAAAACTAACTTTAGAAAAATATTAGAAAACTCTAACTAGTTTATAAAACATACTAACAATTTCATAAAAAAACTAATTAGAAAAAAATTTTTACAATCTTTAAGACTTATTTAAAAAAGAGACTCTAAAACTGAATTTAGAAAGAAAAAAACAGTATACAAACCTTTTTTTAAATAAATAAATTAAAAAATCTAAACTATTTAAAAAAGAATTAAAAAAAAACAAGATGGTGGTTGTATTAAAACTGGGGTGAGAATATGGTGGATAAAACAAACCTGAGGATCATATGGGCCGATGGGCCCATCACCCCCCTTGAAACGACCCGTGGATCCAAGCTAAGCTGATAGGTCATAATGAAACCCAGCTCGGCCCACCAATTCTCACGGTCATGAGGCAAGGTAAAAACTAACCATCGTTCAACCAAAAACTTCAGCTTATTTCAAAACCAGATGGAGAGGCAACAATATTGTGTCAACATCATTAGCTTAATATCATTTTGTTTTAAAAAAACTGAAAGAAGGAAAAAAGAAAAATAAATCGAAGACAGAGGGGCAAGAGATCACGGCGCCGCGCATATGATTCCAAATTTTCCATTCACATCCATTTTTCGCTTTGAGTCTAAACCAACCTTTTCTTCTTCTTTTGATTATTTATGGGTTTTAGATTTGAATCTGGGTTTTGAAGAAGGGTGGTAAGGAAGGTGTTGAGGGTTTGAGGGAGGATTTCAGGTTGTCTATTTTGGTTCAGAGATTCAGACTCCATCGCTCCATCACTTTTCCTCTATTCTTCTGTTTTGGTGTTCAATTTCATGGACATGGAAAAGATCGTCTTCATCCATTTCAAAATCAGAAAACGCGTCGTTTTGGTTGAAGGGAGAAGGATTGAGGAGAATCTGGGTTCAGTTTGGTTTTGAAGGCGATGAGGAAGATTCGCGGGTTAATGGCGATTTGGGTTGGTGGTAACGTGAGCAGTTTTGGGTGGTTTGAAGAAAATATTGAGGGTTTGTGAATTGAATCTTGATTTGCAGGTTGTGACTGAAAGATTGAAGAAAGGATTGGTGGAGAGGCGACCGTTTTCGGTGAAGGGGAAGAATGAAGCGTTGCGGCGGTTGAAAACGGAAAGGAGGGAGAATCGCGGCGCTAGGGTTCTCCTTGGGGGTATCCGACCGCTGACCTAGATAATGATGAACAGTACACTGGGTTAGGGTTTCTAGGTTAAAACATAGAAGAAGATGAATAGTACCCTTATATATTGAAGAAACAACATGTGCCCTTGTTTTCTATTTCTGATTAAATTTTTCTATTAATTTTTCTGTATTAATTTAATTAATCTAAACTAATCCCTAATTAATTATATCTAAACTCTAATAAAAATTCTAACTTACGTTCTAATCCTATTTTAATTAATCCTATTCTAAATCTAATTTTAATAAAAAAATCTTTGTTAAACTAATTAATTAAACTAAAAAGCTAATTAATTAAATATATTCTAGACTATTTTCTAAATTAAAATCCTAATTTAAAATCTAATCTAAAATCTAATTAATTCTAAATTCTAATTCTAAACTTAATAACTAAATTATTTCTAAAGTGATTTCTAAATCTAATTGTAACTAATAATCTTACTACTATTAACAAACAAAAACAATATATGTACAAAGTATTATATTTTGAAAAGAAAAAAGTTAGGAACCTAAAAATGGAATTAATATTTACAAAAATAACATCCATAGGCCACGTGTCACACTCTCATTAGGAAAAATAACAGAGACTCAGAAAATCAACCAATTGTGGGTGGACACGTGTCTAAATGGCATTAAACTCGATGATCTGATTCAGAGAAAACTCAAGATCCCATATCTTAAAAAAAACCAATGCAAAATATGATTACGAACTATGACCTAATGAAAATGCTTATGAGTGCGAAGCAAAAGCCAGTCGAAGTTAGAAAAAGCGAGGGAAAGTTTTAGGGTGCAATAGATGTTATCCCAACTTTTGGTTGGTAGTCCTCTTCTATTCCCCGACGGAATCGTTATCTTAACTTTTGGTTGATAATCTGTTGCTTGTTGGACATTATTCCATCTTTTTGTGGGTAATTCCCAGCTGAGTGCAAAACTTTGTTGACGGTATTCCGACTTTTGGTTGGTAGTCTGCCTTTCCTGGATGTTATTCCAACTTTTGGTTGGTAATCCATTGGTGGCTGGATGTTATCCCAACTTTTGGTTGGTAGTCCTCTTTTATTCTCCGGTGGAGTCGTTATCTCAACTTTTGGTTGATAATTCGTCGCTTGTTGGACGTTATTCCAACTTTTGATGGGTAATCCCCGACTGAGTCCAAAGCTTTGTTGACGGTATTCCGACTTTTGGTTGGTAGTCTTCCTTTCCCCGATGTTATTCCAACTTTTGGTCGGTAAGGTTTTGTTGATGTTATTCCAACTCTTGGTTGGTAATCTTCAATTTGCGGGAGTCATCCCAACTTTTGGTTGGTAACTGTTGCACCCCAAAATTTGCTCAACCTTTTCTTGCCTGATTTATGTTTCATTGCATTTCATTTGCATAGTCACATCATGTACATGATTCAATCATTGGCATATCATAGCATAGCATTGCATCCAATAAGGTATCAAGGGTGTCTATCAAGAGAAGAGCCTAGCAAGAGGTGTTATCCAAGATGAGAAGTCATCCAAGCCATCAAGAAGTGATTTGAAGTCTTGAGATGTTTGAGTGTCTACATGTGGGTTTTGCTCTTATCTTGAGGAATATTGAGAATCATCAGTGGGATGAGAAACATGGATTGTGAATTTGAGGTGTGTATGGATCTCATGGGATGCCTAGAGTGCCATATTGAAGCTGAGACAAGTCATTGATTCAAGTACAAGAGCCACATTTGAAGTGCAGTCAACTAGGGTTTCATCTGGGTCAATCCTAATTCAATTGTGCAAATTAGAGAGCATCAAAGCCTACTTTGAGGTCTTGGGATTCATGGATTGGTATGTTGATACATGTGTGGTGTTGTGCCAAGATTAAGCAAAGAAGGATCAAGAATGTGGGAAGTTGCTAAATTAGGGTTTCAGTGTAAAATCCCATGTTTAGTGCCTAACTTTAAAGCTACATAAGTCAAAATAAAAGTTTCAAATGGATCTTTTGCCAACATGAAACTTTTATAGCATCTAAATACCTTTAATTTGAGTACTAGAAATCCTCAAGGGGATTTATAGAACTCAAGTTATGGTTCTTGCAAATTACAGGTCACCAGAGGACTATGAAATTTATCTGTGAAAGTCACTTGACTTCCAAGCAACTTTTACCCTTCAAGAAGGTTTCAAATGGATTATTGGTGAACATGAGAGTTGAAGATCTTGGTCTTAGCTTTCCATAGAGTACTAGAAGTCCTTGATAGGATTTATATAACTCAAATTATGATCTTTGCAAGCCAGGGGTATTTTGGGTATTGATGATTATAGGTCATTTGTGATCATAGGCCATTTTCACCAACTTAGAGGCCTCAAATGGAACATTGTTCAACTAGAAAGTTGCTCAAAATAGGGTTTTAACCTTGGCCATGCATCAAGGAGGCTTTGAAACGGCTCATAGGAGAAGTTGGTTTGAGAAATTTTGAAAAGGAAGAAATTAAAGTCATTTAAAAGGCCAAAAATGTGATTTCTTGATTTTATGGCCAAACCAAGCAATGTTATATACCAAATTGATCAGAAAAACCATTCTAAGAATGATGGCATTACCAATTTTTGGATTTGAGGCCAATAACACATGGTCCCCTTTTGTACCTTAAGGTTGAAGTAACATAACAATCACACACCATTGGATCAAAAACAAGGGAGATACCATAGCCATTCATTTCAAAATGTCATGAGGGGAGAATTTCAGGTGAAATCAAGGCCAAGAACAGAGCAATTGGTGACTGTCACACGTGAGATTTTGAAGGAAAATGAGAAATTGAAATTCACATTTGGATGATTACAGAAAGATCTAGAGAGTTCTAATCAACTCTATATAACATTTGCAACTGATTCAGATCATTTTTTGGCAAGGATTGAGCAAGGAATCAGAGAGAGCAATTGAAAATTTCACAGCTGCATCAAGAATTGGGTTTTGGAATTGAAGAGGATTCAAGGCAAATTGACCATTGTAGAAGCTTGGGGGAGTGTTCTTGAGTGATTCTGGGAAGAATTAGAGGCTGGATCGAGCAAAACCACTATCTGTTCATCTCTCAAAACCAGGTTTGCAACTTTCATTTTTTGCTTCAATTTATAGTGAATTGATTAGGATTTGATGTGTGGTTAGATTAGGGATGATGCTTAGATGGATTTCAGTCCAAGAATTGAGTGATTCGTGACACTTTAGGTTGTGATCAGAATTCTGTTGAGAGGAATATCTTGAGATTCTTGAGGTTTTGGTCATGGTTAGATAGTTAGAATTCTTGCCTGATGCGTGTAGATGAGTTTAGGCTTATTAATTGCAAGATTTGAGATGTTCAAGATTTGGTGATTTCTCTGCAACTTGGATCGGGTTTGGTTTTAGAGGATGAATCAAGGAGTTCTGAGGGCATATTCGTGATCAGGAGAGAATTTCAGGTGGGATTGGATGTTTAGGTGTTGTGTTTGGTGAGATTTTGTTCCCCCCTCGCCGGAGAAGACGGTGGCGCAAAGCTCAGGCCACCGTCTGAGTTTCTCCCTCCTTTTTTCAAACATTTGGGGACGATGACCCAGGACTCGTTGGATCCATTAGTTGACCTTGACTGAACTCATGAACTAACGGCCAGGATTTGATTTCACAATCTGAAGAGAGTTTGAGTAATTAAAACTCTCCGTTTCATTAAAAATTATTGGGTGGGCTTAATGGATTCTTTGCTAACCACACCTCCATTTGGGCCCAATGGAGAATTACACTGGGATTAGTTGCTATTTGGCACGCACATTTCTCAATTTTCATTCCATTTTCTGATTTCTTTTTATGTTGCTTTGGGCTTGGTGATATGCACGCTATCTACACCCCCTCTTAGGCCCAGTCTGGAGAAACAACATGATTTTATTACTTTCTACCACACGCTTTTCTCTATTTCCATTACATTTCCTTTTATTTTTACATTTTGCATATAGTTAGGAAATAATTCACAATAAATAGAAAAATTAATCTTTTTAATCCAGGTTTTTCCCCTGACTCCTCAGAGAGTCTAGAATTTTAGGAATTTAATAAATTCATTTTTCATGCATTTTTGGATTTAATTGTATTTTTTGCATTTTAATTGCTTTTATTTTGAATTTGTTTGATGCTTAATCTAGTTGATTTTAGTATGGCCATTTGGTCTTGATTTTTGAGGTGATTCTTTTTGGGCTAGTTAGCTTAGATATGCATGTACCCATAGTAATTTTATCATAATTTTGTGAGATAATTTTAGGCTAGTTTGATCTTTGAACATTAAGTGGTGTAGAATTAGGGTTTTAGGATAGTACCCTTAGATTTAGGGCATAGTTTTAGCACATAATGAATGATTTACCCCCTGGTTTTTGTATGGCATATTCTTAAGAGGTTTAGGAACCCTTAGTAATTTTTGTAGGATTTTACAATCAATTTTGGTATTTTAAGTAGAATTAGTGTTAAGACTAACTTTTCGGTGTTTCTAACACACTAATTTGACTAGTTTAACTCAATAGTTCCCCTTAGATTAGGGTGGTGTTGCTTTTGTGCTTGGATGATCATGAATACCAATTGAAGATGCCTTGGAAAGCTTTAAGGAGCTTGGAGATGAAGCCTTGTCCTCTTGTGGAGTGCTTGTCAGGAGCTTAGGGAAACTAGGGTTTTAGGAAGAGCATTAGACTAGTTTTGTTTCTTTCTTCAAACATGGAGTATATTGTTCATCTCCATTCAATCAAATGATATAAAGTCCTCTTAAATAAGTCACATCTCTCCTTTGGAGGGATGAATGTCATGCTTTAAGAGTAGAACTTTGAGGATGCCTTCCTATTTACAGTGTTAAGATGTTAATGGCTTCCCTTGGTTGTCATTGAGTTTCTTAACACTTCAACCTGATCTTGTTGAATGATTCTCCCTTGGAGGTGCTTGTTGAAGCTTGATGAGATGAAGTTGGTGCTTGTTGAAGTTTGTGCTTGTTGTAGCTGGTTGCTTGTTGAAGCTAGGGTTTTGTTTGCTTGTTGAAGCTAGGAGCTTGTTGAAGTGTGGAGATTGTTGAAGCTAGGAGCTTGTTGAAGCTTGGTGCTTGTTGAAGAGTGAAAGTTTATTGGAGCTTGAAGATAGGGGCTATTCATGAAGATGAACGTTGTTACTATCAACTTTTTGCTGTATAATCAACTTGTTGCTGTCAGAGCTGCTGCTTGTGCTGTTTGCTGGAGGAGTTTGGTGTTGCTGCTTGGGCTGCCTCCTCTGCTTTGGTTTTGTTTTCTGTATTGTTTGTTGGCTTGTGCAGCTTGCCCCCATAGGTTTGAAGTGAATGTTGATTCACTTTGCCTGTTGTTTTCCCAGGTTCGAGGTTGAGCCGGACTCCCTTGCCTCGCTTGTATTGCTGCATTGCATGCATTTTATTGTATTTGCTTGCTTTCTTTTCTGTTTATCCCCTAGGATCTCTGATTTCCTCTGTGCAGGAGAGAATTATGACAGACATTAGGATTCTTATCCATGCATGACAACATTAGGTTAGTTTTATTCCCTTTTCAACCCTAGGCTTTTTAGAGTTTCTTTCTTATCTCAAAACAACTCTAAAATACAATAATAAGGTTAATCGATGTCGTACGTTACGACCCTTAAGCTATTTGAGAAAGGGTTGCTGGAGAGCTTCTTTCCAGTAGTCTGGCTGCTTAGTGTGGTACCCTTTGGGTGACATGCGATGTAGTCACTCTCAAATCATAGTCTCTAGTGCGTCAGAGATTTGCAAACAAACTGAAAAACACTTCTTTCATAAAAGATTCAAAACAAACTGTTGCACCCCAAAATTTGCTCAACCTTTTCTTGCCTGATTTATGTTTCATTGCATTTCATTTGCATAGTTACATCATGTACATAGTTCAATCATTGACATATCATAGCATAGCATGCCTCCAACAAGGGATCAAGGTGTCTATCAAGAGAAGAGCCTAGCAAGAGGTCTTACCCAAGTATGAGAAGTCATCCAGGCCATCAAGAAGTGATTTGAAATCTTGAGAAGTTTGAGTGGCTACATGTGGGTTTTGCTCCTATCTTGAGGAATATTGAGAATCATCAGTGGGATGAGAAACATGGAATGTGAACTTGAGGTGTGTATGGATCTCATGGGATGCCTAGAGGGCCATATTGAAGCTGAGACAAGTCATTGATTCAAGTATGAGAGCCACATTTGAAGTGCAGCCAATTAGGGTTTCATTTGGGTCAACCCTAGTTCAATTGAGTAATTGGAGAGCATCAAAGCCTAACTTGAGGTCATGGGATTCATGGATTGATATGTTGATACATGTGTGGTGTTGTGCCAAGATCAAGCAAAGAAGAATCAAGAATGTGGGAAGTTGCTAAATTAGGGTTTCAGTGTAAAATCCCCTATTTAGTGCCTAACTTCAAAGCCACATAATTCAAAATACAAGTTTCAAATGGACTTTTGGCCAACATGAAACTTGTAGAGAATCTCAATACCTTTAATTTGAGTGCTATAAGTCCTCAAGGGGATTTGTATAACTCAAGTTATGGTCCTTGCAAATTACAGATCATCAGAGGACACTGAAATTTATCTGTGAAAGTCACTTGACTTCCAAGCAACTTTTTCCCTTCAAGGAGTTTTCAAATGGATTCTTGTCCAACATGAGATTTATAGATCTTGATCTTAGATTTCCATAGAGTACTAGAAGTCTTCAAGAAGATGTGTAGAACTCAAGTTATGATCTTTGCAAGCCAGGGGTATTTTGGGTATTGATGATTATAGGTCATTCTCAAGCATGGGCCAAAATCTCCAACTTGCAAGCTTCAAATGGAAAATTGTTCAACTAGAAAGTTTCTCAAAATAGGGTTTTAACCTTGTCCATGCATCAAGGACGCTTTGAAATGGCTCATAGGAGAAGTTGGTTTGAGAAATTTTGAAAAGGAAGAAATTAAAGTGATTAAAAGGCCAAAATTGTGGAAAAATTGATATGTGGCCAAACAAGTCCATGTTATATACCATTTTGATCATAAAATGCATTTTAAGGATGATGACATTACCACATTTTGGATTTGAGGTCATTTACATGTGGTTCCCTTTTGTTACTTAAGAAGGAAGCAACATTTGAATTACATACCTTTGGATCAAAAACAAGGAAGATATCATTCCCATTCAATTCAAAATGTCACAAGAGGAGAAATTCAAGCAAGATGGTGAGCTAGAACAGAGCAAAGCACAACTTTGGCATATGATATTTTGAAGGAAAATGAGAAATTGAATTTCTCATTGTGGTTGTTACAGAAGGTTCTAGAGGTTTCCAACAACTTCTATATAACATATGCATTGGATTCAGATCATTTTTTGGCAAGGATTGAGCAAGGAATCAGAGAGAGCAATTGAAAATTCTCAGGCTGCATCAAGAATCGGGTTTTGGAATTGAAGAGGATTCAAAGCAAATTGATCAGTGGAGAAGCTTTAGAAGTGATTCTTGAGTGATTCTGCAAAAGATTGGAGGTTGAATCGAGCCATAACCTCATCTGTTCATCCATTTTTTCCAGGTTTGTAACTTTCAAGCTTTAGCTTAATTTATAGGTAATTGCTTAGGTTTTGATAGTTTGATAGGTTAGTATTGGTGCTAGGATGGATTTTGGTGCAAAATTGGAACGATTAGAGATACTTTAGGTCAGTGCAAGATTTCTGTTGAGGGAGATATCTCTTATTTCTTGAGGCTTTAAGCATGGCTGAATGGTGAGAATTGATCAGTGAAGCATGTAGATAAGTTTAGGCTTATTAATTGCAAGAATTGAGTTGATCAAGACTTGGTGAATTTTCTGAATCTTGGATCGGTTTTGAGGTTTGAGTGAAAATCAATGGATTTGGAGGGCATATTCGTGATCAGGAGAGAATTTCGAGTGAGATAGGGCATTTAATTGGCTTGATTAATACAATTTTGGATGTGCCACGCCGGAGAAGACGGTGGCGCAAAGCTCAGGCCACCGTCTGAGTTTCTCCCTCCATTTTTCAAACATTTGGGGACGATGACCCAGGACTCGTTGGATACATAGTTGACCTTGACTGAACTTATGAACCAACGACCAGGATCGCGTTTCAAAACCTGAAGAGAATGAGTTTAGATGAAACACTCCGTTTCATTTAATCTGAGTTGGATGGGCTTAAGTGACTCATGCTATCCACACCCCACCTTTGGGCCCAGTTTGAGAAACAACGTGTTTTCATTGCTATTTGCCATAAGACTTTCCCAATTTCCATTTTATTTTCTGATTTTGTTTTAATGTTGGTTTGGGCTTAGTCAGATTCCTATGCGCACCCCCTCTTGGGCCCAGGTTTGGTTTACAACATGTTTTAATTGCTATTCAGCACGCAGGTTTTATCAATTTTAATTATTTTCTTTTAATTTCATGTTTTGCATATAGTTAGGAAATAATTCACCATAAATAGAAAAATTAGTCTTTTTAATCTAGGGTTTTTCCCCTGACTCCTTAGAGAGTGTAGAATTTTATGAATTTAATAAATCCATTTTTCATGCATTTTAGAATTTAATTGTATTTTTTGCATTTTTATTGGTTTTATTTTGAATTTGTTTGATGATTGATCTTGCTGATTTTGGTATGACTAATTGGTGTTGATTTTTGAGTTTATCTCTTTTTGGGCTAGACAACTTAGATATGCATGTACCCCTAGTAATTTTCTCATATTTTTGTGAGAGAATTTTAGGCTAGTTTGAACATTGAACATTAGGTGGTTTAGAATTAGGGTTTTTAGGATAGTACCCTTAGGTTTAGGGCATAGTCTTAGGTTCAAATGAATGGTTAACCCCTTGGTTTTTGTATGGCATATTCTTAAGAGGCTTAGGAACCCTTAGAATTTTTTATAGGATTTTACAATCATTTTTGGTATTTTAGTTAGATTTAGTTTTAGGACTAACTTCTAGGTGTTTCTAGTGAACTAATTTGACTAGTTTAATTCAATAGTTCCCCTTAGATTAGGGTGGTGGTGCTCTTGTGCTTGGATGATCATGAAGGCCAATTGAATATTCTTTGGAGAGCTTGAAGGAACTTGGATATGAAGATTTCTCATCTTGTGGAGTGCTTGTCAGGAGCTTAGGAAAACTAGGGTTTTAGCAAGAGCAGTAGACTAGTTTTGTTTCTTTCTTCAAACATGGAGTATATTGTTCATCTCCGTTCAATCCAATGACATAAAGTCCTTTTGAAGAATTGACATCTCTCCTTTGGAGGGATGAATGGCATGCTTTAAGAGTAGAACTTTGAGAATGCCTTCCTATTACAGTGTTAAGATCTTAATGGCTTCCCTTGGTTGTCATTGAGTTTCTTAACATTTCAACTTGATCTTGTTGAATGATTCTCCCTTGGAGGTGCTTGCTAAAGCCTGGTGAAGAGAAAGCTTAGTGCTTGTTGAAGCTTGTTGAGGATGAAGTTTGTGCTTGTTGAAGCTGGTTGCTTGTTAAAGCTAGAGTTCAGTGTGTCGCTTACGCGAAAATAAGGTGCCGGCACAACAGAAGAGTCGCCACCTTTCGTTATTTATCCCTCAGAACGGGAAAGGAAACGATCGGAAAAACCTGACGAAAAAGGGTAAGACAAGGTCGTCGCAACCATTGTCTGGATTCGGGAGTCGGTTACGCAAGGGGAAGGTATTAGCACCCCTCACGTCCGTCGTACTCTACGGGATCCTCGCTTGTTGTGTTTACTTGGACGTGTTGGTTTTATTCTATCTACCTATCAAGGCTGGTCTGAAAAGAAAACAAAATGAGTCGGCAAAGCGTCACGCTTTATGCCTACGTATTCTCATTAGAGAACGAGAAATCAGAGTCAACATAGTTCGGCCTACGACGGGTTATGGGGGAAGGTAACTCGCCAAGACATCGCCATCTTGTGCCTACGTACTCTCAACAGGCATGAGAGATCAGAGCTTACGTAGTTCGGGAAACTACGGTTTATTTCCTGTCTTTTACGAAAGAAGTATTTTTTTATTGTGTTTGCGATTTCAACCGCACTAGAGACTATGACCTGAGAGTGAATGCGTCGCATGTCACCCAAAGGGTACCATACTAAACATCCAGACTGTGGAAAAGAAACTCTCCCACAATCCTTTCTCAGATAGCTTAAGGCTCGTAACGTACGAAAGAAATCATTCATGATTACTGTATCTTAAACTGTTTTGAGATGAGAAGAGAACAGGCCCAACTAGGAGGGAGACTATCAAGTCCTACTGTTGTCATTCCATGGATTCATCCTATGGTTGAGGTTTGAATAGGGAACTCCTAGAAGTTGTCATGCATAGGTTTCAACCTAAAATTCTATCATCAATTCCTTATCAAAGGAAATGAGAGTCCTAAGAGATCATGTCAATGATACACCAAAACAGACAAAGCATCAGCTTAACAGTAAAATGCATGCAATGCAAGTGAGGGAGGAAATGTGTGTGGGGCTTCAGCCTCCACAAGCTCATCTCAACCTCAAGCCAGAATGGATAACAGTAATCATACTGAAATATAAACAACATGCTATCAAGCAATATACAGTAAACTGCAATCATACAGATAAAATGAAATAAAATGCCATCAGGCAAACAAACCACATGGGCAAGGGAGCTGGGCTCTACCGAATACCCGCAAGCAAAGCCACACAGTAACAGTACAAGCAGAGGGAGCAACTCAACCTCTAGTGCAATCATGCTCCTAGATTCTACCTATTCTAGATATGAACTTATTCTAGTGCATCAAGCAAGTCAAACAAAACACATCAATACAGAAAAGAAAAAAGAAAAAAGCAGATCAACTTCTCTCAACTTCAGGCTTCAGCTCTTCTAACAGCAACTCAGTCTTCAGACTTCAATCACTCTTGACAAATATCAATTTGCTTTTCCAGGTTTCTACCTGTTGCGGTGGAAATAGGATCACAAACTATTAATGAGTTTGAATCGCAATTCAATTACAACCGCTCTTTGATTTATCCGAAGGAAAAGGTCAAAAAGGGAAAACCTATTTTGCATCGTAAACACAATGCGGGGAGATCTAGGGTTCGGGGGTTGGTTAAATTTAGGGAAGGTATTAGCACCCTAAACTTTTGTAGTACTCTATAGGAACCTTTTGTTCAGATGTTTACTATTTTGCTTTATTTATTTGCTTAAGGTATATATACAAAGGGATTAAAAGTGAGAAAGTAGACCTAAGGGGTTAATTCTAAGTTTACTCGGCAAGACATCGCATCTTGTGCCTACGTATCCTTACGGGAGTGGAATCAGAGTAATCGTAGTTCCCCTCAAAAGGGAGGTTAGAGGCTTCTTGACTGTGGTCAAGGTCTCAAGGGGAATAAACGCATCTTAAGGACACGCTTACATGGAGTGTAGAAACTCCAAATCTCTACGTTGAATTGTTAAGTTGTAATTAGGGTTAAATTAGGGATTCCACGGCGGGAAACCCTAAAATGAGCGCGGCGGCTCTTTGACCTAATGCTAGGGGTAAAATGGTAATTTTGTCCACAGCGAGACATGTATAAAAATTTAGGGTTGAAAAGGTGTAAGGGTTGAAGGTGAGGACTATTGACACGGCGGTCAAACGGCTAGACCTAATTCCTTCCGAGGAGTGAAATTAATTATAAAGATGCGATGAAATTAAATATACATACAACGGCAGAAAATAAAGTGCGAAAAGATAAATGCGACAATTGTCTCGCAAAATTACATCCCATAAGCAGTTACAATTATAATAGCTAAATATAAAACCGAAAATAAGTTTCAAATTGAACATAATAGCTGCAAGAAACAAAACAAACAAAAATGTCAGTATGTTGGGTTAGACGAAAACGAAATCAAAATTGAACGAGAAACAAGCCGTATGAATTTTGGAGGACTTTTATGGTCTTTTTAACCAAGGATTTAAATTTGTGAAAAGAGAGATTAATTTTAATTAAAAGAGTTTTGAGTTTTAAAAAAAATTTATTAATAAAAAAGTGAAAGTTTGGTTAATTATTCTAAAAAAGGAGTTTTAGTGATAATATTTTGAAAAAAAGATTTAATCATTAAAAAAACAATTGGTTTAATTTAAAAAATCTTAATGTTAGTTAAAAACACGTTTTACTTTAAAGTTATAAAAAAGTTTTATTATTTGAAAAAAACATTTGATTATTTTATTTAAAAAGAGTTTTAACTAATTTGAAAAAGGTTTTTGGTTATAAAAAAGAAAGGGCCTTCTTGATTTTTTTTAAAAAGATAAACAAAATAAAATAACAAATGGAAAAACAATAAATAATAAAAAAGAGGGTTGGGCCGGTCATCACTCTTCTTCTCTCTGCTCTCTGAGTTTGCGTGTGTTCCTCTCCTTCTTGTTTGCCTCTCACGGATGTTATCTTCTTCTTCTTTTGCATGGCCGCCGATTTGTCTTCTTCATCTCTTTTTCCTGAAAAACATGAAAAGCAACACAAAAATTGTAATTATATTTTTTGATCCTTACGGAATGATGATGGTCGATGATGCTTTGTCCTGAGGCTAGAGGATTTTTGACGGAGTTTGCTTGGATTTTACGAAAAAGTTCCCTCTCTCTTGTTATGATTTTCGTCCCCTTTATACTTGATTTTTAAATCTTTTTTAATCTCAGATTTAATTTGAATATCTCAATCTTTTTCAATCTCGGATTTGATTTGAGTAGATTTTTATGATGATTTCAGATTTGATTCAATGATGGTGATGCTGATTTTCTTATGATGATATGATCTGATTGATTTGATTTAACTCTATCTGGAATTCATTGGGATTGAATTAGATTAAAAAAGTGTTGAGATTTAAATTTAAAAAGTTAGCAAAGAAGATAAGAGTTTCAAGTTAAATAAAAATTAGAGTTTTAAGTTTTAAAAAAATGAGTTAGAATTTTAAAATAAAAAATATTTGAATGTTGGTTTTAAAAAATGTTAGAATTATTTTAAAAACAGTTAGAATTTAATTTTAAAAGGAATTTAGATCTTAATTTAAAAAAAAAGGATAGATTTAATTTATAAAAAAAAGGTTAGATTTAATTTTTTAAAATAGTTAGAAAAAAAGATTTAATTTTAAAAAGAAGTTAGAGAAAAAAAAAAGATTTAATTTTAAAAAAAGTTAGAAAAAAGATTTAACTTTATAAAAGTTAGAAAAAAGACTTAACTTTAAAAAGAAGTTAGAGAAAAAAAGATTTAATTTTCTTTAAAAAGTTAGAAAAAAAGATTTAACTTTATAAAAGTTAGAAAAAAGATTTAGCTTTAAAAAAGTTAGAAAAAAGAGATTTAGCTTTAAAAAAGATAGAAAAAGATTTAACTTTAAAGAGGAGTTAGAAAAAAAGATAAAAAAAGTTAGAAAAAAGATTTAATTTTAAAAAGAAGTTAGATTTTTATTTTAAAAAAGGTATTAGAATTTGATTAAAAAATGTGTTAGAAATTAATTTAAAAAAGGTTATAAAAAAATTTACTCTTAAAGAAAAGAAAAAAAAAGTTAAATTTTAATCTAAATCCTAAAAGTTAGTAAGATGAGCTTAAAATGATTTAAATAAATAAACTAAATAGAAAAAAAAGTTAATAAAAAACGTTAGTAAAGTTATAAAAAAAATTTAATTAAATTATTATTAGTTAAAAAAATAAGATTTAAAAAAAAAGGTTAATTTATTAAGTTAATCAGAATTTAAAATAAAAATAAAAAAGAAAGGGTAAAATTTGGGGTATTACAGTTGCCCCTATTTAAATAGCTACACCAGATGATTTGAGTGGCGGGGACTCGAGGAATCATGGTGGAGGGATTTAAATATAGATAACCGAAAATTTTACCCTTATATGTGGCGATATGCAATGTTATAGACAAAACGAGAACAGACTAATGCAGACGATGCCATGAATATGATATGATGCGTATGCTGGAATGATGAATGCGAAAATGCTGACGAATACGACGACACAGGGTCAGACGCTACGAGAAGAACATACTGGGGAAAACGACGCGCTGGGACACAGTACAACACAGGGGAATTCCAAAAATGATGGTCAACTGGTGCGAACACGACCAATTGTCATTTTTAGAACGGGAACGAGATTCTCAAATGGAGATGGCACCTAAGGGACGGCCTCCACTGGGGAATCTAAAAGTAAAACTGGATCATGTACGACTGCAAGATCGATTACAGAATGCTGGAGCATTGAGCAAAGAATAACATCCAAGCTTCTATAAACTATCCCTCGTGACAGGATCAAACGGACTTTTCGGGAATCCGTAGCAAATATACAGGATAAAAACCGGCTGTATGCCAAAATAAATGGACTTTAAGAATAAGATCCTTAAATGGAGATGGCACCTATGAGATGACCTCCACTTGGGAATGTCTAATAATAACTGGATCTACACGGCTTGCAAGATCGATTACAGAATGCTGGAGCATTGAGCAAAGAATAACATCCAAGCTTCTATAAACTATCCTTCGTGATGAGATCGGACGGACTTTTCGGAAATCCGTATCAAATATACAGGGTAAATACCGGCTGTATGCCAAAATAAATGGACTTTAATGGGAAATGCCATGATAAGCTTCTCGAGGGAGAATTGTCACTCATCGTTGGAAGGGACTTATATGCCAAAATGGATAAGCACTCAAATAAAGAGGCTGCTGCTTATTTGATATATAAATCTTCTCATATTTAAGGTCGGCGCCTGGAATACGATTCTGATTCTTCTTTTACTAAAGGGTAAATGAACTTCTTCATACTTCAAGATCGTGCTCTCCTGAATATGAAAAGGATAAACTGAACTTCCTCATACTTCAAGATCGTGCTCTCCTGAATATGATTCGGCTCCTTCTTTTACTAAAGGGTAAATGAACTTCCTCATACTTCAAGATCGTGCTCTCCTGAATATGATTCCGCTCCTTCTTTTACTAAAGGGTAAATGAACTTCTTCATATTTCAAGATCGTGCTCTCCTGAATATGATTCCGCTCCTTCTTTTACTAAAGGGTAAATGAACTTCTTCATATTTCAAGATCGTGCTCTCTTGAATATGATTCCGCTCCTTCTTTTACTAAAGGGTAAATGAACTTCTTCATAATTCAAGATCGTGCTCTCCTGAATATGATTCCGCTCCTTCTTTTACTAAAGGGTAAATGAACTTCTTCATAATTCAAGATCGTGCTCTCCTGAATATGATTCCGCTCAAACCTCCCCGTACTTCAAGATCGTGCTCTCCTGAATACGATTTGGTTCAAAACCTCCCTATACCTCAAGACGACAGGGAAAAATGGAAGCCCAACTGCTCAATGGAGATGGCCATTTGCTGTGAGTCATAACGAAGATAGGATCAGTTTCTTAGGTGAGAAATGTTGCATACCAATGCTGTAAGATGTAGGATTGTTATCCAGGCGTGAACTGGCGTGTATCCGTAAAGGATTGTGATTGATTCTCTTGAAAGATAGTGCAAAATAAATGCACATCCGGGTACAGTGATAAGCTTCTCAGGCGAGAACAGTCGCATATCTGCCAAGGTAAGGTGAAAAAATTTTTAGATGGTGCAAAATAAATGCACGTCGGGTTGGCTCGACGACCGACAAAACTGAGATTCAATCTAGGATCGAGCTAGAAAGAAGACTGGTAATCAAGACTCCATCGAGGGAAACGATCTCGAAGGGTAAATATCTTATCCTGGTAAGGAAAGATAGCTGAAGTAACCGTCATCCACGAGGATCGAGCTTCGTGGGGAAACTGGAAACACATATGTATTTTATGCTTAGGGCTGACAATCTATTTGGAGAGAATGGACAAACCCCAGTTACTCGGCGATAACAACCAATGATGGAGACACAACGAACCTGTGCATGCTAACGCGTATGTTAATGAATATGTTAATATGAATGTATGTTAATGTCTATGTAGTTACATATGCAAGATGTTATGAAATTAGTATGCCATGAGTATGTACTGAGTATGTAATGAATATGTAATGAGTATGTAATGAATATGTACTGAAACAGGCATGTGATGCTTATGCCCTTGCGTATGCTGACGAAACAGACTAGAGACGGGACGAGAGATGAAATAAACATCTCGACGGAGATACCCTGCATTCTCTGCAACCAATACGTCAATCATGGGAAGAAATGGTAGGACCACATCTGGTTTCAAAATTCTGAATTCTCTGGGGAGAAGGTAATCTGCTTGGGTACACAGTATCAGGTCTTTACATGGGGAGAAGAAAACTTGAGGGACACTTTCGAGTTACCCAAGAAAAAGTTTGTCAGCTTATAGTCCTCTGGGGACTATGATGAGGCAATAGCTTAGGAGCCTGTTGCAACACTGAGATTTACTGGGGAACGAAGGCCGCCGTGAGTAAAATCCATCGGGTGCATGAAGAAAAGTTGTGAAACCACATGAAGGACCTTATAGTAGTCGCCATTTGTTTCTTCAAAAAACACGGTGCCCCAGGATATTTGTGTTGTAAAGTATGGTCATCTCAAGAGGATTTTATAGAGAACACGGAGTCTGGTTGCCCCATTGTTTTCCAACTCTTTGAGAGATGCGTCAGGTCTTGACGTAACTGGCACAAATTAATCGTGTTACGACGAAATCTTTGAGAAATAGCTTTTAAGAACGTCAGACTCGCGTTGGTAAGCGAACTGGGGAATTGCCTGCCCCTGTTTAGCAGGATATTCAAGTTCCAAGGGTTATGTCCATATGTAGATCTCTAAGATATCAAGCAAAGTCGTCATGCCTGAAATGCCTATCCTGAGTTTGTCAATGTACACATATATTTGTCTTGAATTTTTGTTTTGAAAAAGATATCGCAATAACTTGTGACCGAAATCACTAGTCAGGATATAAGTTTTAATTATAATGCCAACATGAATTTTTTCTGAGCATAGCTCGTAGGAGTCAGGAAACGTGATCTTGTCGAGTATGCTTTCAACCGAAGTCCTACTTCAATTAGGTCTTTTAAAGGTTGTATTGTGGCTCGGTTCACGGTTTAAGAAACAAAGGATAAAGGCTCAAAGTTAAATTTGTACCCACCCCTTCTTTGTGATGTTCTCCAATCCTAATTCAGTTAATCGGATACGAATGCTCATATCTCAAGCGGATTTGCTATGGTCGAGAACTTATCAAGGCTTTGGACATGGCAGTCACTCACCTATTTCTAATGGCAATTGGTCACACGACTTTGTTCGTTATAGGGATTCTAAAAAACTACTGGTTTGTTGTTCTTATTCCCTAACTTTTGCCTGGACGACGTCTTTAGGATTTGACTTTAGAGTCCAGCGGGATGCCCCAGTTTTGCCTAAGTCTCCTTCATAGGTTTTGACTTAGCGGGCTCTTATTTTTTTTTGAATATTCTTTTATGCGCAAGTCGTGTAAATCTTTTGAAAGGCTCGTGACTGCCCCACTCCTTAGGTAACCGAGGGATAGTCATTGTATTGGACTTCTTAATATGCGAAGGATAAATTCTCAAAGGTTTGCTCTTCCTTTTTGAGGATCTAAGCGCTCGATCGGTTTACTGAAACCTACCCTGCCCCAGGTTAAGATGAAGGTTCTTAAAAGAAAGAGAAACTCCTACTTCAAGGCTCAAAGAGGTTAACGAGGGATTATCATCCTTATATCTCCAGTGTTTGGGATTTGAAACAATGCCTTACATCATCAGTAGGTCTTAATTGAAAGCATACGACAAGAAAATCTGTCGTTTTGGGTTCGTCATCCTCCTCCCAATTCTCCATCAGGACAAGAGATAGGGTAAAGTTGGCATTATGATTTATGAAAAAATATATTTTGAATGAGTGAAACGAATGGACTTATTCAAGACAAACATATACGTTGCATTAATCAAAGATAAACAAGTTCGTGCATACTAAATATGCTCAATCAAAGAGAAATACGTATAAACAAACAAATGAACTGTCGGAAAAATCCTTCTAAATGTTTATGAAATCTTGCATTCAAGAGTAACAGTTTCCTTTGGCGGAGCCTCAATGGAAAGGACGTCTGGTTTATGATCACTGTGAGTCGTCATGGCTTGCCCCAGTTATGCTGGTCACATCTTCAACAGTTTTCAGTCGTTGCTTCAAAACAACTTTCCCAGATTCTTTGTTGATCCCGGTCATACCATCTTGAGGGTTACTGAGATGAAGCGAGCCAGGCCTTTGAATAATTACTGGATTCGATTGATTTGCCACAGGCGTAGCATGCTTTGCAGAATTCGAACTTGACAAGTGAGGGACCCCGAGAGGAGTCTCGATCTTCATCTGAGCATCGCTAAAAGACAACTTCTTCGTTTCTAGCAAACTTCTGACAACTTTCTTAAGAGCGTAGCAATTCTCTAGATCATGACCGGGCGCACCCTCATGAAATAAACAATGAGCGGCAGCGTTGTAACCTGCAGGTAACGGATTAGGCGGAGGACCCAAAGCACGGGTGGTAATCAGACCCTGTTGTACCAGATGAGGGTATAACTCAGTGAAAGCCATCGGAATTGGAGGACAAGGTTTATACTGCCTCTTACGGGGATAAGGAACCTGATTCCGTGATTGTTGGTGAACCGGAGCGTTGGGTACTCGTTGACGGTTGACAGGAACTTGCATGGGCGGATAACTGGAAGGTTGTTGATGAACCGGCGCTTGATATACCGGAGCTAACTGCAGAGGCTGGTATGTAGGAAACTGCTGATCGAAAGGAGGTGCAACAGTAGCTACATAGGGTTGTTGAACATATGGGAGCGGATAACCTTGAACATAATTCTGCTGATGTTGCCAAGGTTGAGGAGTAGCCATTTTGCGGTTCCTCGAACGTGTAGGTCCTTTACCATTGTCGGAGTTAGGAGTTTTGCACTTGGGATGGGTAGCTCGTCGAACTGGTTGAGCAATAGGAGGCACCAGACCGAATTGAAGACCGTGAGGAGGTACATTCTCGACAGTAACAGCTTGTTGAGGTTCCATAACGGTATTAGTAGTCTCAGAAACAACAGTAGACTGAGCATCCACCTTCACACTAAGAGCTCGTAGCATCTCCAAAATCTGCCCTACACTTCCTCGAAGATCTTCGAGTTCATGGCTGACACGGTTGATCTCTTGATTCTGATCTGCCATCTTTTTGAAGGGTCGTATTGGTGCAGAGAACTCAGGGTGACAAAACTGGAAGGTGAGAGAACCGAGTATGAGAAATCGGGAGACACATGCAATGCAAAAGTATGATGCTAAAAATGTGGATGCAAATGAAGATTTCATGGAATTCAAATATTTATGAATATTACGGAATACCAAAGAAACTTTTAATTCATTGAAGACAGATTACAAATAATATTATTGCAACCCAAAATAGCTAAATAAAAGCCTAGAAAATCCCAGAGAAGCATCCTCCACAACTTCAGTGAGCAGACGGAGAGTCGGCGGAAAATAGATATTCGTAGAGCCTTCTCTTCTTGTAGGACTGTATCTCATCATTCTTTGACTGAATCTGCTTTTGAAGTTCTTCGTACTCGCTGACCATCACATGGTATTTGTTCTTCCATGATTCTGCTTCGCATTGTGATTTCTTCAAAGTGATCTTCAAAGTCTCAACTTCAGTCATGAAATACTGGACAGATTCTTCTCTTTGAGGTAAAGGATCTTGGCGAGAGTAGGGCATCTTCAACTCAATAGCTCTTCCTCGGACCCATTGAAGGTATGGTTCCATGGACACACAATTAGGTCTGCCCAAACTTTCTTTGTCTTTCCTATGCAGATGATTCCAAGAGGATAGAATCTGATCTTGAAGCTTTTTGTCGTCTTTGAAAAAGATTTTCTCCACATGAATACCTTTAGGCGGTTCCTTCAAGGGGTATCCCAACTGTCGGCGAGCTAGGACTGGATTGTAGCTAATTCCTCCATTGAAACTGAGCAAAGGCACATTGTTGAAATTTCCACAGCTATCAATGATCAATATCCCATCGTACATGCGATTATACCAATCAATATCAGAGTGAGTTAAAGCCATAACTTTTTGCGACCAACGTTCTTGATTAGGTCTCCAGAACGGACCGGACTTGGGTAAGTGAGAAATAAACCACTTGTATAATAAGGGCACACAACATGTAATCATTCCTCCACCATGAAAGTTTCGGAGATGTACTGAATGATAAGTATTACCCAATAGTGTTGGAACTGGATTTCTTCTCATGAAGGTCTTGATTGCATTAAGGTCCACAAACCCCTCAAAACTAGGAAAAAGCAACAACCCATAAATAAGCAAAGCAAATATTGTCTCAAAGGCAAACATGTCTTTATGATCGGCATAAAATTGGGCCTTCTTAATTAGAAAGTCCCTGAGAAAACCGGAGGTTCCCCCTTTGGTGATCATATTGTTTTTGACATCGGATATCCTTAGACAAATGGCTTTAGCAATATCTCGTTCCTTAGGGTCTTCCTCCAAGAAAGGGAATGGAGCTTTATCCAAGATGGGTAATCCCACCAACTGAGAGTACTCTTCTAAGGTAGGTAATAGCTGATAATCTGGAAAGGTGAAGCAATGATAATCTGGATCATAAAACTGTAGCAAAGTCGCAAGAAGTCCTTCGTTTACTTGAATCTTCAACAAAGACAATAGCCTTCCATATCTGTTTTGGAACTCTTCTTGATCTTGAACCAAATCTCTTAGCTTCTCTAGGACTTCCAAATTAAAACCCTTAAAAGTAAATTTCAAAGTATGCCTTCTATGGTGATCCATGGTATCCTGCAATGTTCATAAATAGAGTTTGAATTCCATGAAATCTTAATGCG
Organism: Lathyrus sativus; assembly: GCA_963859935.3. Taxonomy (NCBI): domain Eukaryota; kingdom Viridiplantae; phylum Streptophyta; class Magnoliopsida; order Fabales; family Fabaceae; genus Lathyrus; species Lathyrus sativus. Next base: position 279,816,849 of record OZ012740.1, on the reverse strand, counting down.
ATATGATGTTTTATGGATGCAATGCATGAAAACACACAAAGTCCTAGGTTAAAGGTACGTGAGCGGAGTTAAGGTCTACCCATCCCCGAAAGGAGTGTACTATAGGTTAGTTGTACCTGCAGAACAAGGTTCTAAAAAGTGCCCAAAGTCATCAGCCCATCTTTCGGATATTATCAACCTTCCGACTGACTCGGGGGTTAATAATATTCTCAAGAGAACCTCTTTTGAGTGTAGTATCGCGTAGCAACCATTGTAGGACTACTCCCACATAGTTCCCGCACTACGTCCTAAATAAGGCCAAGGTGGTGTAAAGGTACTACGGTCCTCAATATCACAGACTCCAATCGACCATGGAAAAAGTTTTCACGATTACTCGTTCAACCGAACCATTTTCGAAAAGGTCTCAACTGAGCGGTGATTCTCGAATCAGCTTGGTCGGGACTCACTCCCTATAAGCCTCATCGAATATATCCCCATCCTATAATAATGTCACTAGTCCGGGCGTAGGACTTATCTCACATCACAAGGAACAGTCCCAAAATCAAAGTACAATATATACATGCAAATGAATAGCAAAGCAAATAATAATAAATATGAACAAGTTAGGGATAACCCTCAAAAGTTAAGAAAAGTCCCCAGTGAAGTCGCCATTTTCTGTTGCGGTGGAAATAGGATCACAAACTATTAATGAGTTTGAATCGCAATTCAATTACAACCGCTCTTTGATTTATCCGAAGGAAAAGGTCAAAAAGGGAAAACCTATTTTGCATCGTAAACACAATGCGGGGAGATCTAGGGTTCGGGGGTTGGTTAAATTTAGGGAAGGTATTAGCACCCTAAACTTCTGTAGTACTCTACAGGAACCTTTTATTCAGATGTTTACTATTTTGCTTTATTTATTTGCTTAAGGTATATATACAAAGGGATTAAAAGTGAGAAAGGAGACCTAAGGGGTTAATTCTAAGTTTACTCGGCAAGACATCGCATCTTGTGCCTACGTATCCTTACGGGAGTGGAATCAGAGTAATCGTAGTTCCCCTCAAAAGGGAGGTTAGAGGCTTCTTGACTGTGGTCAAGGTCTCAAGGGGAATAAACGCATCTTAAGGACACGCTTACATGGAGTGTAGAAACTCCAAATCTCTACGTTGAATTGTTAAGTTGTAATTAGGGTTAAATTAGGGATTCCACGGCGGGAAACCCTAAAATGAGCGCGGCGGCTCTTTGACCTAATGCTAGGGGTAAAATGGTAATTTTGTCCACAGCGAGACATGTATAAAAATTTAGGGTTGAAAAGGTGTAAGGGTTGAAGGTGAGGACTATTGACACGGCGGTCAAACGGCTAGACCTAATTCCTTCGGAGGAGTGAAATTAATTATAAAGATGCGATGAAATTAAATATACATACAACGGCAGAAAATAAAGTGCGAAAAGATAAATGCGACAATTGTCTCGCAAAATTACATCCCATAAGCAGTTACAATTATAATAGCTAAATATAAAACCGAAAATAAGTTTCAAATTGAACATAATAGCTGCAAGAAACAAAACAAACAAAAATGTCAGTATGTTGGGTTAGACGAAAACGAAATCAAAATTGAACGAGAAACAAGCCGTATGAATTTTGGAGGACTTTTATGGTCTTTTTAACCAAGGATTTAAATTTGTGAAAAGAGAGATTAATTTTAATTAAAAGAGTTTTGAGTTTTAAAAAAAATTTATTAATAAAAAAGTGAAAGTTTGGTTAATTATTCTAAAAAAGGAGTTTTAGTGATAATATTTTGAAAAAAAGATTTAATCATTAAAAAAACAATTGGTTTAATTTAAAAAATCTTAATGTTAGTTAAAAACACGTTTTACTTTAAAGTTATAAAAAAGTTTTATTATTTGAAAAAAACATTTGATTATTTTATTTAAAAAGAGTTTTAACCAATTTGAAAAAGGTTTTTGGTTATAAAAAAGAAAGGGCCTTCTTGATTTTTTTTAAAAAGATAAACAAAATAAAATAACAAATGGAAAAACAATAAATAATAAAAAAGAGGGTTGGGCCGGTCATCACTCTTTTTCTCTCTGCTCTCTGAGTTTGCGTGTGTTCCTCTCCTTCTTGTTTGCCTCTCACGGATGTTATCTTCTTCTTCTTTTGCATGGCCGCCGATTTGTCTTCTTCATCTCTTTTTCCTGAAAAACATGAAAAGCAACACAAAAATTGTAATTATATTTTTTGATCCTTACGGAATGATGATGGCCGATGATGCTTTGTCCTGAGGCTAGAGGATTTTTGACGGAGTTTGCTTGGATTTTACGAAAAAGTTCCCTCTCTCTTGTTATGATTTTCGTCCCCTTTATACTTGATTTTTAAATCTTTTTTAATCTCAGATTTAATTTGAATATCTCAATCGTTTTCAATCTCGGATTTGATTTGAGTAGATTTTTATGATGATTTCAGATTTGATTCAATGATGGTGATGCTGATTTTCTTATGATGATATGATCTGATTGATTTGATTTAACTCTATCTGGAATTCATTGGGATTGGATTAGATTAAAAAAGTGTTGAGATTTAAATTTAAAAAGTTAGCAAAGAAGATAAGAGTTTCAAGTTAAATAAAAATTAGAGTTTTAAGTTTTAAAAAAATGAGTTAGAATTTTAAAATAAAAAATATTTGAATGTTGGTTTTAAAAAATGTTAGAATTATTTTAAAAAGGATTAGAATTTAATTTTAAAAGGAACTTAGATCTTAATTTAAAAAAAAGGATAGATTTAATTTATAAAAAAAAGGTTAGATTTAATTTTTTAAAATAGTTAGAAAAAAAGATTTAATTTTAAAAAGAAGTTAGAGAAAAAAAAAAGATTTAATTTTAAAAAAAGTTAGAAAAAAGATTTAACTTTATAAAAGTTAGAAAAAAGATTTAACTTTAAAAAGAAGTTAGAGAAAAAAAGATTTAATTTTCTTAAAAAAGTTAGAAAAAAAGATTTAACTTTATAAAAGTTAGAAAAAAGATTTAGCTTTAAAAAAGTTAGAAAAAAGAGATTTAGCTTTAAAAAAGATAGAAAAAGATTTAACTTTAAAGAGGAGTTAGAAAAAAGATAAAAAAAGTTAGAAAAAAGATTTAATTTTAAAAAGAAGTTAGATTTTTATTTTAAAAAAGGTATTAGAATTTGATTAAAAAATGTGTTAGAAATTAATTTAAAAAAGGTTATAAAAAAATTTACTCTTAAAGAAAAGAAAAAAAAAAGTTAAATTTTAATCTAAATCCTAAAAGTTAGTAAGAAGAGTTTAAAATGATTTAAATAAATAAACTAAATAGAAAAAAAAGTTAATAAAAAACGTTAGTAAAGTTATAAAAAAAATTTAATTAAATTATTATTAGTTAAAAAAACAAGATTTAAAAAAAAAGGTTAATTTATTAAGTTAATCAGAATTTAAAATAAAAATAAAAAAGAAAGGGTAAAATTTGGGGTATTACACTACCCTTCAACATAAGTTTCAACTTACTTCTCCTTTAAGCTTCAGCTTCTTACTCAGCTCCACCTTCAGTCTTCACTATCAATCATAAGTATCAACTTGATCTCCTTCAGGATCTCCAGGTATCAAAGTAAGTATCAACTTCCTTTGTTCTTCAAGCTTCAGATCTTCAGAATAAATCTTAATCACTTAGGAGTGTCAACTTCTTCCTTCAGTCTTTACTGGATCTTCATGGGTTTTCAAGTATCAAAGTAAGTATCAACTTCCTTTGTTCTTCAAGCTTCAGCTCAGCATCTCTCAAGAAAATCAAACCAGATGAAATCACTTACTGGATAAGCTGGGGATATTGAACTGCTTATTGACCACCAAAGGTGACCTATAAGGGTTCAACATCAAATAAAGGGTTCCCTCAAAAGTTCTACTCTCTAGGTGCATCACTTATCCCTCCAAAGGAGAGAGGTGTATACCATGGAAGGACTTTGAATCATAGGGAGGAATGGAGGTGAAAGATACCATCCATGTTTAAGAAAGAAGTTATCTAAGTCTAAACTCTTCCTAATCCCTAACCCTAAAAAATAACAAAGCAAATATGATCAAGCTCTCAAGCTCCTCAATCCATCTTCAAGTCTTCTACTATGCTCCTCAATGCTCCTTAGAACACAACCAAGCTTTCCAAGCCCACAAAGCAAAGCAAACAAAAATACAAGCCCACAAGGGCAACACAAACAATCATCAACTACAAAAATCATCTAAAAATAGTATACTACTATATTAAATCCTAATATAATTCCTAAAGGATCCTACATACCTACCCTTAATACCCTTATATGTCCCATAGTCTAATTTGTCCTAAAAACCCAAAAATCCAAGGTTATTATAGACCTATGTTGAAGTTTGACCTAATTCTACACAACCTAATGTCATCTAATCAAAACTATCCTAAAATTCATTACAAAATTATGGAATAAATACAGGGGGAAGCTAAAGCATATATCTAACTACCCTAAAAAGAATGGCCTAAAAATGCTAAGGGAACTACCTAAACAAAATTCTACAAATTCATGTATCAACATAAAAGAAATAAAATGCAACAAAAGTAGAAAATATACAAAAAATACTAAAAATGCATGAAAGGAAAATATTTTATTTTATATTTTTCTTGACAAAAATATGAAATGGGAGCAAAAACTCCCATTAAAAAATCATTATTTTTCCATTTAATATGATTTTCCAAAGTTTGAAATAAAATGGAAGAATCTAAAAATCAAAATATGAAGGGGTGGGTGCAGCTAGCAAGGCAATGCAGTCCAATTCACATATGGGCCCAGACTGGGGGGTTCAAAAAGCAATGCGCCAGGGCCCAATTATTAATCAGAAAAACAATTAATAAACATAAAGAAAAATGGAAAACCACAGTGCAAATAGAAATACAATTCAGTTCAAAAATGATTGGGCCTCATGAAGGGGGTGTGGGAAGCAATCCAGCCCAAGAAACCTTTAATGAAATGCCGCGTTTCATTGGAGTTCAGATTCCCTCCCAAAATACAATTGAACACGGGCCGTTGGATTAGCTTCTCAGTCAACCAGTCTTGCTTGCATCTGATGGCTGGGACTCATCTTCTTCCTCCAACCTAGGGTTTGCCATGAAAGCTCCAAGAACAGAGCTCCATACTCAGACTTCCATCCATTCGTGTTACCTCAAATCATCATCAAAATCAAAAATGTAAAACACTAAATTGATCCATTTTTCACCCTGATCACACCCATGGTATTAGAATGTATTGAAATGGTCTCCATCACAAAACCCGATAGTGAATCCAATATGAGCTCAAACCTCAACTCCAACAAATCTTAGATTTCTTTATACTAACATGATCACTATGCTACACTGATGAAAATAAGCTATCAAACTCGTGCCAAGTCTCGCCATATCTCAAGTTTTTGATCATCAAAGAAATGGTGTCCATAACTGAAACTTCATCAATTGATCCCTAACTTTCCAGAAACGACCTCCTACTTGTCTCTAACCTTTCTAACCTAACAATTCTTGCTATGAATGCTTAAATTATGGTGTAGTGTGTAATTTGCAAACCTGATAATCTTGGATTGACAGAGGTAGTAGATCTTCAATTCACCACTTGAAACTCTTCAGAAGTGATCCTTGGATGATGATACTTCTTCTGTTTGCAAAAAATTGGAGGGAGAATGCTTGCACTTCAAGATTCGAATATGAGTGGCTTCTTGAAAAATCCAATGGCCAAACCTTCAATCTTCCATCAATGGAACTTCAATTCAGTATGCACACACTCAGATGGATCTATGGAAAGTGTTTGTGAAGAAAAAAGGAATGGAAATGAAGAAGAATGTGCAATTGGAACTTGACTTGCAATGGAAGATTCTTGATCTCACTCTCTCTTTTCTGCACCAATTCTCACCAACCTTGCATCTGAGCAAGTTATACATGTTATATAGAATGGTTTAGAATCATCTAGAACCATCTAGGATCATCCAATGAGTATTTGGAAATCTCATGTCATGACATTTTGATTTCACTTCTCCTTACATGCTATCTCATGCCATGGTCCTTGTACCCTTCAATTATGACTTGAAATTCTCCCCACATGAGATTTATGAGGTGTTACAATGCATAACTAACTTGATTATTGAGTTTTGTTGAGTTTTGCTTTGGTACCTTAATATGCAAGTAAGCCAATTCCAAAGCAGCCCTATGATCCAAGCCTCAAATCAAAATTGTGGCTGAACCATTGTTCTTATAATGTCATTTGGAGTCAAAATGACCTATTATATGACATGGTTTGGATTTATAGCTTGTGATTTCCAATTTTCAATTTCACCTTAATTAACTTATGCCTCCATTTTAGGTCATTTTCATCACTTTTTGATACAAGTCTTTTCAACATCTCATGACCTCATTAATAGCCTTAAAACATCATTCTAAGCAAGTTTTATGTTGAAGATTTTTCCATTTGAAGCTTGGAACTAGGAGATATGGCCTTATGCTTGAAATGACCTGTAACCTCCAAATGACCAAAATACCCTTGACTTGTCAAAGCCATAAGTTGAGTTCTACAAATCCTATCAAGGACTTATAGGACTCTATAGAAAGCTAAGAAGATGATCTACAACATTCATGTTAACCAATAATCCATAGGAATCATCCTACTAGGGCAAAAGTTGGATGCAAGTTGGGTGACTTTCAAGGACCCGGATTCACATACCTCAGATGACCTGTAATTTGTCAAAGTCATAACATAGGCTCTACAAATCCTATCAAGGACTTATAGTACTCAAATTAAAGCTAAGAGCAAGCTCTACAACATTCATGTTGTGGGGAAGATGAGATGACAATCACATCTTGAGCTAAACTGCCTTGAAGATAGGGATCAAACTAGGGGATTTTACACTGTCAATCCTTAGAAACCCTAGCTTAAAACTTCTCAAACTCCTCAATCATGATGAGTTGGTCTAGGAATCATCCTTATAGAATTTCAATGCATCAATCCATGATCACATGGCTCTTGGATTAGGTCTCAACCCTCTCCAAATCATCAGTTGACCTAGGGTTGACCCAGTCAAACCCTAATTCCACCACTCATGGCTGAATCTTCTGAATTCTTGTACAATGAACTCTCTTGGCTTCATGATGGCTTTCAAGACATCTCATAAGCTTTCTCAAAGCTTCAAGTTCATCCTCATAGTCTCAGAATCATTTGAGGAGCTCCCACAACTCTCAAGTTATGAGACACACAACCTTGGTTTCAACCAATCTCTCTGAGGATCTCTTGAGTTCTCTGACAAAGGTATCAACCTTTGAACCTTTGAATATCCCTCTTGGCTAGCTTTAAAGTCTCATACAACTCCTGATGGGTAAATAAATGTTGGTCAAATTTTGGGGTGCAATAGCTGCCGCTATTCAAACGGCTTGAACCTGACTGGGTGAGGAGCGAACGGCTCTCAGCCAATCAAGGTGCGAGACGGTTGAATACCGATAAACCCGGAAATTTGCCAACCGCACAAGTACACGGTACTCTGGCGGGAACGAATCTTCGAACACTGAAATAATAGCTGCACGACAACTAGCTGGAGACATACTGACCTGAACCTTGTCGTCAGTTATCCACGTTAAATTCCTCTAATATTATTATCAGCCACCTGATCTCGCCGTCAGGCAACCAAAACACCCAACATCGCCGCTGGAAACCTTAAGACTCTGACATCGCCGTCGGACACAGACATCCAACATCGCCGCTGGAGAACTTACTCACTTGACATCGCCGCCAGAAACAAACATCCAACATCACCGCTGGAGAGATAAATCACCTGACCTCGCCGCCCGAAACAAACACCCAACATCGTCGCTGGAGAACTAAAGAATCTGACATCACCATCGGACAACAAACATCCAACATAGCCGCTGGAAAGATAAATCACCTGACATCACCGCCAGAAACAAACATCCAACATCGCTGCTGGAGCAGCAGAGACTCTGACATCGTCGTCGGACAACCAAAACACCCAACATCGCCGCTGGAAAAACTAAATCACCTGACATCGCCGCCAGAAATAAACATCCAACATCGCCGCTGGAGCTACAAAGGGTCTGACATCACCGTCGGACAACCAAAACACCCAACATCGCCGCTGGAGAACTAAAGAATCTGACATCGCTGCCAGAAACAAACATCCAACATCGCCGCTGGAGCTACAAAGGGTCTGACATCGCCGTCGGACAACCAAAACACCCAACATCGCCGCTGGAGCTACAAAGGGTCTGACATCGCCGTCGGACAACCAAAAAACCCAACATCGCCGCTGGGACATCAAAGAATCTGACATCACCGTCAACCAACTATAACTCTGAGAAACACCCGACATCACCGTCAAGTACTCAACATAATCTGACTTCGTCGTCCCCCTCATCATCGAGTCGATAAAAGCATCTGACCTCGCCGTCAGGGTGAAGAAATCCATTGGGAAAATATGAACTTGAAGAATAGACTCTGTTGGAGAGAATGATAAGGTGAACACGCGTCAATGATCTTGCGGGAGGTCTGGATACCACACACAGGTGAATGATACTCTGGTCGGTAGGAACATCTTTGATACTGAGCATAACAGTTGCACGACAACCCTACTGGGGAATTGGTCACACGGTAACCGGTAATACATAGTCGATCATGCCATCAGGCATTCAAAGAACACTGTCGGGCATCAGTCGGACTTCAACCATCAGGTTGATCATGCCATCAGGCATTCAAAGAAACTTGTCGGGCATCAGCCGGACTTCAACCATCAGGTTGATCATGCCATCCGGCATTCAAAGAAACTTGTCAGGCATTAGCCGGACTTCAACCCTCAGGTTGATCATGCCATCAGGCATTCCGCATTACTGTCGGGCATCAGCCGAACTTCATCAGCAAGTCGGGAATGGAATTCTTGGTCAATCATGAGCCAATTAGGAACATCTAAACCTCTGCCATCAGGCACTCCGCATCAGCTAAGAGAACTGCTTCATTAACACGGTCAGACTTCAATCATGGAGTCTTCAAGGGAGATTTCGACTTCGCCGTTAGAAACCTGCTGGGGATGACGCTTCGGCGCTGGGGATTCTGGAGAACTATCAAGTAACTCCGCTCCGGGGGTCCAGAAATCATTCTGGATGAATCAACTCTGCTGAGGACTTCAAGAATCATCTTGGACAAATAACTTCACCGGGGACTTCAAGAATCATCTTGAACCGATAACCAACCTGGAGATTTCAGGAATCATCCTGAGCGAACACTCTGTTGGGGATTCCAGGAATCATCCTAGGCAACCTTCACTGGGGACACTAAGTATCAACTCGAGCAACCAACTCTGGAGACTGCACTGTGGTCTTAAGAATCATCTTAAGCAAACGGCCCTGCTGAGGAATTCAAGAATCATCTTGAACCGAAGACTTCGCTGGAGATCTCAAGAATCATCTTGAGCAAGCAACTTCGTTGGGGAGAATGTCAGGAGTCATCCTGAGCAATCAATTCTGCGGGGGAACACCTGCAAAACAAGAACGGTAACAACCTAAGTCATGTTTATTATGCATATGCTTCAGCCATGGCGCAATGCTCCACACGGTGGAAGTGTTATGCGTTTATGATAAATGCTATGCAGTCATGCACAATGATGCGATCCCGTCAGCAAAATAAACGCCGAAGGGGGAATCTTCCTGTCAAGGAGAAAGAACTACTCAGATAGAGGAATCATCCTGCTGAGGAGAACGGGGTCACGCCAACCTCAATTGGACTCCGCAGGGGACACAACTTCAGTCGACTGCTGCGGGGGAAACAACTTCAGTTGATTGCTGCAGGGGAATGAAGCTCTACGAGAACCTGGACCTGCTGAGGGAAAGCGATGTCAATCGCGGGAATAAACTGCGTGGCCTTCATGGCTACTTCTCTGGAGATAACGACTCTGTGGGGAAACAACTTCAGTTGATCAACACTCTACTGGGGAAAACCAATCATGGCTTGAGCAGCTTCCAAGGATTCGGCTCTCTTGGGGATCTGCAAACTCGGATGAGGAAGGAGAAATCATTCTGCTTCACTGGAGAGAGTACGACTTTGCGGGGGAATCTCAATTCCGCTGGGGAAGAAGGAATCATCCGACTTCGGGGGAGAGTACGACTCTGGTGGGGAATTTCAATTCCGCTGGAGACTTCAGTCTGGTACCATCAGTTGCTGCATACTTCGGCGTACGAATAATTTCCTATGAAACCTGCACTTGTGACCCGGTGCTGGGGGAATGAATTCATGCTTCGGCGCCTGACTCAGCTGGGGAGATGCCGCTCCTTCAGGATGCATCTGCTTGGGGAGAGAATCATCTCTACCTGGGGAGACATATCAATGCTCACTATCTCGCGTTCAGACTCTGCGGGGAGAGGCTGCTGAACTCTGCTGGAAAAGGAGGAATCATCCTGCTTCGGGACGCGCACGGCGCCCTGTCTGGAATATGCTACACCTGTAACGACACAAACAAACAGACAAGATACCCTTCTCAAAGGGACCTATCAAGGTTATTATCGCGTGACAATATTCAAGTAATTAATTGTTTCAACAATCAGTGGCCTAGGCCAGTAAGTTTATGTATGCGCATTTTATCAAAAACATCGGCGTTCTCTTTCGCAAACAAAACAGATAAATGCTAGACAAGCAAACAGAATTGCTGAATAGTATGCATTTTATTGATAACGAACCCCTGAATGGGTAAAAATGTTTTCCAACAGAGGCAAGCTCCTGGAATGAGGAAGCCGCGCAAACTTAAAACATAAATATACATCAGTATATACAAATGTCGGCAACGAGGCGTAGACGAACACCATGAGTTGATTCTTCTATGACCCACTCGACTTCGATATTTCTCCGACGCTTCAGCTTCGGAAGAGATTGATTCAGATAAACGGCCCTCAGGTCCTCCAAACCACTAAACAATGAAAGTCCACACGCGGAACGCAGTCATTTGCTTTTTCAAATCCCTAACTTTTGCGTGAACCGCCCTTTACGGGTTTTCAGTTCACCGGGATACCCTTTTTTGCCAAAGCCGCCCAGCGTAGGTTTTCGACTTCGCGGGTGTACATTTTTTCAAATTATCCCTAATTTTTGCCCGAACCTTTTATTCTGTTTTTGGTTCGCCGGGATGACCTTTTTTGCCTGGACTCTCTTTTTTTTTGTCCAGCGGGTCGCTTTCAAGCAAAGTATTTTTTAACTGCGTCCGCGTTCACCGGGGATGCAAAATCTTCACCATCCATAGTGGATAACAACAAAGCTCCTCCCGAGAAGACCTTACTGACGACGTACGGACCTTCATAATTCGGAGTCCACTTGCCCCGGTGATCGGAGTGTGGAGGAAGAATCTTCTTCAGGACGAGATCACCCGTCTGAAAGCTTCTAGGACGCACCTTCTTATCATAAGCTTTCTTCATTCGGCTTTGGTACAGACGACCAAACGCAATCGATGCTAACCTCTTCTCGTCCATCAGGCTGAGTTGGTTCAGACGATTCGTAATCCATTCTGCCTCGTCGAGTTTCACATCAACCAAAACTCGCAAAGAAGGGATCTCCACTTCTAACGGTAGGACTTCTTTCATACCGTACACCAAGGAGAAAGGAGTTGCCCCGGTTGACATACGTACCGTTGTACGATAACCGTGTGTCGCTACTGCGAAAATCGGCGCCGGCTGAACAGAAGAGTCGCCACCGTGCGTTATTTATCCCAAAGGAGGGAAAGGGAACGCTCGAGGTAAACCTACCGCAAAACGGGGAAAGGAATGGTCATCGCAACCAAAACCTGGATTCGGGAGTCGGTTACGCAAGGGGAAGGTATTAGCACCCCTCACGTCCGTCGTACTCGACGGGATCCACGCTTGTTTTCTGGTACGGATTGTTATTTCTATCTAAACTAAGGGTTAAGGGGTTAAAAGAAAATAAAATGACTCGGCAAAGTATCGCACTTTATGCCTACGTATTCCCGTATGGAACGAGAAATCAGAGTCAACGTAGTTCGCCTACCTACTGGAAAGGAGGGGAAGGTTGCTCGCTAGGATATCGCATCCTATGCCTACGTACTTTCATACAACATGAAAGATCAGAGTAAACGTAGTTCGGGCCACGGAAGACACATGTTTGTCTTGATTAATTTTATTCCTTCTGAAAAGGTTTTTCTGATTAACAGTCCAAGCGGACAAAAATGACGTTTTGATGAGTTCACATTCTTTTACGGAAGAAGTGTCTTTTATTGTGTTTGAAATCTTATTGTGTTTTTCTGTTTGTTTTGAGAAAGAAGAGACAGAACTCTAACCTACGGTTGCGAAGGGAATCAAACTATCCTAATGTTATCATGCATGGGTTAAGACCTGATGTCTATCATGCTCCTCTCTTGCGCAGAGAGAAACAGAGATCCTAAGGGATAAACGGAAACAGAAACAATAGCATATATATACAGTAAAGCAGTAAAATGCATGGATGCAACAATACAAGCGAGGCAAGGGAGTCCCACTCAACCTCGAACCTAGAAAACAATAGGCAAAAGTGAACAGAATTCACTTTCAACCCAACAGGTTAAACAGCAAATAATACAGTCAAGAAAACCAATCAATACATCAGAAATGAATAACAGCAGGAAAATAAACAGCCACAGCAGCTCTGCATCAACACCTATCTTCAAGTCATCTCCAAACAGCTACAAGCTTCAGCAAGCATCAATCTCCATCTCCACAGCCTTCAGGCAAGGTCTCTGATTATCAGTCTTCCATCTGCAATGGCTTTTCTTCAAGTCTCAATCTCTAAAATGAACATCAGTCAACAAGATAGAAGTGAATGTTAAACAGTAGACTGCCTACCAAGGGTGGCTCATCAACTGTTAACATTATACAGACAATTTTCTCTCAAAAGTTCTATCTTTCAAATACATTCACTGATCCTTCCAAAGGAAGGAGGTGGATATTTGAAAGAGACTTTGAATCATAGAGAAAGGATGGATGCAGACAAGGCATTCCATGTTTGAGAAACAAGCTTTCTAATCTAGAGCTCTGCCTAGCTCCTAAACCCTAGGCTCCTCAACAACTGCCAGCAAAGGAATCTCCTCATCAACTCTGGAAGTTGGTCTTCAATCTCTGGATCTCCAATGGCTTCATCATCACAAGTCTTCAGCTTCCAATCCCCAAGCAATCCCAATACCCACACAGACAAATCATAATCCCCATAGAGGGCACACCACACCAGTCAAGCAAATACAGACAGTACTAATAGCAGTAGGGGAATCCTAATATTCTCTAAGGGATCTAATAACTGCCCATAATCCCTATAGTCCCATACCCCAAAAATTCAATTTCTAACTCCTAAGGGAAATGACCTAATTCTCCTATGTTGTCTCCTAAACCCTAGTTTTGTTCATGTTATTCACATCTAATCAAATCACCTAAAATTAAGTCCTAAAAATATGAACTAAATTTTATATGCAAGCTAACATTATCTACTAATCAACCTAAAAAGAATGGATTAAAAATAGTAAAGCATCTATTCAAACTAAAATTACCAAATTCATGTATCAAACAAAATGATATTTACACCTATTTAAAAGAAAAATATGCCAAAAATATTAAAATAAAATGAAATTGGAATTTTTTTGTATGATATTTTTCTTGACAAAATTATGAATAATATGCAAAAAGAATCAATTAAAATCATGTATTTTTCAATTACTTATGATTTTTCAAAGAAAGTAAAAATTTGAAAGAAAATAAGATGGAAATTAAATGGAAGGGGTGCAACAAGTAGAGAAAACCAGTTAAAAGAATAAACTGGGCCCAGACTGGGGGGTGCGCATAGCAAGCGCGTCTGGGCCCATATGCATTCAGGAATTAAACAAAAATTAAAAAAAAATGAAAACGGTGCAAAAAGCAAGTTTCTCAGGCATAATGGAATTGGGCCTTAGTTCGTGGGGTGTCATTAGCAACAATCGTTTGAGCCCAGTCTGAAACAATAAGTGAAACGGTGCGTTTCTGCATTTGAATCTCCCTCCGTTTTCTTTTTCAATCGTGGCCGTTGGTTCCAAAACCCAGTCAAAGGTTAATGCCTGATCGTATGGCCAGAAGGTTGTCTTCAACCTTAGAAACCCTAGGGTTTCTGAAACTCCCTTCACCATGAACGAATTTCCACCTCTCTGTTCTCCATCAATTGTCCATGAAATCACACGCTTCCAAGACCAAAAATGATCTACCTCTTCCCCTCTATACAGCCATATCAATAACTTCCTCTAAAACTCAAGCAATAAGCAAACCCGATAGGCATAACAGTTTGCATCCACCATGATCACCTGGTATCAAATCTCCCAGTTCTTTCTAATTCTTGCCCTAAACTAATCCACATCTTATGCTGATCATTACAAGCTATTAACCTCAGATTATCATGCAATATTCTAAGAGTTACAAGCCTTAACAGTTTTGACATACAAATGGCAACCTCCATGAAATCTCTCCAAACTCACCAAAATCAGTCATCTAACCTATCCTAACCTTTCTATGCTAACAAATCACTAACATGCTGGCTGAATCATGCAATTCGAAGGAGAAACCTACCTGGTGTAAAATGAAGAAAACAGTTATGGAACTCCTTGATCCAATGCTTGCAGTGACTTGAAACTGATCCACACACTCAAACCTTGATTCTGTATGCAAAGATTCTAACTCAAACTTCTTGGATCTTGCAATTCCAAATTTCTTGCTTCTTGGATGATGGAAGTGTATGGCACGAATTCTACTCAAATCCACCAAATGCTTGTGTGAAATGTGATCTATGAATGATGGTGATGAAGATCAGATCAAGAATTGTGAAAATTGGTGAAGATTTGAGGTAGTTTGAAAAGCTTTTGCAAGTTGAAAAAAATGTGTGAAACTTGGTGTTATGAGCAATGTGATTCACCAACCATGGTATGGAATTATTCAATCCAATATATACATGAGTTTAGAAAGTCCTAGAAGTTTGGAGAAGCTTCCCATGCACTCTTTCCTTACATTTTGGATTATGTAACTTTCATTGTAAGTAACCATGCATATCTTTCAAAACTTGAACCAAACTCAAAATTCTACTTTTGCCAATGTTCTCAAAATGATTTTTCCAATCAAAATGACCTATAATTTCACCTCATTTGGCCAAACTATGAAAAATCTCATTTTTAGGTCATTTTTCATTCATTAAATTCACCAATTTTGAAACCTTGAGCTATGAGCCTTTCCAATCTTTCATGGTCACTTTTCTAGACTCAAAATGTCATTTGTAACAAGTTTGATGTTGTGAAGTTTTTCATTTGAAGCTTCCTTGTATGAGTTTTGGGCATAGGCTTGAAATGACCTGTAATTCTCAGATGACCAAAATACCCTTTGCTTTCCAAGACCATAAGTAGAGTTCCACAAATCATATGAAGGCATACCATACCATTCTAGAAAGCTAAGACAATAAGTAACAACTCTTATGTTGACCAGAAATTCATTTGAAATTTCCTTGAGGGGTAAAAATTGCTTGGAAGTCAAGTCACTTTCACAGACAAAATTTCAGATACCTCAGATGACCTGTAACTTGCAAGGACCATAACTTGAGTTCTATAAATCTCCTTGATGTCTTCCACCACTCAAATTAAATGTCTTGAGATCCTCTACAAGTTTCATGTTGGCCAAGGATCCATTTGAAGCTTGCATTTTGACTTATCTTGCTTGGAAATTTGACCTAAACTATGGGATTTTACACATAAACCCTAATTTAGAAACCCCTCTTCTCCTTGATTTCTCTTGATTTCTTCTTAGCACATCACCATATCCTTATCCACATGCCAAATGATGAACCCCACATCTCTCCAATAGCCCTTAATGCCCTTCAATCAGTCATTTGACCCAGAGTTGACCTAGAGTTGACCCTAGTTGACTGCCTTCAACTGCACTTCTTGTGATCACATCAATGACTTGCCTCCTTCTCCAAATGACTTTCCAAGCCCTCTATGATAACTAGATACTCTCCATGCTCAACCCACAGCTCACAACTTACTTGGTAATCCTCAAATACCCTCAGATAGGAGATAGATTGCTTGCTTGACCCATTTACTTCTCAGCTTTCAAATTCTTTCTGATGACTTGAATGAGATTGAATTTGAATAATAACCTCTTGATAGGCTCATAGAGATGAGAATAATGCTTAGTCCCTGTTGGATGATTTGCTATGCTATGCTATGCTATGCAGATGATTAGGCTATGTACATGACTCTATATGCAAATGCTAATGATATTGAAACATAAACCATGTGAATAAGGTTGAGCAAATTTTAGGGTGCAACAGCTGCCCCTATTCAAGCGACTTGGACCCGATTGGGTGAAGAGCGAACGACCTTCAAACATTCGAGGTACGAGACGGTTGAATACTAAGAACCCGGAAATTTGCCAACCGCAGAAATAAACTGCGCCACTGCTTGGGGATTATTTCATCAGCCTGAAAAGCTTCTATCATTGCAAGAATAAAACTTTGTCCACGTTAGGACGCCTGTGTCGTCAACACAAAGAAACCTCAACCAAACTGGTCCACGTTAGGAAAAATCTCGACAACTTCACTGGTGATGGCTCGTCTGCCTTTCATCAGAAACAAATCGTCCACGTTATGAATAAATTCTTCCATGTTAGGAATAACACCGTCCACGTTAGGACTATAACTTCGTCTGGATCTGTCCACGTCAGGACTAAACTCTTCCACGTCAGGAATAAACCTCGTCTAGATCTGTCCACGTCAGGACTAACTCTCCACGTTAGGACTCACCTTTCCACATTAGGAATAAACTCTTTTGTACCTGTCCACGTTAGGACTAAATTCTTCCACGTCAGGAATTAAATCTTTCCACGTTATGACTAAACTTTTCCCCGTTAGGAATAAACTCTTTTCTTGATTCGTCCACGTAAGGACTCCATCTTTCCACGTAAGGAAACCACTCTTTCTGATTTGTCCACGTTAGGACTCCCATCTTTCCACGTAAGGAACACCTCTTCCTTTCCACGTAAGGAATACCTTCTCAATCTGTCCACGTCAGGACTCCTATCTTTCCACGTAAGGAACACCTCTTTCTTTCCACGTAAGGAACGCGCCCTCTTTCCATGTAAGGAAACCAACTTATCTTGATTTGTCCGCGTAAGGACTCCAATTTTTCCACGTAAGGAATTAACATCTTTCCATGTAAGGAATAAACTTGCTTTTCCACGTAAGGAACTAAAACTTCCCTTTCCACGTAAGGAATAAACCTGTCCACGTCAGGACTCACGTTTCGTCTTGATTTGTCCACGTCAGGACTCGCCTCTTGACTCGCTGAGGAAATAAAACTTGTCCACGTCAGGACTTGCGTATCTTCGACTTGCTAGGGAAATAAAACTCGTCCACGTCAGGACACACACTTGGCCAACAACGCGAAGAAACATAAATTTGTCCACGTCAGGACTCTCGTATCTTGCCATCACAAAGAACTATAAACTTTGTCCACGTCAGGACGCATATTTCACCATTACGAATAGAGATATCTGCTGGAAATAAATGGTCCACGTCAGGACACCAACACGAAGAGTAACCAATCTCGTCCACGTCCGAACTTCACATTCCATCCATTCCAAGAACTCAAATTTGTCCACGTTAGGACTAGCACGCATCGTCAACTTGAGGAAATGAAACTGTCCGCATCTGGACTTCATTTCTCTAACAATTCTGAAAAATCGAACCTGTCCACGTTAGGACTAGCACCTCTCATCAACCATGAGGAAATAAATCTGTCCACGTTAGGACCCCCACTTTTCTAGCATAAAGAAAACCTGTCAATAAAATTGTCCACGTTCGGACTCATCCTTCCATTGGTCCCGAACCACAAACTTCTTAGCACTGACGTGACAACGACTTTGAAGCGGACTCTCCTAGGGATATTTGGAAACCAATCTACCGAACGCCTGCTCTAATAACCGGCGGTAGCCTCTGAAACTCTGATTCTTGAAACCCTTTGATGACAAATAACTCTGCTTGAGAATGAGGAGAAATTCATCATAGTAACTCTGTGGGGGATAGTGCCAAAGCTGACACTTTCGCTGAATGTCTCACGTCGAGATCTTGAATGTTCGGTAATTCATTTGAGCAAGAGCTCCTTCCACCTGCAAGAGAGCAATACTTGAAACAAACGGTTAGCTGACCTGGTTCATGTTTCAAATGCATGTGTTTGACAATGACGCAATGCTCCATTCGACCTGGAAATGCTACGCGTTTTTATTTGGGAGATGCAAACATGACACTATAGGCCGATGCAAATGCAGACTCGAACTGCTGGGATACAGGAACTGATCCAGCAAAATAAATGCTGAAGACGATGCCGACTCCGCTGGGGATATCCAGATGCTACAGAATTATTCCAGCAAAATAAATGCTGGAAGGGTGAAGTCGACTCAGCTGGGAAATTAGGAACTTAAACCAAGCACCTCATTGAAGTAACACCCTGCTGGGGAGTATAACTCTGCTGGAGAATAGCAGATGAGCCTGGTATGATTGAACTTCTGCTGGAGAGTAAACTGATATCACACAGTATTCTGACAAAATAAATGCCAGATCACACAACCAATTCTGCTGGGGAGAGTCTTCTTCTTTGGGTTCCACTGGGAGGAAAGCACTTGCTGAAAAGAGAACTCCGCTGAGGACGAAACGATTCTCTTGGGGAAAATCAACTGACTCCGCTGGGGGATAGTAAATGACCCTGCGGGGAAAGGTAAACTGCCTGAGTACAGCTCACCAATTGGAAATATTAATCTTCTGAGGCTAAACCACTCTGCTTGAGATGGGGAATCCTTCTGGGGGACACCATACTGTCTGAATACAGTCTTCGATCTGGGAATTGCCAATTCTGGTGAGGATAAACGACTTTGCTGGTGAATGTCCTTTGGATAAGCTACGACTAGCTGGGGAATTCGATCCTTCTTCAGTAAGGAGCATCGTCATCTCGGAATCGCGACCTGCGTGGGGATCGAGTCTTTCGCTACGAGCTTCTGATCCATACTGCAATCTTTTGATCGTCCACTTCATGCAGCTATGAATCCTGCAACAACACAAACAAGACAAGACAAGTCTACACAGCCAAATCTATTCAGGTTAGTGTCAATGACATTGTTTTCAGTTAATTCAAGGTTTTAGCAATTGCTGGCAAGGGCCAGTGACGTTATACACATGCTAGTTTCATCAAACCTAGGCGTTTGTCATGCACAAAACAGTAAAGAACCAGCATCAAGTACTGAATAACATATTTTATTGATTGGGCCCCTGAATGGGTGGAGTTTTCGTACACGGGATGTAACTCCTGAAAAGAGGAAGCTACGCACAACAAATATACAGGTATGCACAAGAAGCATAAATATAGTGATAAATCAAATTTGTACACATGTCGGCAACGGGATGCAGACGAACATCACGAACTGATCCTCCTATGACTCGCCCGACTCTAATGCTTTCCTCGGCATTCGCACTTCCGAAGAGATTGTATCTGATGATCGACCCCTCAAGTATATTCTCCCGCACCAAAGCTCAATGCAGTATCAAATTCGGACCACAGTCATTTGCTTTTCAAATCCCTAACTTTTGCGTGAACCGCCCTTTACGGGTTTTCAGTTCACCGGGATACCCTTTTTTGCCGAAGCCGCCCAGTGTAGGTTTTCAACTTCGCGGGTGTACATTTTTTTTCAGTTTATCCCTAATTTTTGCCCGAACCTTTCATTCTGTTTTTGGTTCGCCAGGATGCCCCATTTTTGCCTGGACTCTCTTTTTCTGTCCAGCGGGTCAATTTTAAGCAAAGTATTTTTTAACTGCGTCCGAATTCACAGGCGACGTAAAGTCTTCACCGTCCATGGTGGACAACAATAACGCTCCTCCTGAAAAGACTTTTCTGACAACGTATGGCCCTTCGTAGTTGGGGGTCCACTTGCCCCTGTGATCTGCCTGTGGCGGGAGAATCCTTTTCAACACAAGGTCGCCCGTCTGAAAGCTCCGAGGATGTATTTTCTTATCATACGCTTTCTTCATTCGGCTCTGGTACAAACGACCGTATGCTAGAGAAGCTAGCCTCTTCTCATCCATTAAGCTCAGCTGGTTCAACCTATCTTTCACCCATTCTGCCTCATCTAGTTGAACATCTCGCAATACCCTCAGAGAAGGAATCTCGACTTCCAATGGTAGTACTGCTTCCATTCTGTATACTAGCGAGAACGGGGTTGCCCCGGTTGATGTGTGTATCGTCATACGATAACCGTGCAAAGCAAAAGGTAGCATCTCATGCCAATCCTTATAAGTCACCACCATATTCTGGACGATCTTCTTTATATTCTTATTGTCCGCTTCAACAGCGCCATTCATCTTGGGTCGGTAAGGGGAGGAGTTGTGATGTTCGATCTTAAAATTCTGACAGAGCTCCTTCATCATTTTGTTATTCAGGTTTGAACCGTTGTCAGTGATTATCCGTTCGGGGATCCCATATCGGCAAATGATATCTCTCTTGATGAACCTGGCCACCACCTGCTTCGTTACATTTGCGTAAGACGCCGCTTCCACCCACTTGGTGAAATAATCGATTGCTACGAGAATGAACCGGTGCCCATTAGAAGTCGTCGGCTCGATCTTTCCAATCATATCGATTCCCCACATCGAGAATGGCCATGGCGATGACATCACATTCAGAGGACTCGGAGGCACATGGATCTTATCAGCATATATTTGGCACTTGTGGCACTTCCTCGCAAACTTGAAACAATCAGTTTCCATAGTCAGCCAAAAGTAACCTGCCCGCAGCAGCTTTCTCGTCATAGCATGCCCACCAGCATGCGTACCAAATGTACCTTCATGTATTTCCTCCATGAGCAGTTTCGCCTCTTTTTCGTCTACGCAACGCAACAGCACCAAGTCGTGATTTCTTCTGTACAAGACACCATCCAGATTCAAATAGAAATTACCCGCCAATCTCCTGAGAGTCTTCTGATCTTGACTGGATGCCCCAACCGGATACTCTTTGTTCTTCAGGAAATTAAGGATATCAAAATACCATGGTTTGTCGTCAGATGCTTCGTCAATAGCAAATACGAAGGCAGGTCTGTCAAGCCGGGAGATAACAATTCTGGGAGCCTCGTTCCAGAAGTTGACTTTGTACATGGAAGACAAAGTGGCCAGGGCGTCAGCCATCTGATTCTCCGCTCGCGGTACATGATGCAATTCAACCTTGTCGAAGAAAGGCAACAATCTCCTTGCATAGTTCATGTAATGTATCAAGTTGGGCTGACGTGTTTCCCATTCCCCTTTTATCTGATTCACCACCAGAGCTGAGTCTCCGTATACGTCCAGATGTTTGATTCGCAAATCAATGGCTTCTTCAAGCCCCATAATACAAGCTTCGTATTCGGCTTCATTATTGGTAACTGCAAAGGTCAATCGAGCAGTAAACGGGATGTGCGACCCGTGTGGAGTGGTGATAATTGCCTCAATTCCGCTACCATAAGCGTTCACAGCTCCGTCAAAGATCATCTTCCATTTGGAACCCAACTCTGGTCCTTCGTCTGGCAACGGCTCTTCACAATCTTTCATCTTTAGGTACATGATATCCTCGTCAGGAAAATCAAACCTCATCGATTGGTAATCTTCGATAGGCTGCTCCGCCAAGTACTCAGACAGTACACTCCCCTATATAGCCTTTTGCGAGACATACTGGATGTCATATTCAGTCAAGACCATCTGCCAACGGGCAATTCTCCCTGATAACGCCTGCTTTTCGAATACATATTTGATAGGATCCATCTTCGAGATGAGCATGGTTGTATGATTCAGCATGTATTGCCTCAAACGCTTGGCGGCCCAGGCTAGCGCGCAACAAGTTTTTTCAAGCATAGAGTATCGAGATTCACAATCCGTAAATTTCTTACTCAAGTAGTAGATTGCATGCTCTTTTCTTCCTGTCTCGTCGTGTTGACCGAGAACACAACCCATACTTCCCTCAAGAACTGTCAAATACATAATCAAGGGTCTCCCTGCCACTGGGGGTATCAAAATAGGAGGCTCCTGCAAATACTGCTTTATTTTATCGAACGCCTTTTGACAATTTTCGTTCCACGTCATAGCTTGATCTTTCTTCAATAGCTTGAACAACGGTTCACACGTGGCCGTTAGGTGAGATATGAACCGGACAATGTAGTTCAACCTCCCTAAAAACCCGCGCACCTCTTTCTCTGTTTTAGGCGTCGGCATCTCTTGAATTGCCTTTATTTTAGCAGGATCAACCTCTATTCCTCTTTCACTTACGATAAACCCCAGCAGTTTACCCGATCTCACCCCAAAGGTGCATTTGTTAGGGTTCAGTCTCAGCCTGAACTTCCTAAGCCTTTATAATAGCTTCAGCAGATTTACCAGATGCTCTTCCTCCGTCTGGGATTTGGCAATCATATCGTCAACATAAACTTCGATCTCTTTATGCATCATATCATGGAAAAGAGTCATCATTGCACGCTGATACGTTGCCCCAGCATTCTTCAAACCAAAGGGCATCACTTTATAGCAAAATGTTCCCCAAGGCGTTATGAAAGTAGTCTTCTCCATGTCCTCTGGCACCATTTTAATCTGATTATAGCCTGAGAAGCCATCCATGAAGGAGAATATGGAGTATTGAGTGGTGTTGTCAACTAGCACATCGATATGCGGAAGCGGAAAATCGTCTTTGGGCTCGCTTTATTCAAATCCCTATAATCCACACACATTCGAACCTTGCCATCTTTCTTTGGCACTGGTACGATGTTAGCAACCCATGAGGGATATTTTGTCACAGCCAGGAAACCAGCATCCCACTGTTTCTGAACCTCTTCTTTGATCTTCACTGCCATATCTGGTCGAGTTCTGCGAAGTTTTTGCTTGACTGACGGGCATTCTTCTTTCAATGGCAGACGGTGCACAACCATATCTGTATCGAGCCCTGGCATGTCTTCATACGACCAAGCGAACACATCACTATACTCTCTGAGCATTTCCACCAGTCTTCGCTTGACGTCGCTCTGCAGCGCGGCTCCTATACGAATATTCTTTTCAACCCCTTCCGACCCCAGGTTAATGATCTCGATGACCTCCTCATGAGGCAGGATGACTCTTTCCTCTTGTCTCACCAACCAAGACAGTTCTTCAGGAACGTCACTATCTTCGACAACCTCTTCTTCGGCCTGAAATACCGGGTGCTCAAAGTCGGGACGAGTCATAGGTGGTTCAAGGATGTCATCTGAAAATGTTATCCTGCAAAAAGAATGGTTAAATGCTTCAAAATGCGTATAGAGTGAATAACCACGTTGCCATTTTATTGAAAAATACAAAACAATAAAAACAGAGATCGCAATATTCGCACATGAAAAACGCCTTTTATTTAATGATAAACACGCAATGTTCATAACAGCACAACCCTAAGCAAATCATGATGCCCCGGGCAAGACACCAGATTGTTCAACAATTAATAAAACAAAGCATTACTGTTTAAGAGTCACAGGAACAAGCTCCTGAATAGACCAGTTGCACAGTCCTTGTCCTGGCGTGCTTGGCTGAATCCAGGCATCCATATCACAGTCGCTGTCTCCTTCGTCAGACTCCGAAGCAGCGTTGATGGTCTCATGGCATACTCCACTAGCAGAGATGGTTATTGGTCCTCGGAAACGAGGTGCCCCCACAGCAGGTGTTGATGACGACGGTTGATACCCTAGCCCAAACCGGTCCATCTTCATAGGAATATCCAGCACTTTGCCCCAGCCCTTGTTCTCACCAGCCTCTACTAGAGCTTGAGCTTCTTTGTATGACGATACAGCTATCTCCGATACTTTGCTCGGCCCGGGATCTTTGTCCTTGATACGCAACCCTTCAAATGCCTGGCAGGGTGTTTCGTGAATCTCTCCATCGACCTCCATATATTTAAATGACGACAGATGGCTGACCAGGATGTCTTCCTCTCCGCACACGGTGACCACGCTGTCTCCCACCATATATTTCAATTTTTGATGCAGGGTAGACGTGACTGCCCCATCCCCATGAATCCAAGGTCTTCCGAGCAGGCAGCTATATGCAGGCTGGATGTCCATGATATAAAATTCAGTTGCAAACACCTCCGGCCCCACCTGTAGAGGCAATGTTATTGATCCAAAAACTGTTCTTCGCGTGCCATCGAATGCCCTGACTATCAAGTCACTGGGCGTGCACATGATTCCTCTGACATCCAGCTTCATCATCGCTTTCTTGGGCAGCACATTCAAAGACGATCCGGTATCGACCAGTACATGCGACATGACTGATCCTCTACACTCGACAGATACGTGCAGCACCATATTATGATCTCTCCCCTTAGGGGTCAAGTCGAAGTCGGTAAAGCCCAAGCTGTGGCCTGCATTTACATGTGCCAACACTCCCTCCAGCTGATTTACGGAAACATC
This sequence comes from Lathyrus sativus, assembly GCA_963859935.3. Classification (NCBI taxonomy): domain Eukaryota; kingdom Viridiplantae; phylum Streptophyta; class Magnoliopsida; order Fabales; family Fabaceae; genus Lathyrus; species Lathyrus sativus. The sequence continues at coordinate 279,792,354 of OZ012740.1, read as the reverse complement.
TTGGGGTACGAAGGAAGTATCCAGGACTTTCAACAAAGCATTTCTGTGAGCTTCAGAACACAATAGCAACGACAGTATTGATATTTTTGACGGCGTCTGTTGCAGATGCTCCACAATCTTATAATCACTTTTACGGATCAAGCGCATGAACTCTTCTACATCTTTCGATGCCGCTTCTTTGCCGCTTGCTTGCACTGGGACATTCTCAACCATTTTCCCTTTCCCCTTTGCCAGTCTTTCGGCCTCTACCTCAGGCGAGATGAAGATTCTTCCACTCCTTGTCATACCTCCGGTACCAACAACATTATCCACAGTCTCAGCTGGCTGCTTATTAGCATCAATTTTTATCCCGTCACAATACACTTCCAAACCATATGACCATGGAACTGCTTTCGTGCTCTCGTACGGGATTGGTCCGGCTTTAGTGATAGTGATCGGTGGTCGCTGGACCGGTGCCGTTATAGTGATTGTCTTTCGAGGAATCGTTACAGTGGCCACATCACTCTGATTATCTACTAATGCCCCTGCAGGCTCTTCAGTTGCTGCTCGGTCAAACTGCAATGTGCCGCCATCTATTAAAGCCTGAACACCTTTCTTTAAGTCATCACACCCCTCAGCTAGGGTCCAGCATTCTAAGCAATATTCGTCGCATCCTGGATAAACACCCCCTTGCAACAATCTGCTCTTTATCTCGCTCAGCGGCGTCTTTAAATCATCGATATTCATAATCAGATTCAAACCCTCCTCAGTCAGAATGGCATTTGCCCCATGGTTAGGCATGGGCTTCTGCACTATATTCGGACCCGCCGTTCCGAAATTAATAGCCTTATTGTCCAATAAATCCTGCACAACATGCTTAAAAGCATGGCAACCCTCTACATCGTGACCCGGAGCCCCAGAGTGGAACTCACAGTGCCTGCTTGCATCATAGCCATACGGAGGAGTTCCCGTGATCGGTGCCAAAGTTCTCTTCTCTACCAAGTTCAACCCTAACAACGTCTGTAACAAATCCGCATACGTTGACGGAGGCTTCTCAAACACTCTCCTTGGTTTACCACCCTGGAATCTTCGCTGAGTAGGCTGTGCCCCCTGCTGCGGTTGTTGCTGCTGCTGCTGCTGCATTGGTTGTTGCTGTTGAAATGGTTGTTGTTGATATGGAATAGTAACACTCGCCACCTGCTGCGGCTGATTATACTGGTTTCGACCTCTGCCTCTGCCTCGGCCTCGGCCCCCAAACACTGCGCTTGCATCGCCCTGACGGCGCCCACCAAAAGCCTTCCTGTTACTGCCAGATGCAGTTGATTCCTCAGCCTGGAATCTGCCCTGTTTAATGTTGTTTTCAATCTTTTCTCCCATCAGAATTAAGTCTGAGAAACTGGCCAAAGATGTGTGAAACAACTTGTCATAAAACATGCTTGTGAATGTTCCGATGAACATGTCATTCATTTCCTTGTCTTCTAAAGGAGGACGGACCCTGGCAGCCATGTCGCGCCATCTTTGCGCATACTCTTTAAATCTCTCACCCTTCTTCTGAGACAGCCCTGTCAATTGGACCCGATTGGGCGCCAAGTCGTTGTTATACTTATAGTGAGCTACAAATGCCTCTGCTAGCTGCTTCCATGTCTTTATATGCGTTGGTTCCAATCCCATATACCACTCTAAGGAAGGACCTGATAAGCTATCTTGAAAGAAATGCATTAGCATTCTCTCATCAGTTGAATACGCAGACATCTTTCTGTAATAAGCCCGCACGTGCACTTTCGGACAGGTGTCCCCTTTATACTTATCAAACGTAGGAGCTTTGAATTTGATTGGCACCCTCAAGCCAGGTACCAGACCCATTGTTGACATGTCTAAGCCCACAACACTTTGGTTCAGGACCCCCCTCATCTGCTCTTCTAGCATTCTGATCTTCTGGGAGTCATCCATCGGTCCCTCGAAACCTCCACCGGAGAAAGCGTCCTTCTGCTGATCCTCTTGCCACATACCATTACCAGCTCCGTACCCATCATATCCATTATTACGGCCAGCTCTGATCTGATTCATCACTGGGCCTCGCCCTCTGTTGCCGTATCCCGGAGCAATTCCAGCAGGTCCAAAAGTCATTAACCCAGCGCCGTTTCCATTTCCGAAACCTCCGTAACCCTGATTGGTCACACCAAAACCGTCCTGCCCAAAGCCTTGAGCATTGAAACCATATTTCCCAGCATTATCGAATCCCTGATCATTGAACCCGAATCCAGCATTACCGAAGCCGTTGCCTCCCATATTATCACCCAAGTTGACATCACCGAGCCCAACGTTATGGACAGCAGTCTCGTTCCCAACTCCGACGTTACCGTTCCCAGCAGCGGTAACGTTGTTGACATTAGCAGCAGGTATATTGACTACAGGTGGAGCCACTGGTGTGGGAGTGCCATCCCCATGAACAGTGTCGACTCGCACAGACTGATGATCCTCATTACCGTGGCCAGCATTTCTGACCAACAGAGGCTGTACCATGGCTTGCAAATTCTGCTGACCTTTTGCAATAGTCTCCATGGTCTGCATGAAGAGCGCTAGCTTCTCGCGCATATCTTGCATCTCGTTCTGCATTTGATCCATGATTCTTCGACAGTTGGTGCGAGTGGAATATCTGTGCGGGCGCTGATCTGCAATCCTGAAAATACCTGGTACAGAGCAGGAAATAAGATACCACCCAATGATTACCTGCAATGCGATATGAATATGAATGCAATGCAATGTGTGTCTGTGCATTAGGGAAGATCATTCCCCGATTCTAGTGTGAAGGTGCCAGTGCAGTGACAGTGCTAGCAATATAAAGATCGGAGCTGAATCACAGAAAGCCTCATATATTGTAGAGAAAACCAATAAGCCAAGAATACAATATCACTGGGTACAATAAGAAGGCATGACCCCAACCAACAATCCTGGTGATGGTCAGCACTACGCAAATAAAGCATCTAGATAATACATGAAGTGATCAAGTACTCCCGTAAGCCCGGTACTCTTCTATCAACTTCTTGGTCTCTGGGTGACCTGGTCGGGTAAGCAGCCCTTCAACAAGCTGATTTCTTTTCTTAAGAACACGTCGCACGTCTCCAGCAGTTTCTTCCCATGCCCCTTCTCCGAAGCGATCCTCTAGCTTCCGCTTCTGAGACACGGCTTCGTTCCTGCCTTCGATGGCCTTGTTCAATGCATTCTGGAGACTATACCGGGTCATCACTTCTTCTTCATACTTCTTAATGCTAGCTTTCAACTGCTCTTCGAGGTCAGAGATTTGCTGCTTCAACTTATCTTCCCTCTTCTTATTGTTGGTGAGCGTAGCATTCCAAGTCTTGTTGCAAGAAGAGATTTCTCGGTGAGCGGCATCAAGTGCTTTCTTTTTGGATTCCAGCATGTCATGGGAGCTTCTGAACTCTTGCCCCAGACGTTCGCGCTTCTTTTTCTCCTCAGTCAACTTAGCCCCTAGTCTGTTTACTAGCTCGATCTGCTGTTGGAAAGCATGCACGGCCTTGTTTTTCTCACTGCGTATCTGAGCTAGCTCTTGCTCTAGCCCTTCATTGATCTTCATCAAGGCTTCTTTCTCTTTCACCACTTGCTCGTAGGCCTCCCTAGAAACGGTGGTTGGCTCTTCTACCGGAGTATGAACAAGGACTGGTGCATCTGGAAATGGCATCCGCAACTGACTTGCTCTCTCCTGGATCCAAACTCTGTATGGTGCATAAGCCTGACAGTCATTCTTCCCTAACAGCGGCTTCCCTCTTCGGTTAATACGCGTCCAGGCATGCTGCAGCTTGGCTAACAACTCCCCCTTCAAATCACCGGTGAAGTACAGAGATTCCTGTACTTCTTCCTCCTTTGGTGGGTTCTTCAACGCATATCCGAACTGGCGAACGATTAGGGAAGGGTTGTAATTGATACACCCTTTCCTTCCTATCAACGGAACATTAGGGTACCCAGAACAACTGAAGATAAGCTCAGACCCCAGCAGGTCTCGGTCAAACCACTGTATGTCTTCAGAAGATAGCCTCATCAGGCGTTCTGACCAGCTAGCTGAAGTTGCACTGTCCACAAATGGCCCCTTCATAGGAAGATGACTCTTGAACCACATATTCAACAAAGGCGCACAGCAGTAAACAACCTTTCCCCTTCTGTTTTCATTCTTGTAGTGCAAGGAGTGGTAGAAGTCTCCGATCAACGTGGGCACTGGGTTGCCAGCAGCAAAAAGATGGAAAGCGTCCAAGTCCACGAAGTTGGGCAAGTTAGGAAACAACACTATCCCGTATATGCATAGAGCCAAAATAGCGTTGAAAACCACCCAACATCCGCTCTTGGCATACTCCTGAGCCTTGCCAACCAGAAAATCAAGAGAGAAACCTGAAACCCCAAGCCAAGAAGTCACTAACAGTTCTGCAGCGTCCATGTGCAAGGCTTCAGCTAAGTCCTCCAACTTGGGCTCAGCAGCAGAGTGAATAAAGGGAACCCTGTTCTGCACCGGTAGCTCAGTAAACTCTACATACTCCTCCATGGTAGGCCCTAGAATGAAGTCAGCAAACGTAAAACATCTCAATGCAGGATCATAGAATTGCATCAAGGTGTACAACCCGTTCATCTCATCAGCAGTGGGCTTGCAGACTAATCTCAGCAATCTCCCATGACTCATTCTGAAGCTTCTCCTAACCTCCTCATCAGCAAGAGATATCAGACCAAGCAAAGGAGTAATATCAGGTGTGGGTAGCTTATACGCGACTGTCCTCCTCAAACCAGCCATGATCAAAACTCAGAAGTCTGGGCACTGGAACCGGGGGATATGCAAATGCACCTGCAACACAGACACACGTTAATGGGATGCAATGATAATGAGTATGCAAACAATGCAATGCGAGTAACATGCAACAGGGACCAAATGCCATAGCTGAATAGCCTGAACCATATCAAGAAGTCTCAGATAGACTCTTCAGAAGTCCTCAAACCCTGGTCTCAGATAGACCTGAAACAAAGCTCCAATATCGGTCTCTGACAGACCCCACAACATAACTCTGATTGGTCTCTGATAGACCTCACAACATATCTCCAACTGGTCTCTGACAGACCTCAGAACTCTCCAACTGGTCTCTGACAGACCTCAGAACTTTCCATAAATACCCAGGATCTCTGATCACGAAACAAACCGGTAGTCTGAAGGTCTAGTTACCTGCATGACCCCAAACCCTCTCACAGGTGGTTGTCCTAGTAACTGACACAAGGTATGGCATCCTATGCGGTCGTCGGCGTCACAGACTTTCAGGGTTGATGATACGATTCCCAGAAGGATTGGCATCGTCAAATCCTTAAGAGGCCTCACTTAGCCAACTTCCAAATGATCGGTTCCCGGAGTCGACAATTCAGCTGACCAACAACCCCTTCGACCCAAAGGGTAGAAAAAGAAGCCAACCAGAAGAACCTCGTCCGAGTGTAGATTTCATGAGACACTAATGCAAGCAAAGCCGACACGCGCCCACTACTTTCTACTCTAATTCTAGGTGCACTCAAGCCCAGGTCCGGCTTATCTCTCAATCATAGAACCACCCATCACACCCCAATGCAGCAATAATAATCAATATGTATAATGCTGAAAATAAAGGTCAGAAATATAAATCCATACAAAATCCTCGACGGGAAAACAAGCGTTAGGATTGACTCTCTCAAGGGACGTTAGATCCCAAATGCATAAGAACTATCGCAGTCCTTAGCAGCCAGGGGACGTTGGATCCCCAGCAGAGTCGCCAGCTGTCGCTACTGCGAAAATCGGCGCCGGCTGAACAGAAGAGTCGCCACCGTGCGTTATTTATCCCAAAGGAGGGAAAGGGAACGCTCGAGGTAAACCTACCGCAAAACGGGGAAAGGAATGGTCATCGCAACCAAAACCTGGATTCGGGAGTCGGTTACGCAAGGGGAAGGTATTAGCACCCCTCACGTCCGTCGTACTCGACGGGATCCACGCTTGTTTTCTGGTACGGATTGTTATTTCTATCTAAACTAAGGGTTAAGGGGTTAAAAGAAATTAAAATGACTCGGCAAAGTATCGCACTTTATGCCTACGTATTCCCGTCTGGAACGAGAAATCAGAGTCAACGTAGTTCGCCTACCTACTGGAAAGGAGGGGAAGGTTGCTCGCTAGGATATCGCATCCTATGCCTACGTACTTTCATACAGCATGAAAGATCAGAGCAAACGTAGTTCGGGCCACGGAAGACACAAGCTTGTCTTGATTGGTTTTATTCCTTCTGAAAAGGTTTTTCTGATTAACAGTCCAAGCGGACAAAAATGACGTTTTGATGAGTTCACATTCTTTTACGGAAGAAGTGTCTTTTATTGTGTTTGAAATCTTATTGTGTTTTTCTGTTTGTTTTGAGAAAGAAGAGACAGAACTCTAACCTACGGTTGCGAAGGGAATCAAACTATCCTAATGTTATCATGCATGGGTTAAGACCTGATGTCTATCATGCTCCTCTCTTGCGCAGAGAGAAACAGAGATCCTAAGGGATAAACGGAAACAGAAACAATAGCATATATATACAGTAAAGCAGTAAAATGCATGGATGCAACAATACAAGCGAGGCAAGGGAGTCCCACTCAACCTCGAACCTAGAAAACAATAGGCAAAAGTGAACAGAATTCACTTTCAACCCAACAGGTTAAACAGCAAACAATACAGTCAAGAAAACCAATCAATACATCAGAAATGAATAACAGCAGGAAAATAAACAGCCACAGCAGCTCTGCATCAACACCTATCTTCAAGTCATCTCCAAACAGCTACAAGCTTCAGCAAGCATCAATCTCCATCTCCACAGCCTTCAGGCAAGGTCTCTGATTATCAGTCTTCCATCTGCAATGGCTTTTCTTCAAGTCTCAATCTCCAAAATGAACATCAGTCAACAAGATAGAAGTGAATGTTAAACAGTAGACTGCCTACCAAGGGTGGCTCATCAACTGTTAACATTATACAGACAATTTTCTCTCAAAAGTTCTATCTTTCAAATACATTCACTGATCCTTCCAAAGGAAGGAGGTGGATATTTGAAAGAGACTTTGAATCATAGAGAAAGGATGGATGCAGACAAGGCATTCCATGTTTGAGAAACAAGCTTTCTAATCTAGAGCTCTGCCTAGATCCTAAACCCTAGACTCCTCAACAGCTGCCAGCAAAGGAATCTCCTCATCAACTCTGGAAGTTGGTCTTCAATCTCTGGATCTCCAATGGCTTCATCATCACAAGTCTTCAGCTTCCAATCCCCAAGCAATCCCAATACCCACACAGACAAATCATAATCCCCATAGAGGGCACACCACACCAGTCAAGCAAATACAGACAGTACTAATAGCAGTAGGGGAATCCTAATATTCTCTAAGGGATCTAATAACTGCCCATAATCCCTATAGTCCCATACCCCAAAAATTCAATTTCTAACTCCTAAGGGAAATGACCTAATTCTCCTATGTTGTCTCCTAAACCCTAGTTTTGTTCATGTTATTCACATCTAATCAAATCACCTAAAATTAAGTCCTAAAAATATGAACTAAATTTTATATGCAAGCTAACATTATCTACTAATCTACCTAAAAAGAATGGATTAAAAATAGTAAAGCATCTATTCAAACTAAAATTACCAAATTCATGTATCAAACAAAATGATATTTACACCTATTTAAAAGAAAAATATGCCAAAAATATTAAAATAAAATGAAATTGGAATTTTTTTGTATGATATTTTTCTTGACAAAATTATGAATAATATGCAAAAAGAATCAATTAAAATCATGTATTTTTCAATTACTTATGATTTTTCAAAGAAAGTAAAAATTTGAAAGAAAATAAGATGGAAATTAAATGGAAGGGGTGCAACAAGTAGAGAAAACCAGTTAAAAGAATAAACTGGGCCCAGACTGGGGGGCGCGCATAGCAAGCGCGTCTGGGCCCATATGCATTCAGGAATTAAACAAAAATTAAAAAAAATGAAAACGGTGCAAAAAGCAAGTTTCTCAGGCATAATGGAATTGGGCCTTAGTTCGTGGGGTGTCATTAGCAACAATCGTTTGAGCCCAGTCTGAAACAATAAGTGAAACGGTGCGTTTCTGCATTTGAATCTCCCTCCGTTTTCTTTTTCAATCGTGGCCGTTGGTTCCAAAACCCAGTCAAAGGTCAATGCCTGATCGTATGGCCAGAAGGTTGTCTTCAACCTTAGAAACCCTAGGGTTTCTGAAACTCCCTTCACCATGAACGAATTTCCACCTCTCTGTTCTCCATCAATTGTCCATGAAATCACACGCTTCCAAGACCAAAAATGATCTACCTTTTCCCCTCTATACAGCCATATCAATAACTTCCTCTAAAACTCAAGCAATAAGCAAACCCGATAGGCATAACAGTTTGCATCCACCATGATCACCTGGTATCAAATCTCCCAATTCTTTCTAATTCTTGCCCTAAACTAATCCACATCTTATGCTGATCATTACAAGCTATTAACCTCAGATTATCATGCAATATTCTAAGAGTTACAAGCCTTAACATTTTTGACATACAAATGGCAACCTCCATGAAATCTCTCCAAACTCACCAAAATCAGTCATCTAACCTATCCTAACCTTTCTATGCTAACAAATCACTAACATGCTGGCTGAATCATGCAATTCGAAGGAGAAACCTACCTGGTGTAAAATGAAGAAAACAGCTATGGAACTCCTTGATCCAATGCTTGCAGTGACTTGAAACTGATCCACACACTCAAACCTTGATTCTGTATGCAAAGATTCTAACTCAAACTCCGTGCAATGCGAATGGCAGCATCTCGTGCCAATCTTTGTATGTCACAACCATCTTCTGAACAATCTTCTTTATGTTCTTGTTGGATGCTCCAACGGCGCCATTCATCTTCGGCCGGTAAGGAGATGAGTTGTGGTGTTCGATCTTGAAACTCTAGTACAGCTCCTTCATCATCTTGTTATTCAGGTTCGAACCATTATCGGTAATGATCCGCTCAGGAATTCCGCAACGACAGATGATGTCCCTCTTTATGAATTTAGCCACCACCTGCTTGGTCACATTAGCGTATGAGGCTGCCTTCACCCACTTGGTGAAGTAGTCGATAGCTACTAGAATGAAACGATGACCGTTGGATGTAGTGGGCTCGATCTTTCCTATCATGTTGATGCCCCACATGGAGAACGGCCACGGAGAGGACATGACATTCAACGGGCACGGCGGCACATGAACTTTATCAGCATAAATCTGGCATTTATGACATCTCTTCGCGAACCTGAAGCAATCTGATTCCATCGTCAGCCAGTAATACCCTGCTCTCAGGATCTTCCTCGTCATAGCATGCCCGCCGGCGTGCGTACCAAATGTGCCTTCATGGACTTCTTCCATGAGCATACCCGCCTCTTTCTCATCTACACATCTGAGTAGCACGAGATCGTGGTTTCTCTTATAGAACACTCCCTCAGGATTGAGATAAAAGTTTCCAGACAGCCTCCTCAAAGTCTTCTTATCCTGGGTTGACGCACCCGCAGGATACTCCTTAGTCATAAGGAAAGTCTGGATGTCATGGAACCATGGCTTGCCATCGGCGGCTTCCTCGATTGCAAAGACAAATGTCGGTCTATCAAGACGCGAAAGGACAATTCTTGGAGCCTCATTCCAAAAATTGACTTTATACATTGAAGCCAACGTGGCTAGGGCATCAGCCATCTGATTTTCCGCTCTGGGCACATGATGGAGCTCCACTCGATCAAAGAACGGAAGTAGCCTTCTGGCATAATTCATGTACGGTACCAAATTCGATTGACGAGTCTCCCACTCCCCTTTAATTTGGTTGATCACAAGCGCTGAGTCACCATATACGTCTAGATTCTTGATTCTCAAATCAATCGCCTCTTCTAGACCCATGATGCATGCTTCGTACTCCGCCTCATTGTTGGTGACTGGAAACGTCAGTCTCGCAGTGAACGGGATGTGGGATCCGTGGGGGGTCGTGATGATCGCCCCGATGCCACTTCCATAGGAATTAACCGCCCCATCGAATATCAACTTCCACTGGGATTTCCTATCTGGCCCCTCGTCGGGCAATGGCTCATCGCAATCCTTCGCTTTGAGAAACATGATATCCTCATCAGGGAATTCAAATTTCATCCGCTGGTAATCCTCGATCGGCTGTTCGGCAAGGTAATCAGAAATACGCTTCCCTTGATGGCCTTCTGGGACACGTACTGAATATCGTAATCCGTTAACACCATTTGCCATCTGGCAATCCTGCCCGAAAGAGCCTGCTTCTCGAAGACGTACTTGATCGGATCCATCTTCGAAATCAGCATGGTGGTGTGATTGAGCATGTACTGTCGTAGACGTTTGGCAGCCCAGGCTAGTGCACAACACGGTCTTCTCCAGCATCGAGTAACGAGATTCACAGTCAGTGAACTTTTTACTCAAATAGTAAATGGCATGCTCCTTTCTGCCCGTCTCGTCGTGCTGGTCGAGAACACACCCCATACTATTCTCAAGGACTGTCAAGTACATGATTAATGGCCGTCCAGCCACTTGGGGTATCAAGATTGGAGGTTCTTGGAGATACTGCTTTATCTTATCGAATGCCTTCTGGCAATCTTCATTCCAAGTAATTGCCTGATCTTTCTTTAAAAGCTTGAACATCGGTTCACACGTGGCCGTGAGCTGAGAGATAAACCTTGCAATGTAGTTTATTCGGCCCAAGAAACCACAAACTTCTTTTTCTGTTTTCGGTGCTGGCATTTCTTGAATGGCTTTAATCTTCGCAGGATCAACCTCGATGCCTCGTTCACTCACGATAAACCCCAGTAACTTTCCGGACCGCACTCCGAAAGTGCATTTGTTAGGATTCAGCCTCAACCTGAACTTCCTAAGCCTCTCGAAAAGCTTCAATAAATTGACCAGATGCTCTTCCTCCGTTTGAGACTTCGCAATCATGTCATCAACATAGACCTCAATCTCATGATGAATCATGTCATGAAACAAAGTTACCATCGCTCGTTGGTAAGTGGCCCCTGCGTTCTTCAGACCGAAGGGCATTACCTTATAGCAAAATGTTCCCCAGGGGGTGATAAACGTCGTTTTCTCCATGTCCTCCGGCGCCATCTTGATCTGGTTGTAACCGGAGAAGCCATCCATGAACGAAAACACGGAGAGTTGGGCTGTGTTGTCGACCAACACATCGATATGAGGCAACGGGAAATCATCTTTAGGGCTCGCCCTATTCAAATCCCGATAATCGACGCACATGCGTACCTTACCGTCCTTCTTCGGTACAGGCACTATGTTGGCGACCCACGGAGGGTAAGTGGTGACCGCTAAGAAGCCAGCATCAAGCTGTTTCTGCACTTCTTCTTTGATCTTAACGACCATATCTGGTCTCGTCCTCCTAAGCTTCTGCTAGACGGGAGGGCAATCTTCTCGTAGCGGCAAGTGGTGGACCACGATGTCCGTGTCAAGTCCGGACATATCTTCAGGAAGGTCTTCGTCTTCATCAATCTCTTCTTCGACTTGATAGATCGGGCAATCGAAGTCGAAGTGAGCCGTAGAAGGTCCAGAGTCGATGTCATCTGTTATGTGGATCCTGCAATAACAAGGGTTAAGTTTAAAAGAAGAATATGCAGGTTAGCACAAACCCCATTGCCATTTTACTGTTTTTCAAAACAAATATAAAACAGGAATAACAGAGATCACAATATTTGAATACAAAGAAAACGCCTTTGATTTATTAGCAAAATGCATGTACATAATCCAACAAGGCCCTGACAATAAAACCGCTATGCCCCGGGTAGGACATAAGGTTGTACAATGATTGGAAAAAAGTAAATCATTACTCTTCACTTGTCATCGGGATGATATCCTTGATGGTCCAATTGTTGAGGCCCTCGCCCGGCTTGCTTGGCTGAATCCAAGAGTCGAGATCACAATCGCTATCCCCGCTGCCTTCATACGCCGCGTTGATGCTTTCGAAAATCATTCCGCCACTGGTAAATTGGATCGGCCCATTACCTCGAGACGCACTGCTAGACGAAGAAGAAGCTTCAGCTCCAGGAGAATACCCCAACCCAAACTTATCCTGCTTGTTCGGTATCTCCAAAATATGCCCCCAGCCTGGGGTAGACCCAGCTTGGACAACGACCCGAGCTTCCTTGAATGAGGAGAGATTCATCTCTGGCTTTTCTGTGACTACAGGAGCTACCTCTTTCACTTTGACAGCCTCGAACGCTTGGCAAAAAGTTTCATGGATTTCGCCATCCATTTCAACATACTTAAAGGATGACAAATGGCTCACCATTATGTCCTCCTCGATGTTAACGGTTACTATGCTTCCCCCGACAGCATATTTGAGCTTTTGGTGCAACGTGGAGGTCACGGCACCAGCAGCATGGACCCTTGGCCGGCCCAAGAGGCAACTGTAGGCAGGTATGATATCCATAATATAAAAGACCGTGTCGAACATTTCCGGACCGACTTGGACCGGTAGGGTCACCTCCCCGAAAACGTGGCGTTTAGTTCCGTCGAATGCCTTCACAACCAGATCACTGGGTGTGCAGATCACTCCACGAGTATCCAACTTCATTAATGCCTTCTTCGGAAGCACATTAAGTGACGAACCCGTGTCCACCAGCACGTGCGACATGATTGTGCCCCTACACTCTATCGAGATGTGCAGGGCGCTGTTGTGATTCCTCCCTTTTGGCGTCAGCTCTAAGTCTGTGAAACCTAGCCCATTGCCAGCATTAACGTGGGCTACCACCTCTTCTAGCTGATTCACCGATATCTCTTGTGGTACGTAGACAACGTTCAGCACCTTCAACAACGCGTTGCGGTGCGCTTCAGAATACAGCAACAAGTTGAGGATAGAAATCTTTGAAGGCGTCTGATGGAGATGGTCTACAATCTTGTAGTCACTCTTTTTAATCAATCGCATGAACTCCTCGACATCCTTAACAAGCAAATCTTTCTCTACCCCACACGGGACCTCTTCGACGACTTTGCTTTTACCCTTATCGGCCGCATCAGCTCTGACCGCTTTATCCGCCATGACCTCTGGCGGTGCAAATACTCTTCCGCTGCGGGTAATACCACTGATTCCTGCGAGGTTCTCCACTGTCGACCCATACGGCTCTAGCTCCAACCTCTGACCGTTGCAATAGACTTCAGCCCCGTAATGCCACGGAACGGCGTTAGTACTCTCGAATGGTATTGGCCCGGCTTTGGTAATAGTTATTGTAGGCGGTCTGGGCGCAGAAATGGTTATTGGCCGGTGAGGGATGGTGATGGTGGCGACTTCATCGGCCTGCTTCAACACTACCTCTCCTGATACACTTTCAGCCCTCCGGCTAAACTGCAGAATCCCCTCAGTCATCAGACTTTGAATTCCTTCTACCAACTGCTCACATCCATCAGAATGTGTAGCGCAGTCCATACATAGTTCTCTGCATCCTGGAAAGAACCCTCTCTTCAGCAACTTAGCTTTGACGAAGCTAAGCGGCGTCTTTAGGTCTCTGACATCAGTCAACAGATCTGCACTCTCTTCTTTGATAATGGCGTTTACTCCGCCTCCCCTATGATTCGGCATAGGATTTTTCGTGACATTGGGCACATTATCGGAGAAGTTAATGATCTTGGCATCTACCATGTCTTACACCTTGTGCTTGAAGGCTTTGCAGTTCTCGATTGTGTGGCCTGGTGCCCCTGAGTGGAAGTCGCAAGTGGCATTTGCGTCGTACCCTGGTGGAGGTGCCCCTGTCAAGGGAGCCATCATCCTTTTCTGAACCAACTGAAGCTGAAGCAAGGTCTGCAAGAGTTGCGCGTACGAAATGGGCGGTGCCTCGAAGTGACGGTTTGCCAAGGATGCTCGATTCTGGTACTTTCTATATCCCTATTGATTCGGTTGCTGCTGCTGCTACGGCTGCTGCTGCGGAGCTGCTGGGATATTTATACTGGCTATCTGCTGCTGAGGGCCCTTGCCCTTCCTTCGAGCGTTGGTCACAGCGTTCGTCTCCCCTTCTCGTCGTTTACCAGCATAAGGTTTCTTTCCACCTCCTCCGGCTGAGGATGACTCACCTTGAATTTTCCCGATCTTGATTCCATTCTCGACGTGCTCGCCCATGATAATGAGAGCTGAGAACGTCCCAGACATACCACTGACTAACTTTTCATAGTAAACCCCTGGGAGGGTAGCTACAAACATCTGCACGAGCTCGCGTTCAACCATCGGCGGTTGAACCCGGGCTGCCAACTCACGCCACCGCTGGGCGTACTCCTTAAATCCTTCATTATTTCTCTGCGACAGGTTCTGGAGCTGAACTCGGGTCGGGGCCAAGTCGCTGTTGTACTGGTAATGGTGGACAAACGCTTCAGCGAGATCCTTCCATGTGCGCACGCTAGTGGGCTCTAGGCCCATGTACCACTCGAGGGATGGTCCGGAAAGGCTGTCTTGGAAGAAGTGCATCAGCAACTTCTCGTCCTCCGAATAGGCAGACATCTTCCTGTAATACGATCTCAGGTGGACACGAGGGCAAGTGGTGCCCTTATATTTCTCAAAGTCAGGCACCCTGAACTTAGGAGGTACCTTGAAATCAGCAATTAATCCCAGCTTGGACATATCAACGCCCAACGTATTCTGATTCTCAATATCTCTCATTTTATCTTCAAGTGCTTTGAATCTAAGCTGTGCTTCAGCATTCAGCTCCCCTTCAGCACCCCTTTGAGAGAACACATCATCTTGATGATCCTCAAGCCATGGTTGAGGCACCAACAGATTCCCGACGCCTGCATTGCCGTCGACCGGCCCGATGTTGACATTAGCTCCCAGACTCCCATTGCCGACGCCCGTCGTATTGAGTCCGATATTGGCCATCACATTGCCATTAGCACTGCCGTTGCCCTCGGCCACGGGGACACCATTCTGTGGAGTATCAACTGGTGGAGGAGTAGGCACAGCCCCGCCATGGAGTATGCCATTGCTATCAACCCTGGAGATCAAAGGCTGAACCAAAGTCCTGAGCTGGTCCTGACCATTGGTGACCACTTGCATGAGTTCCATGAAGCGATCCATCCACTCCCGGAGCTCCTGAACATCTGTTTGCACTTGATCCATGATCCTGGTTTGATTAGCTCTAGTCGGATAACGATGAGTTAGTCTCTGATCAATCCTGGAACCACCGGGAACAGCCTGGGACATGTAAACCTGAAAAACCTGTAAACACTAAAGGGTTAGGAAAAACAACAAAATGCTCGCCATGCAAATGCTTCATGCAAATGCATGCGTGTGTCTGGGAGATCTCCCCCGATCCTAGTGCCTGAGTGCCAGTGCTGATAATAATAATAAGAAGAAATCCGAGTCCAATCATGGAAACATCAATCTCATATATAAAGAAAGCCTATCAAGGCAGTACATAGCATCAGCGAGTACAAGACGAATCAACAGCGTGACCTCAGCCAACAAGCCTGGTGATGGTCAGCATACAACAATGATCAAAACAAAAGGAATACAAATAGTCAAGTACGGCCACGAGCGCGATACTCTTCTAACAACTCCTTCGTCTCTGGATGATCCGGCAGAGTGAGAAACCCCTCGACGAGTAATTCCCTCTGCACAATGGTATACTGAAGTCCCTCAACTGAACTTTCCCATGCTCCTTCGCTGAAGCAATCTTCTAATTTCCGCTTTTTGGACTCAAACGTCAGCTTGCGCTCCTTCAGGTTAGCGAGAGCTTTGTTGAGCTGGCCTTCGGCGGCGTACCTGCGGGCGGTTTCTTCATCAAACCTCTTTTCACTGTCCTTCACCTGGGCTTCCAGCTTGGAGATCTGCAACATCAGCTTATCCTCCCTCTCTTTCCTGGTGGCCAGGGAAGCCTTCCAGTGCTGGTTGAACTTAGATATCCTCCGATATGCCTCGTCCAAGTGCTGCTTCTTCGTAGCCAGTACATCGTTGACAGCTTTGAAGTCTCGACCTATGCGTTCATGCTCGGCTATCTGCTTAGTCAGGTCTGTACCTAGCTGGTTCACCAGCCCTGTTTGCCTTTTGAAAGAATGAACAACTTCGTTCCTCTCACTTCGGAGCTGAGCTAATTCCTTCTCCAATTCTTCGTTCGCCCACTTCAATTCATCCCGCTCAGCTAATACCTGGTTATGCTGCTGGATGGGCACAATAGTAGGCTCTTCGATTGTTGGAGGGCTTTCTGGCTTGGCATGAGGAAACGGAATCCCTATAGCATTGGCCCTGGCTCTAATCCAAGTCATGTACGGAGGGTAGGCTTGATTGTTGCTTTTTCCCAGCAAAGGCTTTCCTCGCTTACTGATACCATTCCACGCGCGCTGAAGCTTGGACAGCAGATCCCCCTCTAGAGTACCAGTGAGGTACAGAGATTCCTGTACCTCTTCCTCCTTCGGCGGAGTTCTCAAAGCATACGCGAACTGGCGGACCAACAACGACGGATTGTAGTTTATACAACCCTTCCTACCTATCAAAAGTACGTTTGGAAACCCGCTGCAACTGAAGATCACCTCAGTACCCAACCTATCTCTGTCGAACCAGTCAATATCCTCTGCAGATAAACTCATCAGACGCTCAGGCCACTCAGTTGTGGCTGCAGACAAGACAAAAGGACCCCTCTTGGGCAGATGGCTATCAAGCCATTTGTACAGCAAGGGTACGCAGCATGAGACGTTCTTCCCCCTTCTGTTCTCGTTCTTGTAGTGGACTGAGTGATAGATATCTCCTATCAAGGTAGGGACTGGATTCCCTGAAGCAAAGATATGAAACGCATCAAAGTCTACAAAATCGGGCATATTGGGGAACAGAATAATGCCGTATATGCATAGAGCGAGGATGGCATTGAACGCGACCCAACATCCGTCCTTGGCACACTGCTGAGCTTTACCTACCAGAAACTGCAATGAAAACCCAGGAACCTTATTCCAACTAGTCAAAACTAACTCGGAGGCGTCCAAGTGAAGTGAAGGAGCTAAGCCAGCCAGATCAGGCTCAACATCCATGTGAACAAAAGGCATCTGCCTCTTGATAGGCACACCTAGCAAATCAGCATACACTTCCAGCGTAGGTGCGAGAACAAAATCCTGGAAAGTGAAACATCTCAGCGGAGGGTCGTAGAACTACAACAGAGCGTGCAACCCATTCACCTCGAACACAGAAGGCTTATGAACAAAACTGAGCAACCTGCCGTAAGATTTTCTAAACTCATCCTTCACAGAATCATCTTCTAGAGCTATCAATCCAGTCATCTTAACCACATCAGGGGCGGGGAACTTGTAAGCCACGGTCTTCCTCAGAGAGCCCATAATAATACAATAGGAGGCAAGAAATCCTGGATCGGGGAAAACGGTACCTGCAACACAGACACACGTTAATGAAATGCAAATGAACATGCAAACTAATGCAAAATGCAGTCATGCAATAAGAGGCCAAGGCAACTGGTGATATGGAGATTCTATATCAACAATCACTGATAAGAAGAAAACCCCGGCGTAGGACCACAAATCTGATCTACCAAGAACAACCATCTGATAGGACCATATACATAGGATCATAATTCTGCTCTGTCAAGAACAAATGTCTGATAATAAGGACCTCGGATGTAGGATCAAGAAATATCTGCTGATGAGGTCTTCAGACCCCAATCAAAAATCTGCTCCATCAAGAACAAACATACAGCTGCTGAAAAATCTGCTCTATCAAGAACAAACAACATCTGCTGATGAGATCTTCAGACCCCAAAAAATCTGTTCTATCAAGAACAAACAACATCTGCTGATGAGATCTTCAGACCCCAAAAATCTGTTCTATCAAGAACAAACAACTGATGACAATACTCTGCTCTATCAAGAACAGCCATACACCTGATAATAAGATCCTCTGATCAAAACCTGCTCTATCAAGAACAGACAAATCTGCAACTAAGAAACCCTGGTACCAACAAAACTGATTCGTTGTCAAGAAAACCAGGTGGTCTGAAGGTCAAAGTTTCCTGCAATAAACCCAACCCTGCTCACAGGTATGGCCCTATACTGACTCAAGTTCGGCATCCTATGCGTTCATCAGCGTCACAAACATTCAAGAGGGGTGATACGATACCCAGAAGGTGTGGCATTACCAGCTCATGAAGCGGCCTCACTCGGATGAATCACAAATGATCGGTCTCCAGAGTCGACAATCCACCAAACCAGCAACCGTCTCAACCCAAAGGGTTGAAAGAGAAGCCAACCGGATGAACCTCGTCTGAGCGTAGATTTCATGAGACACTAGTGCCTGCAAAGCAAGCACGCGCCCACTAATTTCCACTCTAAGTCTATAGTGCACTCAAGCCTGGGTCTGGCTTCTCACTCATCAGAACTCGCATCCCACAACAGCACAGATAATCATATTATACTGAAAATAAAATGCGGGAAATAAAGTGCGAGAAGTAAAATGCGATAAATAAACGCAACCCAACAAGTAAACACACAAGCGTTAGGATTGACTCTCGCAAGGAACCGCTGGATCCCCAAACTGACTCGCTTTCGGGACGTTGGATCCCTATGAAACTATCAAGTCCCCAGCAGAGTCGCCAGCTGTCGCTTGCGCGAAAATAAGGTGCCGGCACAACAGAAGAGTCGCCACCTTTCGTTATTTATCCCTCAGAACGGGAAAGGAAACGATCGGAAAAACCTGACGAAAAAGGGTAAGACAAGGTCGTCGCAACCATTGTCTGGATTCGGGAGTCGGTTACGTAAGGGGAAGGTATTAGTACCCCTCACGTCCGTCGTACTCGACGGGATCCTCGCTTGTTGTGTTTACTTGGACGGGTTGGTTTTATTCTATCTACCTATCAAGGCTGGTCTGAAAAGAAAACAAAATGACTCGGCAAAGCGTCACGCTTTATGCCTACGTATTCTCATCAGAGAACGAGAAATCAGAGTCAACGTAGTTCGGCCTACGACGGGTTATGGGGGAAGGTAGCTCGCCAAGACATCGCCATCTTATGCCTACGTACTCTCAACAGGCATGAGAGATCAGAGCTTACGTAGTTCGGGAAACTACGGTTTATTTCCTGTCTTTTACGAAAGAAGTGTTTTTTATTGTGTTTACGATTTCAACCGCACTAGAGACAATGACCTGAGAGTGAATGCGTCGCATGTCACCCAAAGGGTACCATACTAAACATCCAGACTGTGGAAAAGAAACTCTCCCACAATCCTTTCTCAGATAGCTTAAGGCTCGTAACGTACAAAAGAAATCATTCATGATTACTGTATCTTAAACTGGTTTGAGATGAGAAGAGAACAGGCCCAACTAGGAGGGAGACTATCAAGTCCTACTGTTGTCATGCCATGGATTCATCCTATGGTTGAGGTTTGAACAGGGAACTCCTAGAAGTTGTCATGCATAGGTTTCAACCTAAAATTCTATCATCAATTCCTTATCAAAGGAAATGAGAGTCCTAAGGGATCATGTCAATGATACACCAAAACAGACAAAGCATCAGCTTAACAGTAAAATGCATGCAATGCAAGTGAGGGAGGAAATGTGTGTGGGGCTTCAGCCTCCACAAGCTCATCTCAACCTCAAGCCAAAATGGATAACAGTAATCATACTGAAATATAAACAACATGCTATCAAGCAATATACAGTAAACTGCAATCATACAGATAAAATGAAATAAAATGCCATCAGGCAAACAAACCACATGGGCAAGGGAGCTGGGCTCTACCGAATACCCGCAAGCAAAGCCACACAGTAACAGTACAAGCAGAGGGAGCAACTCAACCTCTAGTGCAATCATGCTCCTAGATTCTACCTATTCTAGATATGAACTTATTCTAGTGCATCAAGCAAGTCAAACAAAACACATCAATACAGAAAAGAAAAAAGAAAAAAGCAGATCAACTTCTCTCAACTTCAGGCTTCAGCTCTTCTAACAGCAACTCAGTCTTCAGACTTCAACCACTCTTGACAAATATCAATTTGCTTTTCCAGGTTTCTACCCTTCAACATAAGTTTCAACTTACTTCTCCTTTAAGCTTCAGCTTCTTACTCAGCTCCACCTTCAGGCTTCACTATCAATCATAAGTATCAACTTGATCTCCTTCAGGATCTCCAGGTATCAAAGTAAGTATCAACTTCCTTTGTTCTTCAAGCTTCAGCTCTTCAGAATAAATCTCAATCACTTAGGAGTGTCAACTTCTTCCTTCAGTCTTTACTGGATCTTCATGGGTTTTCAAGTATCAAAGTAAGTATCAACTTCCTTTGTTCTTTAAGCTTCAGCTTAACATCTCTCAAGAAAATCAAACCAGATGAAATCACTTACTGGATAAGCTGGGGATATTGAACTGCTTATTGACCACCAAAGGTGACCTATAAGGGTTCAACATCAAATAAAGGGTTCCCTCAAAAGTTCTACTCTCTAGGTGCATCACTTATCCCTCCAAAGGAGAGAGGTGTATACCATGGAAGGACTTTGAATCATAGGGAGGAATGGAGGTGAAAGATACCATCCATGTTTAAGAAAGAAGTTATCTAAGTCTAAACTCTTCCTAATCCCTAACCCTAAACAATAACAAAGCAAATAAGATCAAGCTCTCAAGCTCCTCAATCCATCTTCAAGTCTTCTACTATGCTCCTCAATGCTCCTTAGAACACAACCAGGCTTTCCAAGCCCACAAAGCAAAGCAAACAAAAATACAAGCCCACAAGGGCAACACAAACAATAATCAACTACAAAAATCATCTAAAAATAGTATACTACTATATTAAATCCTAATATAATTCCTAAGGAATCCTACATACCTACCCTTAATACCCTTATATGTCCCATAGTCTAATTTGTCCTAAAAACCCAAAAATCTAAGGTTATTATAGACCTATGTTGAAGTTTGACCTAATTCTACACAACCTAATGTCATCTAATCAAAACTATCCTAAAATTCATTACAAAATTATGGAATAAATCCAGGGAGAACCTAAAGCATATATCTAACTACCCTAAAAAGAATGGCCTAAAAATGCTAAGGTAACTACCTAAACAAAATTCTACAAATTCATGTATCAACATAAAAGAAATAAAATGCAATAAAAGTAGAAAATATACAAAAAATACTAAAAATGCATGAAAGGAAAATATTTTATTTTATATTTTTCTTGACAAAAATATGAAATGGGAGCAAAAATTCCCATTAAAAAATCATTATTTTTCCATTTAATATGATTTTCCAAAGTTTGAAATACAATGGAAGAATATAAAAATCAAAATATGAAGGGGTGGGTGCAGCTAGCAAGGCAATGCAGTCCAATTCACATATGGGCCCATACTGGGGGGTTCAAAAAGCAATGCGCCAGGGCCCAATTATTAATCAGAAAAACAATTAATAAACATAAAGAAAAATGGAAAACCACGGTGCAAATACAAATACAATTCAGTTCAAAAATGATTGGGCCTCATGAAGGGGGTGTGGGAAGCAATCCAGCCCAAGAAACCTTTAATGAAACACCGCGTTTCATTGGAGTTCAGATTCCCTCCCAAAATGCAATTGAATACGGGCCGTTGGATTAGCTTCTCAGTCAACCAGTCTTGCTGGCATCTGATGGCTGGGACTCATCTTCTTCCTCCAACCTAGGGTTTGCCATGAAAGCTCCAAGAACAGAGCTCCATACTCAGACTTCCATCCATTCGTGTTACCTCAAATCATCATCAAAATCAAAAATGTAAAACACTAAATTGATCTATTTTTCACCCTGATCACACCCATGGTATTAGAATGTATTGAAATGGTCTCCATCACAAAACCCGATAGTGAATCCAATATGAGCTCAAACCTCAACTCCAACAAATCTTAGATTTCTTTATACTAACATGATCACTATGCTACACTGATGAAAATAAGCTATCAAACTCGTGCCAGGTCTCGCCATATCTCAAGTTTTTGATCATCAAAGAAATGGTGTCCATAACTGAAACTTCATCAATTGATCCCTAACTTTCCAAAAACGACCTCCTACTTGTCTCTAACCTTTCTAACCTAACAATTCTTGCTATGAATGCTTAAATTATGGTGTAGTGTGTAATTTACAAACCTGGTAATCTTGGATTGACAGAGGTAGTAGATCTTCAATTCACCACTTGAAACTCTTCAGAAGTGATCCTTGGATGATGATACTTCTTCTGTTTGCAAAAAATTGGAGGGAGAATGCTTGCACTTCAAGATTCGAATATGAGTGGCTTCTTGCAAAATCCAATGGCCAAACCTTCAATCTTCCATCAATGGAACTTCAATTCAGTATGCACACACTCAGATGGATCTATGGAAAGTGTTTGTGAAGAAAAAAGGAATGGAAATGAAGAAGAATGTGCAATTGGAACTTGACTTGCAATGGAAGATTCTTGATCTCACTCTCTCTTTTCTGCACCAATTCTCACCAACCTTGCATCTGAGCAAGTTATACATGTTATATAGAGTGGTTTAGAATCATCTAGAACCATCTAGGATCATCCAATGAGTATTTGGAAATCTCATGTCATGACATTTTGATTTCACTTCTCCTTACATGCTATCTCATGCCATGGTCCTTGTACCCTTCAATTCTGACTTGAAATTCTCCCCACATGAGATTTATGAGGTGTTACAATGCATAACTAACTTGATTATTGAGTTTTGTTGAGTTTTGCTTTGGTACCTTAATATGCAAGTAAGCCAATTCCAAAGCAGCCCTATGATCCAAGCCTCAAATCAAAATTATGGATGAACCATTGTTCTTAGAATGTCATTTGGAGTCAAAATGACCTATTATATGACATGGTTTGTATTTATAGCTTGTGATTTCCAATTTTCAATTTCACCTTAATTAACTTATGCCTCCCTTTTAGGCCATTTTCATCACTTTTTGATACAAGTCTTTTCAACATCTCATGACCTCATTACTAGCCTTAAAACATCATTCTAAGCAAGTTTGATGTTGAAGATTTTTCCATTTGAAGCTTGGAACTAGGAGATATGGCCTTATGCTTGAAATAACCTGTAACCTCCAAATAACCAAAATACCCTTGACTTGTCAAAGCCATAAGTTGAGTTCTACAAATCCTATCAAGGACTTCTAGTACTCTATAGAAATCTAAGAAGATGCTATACAACATTCATGTTGACCAAGAATCCATAGGAATCATCCTACTAGGGAAAAAGTTGGATGCAAGTTGGGTGACTTTCAAGGACCCAGATTCACATACCTCAGATGACCTGTAATTTGTCAAAGCCATAACTTGAGCTCTTCAAATCCTATCAAGGATTTCTAGTACTAAAATTAAATCTAAGAGCAAGCTCTACAACATTCATGTTGTGGGGAAGATGAGATGACAATCACATCTTGAGCTAAACTGCCTTGAAGATAGGGATCAAACTAGGGGATTTTACATTGTCAATCCTTAGAAACCCTAGCTTAAAACTTCTCAAACTCCTCAATCATGATGAGTTGGTCTAGGAATCATCCTTATAGAATTTCAATGCATCAATCCATGATCACATGGCTCTTGGATTAGGTCTCAACCCTCTCCAAATCATCAGTTGACCTAGGGTTGACCCAGTCAAACCCTAATTCCACCACTCATGGCTGAATCTTCTGAATTCTTGTACAATGACCTCTATAGGCTTCATGATGGCTTTCAAGACATCTCATAAGCTTTCTCAAAGCTTCAAGTTCATCCTCATAGTCTCAGAATCATTTGAGGAGCTCCCACAACTCTCAAGTTATGAGACACACAACCTTGGTTTCAACCAATCTCTCTGAGGATCTCTTGAGTTCTCTGACAAAGGTATCAACCTTTGAACCTTTGAATAACCCTCTTGGCTAGCTTCAAAGTCTCATACAACTCCTGATGGGTAAATAAATGTTGGTCAAATTTTGGGGTGCAACAACTGCCCCTATTCAAACGGCTTGAACCTGACTGGGTGAGGAGCGAACGACTCTCAGCCAATCAAGGTGCGAGACGGTTGAATACCGATAAACCCGGAAATTTGCCAACCGCACAAGTACACGGTACTCTGGCGGGAACGAATCTTCGAACACTGAAATAATAGCTGCACGGCAACTAGCTGGAGACATACTGACCTGAACCTTGTCGTCAGTTATCCACGTTAAATTCCTCTGATATTATTATCAGCCACCTGATCTCGCCGTCAGGCAACCAAAACACCCAACATCACCGCTGGAAACCTAAAGACTCTGACATCGCCGTTGGACACAGACATCCAACATCGCCGCTGGAGAACTTACTCACTTGACATCGCCGCCAGAAACAAACATCCAACATCGCCGCTGGAGAGATAAATCACCTGACCTCACCGCCCGAAACAAACACCCAACATCGCCGCTGGAGAACTAAAGAATCTGACATCACCGTCGGACAACAAACATCCAACATCGCCGCTGGAAAGATAAATCACCTGACATCGCCGCCACAAACAAACGTCCAACATCGCCGCTGGAGCAGCAGAGACTCTGACATCACCGTCGGACAACCAAAACACCCAACATCGCCGCTGGAAAAACTAAATCACCTGACATCGCCGCCAGAAACAAACATCCAACATCGCCGCTGGAGCTACAAAGGGTCTGACATCACCGTCGGACAACCAAAACACCCAACATCGCCGCTGGAGAACTAAAGAATCTGACATCGCCGCCAGAAACAAACATCCAACATCGCCGCTGGAGCTACAAAGGGTCTGACATCGCCGTCGGACAACCAAAACACCCAACATCGCCGCTGGAGAACTAAAGAATCTGACATCGCCGTCGGACAACCAAAACACCCAACATCGCCGCTGGGACATCAAAGAATCTGACATCACCGTCAACCAACTATAACTCTGAGAAACACCCGACATCGCCGTCAAGTACTCAACATAATCTGACTTCGCCGTCCCCCTCATCATCGAGTCGATAAAAGCATCTGACCTCGCCGTCAGGGTGAAGAAATCCATTGGGAAAATATGAACTTGAAGAATAGACTCTGTTGGAGAGAATGATAAGCTGAACACGCGTCAATGATCTTGCGGGAGGTCTGGATACCACACACAGGTGAACGATACTCTGGTCGGTAGGAACATCTTTGATACTGAGCATAACAGTTGCACGGCAACCCTACCGGGGAATTGGTCACACGGTAACCGGTAATACATAGTCGATCATGCCATCAGGCATTCAAAGAACACTGTCGGGCATCAGCCGGACTTCAACCATCAGGTTGATCATGCCATCAGGCATTCAAAGAAACTTGTCGGGCATCAGCCGGACTTCAACCATCAGGTTGATCATGCCATCAGGCATTCAAAGAAACTTGTCGGGCATTAGCCAGACTTCAACCCTCAGGTTGATCATGCCATCAGGCATTCCGCATTACTGTCGGGCATCAGCCGGACTTCATCAGCAAGTCGGGAATGGAATTCTTGGTCAATCATGAGCCAATTAGGAACATCTAAACCTCTGCCATCAGGCACTCCGCATCAGCTAAGAGAACTGCTTCATTAACACGGTCAGACTTCAATCATGGAGTCTTCAAGGGAGATTTCGACTTCACCGTTAGAAACCTGCTGGGGATGACGCTTCGCCGCTGGGGATTCTGGAGAACTATCAAGTAACTCCGCTCCGGGGGTCCAGAAATCATTCTGGATGAATCAACTCTGCTGAGGACTTCAAGAATCATCTTGGACAAATAACTTCACCGGGGACTTTAAGAATCATCTTGAACCGATAACCAACCTGGAGATTTCAGGAATCATCCTGAGCGAACACTCTGTTGGGGATTCCAGGAATCATCCTGGGCAACCTTCACTGGGGACACTAAGTATCAACTCGAGCAACCAACTCTGGAGACTGCACTGTGGTCTTAAGAATCATCTTAAGCAAACGGCCCTGCTGAGGAATTCAAGAATTATCTTGAACCGAAGACTTCGCTGGAGATCTCAAGAATCATCTTGAGCAAGCAACTTCGTAGGGGAGAATGTCAGGAGTCATCCTGAGCAATCAATTCTGCGGCGGAACACCTGCAAAACAAGAACGGTAACAACCTAAGTCATGTTTATTATGCATATGCTTCAGCCATGGCGCAATGCTCCACACGGTGGAAGTGCTATGCGTTTATGATAAATGCTATGGAGTCATGCACAATGATGCGATCCCGTCAGCAAAATAAACGCCGAAGGGGGAATCTTCCTGTCAAGGAGAAAGAACTACTCAGATAGAGGAATCATCCTGCTGAGGAGAACGGGGTCACGCCAACCTCAATTGGACTTCGCAGGGGACACAACTTCAGTTGACTGCTGCGGGGGAAACAACTTCAGTTGATTGCTGCAGGGGAATGAAGCTCTTCGAGAACCTGGACCTGCTGAGGGAAAGCGATGTCAATCGCGGGAATAAACTGCGTGGCCTTCATGGCTACTTCTCTGGAGATAACGACTCTGTGGGGCAACAACTTCAGTTGATCAACACTCTACTGGGGAAAACCAATCATGGCTTGAGCAGCTTCCAAGGATTCGGCTCTCTTGGGGATCTGCAAACTCGGCTGAGGAAGGAGAAATCATTCTGCTTCACTGGAGAGAGTACGACTTTGCGGGGGAATCTCAATTCCGCTGGGGAAGAAGGAATCATCCGACTTCGGGGGAGAGTACGACTCTGGTGGGGAATTTCAATTCCGCTGGAGACTTCAGTCTGGTACCATCAGTTGCTGCATACTTTGGCGTACGAATAGTTTCCTATGAAACCTGCACTTGTGACCCGGTGCTGGGGGAATGAATTCATGCTTCGGCGCCTGACTCAGCTGGGGAGATGCCGCTCCTTCAGGATGCATCTGCTTGGGGAGAGAATCATCTCTGCCTGGGGAGACATATCAATGCTCACTATCTCGCGTTCAGACTCTGCGGGGAGAGGCTGCTGAACTCTGCTGGAGAAGGAGGAATCATCCTGCTTCGGGACGCGCACGGCGCCCTGTCTGGAATATGCTACACCTGTAACGACACAAACAAACAGACAAGATACCCTTCTCAAAGGGACCTATCAAGGTTATTATCGCGTGACAATATTCAGGTAATTAATTGTTTCAACAATCAATGGGCCTAGGCCCGTAAGTTTATGTATGCGCATTTTATCAAAAACATCGGCGTTCTCTTTCGCAAACAAAACAGATAAATGCTAGACAGGCAAACAGAATTGCAGAATAGTATGCATTTTATT
This sequence comes from Lathyrus sativus, assembly GCA_963859935.3. NCBI lineage: Eukaryota > Viridiplantae > Streptophyta > Magnoliopsida > Fabales > Fabaceae > Lathyrus > Lathyrus sativus. The sequence continues at coordinate 279,765,076 of OZ012740.1, read as the reverse complement.
GATAACGAACCCCTGAATGGGTAAAAATGTTTTACAACAGAGGCAAGCTCCTGGAATGAGGAAGCCGCGCAAACATAAAACATAAATATACATCAGTATATACAAATGTCGGCAACGAGGCATAGACGAACACCATGAGTTGATTATTCTATGACCCACTCGACTTCGATATTTCTCCGACGCTTCAGCTTCGGAAGAGATTGATTCAGATAAACGGCCCTCAGGTCCTCCAAACCACTAAACAATGAAAGTCCACACGCGGAACGCAGTCATTTGCTTTTTCAAATCCCTAACTTTTGCGTGAACCGCCCTTTACGGGTTTTCAGTTCACCGGGATACCCTTTTTTGCCGAAGCCGCCCAGCGTAGGTTTTCGACTTCGCGGGTGTACATTTTTTCAAATTATATCCCTAATTTTTGCCCGAACCTTTTATTCTGTTTTTGGTTCGCCGGGATGCCCTTTTTTGCCTGGACTCTCTTTTTTTTTTGTCCAGCGGGTCGCTTTCAAGCAAAGTATTTTTTAACTGCGTCCGCGTTCACCGGGGATGCAAAATCTTCACCATCCATCGTGGATAACAACAAAGCTCCTCCCGAGAAGACCTTGCTGACGACGTACGGACCTTCGTAATTCGGAGTCCACTTGCCCCGGTGATCGGAGTGTGGAGGAAGAATCTTCTTTAGGACGAGATCACCCGTCTAAAAGCTTCTAGGACGCACCTTCTTATCATAAGCTTTCTTCATTCGGCTTTGGTACAGACGACCAAACGCAATCGATGCTAACCTCTTCTCGTCCATCAGGCTGAGTTGGTTCAGACGATTCGTAATCCATTCTGCCTCGTCGAGTTTCACATCAACCAAAACTTGCAAAGAAGGGATCTCCACTTCTAACGGTAGGACTGCTTCCATACCGTACACCAAGGAGAAAGGAGTTGCCCCGGTTGACGTACGTACCGTTGTACGATAACCGTGCAATGCGAATGGCAGCATCTCGTGCCAATCTTTGTATGTCACAACCATCTTCTGAATAATCTTCTTTATGTTCTTGTTGGCTGCTCCAACGGCGCCATTCATCTTCGGCCGGTAAAGAGATGAGTTGTGGTGTTCGATCTTGAAACTCTGGCACAACTCCTTCATCATCTTGTTATTCAGGTTTGAACCATTATCAGTAATGATCCACTCAGGAATTTCGTAACGACAGATGATGTCCCTCTTTATGAATTTAGCCACCACCTGCTTGGTCACATTAGCATATGAGGCTGCCTCCACCCACTTGGTGAAGTAGTCGATAGCTACTAGAATGAAACGATGACCGTTGGATGCAGTGGGCTCGATCTTGCCTATCATGTCGATGCCCCACATGGAGAACGGCCACGGAGAGGACATGACATTCAACGGGCACAGCGGCACATGAACTTTATCAGCATAAATCTGGCATTTATGACATCTCTTCGCGAACCTGAAGCAATCCGATTCCATCGTCAGCCAGTAATACCCTGCTCTCAGGATCTTCCTCGTCATAGCATGCCCGCCGGCGTGCGTACCAAATGTGCCTTCATGGACTTCTTCCATGAGCATACTCGCCTCTTTCTCATCTACACATATGAGTAGCACGAGATCGTGGTTTCTCTTATACAACACTCCCTCAGGATTGAGATAAAAGTTTCCAGACAGCCTCCTCAGAGTCTTCTTATCCTGGGTTGATGCACCCGCAGGATATTCCTTAGTCATAAGGAAAGTCTGGATGTCATGGAACCATGGCTTGCCATCGGCGGCTTCCTTGATTGCAAAGACAAATGTCGGTCTATCAAGACGCGAAAGGACAATTCTTGGAGCCTCATTCCAAAAATTGACTTTATACATTGAAGCCAACGTGGCTAGGGCATCAGCCATCTGATTTTCCGCTCTGGGCACATGATGGAGCTCCACTCGATCAAAGAACGGAAGTAGCCTTCTGGCATAATTCATGTACGGTACCAAATTCGATTGACGAGTCTCCCACTCCCCTTTAATTTGGTTGATCACAAGCGCTGAGTCACCATATACGTCTAGATTCTTGATTCTCAAATCAATCGCCTCTTCTAGACCCATGATGCATGCTTCGTACTCCGCCTCATTGTTGGTGACTGGAAACGTCAGTCTCGCAGTGAACGGGATGTGGGATCCGTGGGGGGTCGTGATGATCTCCCCGATGCCACTTCCATAGGAATTAACCACCCCATTGAATATCAACTTCCACTGGGATTTCCTATCTGGCCCCTCGTCGGGCAACGGCTTATCGCAATCCTTCGCTTTGAGAAACATGATATCCTCATCAGGGAATTCAAATTTCATTGGCTGGTAATCCTCGATCGGCTGTTCGGCAAGGTAATCAGACAATACGCTTCCCTTGATGGCCTTCTGGGACACGTACTGAATATCGTATTCCATTAACACCATTTGCCATCTGGCAATCCTGCCCGAAAGAGCCTGCTTCTTGAAGACGTACTTGATCGGATCCATCTTCGAAATCAGCATGGTGGTGTGATTGAGCATGTACTGTCGTAGACGTTTGGCAGCCCAAGCTAGTGCACAACACGGTCTTCTCCAGCATCGAGTAACGAGATTCACAGTCAGTGAACTTTTTACTCAAATAGTAATGGCATGCTCCTTTCTGCCCGTCTCGTCGTGCTGACCGAGAACACACCCCATACTATTCTCAAGGACTGTCAAGTACATGATTAATGGTCGTCCAGCCACTGGGGGTATCAAGATTGGAGGTTCTCGGAGATACTGCTTTATCTTATCGAATGCCTTCTGGAAATCTTCATTCCAAGTAATTTCATGATCTTTCTTTAAAAGCTTGAACATCGGTTCACACGTGGCCGTGAGCTGAGAGATAAACCTTGCAATGTAGTTTATTCGGCCCAAGAAACCACAACTTCTTTTTCTGTTTTCGGCGCTGGCATTTCTTGAATGGCTTTAATCTTCGCAGGATCAACCTCGATGCCTCGTTCACTCACAATAAACCCCAGTAACTTTCCGGACCACACTCCGAAAGTGCATTTGTTAGGATTCAGCCTCAACCTGAACTTCCTAAGCCTCTCGAAAAGCTTCAATAAATTGACCAGATGCTCTTCCTCCGTTTGAGACTTCGCAATCATGTCATCAACATAGACCTCAATCTCATGATGAATCATGTCATGAAACAAAGTTACCATCGCTCGTTGGTAAGTGGCCCCTGCGTTCTTCAGACCGAAGGGCATTACGTTATAGCAAAATGTTCCCCAGGGGGTGATAAACGTCGTTTTCTCCATGTCCTCCGGCGCCATCTTGATCTGGTTGTAACCGGAGAAGCCATCCATGAACGAAAACACGGAGAACTGGGCTGTGTTGTCGACCAACACATCGGTATGAGGCAACGGGAAATCATCTTTAGGGCTCGCCCTATTCAAATCCCGATAATCGACGCACATGCGTACCTCACCGTCCTTCTTCGGTACAGGCACTATGTTGGCGACCCACGGAGGGTAAGTGGTGACCGCTAAGAAGCCAGCATCAAGCTGTTTCTGCACTTCTTCTTTGATCTTAACGGCCATATCTGGTCTCGTCCTCCTAAGCTTCTGCTTGACGGGAGGGCAATCTTCTCGTAGCGGCAAGTGGTGGACCACGATGTCCGTGTCAAGTCCGGATATATCTTCGTATGACCAAGCAAAGACGTCACTATACTCTCTCAGCATCTCGACTAATTTCTGCTTGACATCCTTCTGCAACGCAGCCCCTACTCTGACATTTCGGACGAGCTCTTCAGAGCCTAGGTTCACGATTTCGATCTCCTCCTCATGAGGCAGAATGACCTTTTCCTCTTGTTTCAACAAGCGGGCCAACTCTTCAGGAAGGTCTTCGTCTTCATCAATCTCTTCTTCGGCTTGATAGATCGGGCAATCGAAGTCGAAGTGAGCCGTAGAAGGTCCAGAGTCGATGTCATCTGTTATGTGGATCCTGCAATAACAAGGGTTAAGTTTAAAAGAAGAATATGCAGGTTAGCACAAACCCCATTGCCATTTTACTGTTTTTCAAAACAAATATAAAACAGGAATAACAGAGATCACAATATTTGAATACGAAGAAAACGCCTTTGATTTATTAGCAAAATGCATGTACATAATCCAACAAGGCCCTGACAATAAAACCGCTATGCCCCGGGTAGGACATAGGGTTGTACAATGATTGGAAAAAAGTAAATCATTATTCTTCACTTGTCATCGGGATGATATCCTTGATGGTCCAATTGTTGAGGCCCTCGCCCGGCTTGCTTGGCTGAATCCAAGAGTCGAGATCACAATCGCTATCCCCGCTGCCTTCAGACGCCGCGTTGATGCTTTCGAAAATCATTCCGCCACTGGTAAATTGGATCGGCCCATTACCTCGAGACGCACTGCTAGACGAAGAAGAAGCTTCAGCTCCAGGAGAATACCCCAACCCAAACTTATCCTGCTTATTCGGTATCTCCAAAATATGCCCCCAGCCTGGGGTAGACCCAGCTTGGACAACGGCCCGAGCTTCCTTGAATGAGGAGAGGTTCATCTCTGGATTTTCTGTGACTACAGGAGCTACCTCTTTCACTTTGACAGCCTCGAACGCTTGGCAAAGAGTTTCATGGATTTCGCCATCCATTTTAACATACTTAAAGGATGACAAATGGCTCACCATTATGTCCTCCTCGCCGTTAACGGTTACTATACTTCCCCCGACAGCATATTTGAGCTGTTGGTGCAACGTGGAGGTCACGGCACCAGCAGCATGGATCCATGGCCGGCCCAAGAGGCAACTGTAGGCAGGCATGATGTCCATAATATAAAAGACCGTGTCGAACGTTTCCGGACCGACTTGGACCGGCAGGGTCACCTCCCCGAAAACGTGGCGTTTAGTTCCGTCGAATGCCTTCACAACCAGATCACTGGGTGTGCAGATCACTCCACGAGTATCCAACTTTATTAATGCCTTCTTCGGAAGCACATTAAGTGACGAACCCGTGTCCACCAGCACGTGCGATATGATTGTGCCCCTACACTCTATCGAGATGTGCAGGGCGCTGTTGTGATTCCTCCCTTTTGGCGTCAGCTCTAAGTCTGTGAAACCTAGCCCATTGTCAGCATTAACGTGGGCTACCACCTCTTCTAGCTGATTCACCGATATCTCTTGCGGTACGTAGGCAGTGTTCAGCACCTTCAACAGCGCATTGGGGTGCGCTTCAGAACACAGCAACAAGTTGAGGATAGAAATCTTCGAAGGCGTCTGATGGAGATGGTCTACAATCTTGTAGTCACTCTTTTTAATCAATCGCATGAACTCCTCGACATCCTTAACAAGCAAATCTTTCTCTACCCCACACGGGACCTCTTCGACGACTTTGCTTTTACCCTTATCGGCCGCATCAGCTCTGACCGCTTTATCCGCCATGACCTCTGGCGGTGCAAATACTCTTCCGCTGCGGGTAATACCACTGATTCCTGCGAGGTTCTCCACTGTCGATCCATACGGCTCTAGCTCCAACCTCTGACCGTTGCAATAGACTTCAGCCCCGTAATGCCACAGAACGGTGTTAGTACTCTCGAATGGTATTGGCCCGGCTTTGGTAATAGTTATTGTAGGCGGTCTGGGTGCAGAAATGGTTATTGGCCGACGAGGGATGGTGATGGTGGCGACTTCATCGGCCTGCTTCAACACTACCTCTCCTGATACACTTTCAGCCCTCCAGCTAAACTGCAGAATCCCCTCAGTCACCAGACTTTGAATTCCTTCTACCAACTGCTCACATCCATCAGAATGTGTAGCGCAATCCATACATAGTTCTCCGCATCCTGGAAAGAACCCTCTCTTCAGCAACTTAGCTTTGACGAAGCTAAGCGGCGTCTTTAGGTCTCTGACATCAGTCAACAGATCTGCACTCTCTTCTTCGATAATGGCGTTTACTCCGCCTCCCCTATGATTCGGCATAGGATTTTTCGTGACATTGGGCACATTATCGGAGAAGTTAATGATCTTGGAATCTACCATGTCTTGCACCTTGTGCTTGAAGGCTTTGCAGTTCTCGATTGTGTGGCCTGGTGCCCCTGAGTGGAAGTCGCAAGTGGCATTTGCGCCGTACCCTGGTGGAGGTGCACCTGTCAAGGGAGCCATCGTCCTTTTCTGAACCAACTGAAGCTGAAGCAAGGTCTGCAAGAGTTGCGCGTACGACATGGGGGGTGCCTCGAAGTGACGGTTTGCCAAGGATGCTCGATTCTGGTACTTTCTATATCCCTGTTGATTCGGTTGCTGCTGCTACTGCGACTGCTGCTGCGGAGCTGCTGGGATATTTATACTGGCTATCTGCTGTTGAGGGCCCTTGCCCTTCCTTCGAGCGTTGGTCACAGCGTTCGTCTCTCCTTCTCGTCGTTTATGAGCATAAGTTTCTTTCCACCTCCTCCGGCTGAGGATGACTCACCTTGAATTTTCCCGATCTTGATTCCATTCTCGACGTGCTCGCCCATGATAATGAGAGCTGAGAACGTCCTAGACATACCGCTGACTAACTTTTCATAGTAAACCCCTGGGAGGGTAGCTACAAACATCTGCACGAGCTCGCGTTCAACCATCGGCGGTTGAACTCGGGATGCCAACTCACGCCACCGCTGGGCGTACTCCTTAAATCCTTCATTATTTCTCTGCGACAGGTTCTGGAGCTGAACTCGGTTCGGGGCCAAGTCGCTGTTGTACTGGTAATGGTGGACAAACGCTTCAGCGAGATCCTTCCATGTGCGAACGCTAGTGGGCTCTAGGCCCATGTATCACTCGAGGGATGGTCCGGAAAGGCTGTCTTGGAAGAAGTGCATCAGCAACTTCTCGTCCTCCGAATAGGCAGACATCTTCCTGTAACACGATCTCAGGTGGACACGAGGGCAAGTGGTACCCTTATATTTCTCAAAGTCAGGCACCCTGAACTTAGGAGGTACCTTGAAATCAACAATTAATCCCAGCTTGGACATATCAACGCCCAACGTATTCTGATTCTCAATATCTCTCATTTTATCCTCAAGTACTTTGAATCTAAGTTGTGCTTCAGCATTCAACTCCCCTTCAGCACCCCTTTGAGAGAACACATCATCCTGATGATCCTCAAGCCATGGTTGAGGCACCAACAGATTCCCGACGCCTGCATTGCCGTCGACCGGCCCGATGTTGACATTAGCTCCCAGACTCCCATTGCCGACGCCCGTCGTATTGAGTCTGATATTGGCCATCACATTGCCATTAGCACTGCCGTTGCCCCCGGCCACGGGGACACCATTCTATGGAGTATCAACTGGTGGAGGAGTAGGCACAGCCCCGCCATGGAGTATGCCGTTGCTATCAACCCTGGAGATCAAAGGCTGAACCAAAGTCCTGAGCTGGTCCTGACCATTGGCGACCACTTGCATGAGTTCCATGAAGCGATCCATCCTCTTGCGGAGCTCCTGAACATTTGTTTGCACTTGATCCATGATCCTGGTTTGATTAGCTCTAGTCGGATAACGGTGAGTTAGTCTCTGATCAATCCTGGAACCACCGGGAACAGCCTGGGACCTGTAAACCTGAAAAACCTGTAAACACTAAAGGGTTAGGAAAAACAACAAAATGCTCGCCATGCAAATGCATGCGTGTGTCTGTGTGTCTGGGCGATCTCCCCCGATCCTAGCGTCTGAGTGCCAGTGCTGATAATAATAATAAGAAAAAGTCCGAGTCCAATCATGGAAATATCAATCTCATATATAAAGAAAGCCTATCAAGGCAGTACATAGCATCAGCGAGTACAAGACGAATCAACAGCGTGACCTCAGCCAACAAGCCTGGTGATGGTCAGCATACAACAATGATCAAAACGAAAGGAATACAAATAGTCAAGTACGGCCACGGGCGCGATACTCTTCTAACAACTCCTTCGTCTCTGGATGATCCGGCAGAGTGAGCAACCCCTCGACGAGTAATTCCCTCTGCACAATGGTATACTGAAGTCCCTCAACTGAACTTTCCCATGCTCCTTCGCCGAAGCAATCTTCTAATTTCCGCTTTTTGGACTCAAACATCAGCTTGCGCTCCTTCAGGTTAGCGAGAGCTTTGTTGAGCTGGCCTTCGGCGGCGTACCTGCAGGCAGTTTCTTCATCAAACCTCTTTTCAGTGTCCTTCACCTGGGCTTCGAGCTTGGAGATCTGCAGCATCAGCTTATCCTCCCTCTCTTTCCTGGTGGCCAGGGAAGCCTTCCAGTGCTGGTTGAACTTAGATATCCTCCGATATGCCTCGTCCAAGTGCTGCTTCTTCGTAGCCAGTACGTCGTTGACAGCTTTGAAGTCTCGACCCATGCGTTCACGCTCGGCTATCTGCTTAGTCAGGTCTGTACCTAGCTGGTTCACCAACTCTGTTTGCCTTTTGAAAGAATGAACAGCTTCGTTCCTCTCGCTTCGGAGCTGAGCTAATTCCTTCTCCAATTCTTCGTTCGCCCACTTCAATTCATCCCGCTCAGCTAATACCTGGTTATGCTGCTGGATGGGCACAGTAGTAGGCTCTTCGATTGTTGGAGGGCTTTCTGGCTTGGCATGCGGAAACGGCATCCCTATAGCATTGGCCCTGGCTCTGATCCAAGTCATGTACGGAGGGTAGGCTTGATTGTTGCTTTTCCCAGCAAAGGCTTTCCTCGCTTACTGATACCATTCCACGCGCGCTGAAGCTTGGACAGCAGATCCCCCTCTAGAGTACCAGTGAGGTACAGAGATTCCTGTACCTCTTCCTCCTTCGGCGGAGTTCTCAAAGCATACGCGAACTGGCGGACCAACAACGACGGATTGTAGTTTATACAACCCTTCCTACCTATCAAAGGTACGTTTGGAAACCCGCTGCAACTGAAGATTACCTCAGTACCCAACCTATCTCTATCGAACCAGTCAATATCCTCTGCAGATAAACTCATCAGACGCTGAGGCCACTCAGCTGTGGCTGCAGACAAGACAAAAGGACCCCTCTTGGGCAGATGGCTATCAAGCCATTTGTACAGCAAGGGTACGCAGCATGAGACGTTCTTCCCCCTTCTGTTCTCATTCTTGTAGTGGACTGAGTGATAGACATCTCCTATCAAGGTAGGGACTGGATTCCCTAAAGCAAAGATATGAAACGCATCAAAGTCTAAAAAATCGGGCATATTGGGGAACAGAATAATGTCGTATATGCATAGAGCGAGGATGGCATTGAACGCGACCCAACATCCGTCCTTGGCACACTGCTGAGCTTTACCTACTAGAAACTGCAATGAAAACCCAGGAACCTTGTTCCAACTAGTCAAAACTAACTCGGAGGCGTCCAAGTGAAGTGAAGGAGCTAAGCCAGCCAGATCAGGCTCAGCATCCATGTGAACAAAAGGCATCTGCCTCTTGATAGGCACACCTAGCAAATCAGCATACTCTTCCAGCGTAGGTGCGAGAACAAAATCCTGGAAAGTGAAACATCTCAGCGGAGGGTCGTAGAACTGCAACAGAGCGTGCAACCCATTCACCTCGAACACAGAAGGCTTATGAACCAAGCTGAGCAACCTGCCGTAAGATTTTCTGAACTCATCCTTCACAGAATCATCTGCTAGAGCTATCAATCCAGTCAACTTAACCACATCAGGGGCAGGGAACTTGTAAGCCGCGGTCTTCCTCAAAGAGCCCATAACAATATAATAGGAGGCAAGAAATCCTGGATCGGGGAAAATGGTACCTGCAACACAGACACACGTTAATGAAATGCAAATGAACATGCAAACTAATGCAAAATGAAGTCATGCAATAAGAGGCCAAGGCAACTGGTGCTGTGGAGCTTCTATATCAACAATCACTGATAAGAAGAAAACCCCGGCGTAGGACCACAAATCTAATCTACCAAGAACAACCATCTGATAGGACCATATACATAGGATCATAATTCTGCTCTATCAAGAACAAATGTCTGATAATAAGGACCTCGGATGTAGGATCAAGAAATATCTGCTGATGAGGTCTTCAGACCCCAATCAAAAATCTGCTCCATCAAGAACAAACATACAGCTGCTGAAAAATCTGCTCTATCAAGAACAAACAACATCTGCTGATGAGATCTTCAGACCCCAAAAAATCTGTTCTATCAAGAACAAACAACATCTGCTGATGAGATCTTCAGACCCCAAAACTTTGTTCTATCAAGAACAAACAACTGATGACAATACTCTGCTCTATCAAGAACAGCCATACACCTGATAATAAGATCCTCTGATCAAAACCTGCTCTATCAAGAACAGACAAATCTGCAACTGAGAAATCCTGGTACCAACAAAACTGATTCGCTGTCAAGAAAACCAGGTGGTCTGAAGGTCAAAGTTTCCTGCAATGAACCCAACCCTGCTCACAGGTATGGCCCTATACTGACTCAAGTTCGGCATCCTATGCGTTCATCAGCGTCACAGACATTCAAGAGGGGTGATACAATACCCAGAAGGTGTGGCATCACCAGCTCATGAAGCGGCCTCACTCGGCTGAATCACAAATGATCGGTCCCCAGAGTCGACAATCCACCAAACCAGCAACCGTCTCAACCCAAAGGGTTGAAAGATAAGCCAACCAGATGAACCTCGTCTGAGCGTGGATTTCATGAGACACTAGTGCCTGCAAAGCAAGCACGCGCCCACTAATTTCCACTCTAAGTCTATAGTGCACTCAAGCCTGGGTCTGGCTTCTCACTCATCAGAACTCCCATCCCACAACAGCACAGATAATCATATTATACTGAAAATAAAATGCGGGAAATAAAGTGCGAGAAGTAAAATGCGATAAATAAACGCAACCCAACAAGTAAACACACAAGCGTTAGGATTGACTCTCGCAGGGAACCGCTGGATCCCCAAACTGACTCGCTTTCGGGACGTTGGATCCCTAGGAAACTATCAAGTCCCCAGCAGAGTCGCCAGCTGTCGCTTGCGCGAAAATAAGGTGCCGGCACAACAAAAGAGTCGCCACCTTTCGTTATTTATCCCTCAGAACGAGAAATCAGAGTCAACGTAGTTCGGCCTACGACGGGTTATGGGGGAAGGTAGCTCGCCAAGACATCGCCATCTTGTGCCTACTTACTCTCAACAGGCATGAGAGATCAGAGCTTACGTAGTTCGGGAAACTACGGTTTATTTCCTGTCTTTTATGAAAGAAGTGATTTTTATTGTGTTTGCGATTTCAACCGCACTAGAGACTATGACCTGAGAGTGAATGTGTCGCATGTCACCCAAAGGGTACCATACTAAACATCCAGACTGTGGAAAAGAAACTCTCCCACAATCCTTTCTTAGATAGCTTAAGGCTCGTAACGTACGAAAGAAATCATTCATGATTACTGTATCTTAAACTGTTTTGAGATGAGAAGAGAACAAGCCCAACTAGGAGGGAGACTATCAAGTCCTACTGTTGTCATGCCATGGATTCATCCTATGGTTGAGGTTTGAACAGGGAACTCCTAGAAGTTGTCATGCATAGGTTTCAACCTAAAATTCTATCATCAATTCCTTATCAAAGGAAATGAGAGTCCTAAGGGATCATGTCAATGATACACCAAAATAGACAAAGCATCAGCTTAACAGTAAAATGCATGCAATGCAAGTGAGGGAGGAAATGTGTGTGGGGCTTCAGCCTCCACAAGCTCATCTGAACCTCAAGCCAGAATGGATAACAGTAATCATACTGAAATATAAACAACATGCTATCAAGCAATATATAGTAAACTGCAATCATACAGATAAAATGAAATAAAATGCCATCAGGCAAACAAACCACATGGGCAAGGGAGCTGGGCTCTACCGAATACCCGCAGGCAAAGCCACACAGTAACAGTACAAGCAGAGGGAGCAACTCAACCTCTAGTGCAATAATGCTCCTAGATTCTACCTATTCTAGATATGAACTTATTCTAGTGCATCAAGCAAGTCAAACAAAACACATCAATACAGAAAAGAAAAAATAAAAAAGCAGATCAACTTCTCTCAACTTCAGGCTTCAGCTCTTCTAACAGCAACTCAGTCTTCAAACTTCAATCACTCTTGACAAATATCAATTTGCTTTTCCAGGTTTCTACCCTTCAACATAAGTTTCAACTTACTTCTCCTTTAAGCTTCAGCTTCTTACTCAGCTCCACCTTCAGGCTTCACTATCAATCATAAGTATCAACTTGATCTCCTTCAGGATCTCCAGGTATCAAAGTAAGTATCTACTTCCTTTGTTCTTCAAGCTTCAGCTCTTCAGAATAAATCTCAATCACTTAGGAGTGTCAACTTCTTCCTTCAGTCTTTACTGGATCTTCATGGGTTTTTAAGTATCAAAGTAAGTATCAACTTCCTTTGTTCTTCAAGCTTCAGCTCAACATCTCTCAAGAAAATCAAACCAGATGAAATCACTTACTGGATAAGCTGGGGATATTGAACTGCTTATTGACCACCAAAGGTGACCTATAAGGGTTCAACATCAAATAAAGGGTTCCCTCAAAAGTTCTACTCTCTAGGTGCATCACTTATCCCTCCAAAGGAGAGAGGTGTATACCATGGAAGGACTTTGAATCATAGGGAGGAATGGAGGTGAAAGATACCATCCATGTTTAAGAAAGAAGTTATCTAAGTCTAAACTCTTCCTAATCCCTAACCCTAAACAATAATAAAGCAAATAAGATCAAGCTCTCAAGCTCCTCAATCCATCTTCAAGTCTTCTACTATGCTCCTCAATGCTCCTTAGAACACAACCAAGCTTTCCAAGCCCACAAAGCAAAGCAAACAAAAATACAAGCCCACAAGGGCAACACAAACAATCATCAACTACAAAAATCATCTAAAAATAGTATACTACTATATTAAATCCTAATATAATTCCTAAGGGATCCTACATACCTACCCTTAATACCCTTATATGTCCCATAGTCTAATTTGTCCTAAAAACCCAAAAATCTAAGGTTATTATAGACCTATGTTGAAGTTTGACCTAATTCTACACAACCTAATGTCATCTAATCAAAACTATCCTAAAATTCATTACAAAATTATGGAATAAATACAGGGGGAAGATAAAGCATATATCTAACTACCCTAAAAAGAATGGCCAAAAATTGCTAAGGGAACTACCTAAACAAAATTCTACAAATTCATGTATCAACATAAAAGAAATAAAATGCAATAAAAGTAGAAAATATACAAAAAATACTAAAAATGCATGAAAGGAAAATATTTTATTTTATATTTTTCTTGACAAAAATATGAAATGGGAGCAAAAATTCCCATTAAAAAATCATTATTTTTCCATTTAATATGATTTTCCAAAGTTTGAAATAAAATGGAAGAATATAAAAATCAAAATATGAAGGGGTGGGTGCAGCTAGCAAGGCAATGCAGTCCAATTCACATATGGGCCCAGACTGGGGGTTTCAAAAAGCAATGCGCCAGGGCCTAATTATTAATCAGAAAAACAATTAATAAACATAAAGAAAAATGGAAAACCATGGTGCAAATAGAAATACAATTCAGTTCAAAAATGATTGGGCCTCATGAAGGGGGTGTGGGAAGCAATCCAGCCCAAGAAACCTTTAATGAAATGTCGCGTTTCATTGGAGTTCAGATTCCCTCCCAAAATGCAATTGAACACGGGCCGTTGGATTAGCTTCTCAGTCAACCAGTCTTGCTTGCATCTGATGGCTGGGACTCATCTTCTTCCTCCAACCTAGGGTTTGCCATGAAAGCTCCAAGAACAGAGCTCCATACTCAGACTTCCATCCATTCGTGTTACCTCAAATCATCATCAAAATCAAAAATGTAAAACACTAAATTGATCCATTTTTCACCCTGATCACACCCATGGTATTAGAATGTATTGAAATGGTCTCCATCACAAAACCCGATAGTGAATCCAATATGAGCTCAAACCTCAACTCCAACAAATCTTAGATTTCTTTATACTAACATGATCACTATGCTACACTGATGAAAATAAGCTATCAAACTTCTGCCAAGTCTCGCCATATCTCAAGTTTTTGATCATCAAAGAAATGGTGTCCATAACTGAAACTTCATCAATTGATCCCTAACTTTCCAAAAACGACCTCCTACTTGTCTCTAACCTTTATAACCTAACAATTCTTGCTATGAATGCTTAAATTATGGTTTAGTGTGTAATTTGCAAACCTGGTAATCTTGGATTGACAGAGGTAGTAGATCTTCAATTCACCACTTGAAACTCTTCAGAAGTGATCCTTGGATGATGATACTTCTTCTGTTTGCAAAAAATTGGAGGGAGAATGCTTGCACTTCAGGATTCGAATATGAGTGGATTCTTGTAAAATCCAATGGCCAAACCTTCAATCTTCCATCAATGGAACTTCAATTCAGTATGCACACACTCAGATGGATCTATGGAAAGTGTTTGTGAAGAAAAAAGGAATGGAAATGAAGAAGAATGTGCAATTGGAACTTGACTTGCAATGGAAGATTCTTGATCTCACTCTCTCTTTTCTGCACCAATTCTCACCAACCTTGCATCTGAGCAAGTTATACATGTTATATAGAGTGGTTTAGAATCATCTAGAACCATCTAGGATCATCCAATCAGTATTTGGAAATCTCATGTCATGACATTTTGATTTCACTTCTCCTTACATGCTATCTCATGCCATGGTCCTTGTACCCTTCAATTCTGACTTGAAATTCTCCCCACATGAGATTTATGAGGTGTTACAATGCATAACTAACTTGATTATTGAGTTTTGTTGAGTTTTGCTTTGGTACCTTAATATGCAAGTAAGCCAATTCCAAAGCAGCCCTATGATCCAAGCCTCAAATCAAAATTGTGGCTGAACCATTGTTCTTAGAATGTGATTTGGAGTCAAAATGACCTATTATATGACATGGTTTGGATTTATAGCTTGTGATTTCCAATTTTCAATTTCACCTTAATTAACTTATGCCTCCATTTTAGGCCATTTTCATCACTTTTTGATACAAGTCTTTTCAACATCTCATGACCTCCTTATTAGCCTTAAAACATCATTCTAAGCAAGTTTGATGTTGAAGATTTTTCCATTTGAAGCTTGGAACTAGGAGATATGGCCTTATGCTTGAAATGACCTGTAACCTCCAAATGACCAAAATACCCTTGACTTGTCAAAGCCATAAGTTGAGTTATACAAATCCTATCAAGGACTTATAGTACTCTCTAGAAAGATAATAAGATTCTCTAAAACATTCATGTTGACCAAGAATCCATAGGAATCATCCTACTAGGGAAAAAGTTGGATGCAAGTTGGGTGACTTTGAAGGACCCAGATTCACATACCTCAGATTACCTGTAATTTGTCAAAGTCATAACTTGAGCTCTACAAATCCTATCAAGGACTTCTAGTACTCAAATTAAAGCTAAGAGCAAGCTATACAACATTCATGTTGTGGGGAAGATGAGATGACAATCACATCTTGAGCTAAACTGCCTTGAAGATAGGGATCAAACTAGGGGATTTTACACTATCAATCCTTAGAAACCCTAGCTTAAAACTTCTCAAACTCCTCAATCATGATGAGTTGGTCTAGGAATCATACTTATAGCATTTCAATGCATCAATCCATGATCACATGGCTCTTGGATTAGGTCTCAACCCTCTCCAAATCATCAGTTGACCTAGGGTTGACCCAGTCAAACCCTAATTCCACCACTCATGGCTGAATCTTCTGAATTCTTGTACAATGACCTCTCTAGGCTTCATGATGGCTTTCAAGACATCTCATAAGCTTTCTCAAAGCTTCAAGTTCATCCTCATAGTCTCAGAATCATCTGAGGAGCTCCCACAACTCTCAAGTTATGAGACACACAACCTTGGTTTCAACCAATCTCTCTGAGGATCTCTTGAGTTCTATAACAAAGGTATCAACCTTTGAACCTTTGAATAACCCTCTTGGCTAGCTTCAAAGTCTCATACAACTCCTGATGGGTAAATAAATGTTGGTCAAATTTTGGGGTGCAACACAGTGCTTGTTGAAACTAGGGGTTTGTGCTTGTTGAAGCTGGTTGCTTGTGGAAGCTAGGGTTTTGCTGCTTGTTGAATATGAAGTTAGGAGCTTGTTGAAGTTGTTTACTGGTTGAAGTTTGAAGCTTGTTGAAGCTTGGTGCTTGTTGAAGAATGAAAGTTTATTGAAGCTTGAGGATAGGAGCATTCATGAAGATGAAGGTTGTTATTGTCAACTTTTTGCTGGTTAATCAACTTGTTACTGTCAGAGCTACTGCTTGTACTGTTTGCTGTAGGAGTTTGGTGCTGCTTTTCGCTACTGCGAAAATCGGCGCCGACTAAACAGAAGAGTCGCCACCGTGCATTATTTATCCCACAAGACGGAAAGGAAACGCTCGAAGTAAACCTACCGCAAAGACGGAAAGGAATGGTCATCGCAACCAAATCCTGGATTCGGGAGTCGGTTACGCAAGGGGAAGGTATTAGCACCCCTCACGTCCGTCGTACTCGACGGGATCCACATTTGTTGGTTTGTCTAAAGGATGCAAAAACAATCTATCTACGGCTGCTAAAGCTAAACGGAAAGAAACTGACTCGGTAGAGCGTCACACTTTATGCCTACGTATTCTCAAGAGAGAAAGTCAGAGTCAACGTAGTTCGGGAAACTACGGAGAATTGGCTCGCCGAGATATCGCATCTCGTGCCTACGTACTTCCACACGGCGTGAAAGATCAGAGCTTACGTAGTTCAGGCTAACTACGGGTAGACAGGGTGTTCTCGATCACACGGGAGTGAGAGATTAAGTTGTTTGGAGAGGTATGGGAACCTACGGAACTTAAAACTACGGTCTAGTCTCAAATGCGCAAGGGCAAGAGAAAAGGAAACATCAGTCGTCAGCGGGAAAGTCTCGATCGCACGGCAGCGAGAGAACCGAGAGGTTAGTTGTTAGTGTGCTCGCTAGGATATCGCATCCTATGCCTACATATTCTCATCTGACACGAGAAATCAGAGCAGCTGTAGTTCAGCCCACTACATCAAAACGGGGAACGGGAAGAAGGTAAAAGGGAGGTAGCTCACTAGGATATCGCATCCTATGCCTACATACTCTCGTCTGGCACGAGAGATCAGAGCAAACGTAGTTCGGCGGGAAAACGAGTCTCGATTGCACGGGGGCAAGAGAAGTGGTCTCGATCGCCTGAACGCGAGAGAAAAGGGGTTTCGCTCGCACGGGGCGAGAACAAAGAGGAAGCAGTCCTACGCCTAAATAGGAAGGAACTCGGGACACACACGCAAGAACCTAAGGCGTAGGAGCGAATGCGTCGCATGTCACCCAAAGGGTACCATACTAGACATCCTAGACGATTGAGAAGAAACTCCTCAACTGCCATTTCCTACGTATCTAACGATGCAGTTCACAACACTCGACGGTTGCCTGAAGACTCGAATAAGATGATGATGATGTTGAACGAAGCGGCTCCGTTGGCTCCTGACATGCGCGCAAGCTCCATTCCAATCTTCTCCTCTCTGGATCCTTGATGAGGACACTCGAATCAGAACCAATGTAACGCTTAGACCGTCATGGTTCGACTTATACGAGAAATCGAACTCTAAGAGGTAGCGTATTGATGTCCGTGTCAAAGACAAGATAGAGAAATGATATCGACAATCATTCTCCAATTGAATCGTGTCACACGGCCAGCCAGAAATAAAATCGAAGATAAAATCAGATAGAAACGAAAATAGGAGAGAAATCCAATCACAAAATGGAAATAATAGTCTACTCCTAAAATACGGCAATTAAATTCTACTGGAAAGTATTCTAAAGAAAATACCAGTAAATTGCATATGAAAGTAGCATAAAAACAATTCTATCTAAAATATTCTATAAGGAAAACTAGAATTAAATTCTATAATACTCCATAAAGAAAATAAAAAAAAAAACTATATTAAATCTATATATCCTATAGAATGCTAAAAATAATAGAATACAAATTCTATATCAAACTCTATGCATAATATTCTAACTATGAAAATGAAACTATAATCCTAAAGAAAAAATAGAACTATATCTATTACGATCATATGTCCAATACAAGAGAAAAATAAATTGCAAGGGGGGTACAATCTGCAAAATGGTGTAAAACAGAAAAAACAGCCATTCTGGGCCCAGCCCACAATACACTAAGAAAAATAATAAAAAAACAGGGAAGGGGGTGCGCGTAGAGATATGGGGTATGCTAGCAATAACACAAAGAGAGTTGGGCCCAGCCCAACAACTAGCAACAAAAACAGGGAGGGGGACGTGTAACAAAACGGAGGGATGCACAAAAAAAAACAATGGGCTTGGAGGCCCAAACCCAAACTCTCAGCCACGTACCCTTCCTTTCTCACGACCCAGAATGACCAAACCCTAATCCCTCTTCATTCTCCTTGCACTGTTCACTGCGCCGCTAACCTCTCTCAGACTCTCCTTCGCAAACCTCTTCTCTCAGTCTCCAATTTCATCTCGTTCTCAACTCTCTGTTCAACATCCCTCACAAACTTTTTTCTTTCATCTCGTTTTACAAACTTCAAAACAAAAGAATGAACAAAAAACTATCACAATCTGGAAAAATCACAAGCTGTCCTTGATATTCTTGAAGACGATCGTTGAAGAAGATTTCTGGAACGGTTTCTGGAGACTTCTTGAAGGCACTCGCATGTGCGGATTTTGAACTTGATGTTGAAGTTCTTGCTGATGAACACATGGCGATGCAGATCTTGAAGTTGTTGACGAAGTTCTTTGAGGATCTTCGCATTTCTGGAAAACTGATGAAGCTTGATGTTGAACAAGATTGATGAGGAACTTTTGAAGGAGATGCGAACGCAGACGAGAGCTTTTGAAATTCTGGAAAAACTTGATGATCTTCGTGAAGGTTCTAAGAAAATAGTCACGAACAGAGGATGAAGTTTCTGGGAGGTCTTCATGAAGCAGATGAAAAATCACGAAGGTTTCTTGAACGGTTGATGAAGATTTGATGATCTTATTGGAGAATTTCTGGAGAACCTTGACGAACGTTCTCGGAGTCTTTTCTGGAAAAACTGGAAGGTGATGATCGTGAATGAATCTTAGCGAAGAACAAGATGAAGCTCATGAATCGAAGGTTTGTGATGAGCTATGGTAAAGGGAAAACGGATGAAGATTGCATGTTCTTGGACGTTCTTTCTGGAAAAACGAGTTTAAGATCTATGAAGGTTGATGAATGTTGACGATGTCTGGGCGAAGTTGATGGAGTTCATGATGAAGATCTGAAAATTTGCAGTTTCCGGTGACTTAACGGTTTCAGGCGAACGGTTACGGTGGTCCGGTGAGCGTCCGACGGTGGCTGCATGGCCTCCGGTGAGGCTTTGGTAGTGGAAGACGCGTGTTGGCCATGCAAGCAGAGGAGAGAGAGATGAGGACACGCGGCGAGGGGGAAGAGAGATAACGAGACGCGTGGCTTTTGGGTGGGAAGAGAGAGAGAGACACGTGGCAACGCATGCAGAAAGTGGAAGTGTGAGGTGGAAGAAACTCTGAGTGGAAAATGAGGTGGAAGCAGATGAATGAAACGTGTGGACGCTTATATATGTGACAAGTGTCACGAATTGGGCCCTGGAAACTGGACATCTGGCCGACTATCACTTAATGACTCTGATTTAATGAACTAAAACCTAATTAACTGAAATGAATTAATGGCTAATGGCTCTATTAAAGCTAAACGAAAATTAAATGACTAGTGGCTCAATTAACTGCAACTAAACTCAATTAACTCCTAATTTAACCACAACTGATTAATGTCCCTAATTAAAAAAAGTGATTAAAAGCTAATTAATCTCTATTGATTCTAAAAGAAAATAAACTCTAATCAACTCTATTAATTCCTAACCCTATTAAAAATAGAAAAAGATCTATTAAACCTATTAAAAAACATTTAAAGTCTACTTAATATCTAGAAAAAGAAATATCTATTAAAACTATTTAAAAAGAATTATCTATTTAAACTTCTAAAAACTATTTAAATTCTATATTAAAACTATAACACTAATTATATTCTAAAATTCTAGAACTATCTTTTAAAAAAACTATTTAATTTCTAGAACTATGTTAAGATCTATTTAACTCTATTATTCCATTAATGTTCTAGAAAAAAGATTAATATTCTAAAACCTATTTAAAAACCTATAAATGTCTAAAAACGCCATAAAACCAATTAACTCAATTAAAAGAGACCACGAGACCAGATCGACATAAACGACAAAACTGGACACCGATACGTCCTCAAAAACAACAGCGCAAGCTGAAAACAACGGGAAGCGCACAACTTCCCAAAAATAGGACCTCCGATCATCCGAACCGGTCTGAAACGTCCGAAATGTGAAAATAAGGTTGTAATCCCGATCAAATCAATATGACTGGAAAAATGCAATGGATGCGGTATGCGAGTGCGAATGCAAAATGCGTCGAAACATAAACCAGATGTGGGAACCAGTTGGTCAAATTTTGGGGTGCAACAGCTGCCCCTATTCAAACGGCTTGGACCCGACTAGGTGAAGAGCGAACGACCTTCAAACAATCGAGGTACGAGACGGTTGAATACCAAAGAAACCCTGAAATTTTCCAACCGTGGAGATAAACTGCAAAACTACTTGAGAAGCAACATCCAATGAACTGAGTCTGGTTGTTACGGCAACAACTGGTCAATTATCTGATAAAATTTGATTTCAACATCAATCACCTGCGTGACACCACAGGCACTGAGCTATTTTTGCAAAAACACCTTCGTCCACAATTGGACTAACCGTGTCAGCACAAGAAGAGAAACAAATTCGTCAACACGAATAGAGATTCTGTCGTCACGAGAGTAACTTTGTCCACATCTGGACCCAAATTCGTCAAATCACGAATAAACACAAATCTGTCCACGTCAGGACTCACATTTCAACAACACAGGAATAGAACCTTGTCCACGTTAGGATGCTTGTTTCGTCAACACGAAGAAATCTCATCATAAACTTGCCCACGTCAGGACTCCACCTGCCATCAACACGGCAAAATCCCGGTGACTTCGCTGGGGATGACTCGTCTGTATTTTATCAGCACGAGGGGATCCTTGTCTTGATTTTCCACGTCAGGACTCACATCTTCGACCTGCTGAGGAAATAAAACTCGTCCACGTCAGAACTCACGCTTTGCCAACACGAAGAAAGATAAATTTGTCCCTGTTAGGACTCGTGCACCTTGTCAACACGAAGAACTATAACCTTGTCCACGTCAGGACCCACATTTCGCCGATACGAAGGAAGATATCTGCTGGGGATAAATGGTCCCTGAAGAGTAATCAATTTTGTCCACGTCAGGACTTCACATTCCATCAATACAGAGAAATCGAATCTGTCCACGTTAGGACTAGCACAACTCGTCAACCTGAGGAAATAAATCTGTCCACTTTAGGACACCCACTTCACTAGCACGAAGAAATCCCGTCAATAAATTGTCCACGTCAGGACTCATATCTCGTCAACCCGAGGAGCTCCTATCAACATAGGCAATAAAATTTGACAATCTCCGGGGAAATACTCTTGTCAACCAGTAAGAAAATACATTCGTCTGTTCTTACGGGCAAATCATCTGTCTAAAGACAGGAAACGTCATCCGCCTATCCATACGGGAAAATCATCTGCCTAAACACAGGAAACTTCATCCGCCTATCCATACGGGAACATACTCTGAATTCAATTTCTCGGCTTATCTCCGCAGTAGCTAACTCCATTGGTCCCAACCTACAACCCTTTTAGCACTGACGTGACAGCGACTTTGAGGAGGACTCTACTGGGGATAATATTTTGTCAACACGAAGAAATCATGGAGGCTTCACTGGGGATAGAACTCTTCCACCCAATAGGAATTCAATTATGTCAATCATACTGGACAATAACTCCGCCTTATCTTTGCAGTAGCCAAACCCACTAGGGAGGCTCTGAAATTAACTGCCAGGCACCTATTTCGACAACAGGCGACAACTCCTGAAATTTTGATTATGAAACCCTGTTGATGCTGACGTAACAACAAATTTGAAGAAAATACTATGATGGCCGGATAAGAGAAACTTCAACAAGCAACTCTGTGGGGAAAATAGTAAGGTGAACCGCATCATCACACGTCTCACGGCGAGACCTCGAATACCTGGTAATAGATCTGAGCTAGAACTCCATACTCCTGCTGAGAAAACACGCCTGAAAGCAAAAGGTTAACCAACCTGATCTATGTTTCGAAATGCATATGTTTGAAAATGATGCAATGCCCCATACGGCATGGAGATGCTATGCGTTTGTATAGATGCAATGCCTCATACGGCGTGGAGATGCTATGTGTTTATATAGATGCAAATATGACGATATATGCAAGTGCAAATGCAACCTCGAGCTGCCAGAGAACACCGGGTCTAAAACCGCTTGGCAAAATTAATGCCGAAGGCAACATCAACTCCACTGAGGGGTACCGGGTATCATAGAATCATCTCAGCAAAATAAATGCTGGAAAAGTGAGACCAAACTTCCATGGGGAAGAAACAATCCTGCTGAGGGATGGCTCACAAATTCATCGTTACGAACTCTGTAGAGGATGATCAACCTGACGGAGGAATGACAACCTGCTGGGGGAGGGAAGGACGACCCTGCACGGGGATGCCCTTTCTAAACCCTTGACAACCTGATTGTACTCTGTGGGACTTAACCAAACTGGGGTTAATTGTGCACAGCTCACTGCTGAGAGTGCTCCTGCTGTCAGGGATATCCATTCTGACCTGCTGAGGATACTCCTGATCCTATTCTGAGGAGGAATAACTGCGATCTCAACTATTTTGGGGACAATACGTGACTTCTACCTGCTGAGGAGAGTAATCCTGATTTAACATTAATCGGGAAACCGGTATCAATCGAACTTTGTATCGGGGAATGTGACACCACGTGAGTCACTAGGAATTATCGTGTCAGGTATTTTTAGGCTTTTCTAGTTTAGGGATGAGAATAGGTTATTAACAAAATGGTTTTAAAGGGAAAATACTAGACGGGGCTAGCATTCAAAGATGGACTACCAGGCGAGAACTGATAGCAAAAATAGGTTAGGTTATCGGACGAGAATGGATTTACGGTTGGAACATCAGACGAGGCTGACCGAATGATAGGTTAAGGAAAGGATGACCAGACGGGGCTGGTTTGGAAGCTGACATGCACCAGACGAGAACTGATGCAACAAATAGGTTAAAGAGACGGTGACCGGACGGGGCTGGTTGAAAGCTAACATACACCAGGCGAGGCTGATGTTTACGGAAAGGTTGGCCAGACAATAACTGGTTGAAAAATAACAGGTACCAGACAAGAACTGGTGTTTACGAAAAGGTGGACCAGACGAGAATTGGTTACCGGTTTGCCAGGCGAGAACTGGGCTTTGGAAATGACGAGGCTACAGGGTTCTGTCAAGTAACAGGTTTAAACTATAGGATAACGATCCAATGACGACAAGGTCTTTTTCGAAGGTTCAGGTTTTTTAATAAGGGTAATGACACTATTCCCCGTTACTCAATTCTTGCTAGGGTGAACAAACTAGCTTGAACAACTTTCCCCAGTGCAACTCAACTTGCTCCAATCCAACTCTTGGGAAACCCACTCTGAACAGAAAGCAACTTGCTACAATACGACCTTGCGATGGCTTGCCCCGGTATCTGTACGACAAAAGGACTCAACCTCAATTAAAAAATTATCAACATAGTTGGTTTCACTATCTCTGAAGTGACTTGCCCCTTGAATGAGCGTAGAACCGACTTAACCTGATCTGATCATACACTGGAAGGATTTATCCTCAAATCACAGCATTTTGGATAATTGCCCCTGATTGGCTCTCGAGAAGATTCACTTCTGATCAACTGCTTCTCCAGTAACTTGTCCCATAATCAACCGATGCTTCGGGACTTGTCCTTAGACCAACTGATTCTGCACTCACTGGAAGTCAATGCCCCAGATTCACAGGGTTTCACAACATACACCATTCTGATCCAGACTGCTGAATTATTCAGTCCTGTTCGATTATTCCCTGTTGGAATTTCCTTCCTGTCAACTACTGACCTGCAAATAAAATTGTTTATTCCCGAATGGTAATTTTAATGCAACGTTCATGCAGATTTTGAAAAAATTATGCTGTCACTCATTTACGTGTCATGATTGTGAGTGACGAATGAACCAGAGTTCAAATGTAGTGCTGATTTGATCAGTGAAAAAATACAACAAGGATATGACTAGCAAATCAAGAAGGAGTCAGGTTACTCAACCTTATCGTAATGCACTTTCAGAATAAACCCTGCCTCAATTAGGTCTTTTAAGGGTTGTATCGTGGTCGGGTTCACGGTTCGTGAAACAAAGGATATTTGGCTCAAATTATGATTTGTACCCACCCCTTCTACGTGATGATCTCCGACCCTAAAGTTCAGTTAACTTGGCACAAGCGCTTGCCTCTTCGAGAGGTATGTTTACTATTGGGAACAGTGGTTAAGGAACTCACAAGGTTTTCAGAGTGACAGTTACTCCTCTTTCGTTTTCGGTGTCTGTATCCACACGACTTTGTCCTTGTTCGAGGATTTTTTCTTTTTATATCCTTTCTTTTTCATTCTTTTGATTCCCTAATTTTTGCCTGGACTGACTCCCTTTGAGTTCTTTTCGATTTTTCCTTTCTTGAAGTCCAGCGGGATGCCCTTATTTTTGCCTAAGTATTAGCTTTCCAGCTTTTTCTTTTTCTTTTTTACTTAGCGGGCTTTCTTATTTCTTTCTTGGAACAAGTCGTGCGACACTGGTTGTCTTGATTGCTCCGAAAGGATTGTAACTGTTTCACCCCTGATTGGTGAGATTTAACCATTGTGGTGGATGAGGTACGACCTCTGGGGAAAAATAAGATGTGATTGGTCCTCGAAAGGCAACACCCCTCTATAAGACTTGAACGCTCGATCAAGCTAACTGACAACTACTCTGCTCCGGGTTAAGATGTGAGGGTTTAAAAGTCCGAAAAACTTCTACTTTTTGGCTCGAAGTGGTTAACAAGGGACTAACTCCTTATATCTCCAGTGTTTGGGGGATTTGAAACAATGCCTTGTACGTCATCGGCAAGGTTTTTTCTGAAAGCATACGATCATCGGTTATGAGTATTCAGTTTCGTCATCCTCCCTCCAATCTTTGCTAATCAAGTGATAAAGTGGAGTGAATAAAATGCAAGGGTCAGTGCAATGCAATAAATGAGTGACAACGACATGATTAATTCAGAAAAATGCATAGTCGCTTTATCAATATTACCATTTGAAACAAACAATGTTTAACAGCAAGTAGTAACTAACAGAAAAGAAACTGCAAATGCAAATGATGAAAGTCTGAGGACTGCCGATGCTGAGGACGCCTGCCTGTCTGGACCACTGGCTTCTGGAAATAATCCTCTGGATCTGCGAGCTCAGACAGCTGAGAGGTTGTCATGCACAACCAAAACTCCTTCTAGAAAGGAAATACACCCTTTGTCGATCAACTGTTGCACTTTTTCCTGAAAAGCTTTACAATCTTCAGTTGAATGCCCTGGAGATCCACCATGGTAACCACACTGAGCGTGGGGATTGTACCCGGGAGGGTAAGGTTCTGGCACATGCTTAAGAGCTTTAGGTTCCACCAAATAATTCTGGATCAAAGATGGTAGAATATGGCTATACGGCACAGGCACTATATGAGAAGGAGCATTCCTTCGTTCCAAGTTGTTACGAGGCCTGTTCTGATTTGGGCGCTGATTCTGATAACCTCGTCCACGAGTTCGCTGATTTGCCAAAGAAGCGACATAAAGTTCTAGATATGGTGCCCTAGGCGCAATTGTCTGTCCCGCATAACAAGACACAGAAGATGAAGAACCAACAGATTTCACCGATTCATCTCGAGGATACTCAACATCTGGCATGATTGCATTGATCACAACTCCTTCTTCAGTTTGGTAGCTACAGAAAGATTCAGTTTCACTAGCCTGACCGCCCGAAACAATCTGAATTTTCCCAATTTTTACGGCATGCTCGATGCGTTCTCCTAATCATACCAATTCAGAGAAATTTGGCGCATTTCCAAGCATTCTTTCGAAGTACGGGATCTCCAAGGAGTCTACAAACATGCCCATTAACTCTCGTTCTAGAAGCGGTGGGTGCACTCTGGCAGCAAATTCCCTCCATCTCTGAACATACTTCCTGAAGGGTTCATTATTCTCTTGAGACAATTCCTGCAACTGCATGCGACTAGGAGTCATGTCTAGGTTATAATCATACTGTTAAGAAAAGCTCTGGCTAAATCCACCCATGATCGAATCTGATTACTCTCTAACTGCATATACCAACTCAGAGATGCCCCGGTCAGACTATCCTGAAAGCAGTGAATCACCAACTTGTCGTTTTGCACAAACAAAGTCATTCTTCGGCAGAACATCACCAAATGTTGCTTCGGACAGCTATCTCCTCTGTACTTCTCAAATCTCAGCGCTCTGAACTTAGGAGGCAATACCAGGCCCGGAACCAAACACATGTCGGCAGCATTGAGGTTGACAGCATCTTTAACTTTCAAGGCTTTGACCCCTTCTTCCAATACTCGGAGCCTTCTAGCATACTCAAGAGCTCTTGGGTCTTCAGTCCTGACTACCGGGATCTCTCTTCGGATATTCGCCATAGGGAAAACAACACCTTGACTGTTAATAAGAGGAGGGCGTTCATTTCAGATAACAAACTGCTCACGTCGATCTCGGTCCCTAACCGGAGGTTGCAGAAATTGGTCTGCAGTAACGTTGTTCACTTGCGGAAGGTCTTCCATAGACATGGAGCCATACAGAGGATTGGTCGTCATAGTGAAACCTGTCAAGGTGTTAAGAGACTAGAAGTGGCTCTCAGACATAGCTACCAATAACCTTCAACTGGCTTCACTGCTCGATTCTGCTTCAACCCCTTGGTCGTCTTCTAACAATCAACAGTTGCTCAGGCCAAACACCGGATAATCACCTTCAGAATCAAAACAACGGTTGGATCAGACTTTGGCTAGCTGGAGAATGACATGCAACATGATGCAACAATGTTCATGCAAATGTAATGCAATATGCAGCAAACACGGGATCACAACCCCCATAAATCTCTGAATACTGCCGCGTTGCTGACTGAGTAAGTTCGCTCTGAAGAGAAGACCAAGATGACGGGTAGGCTGGAAGTCAAGTTTCCTGCAAAAACCCTCCCACTCACGGGTATGGACTTAAACTGACACAAGTTTGGCATCCTATGCGGTCATCAGCGTCACAGACTTTCAAGACTGATGATACGATACCCAGAAGGTGTGGAATCATCATATCCTGAAGAGGCCTCACTTAGCCAACTTCCAATTGATCGGTCCCTGGAGTCGACAATCCTCCTAACCAACAACCCCCTCAACCCAAAGGGTTGAAAAAGAAGTCAACCAGAAGAACCTCGTCCGAGCGTGAATTTTGCAGGACACTAGTACACATAAAGCATGTACGCGCCCACTACTTTCCACACTAATTCTAAGGTGCACTCAAGCCTGGGTCTGGCTTCTCACTCAAAGGAACACCCCACCCAACAGCACAACAGCAACAGATAGCAAAGTGCGGAAATTGTAAATACAGTAATATACAACACACAAAAGGTAAACATCCAAAGAAAAACAAACAAACGCTAGGATTGACTCGCATAGGGGACGTTGGATCCCCAGCAGAGTCGCCAGCTGTCGCTACTGCGAAAATTGGCGCCGGCTAAACAGAAGAGTCACCACCGTGCGTTATTTATCCCACAAGAGGGAAAGTAAACGCTCGAAGTAAACCTACCGCAAAGACGGAAAGGAATGGTCATCGCAACCAAATCCTGGATTCGGGAGTCGGTTACGCAAGGGGAAGGTATTAGCACCCCTCACGTCCGTCGTACTCGACGGGATCCACGCTTGTTGGTTTTTCTAAAGGATGCAAAAACAATCTATCTACGGCCGCTAAAGCTAAACGGAAAGAAACTGACTCGGTAGAGCGTCGCACTCTATGCCTACGTATTCTCAAGAGAGAAAGTCAGAGTCAACGTAGTTCGGGAAACTACGGGGAATTGGCTCGCCGAGATATCGCATCTCGTGCCTACGTACTTCCACACGGCGTGAAAGATCAGAGCTTACGTAATTCAGGCTAACTACGGGTAGATAGGGTGTTCTCCATCACACGGGAGTGAGAGATTAAGTTGTTTGGAGAGGTACGGGAACCTACGGAACTTAAAACTACGGTCTAGTTTCAAATGCGCAAGGGCAAGAGAAAAGGAAACATCAGTCGTCAGCGGGAAAGTCTCGATCGCACGGCAGCGAGAGAACCGAGAGGTTAGTTGTTAGTGTGCTGGCTAGGATATCGCATCCTATGCCTACATATTCTCATCTGACACGAGAAATCAGAGCAGCTGTAGTTCAGCCCACTACAGCAAAACGGGGAACGGGAAGAAGGTAAAAGGGAGGTAGCTCGCTAGGATGTCGCATCCTATGCCTACGTAATCTCGTCTGGCACGAGAGATCAGAGCAAACGTAGTTCGACGGGAAAACGAGTCTCAATTGCACGGGGGCAAGAGAAGTGGTCTCGATCACCTGAACGCGAGAGAAAAGGGGTTTCGCTCGCACGGGGCGAGAACAAAGAGGAAGCAAGCCTACGCCTAAACGAGAAGGAACTCGGGACACACACGCAAGAACCTAAGGCGTAGGAGCGAATGCGTCACATGTCACCCAAAGGGTACCATACTAGACATCCTAGACGATTGAGAAGAAACTCCTCAACTGTCATTTCCTACGTATCTAACGATGCAGTTCACAACACTCGACGGTTGCCTGAAGACTCGAATAAGATGATGATGATGTTGAACGAAGCGGCTCCGTTGGCTCCTGACATGCGAGCAAGCTCCATTCCAATCTTCTCCTCTCTGGATCCTTGATGAGGACGCTTGAATCAGAACCAATGTAACGCTTAGACCGTCATGGTTTGACTTATACGAGAAATCGAACTCTAAGAGGTAGCATATTGATGTCCGTGTCAAAGACAAGATAGAGAAATGATATCGACAATCATTCTCCAATTGAATCGTGTCACACGGCCAGCCAGAAATAAAATCGAAGATAAAATCAGATAGAAACGAAAATAGGAGAGAAATCCAATCACAAAATGGAAATAATAGTCTACTCCTAAAATACGGCAATTAAATTCTACTGGAAAGTATTCTAAAGAAAATACCAGTAAATTGCATATGAAAGTAGCATAAAAACAATTCTATCTAAAATATTCTATAAGGAAAACTAGAATTAAATTCTATAATACTCCATAAAGAAAATAAAAAAAAAACTATATTAAATCTATATATCCTATAATATGCTAAAAATAATAGAATACAAATTCTATATCAAACTCTATGCATAATATTCTAACTATGAAAATGAAACTATAATCCTAAAGAAAAAATAGAACTATATCTATTACGATCATATGTCCAATACAAGAGAAAAATAAATTGCAAGGGGGGTACAATCTGCAAAATGGTGTAAAACAGAAAAAACAGCCATTCTGGGCCCAGCCCACAATACACTAAGAAAAATAATAAAAAAACAGGGAAGGGGGTGCGCCCAGAGATATGGGGTATGCTAGCAATAACACAAAGAGAGTTGGGCCCAGCCCAACAACTAGCAACAAAAATAAGGAGGGGGCGTGTAACAAAACGGAGGGATGCACCAAAAAAAACAATGGGCTTGGAGGCCCAAACCCAAACTCTCAGCCACATACCCTTCCTTTCTCACGACTCAGAATGACCAAACCCTAATCCCTCTCCATTCTCCTTCCACTGTTCACTGCGCCGCTAACCTCTCTCAGACTCTCCTTCGCAAACCTCTTCTCTCAGTCTCCAATTTCATCTCGTTCTCAACTCTCTGTTCAACATCCCTCACAAACTTTTTTCTTTCATCTTGTTTTACAAACTTCAAAACAAAAGAATAAACAAAAAACTATCACAATCTGGAAAAATCACAAGCTGTCCTTGATATTCTTGAAGACGATCGTTGACGAAGATTTTTGGAACGGTTTCTGGAGACTTCTTGAAGGCGCTCGCATGTGCAGATTTTGAACTTGATGTTGAAGTTCTTGTTGATGAACACATGGCGATGCAGATCTTGAAATTGTTGACGATGTTCTTTGAGGATCTTCGCATTTCTGGAAAACTGATGAAGCTTGATGTTGAACAAGATTGATGAGGAACTTTTGAAGGAGATGCGAACGCAGACGAGAGCTTTTGAAATTCTGGAAAAACTTGATGATCTTCATGAAGGTTCTAAGAAAATAGCCACGAACAGAGGATGAAGTTTCTGGGAGGTCTTCATGAAGCAGACGAAAAATCACAAAGGTTTCTTGAACGGTTGATGAAGATTTGATGATCTTATTGGAGAATTTCTGGAGAACCTTGACGAACGTTCTCAGAGTCTTTTCTGGAAAAACTGGAAGGTGATGATCGCGAATGAATCTTGGCGAAGAACAAGATGAAGCTCATGAATCGAAGGTTTGCGACGAGCTATGGTGAAGGGAAAACGAATGAAGATCGCATGTTCTTGGACGTTCTTTCTGGAAAAACGAGTTTAAGATCTATGAAGGTTGATGAATGTTGACGATGTCTGGGCGAAATTGATGGAGTTCATGATGAAGATCTGAAAATTTGCAGTTTCCGGCGACTTAAAGGTTTCAGGCGAACGGTTACGGTGGTCCGGTGAGCGTCCGACGGTGGCTGCATGGCCTCCGACGAGGCTTTGGTAGTGGAAGACGCGAGTTGGCCATGCAAGCAGAGGAGAGAGAGATGAGGACACGCAAGCAGAGGAGAGAGAGAGAGAGACACGTGGCAACGCATGCAGAAAGTGGAAGTGTGAGGTGGAAGAAACTCTGAGTGGAAAATGAGGTGGAAGCAGATGAATGAAACGTGTGGATGCTTATATACGTGACAAGTGTCACGAATTGGGCCCTGTAAACTGGACATCTGGCCCACTATCACTTAATGACTCTGATTTAATGAACTAAAACCTAATTAACTGAAATGAATTAATGGCTAATGGCTCTATTAAAGCTAGACGAAAATTAAATGACTAGTGGCTCAATTAACTGCAACTAAACTCAATTAACTCCTAATTTAACCACAACTGATTAATGTCCCTAATTAAAAAAAGTGATTAAAAGCTAATTAATCTCTATTGATTCTAAAAGAAAATAAACTCTAATCAACTCTATTAATTCCTAACCCTATTAAAAATAGAAAAAGATCTATTAAACCTATTAAAAAACATTTAAAGTCTACTTAATATCTAGAAAAAGAAATATCTATTAAAACTATTTAAAAAGAATTATCTATTTAAACTTCTAAAAACTATTTAAATTCTATATTAAAACTATAACACTAATTATATTCTAAAATTCTAGAACTATCTATTAAAAAAACTATTTAATTTCTAGAACTATGTTAAAATCTATTTAACTCTATTATTCCATTAATGTTCTAGAAAAAAGATTAATATTCTAAAACCTATTTAAAAATCTATTTAATTCCAATAAATCCTAAAAACCTATAAATGTCTAAAAATGCCATAAAACCAATTAACTCAATTAAAAGAGATCACGAGACCAGATCGACATAAACGGCAAAACTGGACACCGATACGTCCTCAAAAACAACAGCGCAAGCTGAAAACACCGGGAAGCGCACAACTTCCTAAAAATAGGACCTCCGATCATCCGAACCGGTCTGAAATGTCCGAAATGTGAAAATAGGGTTGTAATCCAGATAAAATCAATATGACTGGAAAAATGCAATGGATGCGGTATGCGAGTGCAAATGCAAAATGCGTCGAAACATAAATCAGATGCGGGAACCGTTTGGTCAAATTTTGGGGTGCAACACTGCTGCTTGGGTTGCCTCCTCTGCTTTGGTTTTGGTTTTTTTGTATTGTTTGTTGGCTTGTGCAGCTTGCCCCCTAGGTTTGAAGTGAACGTTGATTCACTTTGCTTGTTGTTTTCCCAGGTTCGAGGTTGAGTGGGACTCCTTGCCTCGCTTGTATTGCTGCATTGCATGCATTTTACTGTATTTGCTTGCTTTCTTTTCTGTTTATCCCCTAGGATCTCTGATTTCCTCTGTGCAGGAGGGAATTATGACAGACATTAGGATTCTTATCCATGCATGACAACATTAGGTTAGTTTTTATTCCCCTTTTCAACCCTAGGCTTTTTAGAGTTTCTTTCTCTTCTTATCTCAAAACGACTCAAAAATATAGTAATAAGGTTAATCGATGTCGTGCGTTACGAGCCTTAAGCTATTCGAGAAAGGGTTGCTAGAGAGCTTCTTTCCAGTAGTCTGGCTGCTTAGTATGGTACCCTTTGGGTGACACGCGACGTAGTCACTCTCAAATCATAGTCTCTAGTGCGTCAGAGATTGCAAACAAACTAAAAACATTTCTTTCGTAAAAGATTCAAAACAAACATCAAAGTGTCATTTTTGTCCGCTTGTACTCTTAATCAAGAAAAACCCTTTCTGAAGGTAATAAAAAACAATTAGACAAACTTGTGTCTTCCGTGGCCCGAACTACGTTTGCTCTGATCTTTCATGCCGTATGAAAGTACGTAGGCATAGGATGCGATATCCTAGCGAGCAACCTTCCCCTCCTTTCCCGTAGGTAGGCGAACTACGTTGACTCTGATTTCTCGTTCCAGACAGAAATACGTAGGCATAAAGTGCAATACTTTGCCGAGTCATTTTCTTTTCTTTTTAACCCAGACCTATAGAGTAGATAGAATAACACACCCTTAGATAGAAAACAAGCGTGGATACCGTCGAGTACGGAGGACGTGAGGGGTGCTAATACCTTCCCCTTGCGTAATCGACTCCCGAATCCAGGAATTTGGTTGCGACGACCATTCCTTTCCCGTTTTGTGTTAGGTTTACTCTGAGCGTTTCCTTTCCCTCCTGTGGGATAAATAACGCACGGTGGCGACTCTTCTGTCATATCCGGAGCCGATTTTCGCAGTAGCGACAGCTGGCGACTCTGCTGGGGATTCCAACGGTTCCCTACGCGAGTCAATCCTAGAGCTTTTTTTCCCGTCGTGGGTTTTGTATGGATTTACTTTTCTGTATTTACTTTCAGCATTATATTATTGTTGTCGTGCTGGGTAGGGGGTCAGATTGAGAGATAAGCCGGACCTGGGCTTGAGTGCACCTAGAATTAGTTGTGGAAAGTAGTGGGCGCGTGCATGCTTTGCATGTACTAGTGTCCCGCAAAATCCACGCTCGGACGAGGTTTTTCTGGTTGACTTCTTTTTCAACCCTTTGGGTTGAGGGGGTTGTTGGTTAGTTGGATTGTCGACTCCGAGGACCGATCAATTGGAAGTTGGCTAAGTGAGGCCTCTTCAGGACATGATGATGCCACACCTTCTGGGTATCGTATCATCAGTCTTGAAAGTCTGTGACGCCGACGACCGCATAGGATGCCATACCTTGTGTCAGTTAATAGGGCACCTACCTGTGAGAGGGATTGGGGCATGCAGGAAACTTGACCTCCAGACTACCCGGTTTTCTTAATATTGGACCAGTATGTGTAGTTACTTGGACTTCTTCATCAGGACAATGTTATGGGTCTGTTGAGACCAGGTTGAAGCATTGTTATAGGTCTGTTGAGACCAGGTGGGAGCATTGTTATGGGTCTGTTGAAACCAGGTTTGAGCAGTATTGTGGGTCTGTTGAGACAGATATTGTGGATGGATCTCTTCAGCAATATATCACTTGATCCTTGTTGCATGTTTGCATATTGCATTGTTGCATACTCATTTTGCATATCCTTAACGTGTGTCTGTGCTGCAGGTGCATTTCATACCCTCTGATTCTAGTTGTCCGGATTTCTGTCTGTCTGCTATTATGGATACTTTGAAGAAGACTATACTCCAGATGTTTCCTCTCTGCTTGGTTTGATATCCCTAGCTGATGATGATGTGAAGAGAAGCTTCAGGAAAGGTTATGGGAAACTGCTTAGGTTGGTCTACAAACCAACTACGTATGAGTTGAACGTATTATATGCACTTATGCAGTTCTATGATCCCCCGCTGAGGTGTTTTACTTTCCCTGACTTCATTCTGGCTCCGACCATGGAGGAATATGCTGAGATCTTGGAGTTAACCGTTCAGAACAGGGTACCCTTCATTCATATGGGTGCTGAGCCCAAGCTGGAGGATTTGGTTGTTGCTTTGCATTTAGACTCCTCAGAGTTGCTCTTAACCTCATGGAATGGAGTTTCTGGTTTTTCTCTCAAGTTCTTGGTTGGGAAAGCACAAGAGTATGCCAAAAGTGGCTGTTGGATCGTGTTTAATGTTATCCTTGCTTTGTGTATCTATGGAATTGTACTATTCCCTAACATGCCTGACTTTGTTGATTTGGATGCATTCCATATATTTGCTTCAGGCAATCCTGTGCCTACACTGATTGGAGACTTCTATCATTCTCTGGATTATAAGAACGAGAATAGGAGGGGCAAGAACGTCTCTTGTTGTGTGCCTTTGTTGTATATATGGTTTGATAGTCACCTGCCCAAGAAGGGTATCTTTGTTGAGTCTGCAGCTACGGTGGAATGGTCTGAGCGTCTGATGGGGCTTTCTTCAGAAGATATTGTCTGGTTTGATAGGGATTTACTGGGATCTGAGATTATCTACAGCCACACAGGATATCCTAACGTTCCTCTGATTGGGAGGAAAGGGTGCATTAACTACAATCAGTTATTGTTGATCAGGCAATACGGTTATGCTTTGAAAAGCCCGCCAAAAGAGGAGGAAGTGCAGGAATCTCTGTACTTCACAGGTGATCTGAAGGGAGAGTTATTGTCCAAGATTCGGAATGCTTGGAATAACATCAACAAAAGGGGTAAGCCATTGTTGGGTAAGAATGATTGTCAAGCCTATCCTCTGTACCAAGTCTGGATCCAAGATACGGCGAAGCAGGCGCTGATGCCGTTTCCTGCAGTGTTACCTCCTGCTCCCCTCATGGTTGAAGAGCCAACCACTGCGTCTATTGAGAGATATGAGCAGGTTGTGAAGGAGAAAAAAGAGCTGATGAAAGCCAACGAGAAGTTGGAAGAAGAGCTAGTGCAACCCAGGAGCGAAAAGAATGAAGCTGTATATTCCTTCGAGCAGAAAACAAAGCTGGTGAACCAGTTAGGCGCAGAACTGACTGAACAACGAAAGAAGCGTGAACGTTTGGGGATAGATTTCAAGAGCTCCCATGATATGCTGGAGTCCAAGAAGAAAGCACTTGATATAGCCTACTGGGAGATCTCTACATTCAACAAAACCTGGAATGCTACACTGGCAAATAACAAAGAAAGAGAAGACAAACTGAAGCTGCAGATATCTGAACTGGAAGATCAGTTGAAAGCTAGCCAGAAAAAGTTTGAAGAAGAGGTTATGCGGAGATATGACGTTCAGAATTCGTTGAACAAAGTTGTCAAGCGCAAGAAAGAGTCTGCATCCCAGAAGCGGAAACTGGAGGAGTGCTTTGGAGAAGGTGTTTGGAAGGAATCCATTAGGGATCTCCAGCGTGTTATCAGGCAAAGAGACTCGCTCGTTGAAGGGTTGCTTTCCCAGCCGGATCATCCTAAGACTAAGAGATTGTTAGAGGAGTATCGGGCATATGGTCGCACTTGATTACCTATTGCACTGTTGTATATGCTTTATCTACATTGTGCTGGCCATCACCAGGATTGTTGGTTGAGGTCATGCCTTCTTGTTATTGTACACTCAGTGATATTATATTTCTGCCTTGATGGGCTTTTCAGCAATATATGAGATGTTTTCTCCATGGATGAATCCAAGCTTCTTAGCACTGTCACTGCACTGGCACTTTGGAACTAGAATCAGGGGTTGATCTCCCTAACACACAGACACATATTGCATCTGCATATTCATTTTGCATCGCCAGTTACTTGTTGAATCTGTATCTTATTTCCTGCATCTCACAGGTTTTTCAGGATTGACGACCAAAGAGTCCACCGCTATTCAACCCGAAACAACTGCAAGAAGATAATGGATCAAGTTGAAGTCGAGATGTAGGAAATCCCTGAGAAGTTGACTCTGTTCATGCAAGCTATGGA
This sequence comes from Lathyrus sativus, assembly GCA_963859935.3. Lineage (NCBI taxonomy): Eukaryota > Viridiplantae > Streptophyta > Magnoliopsida > Fabales > Fabaceae > Lathyrus > Lathyrus sativus. The sequence continues at coordinate 279,728,826 of OZ012740.1, read as the reverse complement.
GAGCATGGCCAAGGGCCAGGAGAATCTTCAGACTTTGGTGCAGCCGCTGCTGACGCGGACAAACGGAAATGGCAATACTGACCACATTTCTGTTGAAACTCCTCGCCGGGAGGATGAGATACCGTTAGTTACTCCACTTGTTGTGACTGTCAACGGAAACACTGGTACTGGTGCAGGTGCAGGCGCTGGTAATGGCAATACTGGAAATGGTGGTGATGGGCATGTTGTTAACAACAAAGGCAATACTGGGGATGCCGATCAAGGATTCGGTGACAATGTTGGCTTTGGAAACAATGGGTATGGTAATGTCAATCAGGACGGGAACTTCGGGTTCAACAATCAAGGCTTTGGTAATGACGGTTACGGCAACAATCAGGGGTATGGCTACGGTAATGGTGGATTCGGTAATGTGAATAACAACGGCGCTAGAGCATTTCCTTTCAACAATGGTTTCAGACCTGCTGGGGTCAATCTAGGGTTCGGCAACCGAGGACAGGGTCCTATGTTCAATCAGCAAGGATTTGGCCGTAACATGGGTTACGATGGGTATGGCAATGACTGGAATGTGGATCAACAGGACGACGCTTTTTCAGGAAGAGGTATGGGACCTGAGGGACCCATTGACCCTGTTCAGAGGATCAGAATGCTAGAAGAGCAGATGAAAGGTGTGGTTAATCAGAACTCCGGTGGGTTGGATATGACTACTATGGGGTTGGTACCAGGGCTGAGGGTGCCATTAAAATTCAAGGCTCCAACATTCGACAAATACAAAGGGGATACCTGCCCAAAGGTCCATGTACGTTCTTATTATAGAAGGATGTCTGCATATTCCAATGATGAAAGGGTGCTCATGCATTTCTTTCAGGATAGCTTATCAGGACCATCATTGGAATGATACATGGGACTGGAGCCCACTCAGATTAGAAGCTGGAAGCAGTTGGCTGATGCTTTCGTTATGCATTACAAATATAACAGCGATTTGGCGCCAAACAGAGTTCAGTTGCAGAGTCTGTCACATAAAAATGGTGAAAGTTTCAAAGAGTACGCGCAACGGTGGCGCGATATGGCAGCTCGGGTGCACCCTCCTTTGGTTAAAAGGGAGATGAATGACATGTTTGTGGGGACATTTACAGGAATGTACTATGACAAGTTACTCAATGTTTCGATGGGTAGCTTCTCCGATATGATCCTTATGGGAGAAAGGATCGAAAATGGAATTAAAATTGGAAAGATTCAGGCAGGCGAATCTACTTCAACAGGGGGTGCGAGAAAAGCGTTCGACGGAAGACGACAAGGTGATACCAGCGCTGTGTTTGGTGGTAGAGGCCGGGGCAGAGGCAGAAATCAGTACGTTCAGCCTTAACAAATAGCCAGTGTTACTATTCCAATTCCTCAACAACAACAGCAGCAGCAGCAACAACCACAGCAGCAGCAAAGGCAGAATCAGGGTCAGAGAAGGTTTCAGAATGCAAAGCCGAAGAGGGTATTTGATAAGCCTCTGTCGACATATGCAGAGCTTCTTCAGACACTGCTGGGGTTGAATTTGGTTGAGAAAAGAACATTGGAACCGCCTACAGGACCGGTACTTCCTTATGGGTACGACGCTAATAAGCATTGCGAATTCCATTCTGGGGCGCCCGGACATGATGTAGAATCTTGTCATGCTTTCAATCATAAAGTTCAAGACTTGTTGGACAGTAAAGCCATCAACTTTGGCCAGGTGAGGCCCAATATTGTACAACAGCCTATGCCTAATCATGGGGCAAATGCTATCTTAACATAAGAAAATTTGAACTTGGTGATGGATGTCAACGAACTGATGACACCATTGAGTGAGGTGAAAAGCAGGTTGCTCAGAGGGGGAGTATTCCCTGGTTGTGATGAATACTGTTTAGAGTGTTGGACCCAGCCAAAGGGTTGCATTGATTTGAAGCAGGGCATTCAGGCCATGATCGACGAAGGGACCTTGCAATTTGATCGAACTACGGTTAAGAAGCCCGTGGAGGCATTATGTGATGAGCAAAATGATGTTGCAACGGTGATGATCCCGAGGAAGACTATAACGATAACAGCGCCCGCCCAGCGGCCAACTATTACGATTACCAAAGCATGGCCTGTTCCCTTTGAGAGTACGAAAGTTGTCCCGTGGACATACGGCCTAGAAGCGTATTCCAACGGTGAAAAGATTGTGGTGAATAGCCAACCAGCTGGGACTGTCGATAATGTCGTTGGAACGGGGGGCTTGACCCGTAGCGGAAGGATCTTTACCTCACCTGAAATAGAAGCAGAGAGATTGGCCAAAGGCAAAGCCAAAGTAAGTGAAAGCGGGCCTACTCAGTAGAAAGAAAAGGATACGTCGCTCAAGGACGTAGAGGAGTTCATGAGACTGATTCGCAAAAACGATTACAAAATTGTTGAACACCTACAGCAGACGCCGTCGAAGATTTCTATCTTGTCGTTGTTGTTATGTTCCGAGGCCCACCGGAACGCCTTGCTAAAGATTCTGGATACGTCATTTGTGCCTCAAGAAGTTTCTGTAAATCAGTTAAAGGGATAATGGCACATGTCAATGCTGGACATAGCCTGGGTTTCACAGATTTTGATCTAACACCCAGGGGTCGAGAGCACAACATGGCTTTGCATATATCGGTGGAATGCCGGGACACCATAATGTCGCGTGTATTGGTGGATACTGGATCGTCGTTGAACGTATTGCCAAAGAAAGCGATGATGAAATTGGACATACGGGGAGTTATTTGCACGCCCAGCGATTTGGTTGTGAGGGCATTTGACGGGACGAAAAGATCAGTATTTGGGTCAATAACATTACCGCTTCAGGTGGGGCCAGAAATTTTTGATACCGAATTCTACATCATGGATATTCATCCAGCTTATTGCTGCCTTCTTGGGCGCCCATGGATCCACGCTGCAGGGGCCGTAACATCCACATTGCATCAGAAGTTGAAGTACATGGTGGATGATAGTGTTGTTACCGTTTGCGGGGAGGAGGACATTTTGGTCAGTCACCTGTCATCATTCAGATATGTTGAGGTCGACGGAGAAATACACGAGACACCTTGTCAAGCCTTCGAAGGGTTGCGGATTAAAGACAAAGCTCAGGGTCCCAACAAAATGCCAGAAGTGGCAGTGTCATCCTACAAGGAAGCTCAGGCTTTAGTGCAGACTGGTGAGACTAAAGGCTGGGGGCAGGTACCGGAGATTCCCGTGAAGAATGACAAGTTTGGGCTAGGGTATCGACTGACGTCATCAGCGTCATCTTCAGGAGCACCCAAGTTCAAAGGACCGATAACGATTACGCCAAGCGAGGTGTGCTTTGAGACTATCAACGCTATTTCCGATGCTGAAGACGGAGATAGTGACTGCGATATGGACGCGTGGATCAAGCCAAGCATGCCAGGCAAAGTCTCTGCAACTGGTCCATCCGGGAAACTGTCCCAGTGACTCTTAAACAGTAATGATTTGTTTTGTCAATTGTTGAATAATCCTATGTCCTACCCGGGGCATAGTGATTTTACCTTAGGGCTACTTGATTATGTGTATTGCACTGTTTTAATCATGAAATAAAGGCGTTTTTCATATACAAATATTGTGATCCCTGTTTTTCTTGTTTTACTTTAACAATAAATGGCAACGTGGTTATTTGCTTTGTTTGCATGTTGAAGCATTTAACCATTTCCTTTGCAGGACTAATGTTTCAAATGACATCTCCTACGAACCGCCTATGACTCGTTTCGACTTCGAGCACCCGATATTCCAAGCAGAGGAAGAGGTTGTTGAGGATAGCGACTTGCCAGAGGAGCTGACTCGTTTGTTGAAACAGGAAGAGAGAATCATTCTGCCTCATCAGGAGGAAATTGAGATTATCAACTTGGGGTCGGAAGAAGTTGTGAGAAATATCCATATAGGGGCTGCGCTGCAGAGCGATATCAAGCAAAGGCTGATTGAGATACTGCGATTGTATAGTGATATATTTGCTTGGTCATATGAGGATATGCCTGGGCTGGACACGGACATGGTTGTGCACCGTCTGCCGTTGCGAGAGGAATGTCCGCCTGTTAAACAGAAACTCAGAAGAACAAAACCAGACATGGCTGTGAAAATCAAAGAGGAAGTTCAAAAACAGTGGGATGCTGGTTTCCTAGCCGTTACAACTTATCCGTCATGGGTCGCTAATATAGTACCAGTGCCGAAGAAAGACGGTAAAGTGCGAATGTGCGTAGACTACCGTGATTTAAATAGGGCGAGCCCGAAAGACGACTTTCCACTTCCTCACATTGATGTGCTGGTTGATAACACTGCTCAGTTCTCCGTGTTCTCCTTCATGGACGGCTTCTCAGGCTATAATCAGATCAAAATGGCACCAGAAAACATGGAGAAGACTACCTTCATTACTCCCTGGGGAACATTTTTCTACAAAGTGATGCCCTTCGGGCTGAAGAACGCTGGGGCAACATATCAACGTGCTATGGCGACTCTCTTTCATGACATGATGCACAAAGAGATCGAGGTTTATGTTGATGATATGATTGCCAAATCCCAGACAGAGGAGGAGCATTTGGTTAATCTGTTGAAACTGTTCAAGAGACTTAGGAAGTTCAGGTTGAGACTGAACCATAACAAGTGCACCTTTGGGGTGAGATCGGGTAAACTACTGGGGTTTATTATGAGCGAGAAGGGAATAGAGGTTGATACTGTAAAGATAAAAGCTATACAAGAAATGTCGATGCCTAAAACAGAAAAAGAAGTGCGTGGGTTTTTAGGGAGATTGAACTACATCGCTCGGTTCATATCTCACCTAACTGCGACATGCGAGCCGTTATTCAAGTTGTTGAAAAAGGATCAGGTGTTGACCTGGAATGAAAATTGTCAAAAGGCGTTCGATAAGATAAAAGAATACTTGCAGGAACCTCCTATTTTGATACCCCCAGTGGCCGGGAGACCTTTGATTATGTATTTGACGGTTCTTGAGGAAAGTATGGGTTGTGTTCTCGGTCAACACGACGAGACCGGACGTAAAGAGCATGCGATCTACTATTTGAGTAAGAAGTTTACTGAATGTGAGTCCAGATACTCAATGCTCGAGAAGACGTGTTGCGCGCTAGCCTGGGCCGCCAAACGTTTGAGGCAATACATGTTGAATCATACAACCATGCTAATTTCAAAGATGGATCCAATCAAATATTTGTTTGAGAAGCAAGCACTCTCCGGAAGAATTGCCTGATGGCAGATGGTGTTAACAGAATACGATATCCAGTATGTCTCGCAAAAGGCTATTAAAGGTAGCGTTCTGTCAGAGTACCTTGCGGAGCAACCTGTTGAGGATTACCAATCGATGAGGTTTGATTTTCCTGACGAGGATATCATGTACCTGAAAATGAAGGATTGTGAAGAACCATTGCCGGACGAAGGACCAGAGTTGGGTTCCAAATGACAGTTGATATTTGACGGAGCAGTTAATTCCTATGGTAGCGGAATAGGGGCAATTATCACTACTCCTCATGGGTCGCACATCCCATTTACTGCCCGATTGACTTTTCCTGTTACCAATAATGAGGCTGAATATGAGGCTTGCATCATGGGAGACACGTCAACCCAATTTGATACCCTACATGAACTATGCAAGGAGATTGTTGCCTTTCTTTGACAAGGTGAAATTACATCACGTGCCGCGAGTAGAAAATCAAATGGCTGACGCCCTGGCGACATTGTCTTCAATGTTTAAAGTTAACTTCTGGAACGAGGCTCCCCGGATTGTTATCTCTCGGCTTGATAGGCCTGCCTTCATATTTGCTATTGACGAGGCTCCCGATGGTAAACCCTGGTACTTTGACATCCAGAATTTCCTGAAGAACAAGGAGTATCCGGCTGGGGCATCCAGTCGAGATCAGAATACTCTCAGGAGATTGCCTGGCAATTTCAATCTGAACCCGGACGGTGTCCTGTACAAAAGAAACCACGACTTGGTGTTGCTACGCTGTGTAGACGAGAAAGAGGCGATGTTGCTCATGGAGGAGATACACGAAGGTACATTTGGTACACATGCTGGTGAGCATGCTATGACAAGAAAACTATTGCGGGCAGGTTACTATTGGCTGACTATGGAAACAGATTGTTTCAAGTTTGCCAAGAGGTGTCATAAATGCTAGATTTATGCGGACAAAATCCATGTGCCTCCAAGTCCTTTGAATGTGATGTCATCACCGTGGCCTTTCTCGATGTGGGGGATTGATATGATTGGCAGGATTGAGCCTACGGCATCAAACGGACACCGGTTCATTTTGGTGGCAATCGATTACTTCACCAAATGGGTAGAAGCAGCATCATATGCCAATGTGATTAAACAAGTGGTAGCCAGATTTATCAAACGAGATATTATCTGCAGATATGGAATCCCTGAGCGGATTATCACCGATAACGGTTCAAATTTGAATAACAAAATGATGTAAGAGCTGTGTCAAAATTTTAAGATTGAGCATCATAACTCTTCTCCTTACCGACCCAAGATGAATGGAGCTGTCGAAGCGGCCAATAAGAACATAAAGAAGATTGTTTAGAAGATGGTTGTGACGTATAAGGACTGGCACGAGATGTTACCTTTCGCTTTGCACGGTTATCGTACGACGGTACGCACATCAACCGGCGCAACCCCTTTCTCATTGGTATACGGGATGGAGGCGGTGTTACCGTTGGAGGTCGAGATTCCTTCCCTGAGGGTTTTACGTGATGTCCAACTCGACGAGGCAGAATGGGTTAAAGATAGACTAAATCAGCTCAGCTTAATGGATGAGAAGAGTCTGACTTCTCTAGCATACGGTCAGTTATATCAGAGCCGGATGAAGAAAGCTTACGACAAGAAGGTGTGCCCTCGAAGCTTTCAGACGGGCGATCTTGTTTTAAAAAAGATTCTCCCACCACAATCAGATCACAGGGGCAAGTGGACTCCCAATTACGAAGGTCCCTACGTTGTCAAAAAAGTCTTCTCTGGAGGAGCCTTGTTACTATCCACCATGGATGGTGAGGACTTTACGTCTCCTGTGAATTCGGACGCGGTTAAAAAATACTTTGCTTGAAAGTGACCCGCTGGACAGTAAAAAGAGAGTCTAGGCAAAAATGAGGCATCCCGGCGAACCATAAAAAATGAATAAAAGGTTCGGGCAAAAGTTAGGGATAAAATTGAAAAGATGTACACCCGCGAAGTCGAAAACCTGAAAAGGGCGACTTCGGCAAAAAAGGGTATCCCGGTGAATTAAAAACCCGCAAAAGGCGGTTCACGCAAAAGTTAGGGATTGAAAAAGCAAATGACTGCGGTCCGGATTTGATATGGTGTTGCTTAGTGGTTTGGGGGTACCTGGGGGCCGTCTATCCAAAAACAATCTCTTCCGAAGATCGAGTACCGAGAAAGCGCAGAGTCAGGCGAGTCATAGGAGGATCAGCTCATGGTGTTCGTCTGTGCCACGTTGCCGACATGTATACAAATATTGTTTTGTATTTTCTTTATGCTTCTTGTGCATATATTTATGTGTGTTTATGCGCAGCTTCCTCTTTTCAGGAGTTGCATCTAGTGTACAAAACTTTGCCTATTCAGAGGCCCGTTATCAATAAAACATGTTATTCAGTACTTGATGCTTGTTCTTTACTGTTTTGTTTGTGAAAGACGCCGATGTTTTTGATAAACTTGCACTTGGATAATCTTGCTGGCCCTTGCCAATAATTGCTAAAACTTCGAATTGACTGAAGTAATGTCACAGATGCGAACCCGGATAGATTCTGTTGTATAGGCCTGTTTTGTCTCGTTTGTGTTTTGCAGGGTTCTTACCTTTGGAGAAAATGGTCAGGAATTGTATTCCCCAACCAAGGTCGCTTGACGTAGACCTGACTCCAGTTGATGTCATTCCTCAGCTAGTCACAGCTTATCCCCAGAGAGTTGAAATGACGTTATCCCTTCCCGAAGGAGGGAATTATTTCCCTAGGAGAGTGTCCTCATGGAAAGCCGTCCATAGGATTATCCACAGCAAATTAAAATCAATGTCCCCTGGAGAGGTTGCGCTCCTCAGTGAATCGAAGATGTGCACGTTCAATCTCCAGCATGGGAGATTCCCGCAATGGTTAACCAAGTTGTTGGTTCGAAAGGTTTATATCCGTGAAGGATGGGTTTCTTGCTCCCCACAGGTCGTCTTGCCATTGACAGGATGTTGCTCCTCAGCAGAGTGGTAACCCTGAACGTGTAAACTGTGCCCAGGCAGTGTGCTTTGCCCAGAAGTGTCGCTTCTTCCCCAGCTAAGTTTGTTCACCAGCAGGGTGTTTGTTATTTCCTCCTAGTGGAAATTGATGTTTAATCTCTCCCCGGCAAAGTTGACTGTGTTTCCGGCATTTATTTTACCAGAATACCTTATGATACTTGTCCTCCCCAGCGGAGTTGGCTTTATCCTCAGCATTCATGTTGTTGAGACATCACTATCAGAGTGGGCCCGGCGGCTTGAGCCTGCATTTGCATTTGCATATATCGTCATATTTGCATCTACTCAAACGCGTAGCATTTCCGTGCCGTACGGAGCATTACGCCATTTTCAAACATACGCATTTTGAAACATAAATCAGGTTGGTTGACCTTTTGCTTTCAGGTGTGTTTTCTCAGCAGGAGTATGGAGTTCTAGCTCAGATCTATTACCAGGTATTCGAGGTCTCGCCGTGAGACGTGTGATGATACGGTTCATCTTATTATTTTCTCCACAGAGCTACTTGGTTAAGTTTCTCTTTGTCCCCGAGCGGAGTTATTTGTTTAAATTTCTCTTGTTTTCCCCGCCAGAGTTGCTTGTTGAAGTTTCTCTTATCCGACCGGCGGATTATTTTCTTCAAATTTGCTGTTACGTTAGTGTCAGAGGGTTTCATGAATCGAAATTTCAGAAGTTGCCGCCAGTTATCGAAACGGGCGTCCGACAGTTTGGTTTCCAAATATTCCCAGTAGAGTCCGCCTCAAAGTCGCTGTCACGTCAGTGCTAAAAGGTTTGTGGGTTGGGACCGATGGAGTTAGCTACTGCAGAGATAGGCAGAGAAACTGTATTCAGAGTATCTTCCCGTATGGATAAACGGAGGTATTTTCCTACTGGTTGATAGAAGGATTTCCCCGGGAGTCGTCAAAACTTTATTGCCTATGGGAGTTCCTCGTGTTGACGAGATGTGAGTCCTGACGTGGACAATTTATTCCTGTATTGACCGGATTTCTTCGTGTTAGCGAAATGTGAGTCCTAACGTGGACAAATTTATTTCCTCGTGTTGATGAGACGTGCTAGTCCTAACATGGGTAGACTTGATTTCTCCGTGTTGACGGAATGTGAAGTCCTTATGTGGACAAATTGATCACTCTTCGTGTTGACGAAATGGTGTCCTGATGTGGACCAGTTATCCCCAGCAGATATCTTTCTTTGTATTAGTGAAATGTGCGTCCTGACATGGACAAGTTTATAGTTCCTCGTGTTGATGAGATGCGCGAGTCCTGACGTGGACAAATTTACCTTTCTCCGTGTTGACGGAATGTGGAGTCCTGATGAGGACAAAGTTACCTTCCCTCGTGTTGACGAGATGCGAGTCCTGACATGGACATGTTTACCGTGCTTCGTGTTGACGAGATGGAATCCTGATGTGGACAAATTTATTTCTCTTCACGGTGACAGGTTTATTTCCTCGTGTTGACGAGATGTGAGTCCTGACGTGGACAATTTATTCCTATGTTGATAGGAGTTCCTCGTGTTGACGTGACGCAAATAAGATTTTATTGCCTATGTTGATGGGATCTCTTCGTGTTGACGAGATGCAGACAACTCATCCCCAGCGAAGTCGTCGGGATTTCTCCGTGTTGACGAAATGTGGAGTCCTGACGTGGACAAAGTTTTATTTCTATGATGATAGGATTTCTCCATGCTGACGGAATGTAGCATCCTAACGTGGACAAAGTTCTATTCAAGTTTATGATGGGAGTTCTTCGTGTTGACGGAGTGTCCGTCCTAACATGGACAAAGTTTAGCTCTTGTTGAGGGGATATCTTCTTGTTGACGAAACAAGCGTCCTAACGTGGACAAAGTTCTATTCCTGTGTTGTTGAGACTTCTTCGGGTTGACGAAATGTGAGTCCTGACATGGACAAATTTGTATTTAGTCGTGATTTGACGAAATTTGGGTCCAGATGTGGGCAAGGTTACTCATGTGACGACAGAATCTCTATTTGTGTTGACGAATTTGTTTCTCTTCTTGTGTTGACAAGGGTAGTCCAGTTGTGGACGGAGGTGTTTTTGCAAAAAATTGTTCAGTACCTGTGGTGTTACATAGGTGGTTGAAGTGGAAATCAGAATTATTATCAGACGTTGGATCTGTTGTTGTCGTGACAACCGAATTCAGATAGGGGATGTTGTACCCCAAGCAGTGCAGTTTATTTTTGCGGTTGGCAAATTTCCGGGTTTCTTGGTATTCAACCGTCTCGTACCTCGATTGTTTGAAGGCCGTTCGCTCTTCACTCAGTATGGTCCAAGCCGTTTGAATAGGGGCAGCTGTTGCACCCCAAAATTTGCTCAACCTTTTCTTGCCTGATTTATGTTTCATTACATTTCATTTGCATAGTTACATCATATATATAGTTCAATCATTGGCATATCATAGCATAGCATGCCTCCAACAAGGGATCAAGGTGTCTATCAAGAGAAGAGCCTAGCAAGAGGTCTTACCCAAGTATGAGAAGTCATCCAGGCCATCAAGAAGTGATTTGAAATCTTGAGAAGTTTGACTGGCTACATGTGGGTTTTGCTCCTATCTTGAGGAATATTAAGAATCATCAGTGGGATGAGAAACATGGAATGTGAACTTGAGGTGTGTATGGATCTCATGGGATGCCTAGAGGGCCATATTGAAGCTGAGACAAGTCATTGATTCAAGTATGAGAGCCACATTTGAAGTGCAGCCAATTAGGGTTTCATCTGGGTCAACCCTAGTTCAATTGAGTAATTGGAGAGCATCAAAGCCTACCTTGAGGTCATGGGATTCATGGATTGATATGTTGATACATGTGTGGTGTTGTGCCAAGATCAAGCAAAGAAGAATCAAGAATGTGGGAAGTTGCTAAATTAGGGTTTCAGTGTAAAATCCCCTATTTAGTGCCTAACTTCAAAGCCACATAAGTCAAAATAGAAGTTTCAAATGGACTTTTGGTCAACATGAAACTTTTAGAGCATCTAAATAACTTTAATTTTAGTTCTAGAAGTCCTCAAGGGGATTTGTAGAACTCAAGTTATGGTCCTTGCAAATTACAGGTCATCAGAGGACACTGAAATTTATCTGTGAAAGTCACTTGACTTCCTAGCAACTTTTTCCCTTCAAGGAATTTTCAAATGGATTCTTGGCCAACATTTGATTTGTAGATCTTGATCTTAGCTTTCCATAGAGTACTAGAAATCTTCAAGAAGATGTGTAGAACTCAAGTTATGATCTTTGCAAGCCTGGGGTATTTTGGGTATTGATGATTATAGGTCATTCTCAAGCATGGGCCAAAATCTCCAACTTGCAAGCTTCAAATGGAAAATTGTTCAACTAGAAAGTTGCTCAAAATAGGGTTTTAACCTTGACCATGCATTAAAGAGGCTTTGAAATGGCTCATAGGAGAAGTTGGTTTGAGAAATTTTGAAAAGGAAGAAATTAAAGTGATTAAAAGGCCAAAATTGTGGAAAAATTGATATGTGGCCAAACAAGTCCATGTTATATACCATTTTGATCAGAAAAGGAATTTTAAGGATGATGACATTACCACATTTTGGATTTGAGGTCATTTACATGTGGTTCCCTTTTGTTACCTAAGAAGGAAGCAACATTTGAATTACATACCTTTGGATCAAAAACAAGGAAGATATCATTCCCATTCAATTCAAAATGTCACAAGAGGAGAAATTCAAGCAAGATGGTGAGCTAGAACAGAGCAAAGCACAATTTTGGCATATGATATTTTGAAGGAAAATGAGAAATTGAATTTCTCATTGTGGTTGTTACAGAAGGTTCTAGAGGTTTCCAACAACTTCTATATAACATATGCATTGGATTCAGATCATTTTTTGGCAAGGATTGAGCAAGGAATCAGAGAGAGCAATTGAAAATTCTCAGGCTGCATCAAGAATCGGGTTTTGGAATTGAAGAGGATTCAAAGCAAATTGATCAGTGGAGAAGCTTTAGAAGTGATTCTTGAGTGATTCTGCAAAAGATTGGAGGTTGAATCGAGCCATAACCTCATCTGTTCATCCATTTTTTCCAGGTTTGTAACTTTCAAGATTTAGCTTAATTTATAGGTAATTGCTTAGGTTTTGATAGTTGGATAGGTTAGTGTTGGTGCTAGGATGGATTTTGGTGCAAAATTGGAACGATTAGAGATACTTTAGGTCAGTGCAAGATTTCTGTTGAGGGAGATATCTCTTATTTCTTGAGGCTTTAAGCATGGCTGAATGGTGAGAATTGATCAGTGAAGCATGTAGATGTGTTTAGGCTTATTAATTGCAAGAATTGAGTTGATCAAGACTTGGTGAATTTTCTGAATCTTGGATCGGTTTTGAGGTTTGAGTGAAAATCAATGGATTTGGAGGGCATATTCGTGATCAAGAGAGAATTTCGAGTGAGATAGGGCATTTAATTGGCTTGATTAATACACTTTTGGATGTGCCACGCCGGAGAAGACGGTGGCGCAAAGCTCAGGCCACCGTCTGAGTTTCTCCCTCCATTTTTCAAACATTTGGGGACGATGACCCAGCACTCGTTGGATCCATAGTTGACCTTGACTGAACTCATGAACCAACGGCCAGGACCGCGTTTCAAAACCTGAAGAGAATGAGTTTAGATGAAATGCTCCGTTTCATTTAATCTGAGTTGGATGGGCTTAAGTGACTCATGCTATCCACACCCCACCTTTGGGCCCAGTTTGAGAAACAATGTGTTTTCATTGCTATTTGCCACAAGACTTTCCCAATTTCCATTTTATTTTCTGATTTTGTTTTAATGTTGGTTTGGGCTTAGTCAGATTCCTATGCGCACCCCGTCTTGGGCCCAGGTTTGGTTTACAACATGTTTTAATTGCTATTCAGCACGCAGGTTTTATCAATTTTAATTATTTTCTTTTAATTTCATATTTTGTATATAGTTAGGAAATAATTCACCATAAATAGAAAAATTAGTCTTTTTAATCCAGGTTTTTCTCCCCTGACTCCTTAGAGAGTCTAGAATTTTAGGAATTTAATAAATCCATTTTTCATGCATTTTAGAATTTAATTGTATTTTTTGCATTTTTATTGGTTTTATTTTGAATTTGTTTGATGATTGATCTTGCTGATTTTTGTATGACTAATTGGTGTTGATTTCTGAGTTGATTCTTTTTGGGCTAGATAGCTTAGATATGCATGTACCCCTAGTAATTTTCTCATATTTTTGTGAGAGAATTTTAGGCTAGTTTGAACATTGAACATTAGGTGGTTTAGAATTAGGGTTTTTAGGATAGTACCCTTAGGTTTAGGGCATAGTTTTAGGTCCAAATGAATGGTTAACCCCCTGGTTTTTGCATGGCATATTCTTAAGAGGTTTAGGAACCCTTATAATTTTTTATAGGATTTTAAAATCATTTTTGGTATTTTAATTAGATTTAGTTTTAGGACTAACTTCTAGGTGTTTCTAGTGAACTAATTTGACTAGTTTAATTCAATAGTTCCCCTTAGATTAGGGTGGTGGTGCTTGGATGATCATGAAGGCCAATTGAAGATGCTTTGGATAGCTTGAAGGAACATGGTTATGAAGATTTCTCATCTTGTGGAGTGCTTGTCAGGAGCTTAGGAAAACTAGGGTTTTAGGAAGAACAATAGACTAGTTTTGTTTCTTTCTTCAAACATGGAGTATATTGTTCATCTCCATTCAATCCAATGACATAAATTCATTTTGGAGAAGTCACATCTCTCCTTTGGAGGGATGAATGGCATGCTTTAAGAGTAGAACTTTGAGGATGCCTTCCTATTACAGTGTTAAGATCTTAATGGCTTCCCTTGGTTGTCATTGAGTTTCTTAACATTTCAACTTGATCTTGTTGAACGATTCTCCCTTGGAGGTGCTTGTTGAAGCCTGGTGAAAAGAAAGTTTAGTGCTTGTTGAAGCTTGTTGAGGATGAATTCTGTGCTTGTTGAAGCTGGTTGCTTGTTGAAGCTAGAGTTCAGTGCTTGTTGAAACTAGGGGTTTGTGTTGTAGGAGTTTGGTGTTGCTGCTTGGGTTGCCTCCTCTGCTTTGGTTTTGGTTTTTCTGTATTGTTTGTTGGCTTGTGCAGCTTGCCCCCTAGGTTTGAAGTGAATGTTGATTCACTTTGCCTGTTGTTTTCCCAGGTTCGAGGTTGAGTGGGACTCCCTTGCCTCGCTTGTATTGCTGCATTGCATGCATTTTACTATATTTGCTTGCTTTCTTTTCTGTTTATCCCCTGGGATCTCTGACTTCCTCTGTGTAGGAGGGAATTATGACAGACATTAGGATTCTTATCCATGCATGACAACATTAGGTTAGTTTTTATTCCCCTTTTCAACCCTAGGCTTTTTAGAGTTTCTTTCTCTTCTTATCTCAAAACGACTCAAAAATACAGTAATAAGGTTAATCGATGTCGTGCGTTACGAGCCTTAAGCTATTCGAGAAAGGGTTGCTGGAGAGCTTCTTTCCAGTAGTCTGGCTGCTTAGTGTGGTACCCTTTGGGTGACACGCAACGTTGTCACTCTCAAATCATAGTCTCTAGTGCGTCAGAGATTGCAAACAAACTAAAAACATTTCTTTCGTAAAAGATTCAAAACAAACATCAAAGTGTCATTTTTGTCCGCTTGGACTCTTAATCAAGAAAAACCTTTTCTGAAGGTAATAAAAAACAGTTAGACAAACTTGTGTCTTCCGTGGGCCGAACTATGTTTGCTCTGATATTTCATGCCGTATGAAAGTACATAGGCATAGGATGCGATATCCTAGCGAGCAACCTTCCCCTCCTTTCCCGTAGGTAGGCGAACTACGTTGACTCTGATTTCTCGTTCCAGACGGGAATACGTAGGCATAAAGTGCGATACTTTGCCAAGTCATTTTCTTTTCTTTTTAACCCAGACCTATATAGTAGATAGAATAACACCCTTAGATAGAAAACAAGCGTGGATCCCGTCGAGTACGGCGGACATGAGGGGTACTAATACCTTCCCCTTGCGTAATCGACTCCCGAATCCAGGAATTTGGTTGCAACAACCATTCCTTTCCCGTTTTGCGTTAGGTTTACTCTGAGCGTTTCCTTTCCCTCCTGTGGGATAAATAACGCACGGTGGCGACTCTTCGGTCATAGCCGGCGCCGATTTTCGCAGTAGCGAGACAAACATCAAAGTGTCATTTTTGTCCGCTTGGACTCTTAATTAAGAAAAACCCTTTCTGAAGGTAATAAAAAACAGTCAGACAAGTTTGTGTCTTGCATAGCCCGAACTACGTTTGCTCTGATCTTTCATGTTGTATGAAAGTACGTAGGCATAGGATGCCGTATCCTAGCGAGCAACCTTCCCTCCTTTCCCGTAGGTAGGCGAACTACGTTGACTCTGATTTCTCGTTCCAGACGGGAATACGTAGGCATAAAGTGCGATACTTTGCCGAGTCATTTTCTTTTCTTTTAAACCCAGACCTTTAGAGTAGATAGAATAACAATCCATACTAGAAAACAAGCGTGGATCCCGTCCAGTACGGCGGACGTGAGGGTTGCTAATACCTTTCCCTTGCGTAATCGACTCCCGAATCCAGGATTTGGTTGCGACGACCATTCCTTTCCCGTTTTGCGTTAGGTTTACTCTGAGCGTTTCCTTTCCCTCCGTTGGGATAAATAACACACGGTGGCGACTCTTCCGTCATAGTCGGCGCCGATTTTCGCAGTAGCGACAGCTGGCGACTCTGCTGGGGATAAATGGTTCCCTACGCGAGTCAATCCTAGCGCTTGTTTTCCTGTCGTGGGTTTTGTATGGATTTATCTTTCTGTCTTTACTTTCCGCCTTTTTGTTCAGCTTTATATTATTATTGCTATTGTGAGAGTGGGTGATCTATTGAGAGATAAGCCAGACCTGGGCTTGAGTGCACCTAGAACTAGTTGTGGAATGTAGTGGGCGCGTGCATGCTTTGCATGTACTAGTGTCCTACAAAATTCACGCTCGGACGAGGTTCTTCTGGTTGACTTCTTTTTAAACCCTTCGGGTTGAGGGGGTTGTTGGTTAGTTAGATTGTCGACTCCGGGGACCGATCAATTGGAAGTTGGCTAAGTGAGGCCTCTTCAGGACATGATGATGCCACACCTTTTGGCTATCGTATCATCAGTCTTGAAAGTCTGTGACACCGACGACCGCATAGGATGCCGTACCTTGTGTCAGTTGATAGGACACCTACCTGTGAGAGGGATTGGGGCATGCAGGAAACTTGACCTCCAGACTACCCGGTTTTCATAACATTGGACCAGTATGTGTGGTTACTTGGACTTCTTCATCAGGACAGTGTTATGGGTCTGTTGAGACCAGGTTGGAGCATTGCTATAGGTCTGTTGAGACCAGGTTGGAGCATTGTTATGGGTCTGTTGAGGCCAAATTTGAGCAATATTGTGGGTCTGTTGAGACAGGATTATGGATGGATCTCTTCAGCAATATATCACTTGATCCCTATTGCATGTTTGCATATTGCATCATTGCATACTCATTTTGCATATCATTAACGTGTGTCTGTGCTGCAGGTGCATTTCATACCCTCTGATTCTAGTTGCCCGGATTTCTGTCTACTGCTATTATGGATACTTTGAAGAAGACTGTGGCTTACAAGTTGCCTACTCCAAATGTTTCTTCTTTGCTTGGTTTGATGTCTTTAGCTGATGATGATGTGAAGAGAAGCTTCAGGAAGAGTTATGGGAAACTGCTTAGGTTGGTTTGTAAACCATCCACGTATGAGCTGAACGGATTATACGCGTTAATGCAGTTCTATGATCCCCTGCTGAGGTGTTTTACTTTCTCTGACTTCATTCTGGCTCCGACCATGGAGGAATATGCTGAGATCTTGGAGTTGACCATTCAGAGCAAGGTACCCTTCATTCGTATGGGTGCTGAGCCCAAGCTGGAGGATTTGGCTGTTGCTTTACATTTAGACTCCTCAGAGTTGCTGTTGACTACAATCCGTCATTGTTGATCAGGCAATTCGGTTATGCTTTGAAAAGCCCGCCAAAAGAGGAGGAAGTGCAGGAATCTCTGTACTTCACAGGTGATCTGAAGGGAGAATTGTTATCCAAGCTTCAGCATGCTTGGAATAACATCTGCAAGAAAGGGAAGCCGTTGTTGGGTAAGAATGATTGCCAAGCCTATGCTCCGTATAGAGTTTGGATCCAAGATAAGGCAAGGTGTCGCTTCCGCGAAAATAAGGTGCCGGCAAAACAGAAGAGTCGCCACCTTTCGTTATTTATCCCTCCGAGCGGGAAAGGAAACGATCAGAAAAACCTGACGAAAAGGTATAAGACAAGGTCATCGCAACCATTGTCTGGGTTCGGGAGTCGGTTACGCAAGGGGAAGGTATTAACACCCCTCACGTCTATCGTACTCGACGGGATCCACGCTTGTTGGTTTGTCTACGGGTGAAAACAATCTATCTACGACTGCTAAATCTAAACGGAAATAAACTGACTCGATAGAGCGTCGCACTCTATGCCTACGTATTCTCATCAGAGAATGAGAAATCAGAGTCAACGTAGTTCGGGAAACTACATGAGAATTTTCTCGGCAAGACGTCGCGTCTTGTGCCTACGTATTCTCGTTAGAGAAATCAGAGCAGGACGTAGTTCAGGCTAACTACGGGTAAACAGGGTGTTCTCGGTCACACGGGGGTGAGAGAAATAATTGACGATACTAGCGTACGCATTCTAGCAGTTAGGTGGACGCTGCTCAACCATTGGAGACTTAGGCGTACTTGTTTGCGGTAGAACGGACGTAGTATGTCGGGTTTAAAGGTATGGGAACCTACGGGAACTATAACTACGGTCTGGTCTCAAATGCGCTCGGGCAAGAGAAAAGGAAACATCAATCGTCAGCGGGAAAGTCTCGATCGCACGGCAGCGAGAGAACAAAAGGTTAGTTGTTAGTGTGCTCACTAGGATATCGCATCCTATGCCTACATATTCTCATCAGAGAAAATCAGAGCAGCTGTAGTTCAACCTACTACAGCTAAAACGGGGAAACAGGGAAAAGGGAGGTAGCTCGCTAGGATGTCGCATCCTATGCCTACGTACTCTCGTCTGGTAGGAGAGATCAGAGCAAACGTAGTTCGACTACGGGAAAGGTGGAAAGGTGGTTCGCCAATACGTCAGTATTGTGCCTACGTATTCTCTTCAGAGAAATCAGAGCTAACGTAGTTCGACTGACTACGGGCTACGGGAAAGGTGGCTCGCCAATACATCAGTATTGTGCCTATGTACTCTCAACAGGCTTGAGAGATTAGAGCTTACGTAGTTCGGGAAAATACGGATTACGGGAATTTAGATGAATCTGTTTTATCGAGTAGGGTTAAACAACAGTTCCAGCAGTTAGGGACAAAGCCTGTTCGCGGTGGCGCTGAAGTTTAACAACACCCTTTTCTTTAGAAAAAGCTTCCTTTGAATTAGGGGCCCACGGGGCAAAAAGGTTTGAAGTTTGTTTTCTGTCTTTTACGAAAGAACTGTTTTTTATTGTGTTTGCAATTTCAATCGCACTAAAGACTATGACCTGAGAGTGAATGCGTCGCATGTCACTCAAAGGGTGCCATACTAAACATCCAGACTGTTGAAAAGAAGCTCTTCAACAATCCTTTCCCAGATGGCTTAAGACTCGTACCGTACGAAAGAAATCATTCATGATTACTGTATCTTAAGCTGTTTTGAGATGAGAAGAGAGAGGGCTCAACTAAGGGGAGACTATCAAGTCCTACTGTTGTCATGCCAAGGATTCATCCTATAGTTGAAGTTTG
This sequence comes from Lathyrus sativus, assembly GCA_963859935.3. Lineage (NCBI taxonomy): Eukaryota > Viridiplantae > Streptophyta > Magnoliopsida > Fabales > Fabaceae > Lathyrus > Lathyrus sativus. The sequence continues at coordinate 279,709,783 of OZ012740.1, read as the reverse complement.
AAACAGGGTACTCCTGGAAGTTATCATGCATAGGTTTCAACCTAAAGTTCTATCATCACTTCCTTATCAAAGGAAGTGAGATTCCTAGGGGATCATGTCAATGATAAACAAAAATAGATAAAGCATCAGCTTAAACAGTAAACAGCTGTAAAATGCATGCAATGCAAGTGAGGGAGGAAATGTGTGTGGGGTGTCAGCCTCCACAAGCTCATCTCAACCTCAAGCCAGATATGAATAACAGTAATCATACAGAAGAAATAACATACCATCAAGCAAAATAGAACAACAACTGCAATCATACAGAAGGAATAACATGCTATCAAGCTAAATAAACCACATGGGCAAGGGAGCTGGGCTCTACCGAAAACCTGCAAGCAAAGCCATACAGTAACAATACAAGCAGAGGGAGCAACTCAACCTCTAGTGCAATCATGCTCCTATATTAACATCAGTCTAGATATGAACTTATTCTAATGCATCAAGCAATTCAAGCAAGGCACATCAGCACAGAAAAGAAAACAGACAAGAAAGCAGATCAACAACTCCCTCTTTCAATTCCAAGCTTCAGCTCTTCTGACAGCAATCTAGTCTTCAGACTTCAACCACCCTTCAAGGCTATCAGCTTCACTAACAAGCATCAACTTGCTCCTCCAAGGTTTCAATCCACCAAGCATAAGTGTCAACTTATTCTCTCTTCTCCAAGCTTCAGCTCCTCAGTCAATTCTACCTTCAGGCTTCACTCTTAACTACAAGTATCAAGTTGATTCCTTCAGGCTCTCCAAGCATCAATGTACAAGTATCAACTTGTCCTTTATTCCTCAAGCCTCAACTCTACACTCAATCTCAATTGAATCCTCTTGATAAGTATCAACTTAGTCTTCAAGCTTCAGCTTTCTTTGCTTTACGAGTATCAACTTGGTCTTCTCTCTTCATCTACAAGCTTCAGCTTCTCAGGGTAATCTTCAATCACTTAGAAGTGTCAACTTCATCCTTCAATTCTTTTTCAAGCCTCGGCTCTTCATTCAATCTCCATTGGGTCTTCAAGTATCAACTTGTTATTCTTGCTCTTCAAGCTTCAGCTACATTGGCAATGCTCAAGGAATCATCCTCTTCCACACTCTTTAGTGAAGTCCTCATCTTCAAACTCAAGTCCAACATCTTTCAAGATACCAGAAGACAATTGATTTAACAGAATGAGTGGAAATGATAAACAGCTTATTGACAACCAAAGGAAGCCTGTAAGGGTTCATCATTATGAGAGACTGGTTCCCTCAAAGTTCTACTTCCCAGATAAAGCCACTCATCCCTCCAAAGGGGGGATGTGAATATCTGAGGAGGACTTTTAGTCATTGGGAGGAATGGAAGCACAAGATGCTTTCCATATTTGTGAAAGAAATCATTCTAACTCTAAGGCTCTCCCTATGTCTCCTACCTCCTAAATCTTCATCAGACACCTTCAGGCACAAGCAATTCCAAACTCCAAGCAACTTCAAGCAACCTAACCTTGCCTTCAACTTGTCTTCAATCTCAACCAAAGGCAAACCAAGCAAAAACCCTAACCTAAGGGGACTAAAGAAGTTAATCTATTTGAATTAGTAAGTTAGGATCACCTAAAACCTAGTACTAAAGTTAGTCCTAACTAAAATACTAAAACCAATTGTAAAATCCTACAAAAATAACTATGAGGACCTAGGTCAATCATGACTCTACCACATTAATTTCAGAGATCAAATCATCAAATTAGACCTAGAGATAAATTCTACATTATGAGGTACTAAACCTAAACCCTAAAAGGAAGCACCTAAATATCAATCTAGAAAGCACACCTATTTTCATCACAAAAATGTGAGAAAAATGCTATGGGAGCATACATGTCTAACCTAATCACACACAAAAATTTAGGATCAAAATCATCACCACATGATCACACAAAATTCCACAAAACTAGGTATCAAACATAACCATTTTAATATCAATTAAAATATAAAATTCCCATAAAATCAGAAAATACATGAAATGAAAATATTTTTTATCAAAAAAAATATTAGACTCAATCATGAGTAAAATGCAAAAAGAATGGGATTAATTGGAATAATTTTCAATTTTATATGATTTTTTTCAAGAACCATGAACAAAATGAAAAAATAAAGAAAATCCAAACAAAAATAATAAAACAACGGTGCAGATAGTAAACACGCTCAGTTCATTACATGGATTGGGCTCGCTGGGGGTGTGGATAATGGTTATTTCATTAAGCCCAAAACGACCTAGTAAGTGAAACGCATCGTTTCACTTACTCAGACTCTCTCACAAATTCAAATTAATCCTGGCCGTGGGATATGTGGTTTAGTCAAAGTCCTCATGTTGATCCAATGGTGCCAACATCATCTTCTTCATTTGAACCAAAAATGGAGGGAAGAACGCCATTGAAACAGAGCTCAGACATCAACCTTCTCCTCACTCGGGCTCCCTCAAATCTCCATCAAAATTCATGATCTAAAGCACTAAATCACTCTAAATCTCTCCCTGAGTCTAACCCTAGCCTTAGAATTCATTGAATCAACCTCTAACCTAAAACACGATCAAGAATCAAAATTATGCTCAGACCTCAATTGTCACCATTCTTCAAATTGAAAGGTTCAAAATGTTCACCACATTACCCTGATCAGTTCTTGCTATAATACTCATATTATCTCTCAATATCCAGCATGTTCTTGATCCAAACAGAAATTGTGTCACCTCATTGATCATCACGAAATCTTCTCTAAGTTTCCAGAAACGATCTCCTAACCACATACTATCAATCTAACCTAACAAATTAACTTAATTCTTCTTAAATTAAGGTGAGGAATGAAAGTTACCAACCTGTGAATTCTTGAGTAACAGATGCAGCAATCCTTCACTTCAACCCTTCTACAGCTCCAAAATCATTCAATGTATCAAGTTCTTGCTTCTGTATGCAAGAGAATTGATGGAAAACGCCTGGAACTCCAAACTCGATAATGACTTGCAGGTGCTGAAATTCAATTGCAAGAACACGATCCTTCAAGGCTTTGGCTATGGAATTGATCTGGAATCATTCAGTATCCTCCATAGAAGTTGTTGAAATCAAAAGAAAGGAAGAAGGTGGTGTGGAATGCAGAAACCGATTTCAATTTGCAATGAACAAAGTGAAGTTGCACACTCTCTTCTCTCAATCAATTCTCACCAAACCTTCACTCAAACCCCTTCTAATCAATATATAGATGATGTTGGACCTCTCTAGAATCTTCTGGATTCATCCAAGGAGATGTTGAACTTCTCATATCATCCAAAATCTCATCTCATGCCATACTCACCCCAATTCTGGTTTCCCTTGTTGCAGCAGCTTATTATGGTCCCAAAATCTCCCCAAGTGAGATATTAGAGGTGTTACAAGGCCTTGGAAGCTTGTGTATTGATCTCTCATGTGTTTTGCAAATGTTACTTAATATGCAAGCAACTACTTTTCAAAGCAAGTCCACAAATTAGACCTCAAATCAAAATTATGGCTAAACCAATGTTCTTAGAATGTTTTCTAGAGTCAAAATGATATATTACATGCCATGGTTTGGATGTGTAGGTTGAAAATATCAATTTCCAACTTTGATTCATTTAACTTATGCCCTTATTTTAGGTCATTTTTGCAACTTTGAGCTACAAGCATTTCCATCATCTCATGACCTCCTTAATAGCCTTAAAACATCAGTTTGAACACGTTTGATGTTGAACATTTTTCCATTTCAAGCTTGTAAATAGGAGTTATGGCCTTATACTTGAAATGACCTGTAATCTCCAAATGACCAAAATACCCTTGACTTGTCAAAGCCATAACTTGAGCTCTACAAATCCTATCAAGGACTTCTAGTACTCTCTAGAAAGCTAAGAGGATAAGGAACAACATTCATGTTGACCAAAAGTTCATAGGAATCATCCTTCTTGGGCAAACGTTTGATGCAAGTTGGGTAACTTTCAAGCCCCCAGATTCACATACCTCAGATGACCTTTAACTTGTCAAAGTTATAACTTGAGTTCTACAAATCCTATAAAGGACTTATAGTACTCAAATTAAAGCTAAGAACAAGATCTACAACATTCATGTTGGGGGCAAGATGATATGACAATCACATCTTGAGCTAAACTGCCTTGAAGATAGGGGTCAAACTAGGGGATTTTACCATGTCAAGCCTTAGAAACCCTAGCTTGAAACCTCTCAAACTCTTCAATCATGATGAGTTAACCTTGGAATCATCCTTATAGAATATCAATGCATAAATCCATGATCACATGGCTCTTGCATTAGTTCTCAACCTTCCTCAAATCATCAGTTGACCTAGGGTTGACCCAGTCAAACCCTAATTACACCACTCATGGATGAGTCTTCTTAATCTTACACAATGACCTATCTAGGCTTCAAAGTGATCTTCAAACCTTCTCATGAGCTCTCTCAAGACCTCAAGTCCTTCTTCATGGCTTCAGAATCATCTGAGGTCTTTCCACAACTCTCAAGTTAGGAGGCACACACTCTTGGTTTCAACCACTCTCTCTGAGGATCTTCTAACTTCTCTGACAAAGATATCAACCCTTGAACACTTGAATAACCTTCTTAGCTAGCTTCAAACTCTTATGTAGCCCTTGATTGGTAATCATACCTCTTGATCTCCTGCATACATGTCAATAAAATGCAAATGATAATGCTAATGTGAATGAAATGAAACACAAGCAAGATAAAGAAATGTTGGGCAAATTTTAGGGTGCAACAACTGCCCCTATTCAAACGGCTTGAACCTGACTGGGTGAGAAGCGAACGGCTCTCAACCAATCAAGGTGCGAGACGGTTGAATACCGATGTTGCGGTGGAAATAGGATCACAAACTATTAATGAGTTTGAATCGCAATTCAATTCACAACCGCTCTTTGATTTATCCGAAGGAAAAGGTCAAAAGAGGGAAAACCTATTTTGCATCATAAACACAATGCGGGGAAAGATCTAGGGTTCGGGGGTTGGTTAAATTTAGGGAAGGTATTAGCACCCTAAACTTCTGCAGTACTCTACAGGAACCTTTTGTTCAGATGTTTACTATTTTGCTTTATTATTCTTAAGGTATATGTACAAAGGGTTAAAAGTGAGAAAAGAGACCTAAGGGGTTAGTTCTAAGTTTACTCGGCAAGACATCGCATCTTGTGCCTACGTATCCTTACGGGAGTGGAATCAGAGTAATCGTAGTTCCCCTCAAAAGGGAGGTTAGAGACTTCTTGGCTGTGGTCAAGGTCTCAAGGGGGAATAAACGCATCTTAAGGACACGCTTACGTGGAGTGTAGAAACTCCAATATCTACGTTGAAATGTTAAGTTGAAATTAGGGTTAAATTAGGGATTCCACGGCGGGAAACCCTAAAATGAGTGCGGCGACTCTTTGACCTAAAGCTAGGGGTAAAATTATAATTTTGCCTGCGGCGAGGCATTTGTGAAAATTTAGGGTTGAAAAGGTGTAAGGGTTGAAGGTGAGGACTATTGGCGCGGCGGCCAAACGGCTAGACCTAATTCCTTCGGAGGAGTGAAATTATTGGTAAAGACGCGATAAACATACAATGGCAGAACATAAAGTGCGGAAAGATAAATGCGACAATTGTCTCGCAAAATTACATCCCATAAGCAGTTACAATTATAATAGCTAAATATAAAACCGAAAATAAGTTTCAAATTGAACATAATAGCTGCAAGAAACAAAACAAACAAAAATGTCAGTATGTGGGGTTAGACGAAAACGAAATCAAAATTGAACGAGAAACAAGCCGTATGAATTTTGGAGGACTTTTATGGTCTTTTTAACCAAGGATTTAAATTTGTGAAAAGAGAGATTAATTTTAATTAAAAGAGTTTTGAGTTTTAAAAAAAATTTATTAATAAAAAAAGTGAAAGTTTGGTTAATTATTCTAAAAAAAGAGTTTTAGTGATAATATTTTGAAAAAAATATTTAATCATTAAAAAAAACAATTGGTTTAATTTAAAAAATCTTAATGTTAGTTAAAAACACGTTTTACTTTAAAGTTATAAAAAAAGTTTTATTATTTGAAAAAACATTTGATTATTTTATTTAAAAAGAGTTTTAATTAATTTGAAAAAGGTTTTTGGTTATAAAAAAGAAAGGGGCTTCTTGATTTTTTTTAAAAAGATAAACAAAATAAAATAACAAATGGAAAAACAATAAATAATAAAAAAAAGAGGGTTGGGCCGGTCATCACTCTTCTTCTCTCTGCTCTCTGAGTTTCCGTGTGTTCCTCTCCTTCTTGTTTGCCTCTCACGGATGTTATCTTCTTCTTCTTTTGCATGGCCGCCGATTTGTCTTCTTCATCTCTTTTTCCTGAAAAACATGAAAAGCAACACAAAAATTGTAATTATATTTTTTGATCCTTACGGAATGATGATGGCCGATGATGCTTTGTCCTGAGGCTAGAGGATTTTTGACGGAGTTTGCTTGGATTTTACGAAAAAGTTCTCTTTTCTTGTTATGATTTTCGTCCCTTTTATACTTGATTTTTAAATCTTTTTTAATCTCAGATTTAATTTGAATATCTTAATCTTTTTCAATCTCGGATTTGATTTGAGTAGATTTTTATGATGATTTCAGATTTGATTCAATGATGGTGATGCTGATATTTAGATCTGATTTTCTTATGATGATGATATGATCTGATTGATTTGATTTAACTCTATCTGGGATTCATTGGGATTGGATTTGATTAAAAAAGTGTTGGGATTTAAATTTAAAAAGTTAGCAAAGAAAATAAGAGTTTCAAGTTAAATCAAAATTAGAGTTTTAAGTTTAAAAAAAAAATGAGTTAGAATTTTAAAATAAAAAAATATATTTGAATGTTGATTTTAAAAAATGTTAGAATTATTTTAAAAACTGTTAGAATTTAATTTTAAAAGGAATTTAGATCTTAATTTTAAAAAAGAAAATAAAATGGCATTAGAATTTAATTTTAAAAGGAATTTAGAATTTTAATTTGAAAAAGGATGGTGTCAAAAAAGATTTAGATTTAATTAAAAAAAAAGGATAGATTTAATTTATAAAAAAAAAGGTTAGATTTAATTTTTAAAATAGTTAGAAAAAAAGATTTAATTTTAAAAAGAAGTTAGAAAAAAATATTTAACTTTAAAAAAGTTAGAAAAAAATATTTAACTTTAAAAAAGTTAGAAAAAAAGATTTAGCTTTAAAAAAGTTAGAAAAAAATATTTAACTTTAAAAAAGTTAGAAAAAAAGATTTAGCTTTAAAAAAGTTAGAAAAAAAAGTTTTAATTTTAAAAAGTTAGAAAAAAAGATTTAGCTTTAAAAAAGTTAGAAAAAAAAGATTTAGCTTTAAAAAAGATAGAAAAAGATTTAACTTTAAAGAGGAGTTAGAAAAAAGATTTAAAAAAAATTAGAAAAAAGATTTAATTTTAAAAAGAAGTTAGATTTTTATTTTAAAAAATGTATTAGAATTTGATTAAAAAATGTGTTAGAAATTAATTTAAAAAAGGTTATAAAAAAATTTACTCTTAAAGAAAAGAAAAAAGAATTAAATTTTAATCTAAATCCTAAAAGTTAGTAAGAAGAGCTTAAAATGATTTAAATAAATAAACTAAATAGAAAAAAAAAGTTAATAAAAAACATTAGTAAAGTTATAAAAAAAATTTAATTAAATTATTATTAGTTAAAAAAACAAGATTTAAAAAAAAAAGAAGGTTAATTTATTAAGTTAATAAGAATTTAGAATAAAAATAAAAAAGAAAGGGTAAAATTTGGGGTATTACAGTTGCCCCTATTTAAATAACTACACCGGATGATTTGAGTGGCGGAGACTCGAGGAATCATGGTGGAGGGATTTAAATATAGATAACCGAAAATTTTGCCCTTATATGTGGCTATATGCAATGCTATAGACAAAACAAGACTAATGCAGGCAGCGCCATGAACATGATATGATGCGTATGCTGGAATGATGAATGCGAAAATGCTGACGAATACGACGACACAGGGACAGACGCTACGAGAAGAACACACCGGGGAAAACGACGCGCTGGGACACAGTACAACACTGGGGAATTCTAAAAATGATGGTCAACTGGTGCGAACACGACCAATTGTCTTTTTTAGAAAAGGAACGAGATTCTCAAATGGAGATGGTACCTATGAGACGGCCTCCACTGGGGAATCTAAAAATAAAACTGGATCACGTACGATTGCAAGATCGATTACAGAATGCTGGAGCATTGAGCAAAGAATAACATCCAAGCTTCTGTAAACTATCCCTCGTGACAGGATCAAACGGACTTTTCGGGAATCCGTAGCAAATATACAGGGTAAAAAAACCGGCTGTATGCCAAAATAAATGGACTTTGAGTGGTTAGAACAAAACCCTTAATAGTGATGGCGCTTATGCGATGGCCTCCACTTGGGAATGTCTAACAATGAGACTGGATCTACACGACTGCAAGATCGATTACAGAATGCTGGAGCATTGAGCAAAGAATAACATCCAAGCTTCTATAAACTATCCTTCGTGATGGGATCGAATGGACTTTTCAGAAATCCATATCATATATACAGGGTAAAGACCGGCTGTATGCCAAAATAAATGGACTTTGATGGGAAATGCCCTGATAAGCTTCTCGAGGGAGAACTGTCACTTATCGTTGGAAGGGACTTACATGCCAAAATGGATAAGCACTCAAATAAAGAGGCGGCTGCTTATCTGATATATAAATCTTCTCATTTTTAAGGTCGGCGCCTGAAATATGATTCGGATTCTTCTTTTACTGAAGGATAAATGAATTTCTTCATACTTCAAGATCGTGCTCTCCTGAATATGATTCGGCTCGAACTTTTACTAAAGGGTAAATGAACTTCTTCATACTTCAAGATCGTGCTCTCCTGAATATGATTCGGCTCCTTCTTTTACTAAAGGGTAAACTGAACTTCCTCATACTTCAAGATCGTGCTCTCCTGAATATGATTCGGCTCCTTCTTTTACTAAAGGGTAAATGAACTTCTTCATACTTCAAGATCGTGCTCTCCTGAATATGATTCCGCTCCTTCTTTTACTAAAGGGTAAATGAACTTCTTCATAATTCAAGATCGTGCTCTCCTGAATATGATTCCGCTCCTTCTTTTACTAAAGGGTAAATGAACTTCTTCATAATTCAAGATCGTGCTCTCCTGAATATGATTCCGCTCCTTCTTTTACTAAAGGGTAAATGAACTTCTTCATACTTCAAGATCGTGCTCTCCTGAATATGATTCCGCTCCTTCTTTTACTAAAGGGTAAACTGAACTTCCTCATACTTCAAGATCGTGCTCTCCTGAATATGATTCCGCTCCTTCTTTTACTAAAGGGTAAATGAACTTCTTCATACTTCAAGATCTGTGCTCTCCTGAATATGATTCTGCTCCTTCTTTTACTAAAGGGTAAATGAACTTCTTCATAATTCAAGATCGTGCTCTCCTGAATATGATTCCGCTCAAACCTCCCCGTACTTCAAGATCGTGCTCTCCTGAATACGATTTGGTTCAAACCTCCCCATACTTCAAGACGACAAGGAAAATGGAAGCCCAACTACTCAAAGGAGATGGCCATTTGCTGCGAGTCATAACGAAGATAGGATCGGCTTCTCAGGTGAGAAATGTCGCTTATTTTGAAAGAGTAGCAATAATAAGCTTCTCATGTAAGAACTGCTTGTAGAGGTGATAACAGATGATGATAAGCTTCTCGGCGGAGAACTGGTGTTGATCGATGATAAGCTTCTCAGGTGAGAACAGGTGCTTATCTTGTTGTGTAAGGTTGTTATATCGATAGGCTTCTCAGGCGAGAACAGTTGCATACCGATGCTGTAGGATGTAGGATTGTTATATCGATAGGCTTCTCAGGCGAGAACAGTTGCATACCGATGTTGTAAGATGTACTGATAGATTTCCCAGGCATGAACTGGCGTGTATCTGTAAAGGATTGTAGTTGATTTTCTTGAAAGATAGTGCAAAATAAATGCACATCCGGGTACAGTGATAAACTTCTCGGGCTAGAACAGTCGCGCATCTGTCATGGTATGGTGAACATCTTTAGATGGTGCAAAATAAATGCACGTCCGGTTGGCTCGACGACCGACAAAACTGAGATTCAATCTAGGATTGAGCTAGAAAGAAGACTGGTAATCAAGACTCCATCGAGGGAATGATCTCGAAGGGTAAATATCTTATCCTGGCGAGGGAAGATAGCTGAAGTAACCGTCGTCCACAAGGATCGAGCTCTGTGGGGAAACTGGAAACACGTATGTATTCTATGCTTAGGGCTGACAATCTATTTGGAGAGAATGGACCAACCCAGTTACTCGGCGGTAACACCCAATGATGGCGAGACACCATGAACCTGTGAATGCTAACGCATATGTTGATGCATATGTTAATGGGAATGTATGTTAATGTCCATGTATGTTAATGCCTATGTAGTTAAATATGCAGGATGTAGTGGAATGAATATGTAATGAGTACGTGAAATGAATATGTAATGAGTATGTGAAATGAGTATATGAAATGGGTATGTGATGCTTATGCCTCTGCGTATGCTGACGAAACAGACTAGAGATGGGACGAGAGATGAAATAAACATCTCGACGGAGATACCCTGCATTCTCTGCAACCAATACGTCAATCATGGGTAAGAAAGATCAATGGTAGAACCAAATCTAGTTTTAAAGTTCTGAATTCTCCGGGGAGAAAGTAATCTGCTTGGGTGCACAGTATCACGTCTTCTCATGGGGAGAAGAACCTGAGGGACACTTTCGAGTTACTCCAGAAAAAGTTGTCAGCTTATAGTCTCTCTGGGGACCGTGATGAGGCAATAGTTTAGGAGCCTGTTGCAACACTGAGATTTACTGGGGAATGAAGGCCGCCGTGAGTAAAATCCATCGGGTGCATGAAGAAAAGTTGTGAAACCACATGGTTTTGATCTTGAAGGACCTTATGGTAGTCGCCATTTGTTTCTTTTAAAACACGGTGCCCCAGGATACTTGCGTTGTGAGGTGTGGTCATCTCAAGAGGATTTTATAGAGAACACGGAGTCTGGTTGCCCCACTGTTTCCAAACTCTTTGAGAGATTCGTCAGGTCTCGACGTAACTGGCACAAATTAATCGTGTCATGATGAAATCTTTGAGAAATAGCTCTTAAGAACGTCAGCCTCACGTTGGTAAGCGAACTGGGAAACTGCCTGCCCCTGTTTAGCAGGATCTTCAAGTTCTAAGGGTTATGTCTATATGTAAATCTCTAAGATATCAAGCAAAGTCATCATGCCTGAAATGCCTATCCTGAGCTTGTCAATGCACACATATATTTGTCTTGAATTTTTGTTTTGAAAAAGATATCGCAATAACTTGTGACCGAAATTACTAGTCAGGATATAAGTTTTAATTATAATGCCAACATGAATTTTTTCTGAGCATAGCTCGTAGGAGTCAGGAAACGTGATCTTGTCAAGTATGCTTTCAACCGAAGTCCTACTTCAATTAGGTCTTTCAAAGGTTGTATCGTGGCTCGGTTCACGGTTTAAGAAACAAAAGATATAGGCTCAAAGTTAAATTTGTACCCACCCCTTCTTCGTGATGTTCTCCAATCCTAATTCAGTTAATCGGATACGAACGCTCATATCTCAAGCGGATTTGCTATAGTCGAGAACTTATCAAGGCTTTGGACATGGCAGTCACTCACCTATTTCTAATAGCAATTCGGTCACACGACCTTGTTCTTTATAAGGATTCTAAAAAAACTACTGGTTTGTTGTTCTTATTCCCTAACTTTTTCCTGGACAAGGTCTTTTGATCTGACTTTGGAGTCCAGCGGGATGCCCCAGTTTTGCCTAAGTCTCCTTCATAGGTTTTGACTTAGCGGGCTCTTATTTTTTTAATATTCTTTTATGCACAAGTCGTGTAAATCTTTTAAAAGGCTCGTGACTGCCCCACTCCTTAGGTAACTGAGGGATAGTCATTGTATTGGACTTCTTAAGATGCTAAGGATAAATTCTCGAAGGTTTGCTCTTCCTTTTTGAGGATTTAAGCGCTCGATCGGTTTAACTGAAAAACTACCCTTCCCCAGGTTAGGATGAAGGTTCTTAAAAGAAAGAAAACTCCTACTTCAAGGCTCAAAGTGTTGACTAGGGATTATCATCCTTATATCTCCAGTGTATGGGATTTGAAACAATGCCTTACATCATCAGCGGGTTCCAATCGAAAGCATACGACAAGGAATCTGCCGTTTTGGGTTCGTCATCCTCCTCCCAATTCTCCATCAGAACAAGAGATCGGGTAAAGTTGGCATTATAATTTATGAAAAAATATATTTTGAATGAGTGAAACGAATGGACTTATTCAAGACAAACATATGCGTTGCATAAACAAATTCGTACATGCTAAATATGCTTAACCAAAGAGAAATACATATAAATAAACTAATGAACTGTCGGAAAAATCCTTCTAAATGGTTTATGAAATTCAAGAGCAACAGTTTCCTTTGGCGGAGCCTCAATGGAAAGAGCGTCTGGTTCCTGATCACTGTGAGTCGTCATGGCTTGCCCCAGTTACGCTGGTCACATCTTCAACAGTTTTCAGTCGTTGCTTCAAAATAACTTTCCCAGATTCTTTGTTGATCCCGGTCATATCATCTTGAGGGTTACTGAAATGAAGCGAGCTAGGCCTTTGAATAATTACTGGATTCGACTGATTTGCCACAGGCGTAGCATGCTTTGCAGAATTCGCACTTGACAAGTGAGGGACCCCGAGAGGAGTCTCGATCTTCATCTGAGCATCGCTAAAAGACAACTTCTTCGTTTCTAGCAAATTTCTGACAACTTTCTTAAGAGCATAGCAACTCTCTAGATCATGGCCGGGCGCACCCTCATGAAATAAACAATGAGCGGCAGCGTTGTAACCTGTAGGTAACGGGTTAGGCGGAGGACCCAAAGCACGGGTGGTAATCAGACCCTGTTGTACCAAATGGGGGTATAACTCAGTGAAAGCCATCGGAATCGGAGGACAAGGCTTATATTGACTCTTACGGAGGTAAGGAACCTGATCTTGTGATTGTTGGTGAACAAGAGCGTTGGGCACTCGTTGACTGTTGACAGGAACTTGCATGGGCGGATAACCGGAAGGCTGTTGATAAACTGGTGCTTGATGTACCAGAGCTGACTGCACAGGCTGGTATGTAGGAAACTGCTGATTGAAAGGAGGTGCAACAGTAGCTACATAGGGTTGTTGGACATGTGGAAACGGATAACCTTGAACATAACTCTGCTGAGGTTGCCAAGGTTGAGGAGTAGCCATTTTGCGGTTCCTCGAACGTGCAGGTCCTTTACCATGGTCGGAGTTAGGAGTTTTGCACTTTGGAGGGGTAGCTCGTCGAACTGGTTGAGCACTAGGAGGCACCAAACTGGATTGATGACCATGAGGAGGTACATTCTCGACAGTAACAGCTGGTTGAGGTTCCATAAAGGTATTAGTCTCAGAAACAACAGTAGACTGAGCATCCACCTTCACCCTAAGAGCTCGTAACATCTCCAAAATCTGTCCTACACTTCCTCGAAGATATTCAAGTTCATGGCTGATACGGTTGATCTCTTGGTTTTGATCTTCCATCCTTTTGAAGGGTCGTATTGATGCAGAGAACTCAGGGTGACAAAACTGGAAGGTGAGAAAACCGCGTATGAGAAACCGGGAGACACATGCAATGCAAAAGTATAATGCTAAAATGTGAATGCAAATGAAGATTTCATGGAATTCAAGTATTCACGAATATTGCGGAATACCAAAGAAACTTTTAATTCATTGAAGACAAATTACAAATAATATTCTTGCAACCAAAATAGCTAAATAAAAGCCTAGAAAATCCTAGAGAAGCATCCTCCACAACTTCAGTGAGCAGACGGAGAGTCGGAGGAAAATAAATATTCGTAGAGCCTTCTCTTCTTGTAGAATTGTATCTCATCATCCTTCGACTGAATCTGCTTTTGAAGTTCTTCGTACTCGCTAACCATCACATGGTATTTGTTCTTCCATGATTCTGTTTCGTGTTGTGATCTCTTCAAAGTGATCTTCAAAGTCTCAGCTTCAGTCATGAAATACTGGACAGGTTCTTCTCTTTGAGGTAACGGACCTTGGCGAGAGTAAGGCATCTTCAACTCAATAGCTCTTCCTCGGACCCATTGAAGGTAGGGTTCCATGGACACACAATTAGGTCTTCCCAAACTTTCTTTGTCATTCCTATGCAGACGATTCCAAGAAGATAGAATCTGATCTTGAAAATTTTTGTCGTCTTCGAAAAAGATTTTCTCCACATGAATACCTTTAGGCGGTTCCTTCAAGGGGTATCCCAACTGTCGGCGAGCCAGGACTGGATTGTAGCTAATTCCTCCATTGAAACTGAGCAAAGGCACATTGTTGAAGTTTCCACAACTATCAATGATCGATATCCCATCGTACATGCGATTATACCAATCAATATCAGAGTGAGTTAAAGCCATAACTTTTTGCGACCAACGTTCTTGATTAGGTCTCCAGAACGGACCGAACTTGGGTAAGTGAGAAATAAACCACTTGTATAGTAATGGCACACAACATGTAATCATTCCTCCACCATGAAAGTTTCGGAGATGTACTGAATGATAAGTATTACCCAATAGTGTCGGAACTGGATTTCTACTCATGAAGGTCCTGATTGCATTAAGGTCCACAAACCCCTCAAAACTAGGAAAAAGCAGCAACCCATAAATAAGCAAAGCAAATATTGTCTCGAAGGCAAGCATGTCTTTATGATCGGCATAAAATTGGGCTTTCTTAATTAGGAAGTCCCTGAGAAAACCGGAGGTCCCCCTTTTGGTGATCATATTGTTTTTGACATCGGATATCCTTAGACAAATGGCTTTAGCAATATCTCGTTCTTTAGGGTCTTCCTCCAAGAAAGGGAATGGAGACTTATCCAAGATAGGTAATCCCAACAACTGAGAGTACTCTTCTAAGGTAGGTAAAAGCTGATAATCTGGAAAGGTGAAGCAATGATAATCTGGATCATAAAACTGTAGCAAAGTCGCCAGAAGTCCTTCGTTTACTTGAACCTTCAACAATAGCCTTCCATATCTGTTTTGGAACTTTTCTTGATCTTGAACCAAATCCCTTAGCTTCTCTAGGATTTCCAAATTAAAACCCTTAAAAGTAAATTTCAAAGTATGCTTCCTAGAGTGATCCATGGTATCCTGCAATGTTCATAAATAAAGTTTGAATTCCATGAAGTCTTAATGTAATATGATGCTTTATGGATGCAATGCATGAAAACACACAAAGTCCTAGGTTAAAGGTACGTGAGCGGAGTTAAGGTCTACCCATCCCAAAAAGGAGTGTACTATAGGTTAGTTGTACCTGCAGAACAAGGTTCTAAAAAGTGCCCAAAGTCATCAGCCCATCTTTTGGATATTATCAACCTTCCGATTGACTCGGGGGTTAATAATATTCTCAAGAGAACCTCTTTTGAGTGTAGTATCGCGTAGCAACCATTGTAGGACTACTCCCACATAGTTCCCGCACTACGTCCTAAATAAGGCCGAGGTGGTGTAAAGGTACTACGGTTCCCAATATCACAGACTCCAATCGACCATGGAAAAAGTTTTCACGATTACTCGTTCAACCGAACCATTTTCGAAAAGGTCTCAACTGAGCGGTGATTCTCGAATCAGCTTGGTCGGGATTCACTCCCTATAAGCCTCATCGAATATATCCCCATCCTATAATAATGTCACTAGTCCGGGCGTAGGACTTATCTCACAACGCGAGGAATAGTCCCAAAATCAAAGTACAATATATACATGCAAATGATCAATAACACAGATAGTAATAAATAGGAACAAATTAGGGATAACCCTCAAAAGTTAAGATACTCCCCAGTGAAGTCGCCATTTTCTGTTGCGGTGGAAATAGGATCACAAACTATTAATGAGTTTGAATCGCAATTCAATTCACAACCGCTCTTTGATTTATCCGAAGGAAAAGGTCAAAAGAGGGAAAACCTATTTTGCATCATAAACACAATGCGGGGAAAGATCTAGGGTTCGGGGGTTGGTTAAATTTAGGGAAGGTATTAGCACCCTAAACTTCTGCAGTACTCTACAGGAACCTTTTGTTCAGATGTTTACTATTTTGCTTTATTATTCTTAAGGTATATGTACAAAGGGTTAAAAGTGAGAAAAGAGACCTAAGGGGTTAGTTCTAAGTTTACTCGGCAAGACATCGCATCTTGTGCCTACGTATCCTTACGGGAGTGGAATCAGAGTAATCGTAGTTCCCCTCAAAAGGGAGGTTAGAGACTTCTTGGCTGTGGTCAAGGTCTCAAGGGGGAATAAACGCATCTTAAGGACACGCTTACGTGGAGTGTAGAAACTCCAATATCTACGTTGAAATGTTAAGTTGAAATTAGGGTTAAATTAGGGATTCCACGGCGGGAAACCCTAAAATGAGTGCGGCGACTCTTTGACCTAAAGCTAGGGGTAAAATTATAATTTTGCCTGCGGCGAGGCATTTGTGAAAATTTAGGGTTGAAAAGGTGTAAGGGTTGAAGGTGAGGACTATTGGCGCGGCGGCCAAACGGCTAGACCTAATTCCTTCGGAGGAGTGAAATTATTGGTAAAGACGCGATAAACATACAATGGCAGAACATAAAGTGCGGAAAGATAAATGCGACAATTGTCTCGCAAAATTACATCCCATAAGCAGTTACAATTATAATAGCTAAATATAAAACCGAAAATAAGTTTCAAATTGAACATA
Source organism: Lathyrus sativus (assembly GCA_963859935.3). Lineage (NCBI taxonomy): Eukaryota > Viridiplantae > Streptophyta > Magnoliopsida > Fabales > Fabaceae > Lathyrus > Lathyrus sativus. The sequence continues at coordinate 279,692,926 of OZ012740.1, read as the reverse complement.
ATAGCTGCAAGAAACAAAACAAACAAAAATGTCAGTATGTGGGGTTAGACGAAAACGAAATCAAAATTGAACGAGAAACAAGCCGTATGAATTTTGGAGGACTTTTATGGTCTTTTTAACCAAGGATTTAAATTTGTGAAAAGAGAGATTAATTTTAATTAAAAGAGTTTTGAGTTTTAAAAAAAATTTATTAATAAAAAAAGTGAAAGTTTGGTTAATTATTCTAAAAAAAGAGTTTTAGTGATAATATTTTGAAAAAAATATTTAATCATTAAAAAAAACAATTGGTTTAATTTAAAAAATCTTAATGTTAGTTAAAAACACGTTTTACTTTAAAGTTATAAAAAAAGTTTTATTATTTGAAAAAACATTTGATTATTTTATTTAAAAAGAGTTTTAATTAATTTGAAAAAGGTTTTTGGTTATAAAAAAGAAAGGGGCTTCTTGATTTTTTTAAAAAAGATAAACAAAATAAAATAACAAATGGAAAAACAATAAATAATAAAAAAAAAGAGGGTTGGGCCGGTCATCACTCTTCTTCTCTCTGCTCTCTGAGTTTGCGTGTGTTCCTCTCCTTCTTGTTTGCCTCTCACGGATGTTATCTTCTTCTTCTTTTGCATGACCGCCGATTTGTCTTCTTCATCTCTTTTTCCTGAAAAACATGAAAAGCAACACAAAAATTGTAATTATATTTTTTGATCCTTACGGAATGATGATGGCCGATGATGCTTTGTCCTGAGGCTAGAGGATTTTTGACGGAGTTTGCTTGGATTTTACGAAAAAGTTCTCTTTTCTTGTTATGATTTTCGTCCCTTTTATACTTGATTTTTAAATCTTTTTTAATCTCAGATTTAATTTGAATATCTCAATCTTTTTCAATCTCGGATTTGATTTGAGTAGATTTTTATGATGATTTCAGATTTGATTCAATGATGGTGATGTTGATATTTAGATCTGATTTTCTTATGATGATGATATGATCTGATTGATTTGATTTAACTCTATCTGGGATTCATTGGGATTGGATTTGATTAAAAAAGTGTTGGGATTTAAATTTAAAAAGTTAGCAAAGAAAATAAGAGTTTCAAGTTAAATAAAAATTAGAGTTTTAAGTTTAAAAAAAAATGAGTTAGAATTTTAAAATAAAAAAATATATTTGAATGTTGATTTTAAAAAATGTTAGAATTATTTTAAAAACTGTTAGAATTTAATTTTAAAAGGAATTTAGATCTTAATTTTAAAAAAGAAAATAAAATGGCATTAGAATTTAATTTTAAAAGGAATTTAGAATTTTAATTTGAAAAAGGATGGTGTCAAAAAAGATTTAGATTTAATTAAAAAAAAAGGATAGATTTAATTTATAAAAAAAAAGGTTAGATTTAATTTTTAAAATAGTTAGAAAAAAAGATTTAATTTTAAAAAGAAGTTAGAAAAAAATATTTAACTTTAAAAAAGTTAGAAAAAAATATTTAACTTTAAAAAAGTTAGAAAAAAAGATTTAGCTTTAAAAAAGTTAGAAAAAAATATTTAACTTTAAAAAAGTTAGAAAAAAAGATTTAGCTTTAGAAAAGTTAGAAAAAAAAGTTTTAATTTTAAAAAGTTAGAAAAAAAGATTTAGCTTTAAAAAAGTTAGAAAAAAAAGATTTAGCTTTAAAAAAGATAGAAAAAGATTTAACTTTAAAGAGGAGTTAGAAAAAAGATTTAAAAAAAATTAGAAAAAAGATTTAATTTTAAAAAGAAGTTAGATTTTTATTTTAAAAAAGGTATTAGAATTTGATTAAAAAATGTGTTAGAAATTAATTTAAAAAAGGTTATAAAAAAATTTACTCTTAAAGAAAAGAAAAAAAAAATTAAATTTTAATCTAAATCCTAAAAGTTAGTAAGAAGAGCTTAAAATGATTTAAATAAATAAACTAAATAGAAAGAAAAAAGTTAATAAAAAACATTAGTAAAGTTATAAAAAAAATTTAATTAAATTATTATTAGTTAAAAAAACAAGATTTTTAAAAAAAAAAGGTTAATTTATTAAGTTAATAAGAATTTAGAATAAAAATAAAAAAGAAAGGGTAAAATTTGGGGTATTACAACCGACAAACCCGGAAATTTGCCAACTGCACAAGTACACGGTACTCTGATGGGAACAAATCTTCGAAAACTGAAATATTAGCTGCACGGCAACTAGCTGGGGGATTGGTCACACGGTAACCAGTAATACATGGTCGATCATGCCATCAGGCATCAGGATTCCCCGGGACTCATCAGGTCAACAATCACGCCATTGGGCATTCAAAGAAATTTTCGGGCATCAGCCAGACTTCATCAGTAAGTCGGGAACAGAATTCTCAGTCAATCATGAACCAATTGGGGATATCCGAACTTCTGCCATCAGGCACTCCGCATCAGCTGAGAGAACTGCTTCGTCAATACGGTTGGACTTCAATCATCAAGTCTTCGAGGGAAGTTTCAACTTCGCTGTTCAGAAACCTGTTGGGGATGATACATCTCCGCTGGGGATTCTAGGGAACTATCAAGTAACTCTGCTTCGGGGATCCAGGAATCATTCTGGGTGAGTCAATTCTGCTTAGGACTTCAAGAATCATCTTGGACAAATAACTTCGTGGGGACTTCAAGAATCATCCTGAACTAATAACTCTGCTGGAGATTTCAGGAATCATCCTGAGCAAACACTCTGCCGGGGACTCCAAGCGTCAACTTGAGCAACCCTCTCTGGCGACTTCACTGGGGATTTTAAGAATCATCTTAAACGGACGCCTTTGCGGGAGAATTCAAGAATCATCTTGGGCCAACGACTTTGCTGGGGAATTCAAGAGTCATCTTGAGCAAGAGACTCTGCGGAGGAACACCTGCAAAACAAGAACGGTAACGACCTAGCTCGTGTTTCATATGCGTATGCTTTGACAGTGGCGCAATGTTCCACACGGTGGAAATGCTACGCTTTTTTTGGGTAAATGCTATGCAGTCATGCAAAATGCTGCAATCCCGTTAGCAAAATAAATGCTGAAGGGAGAATCCTCCTGTCAAGGAGAAAGAACCACTCTGGTTGAGGAAGGAATCATCCTGCCGAGGAGAAGACGTCACGCCGATCTCAATCGGACTCCGCACGGGGAAGCAAACTTCAGTCGACTGCTGCAGGGGAACAAAGCTCTACAAGAACCCAGACCTGCTGAGGAAAACGATGTCAATCGCAGAAATAAACTGCCCGGCATTCACAGCCAGAGCTTTCCTGGAGATAATGACTCCGGTGGGGAAATACAGCATCAGCTATTCAACACCCTACTAGGGAAAACCAATCATGGCCCGAACTGCTTCCAAGGACTCGCCTCTCTTGGGGATCTGCCAGCTCGGCCGGGGAAGAAGAAATTATCCTGCTTCGGGGGGAGAGTACGACTCTGCGGGGAATTTCAATTCTGCCGGAGACTTCAGTCTGGAACTATCAATTGCTGCACACTTCAGTGAATAGTCTCCTACGAGACCTGCACTTGTGACCCGGTGCTGGGGGATGAACACACGCTTCGGCGCTTGACTCAGCTGGGGAGATGACGTTCCTTCAGGATGCATCTGATTGGGGAGAGAATCTTCTCTGCCTGGGGAGACATATCAATGCTTGACGATCTCCTGTTCGGACTCTGTGGGGAGAGGCTGCCGAACTTTGCTGGAGAAGAAGGAATCATCCTGCTTGGGGATGCGCACGGCGCACTGTCTGGTATATGCTATACCTGCAACAACACAAAAAAACAGACAAGATGCCCTTCTCAAAGGGACCTATCAAGGTTATCATCTTGTGACAATGTTCAAGTAATTCATTGTTTCAACAATCAGTGGCCTAGGCCAGTAAGTTTATGTATGCGCATTTTATCAAAAACATCGGCGTTCTTTTTCGCAAACAAAACAGGTAAATGCTAAACAAACAAACAGAATTGTTGAATAGTATACATTTTATTGATAACGAACCCCTGAATGGGTAAAAATGTTTTACAACAGATGCAGGCTCCTGGAATGAGGAAGCTGCGCAAAAAAAAAGTGAAAACATAAATATACATCAGTATATACAAATGTCGGCAACGAGGCGTAGACGAACACCATGAGTTGATCCCTCTATGACCCACTCGACATCGATACTTCTCCGACGCTTCAGCTTCAGAAGAGATTGATTCAGATAAACGGCCCTCAGGTCTTCCAAACCACTAGACGAATACAGTCCACACGCGGAACACAGTCATTTGCTTTTTCAAATCCCTAACTTTTGCCTGAATCGCCCTTCCGGGTTTTCGATTCACCGGGATACCCTTTTTTGCCAAAGTCGCCCATCCGGGTTTTCGACTTTGCGGGTGTACATTTTTTCAATTTATATCCCTAATTTTTGCCCAAACCTTTTTCCTTTTTTATGGTTCGCCGGGATGCCCCATTTTTGCCTGGATATTCTTTTTCTTTCCAGCGGGTTGTTCTTTAAGCAAAGTATTTTTTAACTGCGTCCGCGTTCACCGGGGATGCAAAATCTTCACCATCCATCGTGGATAACAACAAAGCTCCTCCCGAGAAGACCTTGCTGACGACATACGGACCTCCGTAATTGGGAGTCCACTTGCCCCGGTGATCGGAGTGTGGAGGAAGAATCTTCTTCAGGACGAGATCACCCGTCTGAAAGCTTCTAGGACGCACCTTCTTATCATAAGCTTTCTTCATTCGGCTTTGGTACAGACGACCATACGCAATCGATGCTAACCTCTTCTCGTCCATCAGGCTGAGTTGGTTTAGTCGGTTCTTAATCCATTCTGCCTCGTCGAGTTTCACGTCAACCAAAACTCGTAAAGAAGGGATCTCCACTTCTAACGGTAGGACAACTTCCATACCGTACACTAAGGAGAAAGGAGTTGCCCCGGTTGATGTACGTACCGTTGTACGATAACCGTGCAGTACAAATGGCAACATCTCGTGCCAATCTTTATAGGTCACAACCATCTTCTGAATAATCTTCTTGATATTCTTATTGGCCGCTTCAACGGCGCCATTCATCTTCGGCCGGTAAGGAGATGCGTTGTGATGTTCAATCTTGAAATTCTGGCACAGCTCCTTCATCATCTTGTTATTCAGATTCGAACCATTATCGGTAATGATCCGCTCGGGAATTTCGTAACGACAGATGATATCCCTCATTATAAATTTAGCCACCACCTGCTTGGTCACATTAGCATATGAGGCTGCCTCCACCCACTTGGTGAAGTAGTCGATAGCTACTAGAATGAAGCGATGACCGTTAGATGCAGTGGGCTCGATCTTGCCTATCATGTCGATGCCCCACATGGAGAACGGCCACGGGGATGACATGACATTTAACGGGCACGGCGACACATGAACTTTATCAGCATAGATCTGGCATTTATGACATCTCTTCGCGAATTTAAAGCAATTCGATTCCATCGTCAGCCAGTAATATCCTGCTCTCAGGATCTTTCTCGTCATAGCATGCCCGCCGGCGTGCGTACCAAATGTGCCTTCATGGACTTCTTCCATGAGCATACTCGCCTCTTTCTCATCTACACATCTGAGTAGCACGAGATCATGATTTCTTTTATACAAAACTCCATCAGGGTTGAGATAAAAATTTCCAGATAGCCTCCTCAGAGTCTTCTTATCCTGGGTTGACGCTCCCGCGGGATACTCCTTAATCATAAGGAAAGTCTGGATATCATGGAACCATGGCTTGCCGTCGGAGGCTTCCTCGATCGCAAAGACGAATGCAGGTCTATCAAGACGAGAAAGGACAGTCCTTGGAGCTTCATTCCAAAAATTGACTTTATACATTGAAGCCAACGTGGCTAAGGCATCAGCCATCTGATTTTCGGCCCTGGGCATATGATGGAGTTCCACTCGATCAAAGAACGGGAGCAGCCTTCTGGCATAGTTCATGTACGACACCAAATTCGATTGACGAGTTTCCCACTCCCCTTTAATCTGGTTGATCACAAGCGCTGAGTCACCATATACATCTAGGTTCTTGATTCTCAAATCAATTGCTTCTTCTAGACCCATGATTCATGCTTCGTACTCCGCTTCATTATTGGTGACCGTAAACGTCAGTCTCGCAGTGAACGGGATGTGGGATCCGTGGGGAGTCGTGATGATCGCCCCAATGCCACTTCCGTAAGAATTAACCACCCCGTCAAATATCAATTTCCATTGGGATTTCCTATCTGGCCCCTCGTCGGGCAACGGTTCATCGTAATCTTTCGCTTTAAGAAACATGATATCCTCATCAGGGAATTCAAATCTCATCGGCTGATAATCTTCGATCGGCTGTTCGGTAAGGTATTCAGACAATACGCTTCCCTTGATGGCCTTCTGGGAAACGTACTGAATATCATATTCCGTCAACACCATTTTCCATCTGGCAATCCTGCCCGAAAGCGCTTGCTTCTCGAAGACGTACTTGATCAGATCCATCTTCGAAATTAGCATGGTGGTGTGATTGAGCATGTACTGTCGTAAACGTTTGGCAACCCAGGCTAGTGCACAACACGTCTTCTCCAGCATCGAGTAACGAGATTCACATTTTGTGAACTTTTTACTCAAATAGTAAATGGCATGCTCCTTTTTGCGCGTCTCGTCGTGCTGACCGAGAACACACCCCATACTATTCTCAAGAACTGTCAAGTACATGATTAATGGCCGTCCGGCCACTGGGGGTATCAAGATCGGAGGTTCCTGCAGATACTGTTTTATCTTATCGAATGCCTTCTGGAAATCCTCGTTCCAGATAATCGCCTGATCTTTCTTTAACAGTTTGAACATCGGTTCACACGTGGCCGTGAGCTGAGAAATAAACCTTGCAATGTAGTTTATTCTGCCCAGGAAACCACGAACTTCTTTTTCTGTTTTCGGCACTGGCATTTCTTGTATCGCTTTAATCTTCGCAGGATCAACCTCGATGTCTCTTTCACTCACGATAAACCCCAGTAACTTTCTGGACCGTACTCCGAAAGTACACTTGTTAGGATTCAGCCTCAACCTGAACTTCCTAAGCCTCTCAAAAAGCTTCAGCAAATTGACCAGATGTCCCTCCTCCGTTTGGGACTTCGCAATCATGTCATCAACATAGACTTCAATCTCATGATGAATCATGTCATGAAACAAAGTAACCATAGCTCGTTGGTAAGTGGCCCCTGCGTTCTTCAGACCGAAAGGCATTACCTTGTAGCAGAATGTTCCCCAGGGAGTGATAAACGTAGTTTTCTCCATGTCCTCCGGCGCCATCTTGATCTGATTGTAGTCGGAGAAGCTATCCATGAACGAAAACATGGAGAACTGAGCTGAATTGTCGACCAGCACATCAATATGAGGCAGCGGGAAATCATCCTTAGGGCTCGCCCTATTCAAATCCCGATAATCGACGCACATGCGTACCTTACCGTCCTTCTTCGGTACAGGCACTATGTTGGCGACCCACGGAGGGTAAGTAGTGACCGCTAAGAAGCCAGCATCAAGCTGCTTTTGCACTTCTTCTTTGATCTTAACGGCCATATTTGGTCGCGTCCTTCTAAGCTTCTGCTTAACGGGAGGACAATCTTCTCGCAGCGGCAAGTGGTGGACCACGATGTCAGTATCAAGTCCGGGCATATCTTCGTATGACCAAGCAAAGACGTCACTATACTCTCTTAGCATCTCGACCAATCTCTGCTTGACATCACTCCGCAATGCAGCCCCTATCCTGACGTTCCTAACTTTCTCCTCTTGTTTCAACAAGCGAGCCAACTCTTCGGGAAGGTCTTCGTCTTCATCAATCTCTTCTTCGGCTTGATAGATCAGGCAATCAAAGTCGAAGTGAGCCGTAGAAGGTCCAGAGTTGATGTCATCTGCTATGTGGATCCTGCAATAACAAGGGTTAAGCTTAAAACAAGGGTATGCAGGTTAGCACAAACCTCATTGCCATTTTATTATTTTTCAAAACAAATACAAAACAGGAATAACAGAGATCACAATATTTGAATACGAAGAAAAGCGCCTTTTGATTTATTGATAAAATGCATGTACATAATCAAACAGGGCCCTAACAATAAAACCACTATGCCCCGGGTATGTCATAGGGTTGTACAATGATTGGAAAAAGTAAATAATTACTCTTCGCTTGTCATCTGGATGATGTCCTTGACGGACCAATTGTTGAGGCTCTCGCCTGGCTTGCTTGGCTGGATCCAAGAGTCTAGGTCACAGTCGCTATCTCCGCTGTCTTCAAACACCGCGTTGATGCTTTCAAATATCACCCCGCCACTGGTAAACTGGATCGGCCCTTTACCTCGCGACGCACTGCTAGAAGAGGAGGCTTCAGCTCCAGGAGAATATCCCAACCCGAACCTGTCTTGCTTGTTAGGTATCTCCAAAATTCGCCCCCAGCCTGGGGTAGATCCGGCTTGAACAACGGCTCGGGCTTCCTTGAAGGAAGAGAGAGTCATCTCTGGCTTTTCAGTGACTACAGGAGCTACGTCCTTGACTTTAACAGCTTCGAACGCTTGGCATATGGTTTCGTGGATTTCCCCATCCATCTCAACATACTTGAAGGACGACAAATGGCTCACCATTATATCTTCCTCGCCGCAAACGGTCACGATGCTACCTCCGAAAGCATACTTGAGTTTCTGGTGCAACGTGGAGGTCACGGCACCCGCAGAATGGATCCATGGCCGGCCCAAGAGACAGCTGTAGGAAGGCATGATGTCCATAATGTAAAAGAACGCGTCGAATGTTTCTGGCCCGACTTGGATTGGCAACGTCACCTCCCCGAAAACATGGCGTTTGGTTCCATCGAACGCTTTCACAACCAGATCACTGGGTGTGCAAATCACTCTGCGAGTATCTAACTTCATCAAAGCCTTCTTCGGAAGAACATTGAGCGATGACCCCGTGTCCACCAACACGTGAGACATGATTGTTCCCCTACACTCTATTGAGATGTGCAGGGCACTATTGTGATTCCTTCCCTTCGGCGTCAGCTCTAGGTCAGTGAAACCTAAACCATTTCCAACATTTACGTGGGCTACGACCTCCTCTAACTGGTTTACCGATATTTCTTGCGGTACATATGCGGTGTTCAACAACTTCAGCAGTGCGTTGCGGTGTGCTTCAGAACACAGCAACAAGTTCAGGATGGAAATCTTCGAGGGTGTCTGATGGAGATGATCCACGATCTTGTAGTCACTCTTTTTAATCAACCTCATAAATTCCTCGGCGTCTTTAGCGAGTAAGTCTTTTTCTGCCCCACGCGGGATCTCTTCAACGACTTTACTTTTACCTTTAACAGTTGCATCAGCTCTATCCGCTTTGTCCGCCACGACCTCTGGTGGTGCAAACACTCTTCCGCTGCGAGTAATTCCGCTAATGCCCGCTAGGTTCTCCATAGACGACCCAAACGGTTCTAGTTCCAACTTTTGTCCGTTGCAGTAGACCTCTGCCCCGTAATGCCATGGGACTGCATTAGTGCTTTCGAATGGTATTGGCCCAGCTTTAGTGATGGTAATCGTGGGCGGCCTGGGTGCAGAAATAGTTATCGTCTGGCGAGGGATGGTGATGGTGGCAACCTCATCATCTTGCTTCGGCATTACCTCTCCCGATACGCTTTCGGCCCTCCGACTAAACTGTAAGATCCCTTCAGTCATCAGACTTTGAATCCCCTCTATCAACTGTTCACATCCATCAGGACTAGTCGTACAGCCCATACACAGCTCTCCGCAACCTGGGAAGAAACCTCTTTTCATCAGCTTAACTTTAACGAAGCTAAGCGGCGTCTTCAGATCTCTGACGTCAGTCAACACATCCAAGTTCTCGTCTTCAATAATGGCGTTTACTCCACCTCCCCTATGGTTCGGCATAGGGTTCTTCGTGACGTTTGGCACATTATCTGAGAAGTTGATGATCTTAGCGTCCACCATGTCCTGCACCTTATGCTTGAAGGCTTTGCAGTTTTCTATTGTGTGGCCTGGTGCCCCTGAGTGAAACTCACAAGTTGCATTCACGTCATAACCTGGCGGAGGTGCCCCTGTCAAGGGAGCCAGGGTTCTTTTCTGGATCAACTGTAGCTGAAGCAAAGTCTATAATAGTTGCGCGTACGACATGGACGGTGTCTCGAGGTCACGGCTCGACAGAGGTGCCCTATTCTGATACTTTCTGTACCCTTGTTGATTCGGTTGCTGCTGCTGTGGCTGTTGAACTGCCGGGATAGTTATGATGGCCACCTGTTGGTGAGGGCCTTTACCCTTCCTTCGAGCGTTGGACACAACGCTCGTTTCTCCTTCCCGTCTTTTGCCACCATAAGGTTTCTTTCCGCCTCCTCCAGCTGAGGACGAATCGCCTTGAATTTTCCCCAGTTTGATCCCATTTTCAATGTGTTCACCCGTGATAATGAGATCTGAGAAGGTTCTAGACATACCGCTAACCAATTTCTCATAATAAACCCCTGGGAGGGTGGCTACGAACATCTGCACAAGCTCACGTTCAACCATCGACGGCTGAACCCTGGCTGCCAATTCACGCCACCGCTGGGCGTATTCCTTGAACCCTTCGTTGCTCCTTTGCGACAGATTCTGCAGTTGGACTCGGTTCGGGGCCAAGTCACTGTTGTATTGGTAGTGGTTCACAAATGCTTCAGCAAGGTCCTTCCACGTGCGCACACTGGTAGGCTCCAGACTCATGTACCATTCGAGGGATTGTCCAGACAGACTGTCCTGAAAGAAGTGCATCAGCAACTTCTCGTCCTTGGAATGAGCTGACATTTTCTGGTAGTATGATCTTAGATGGACGCGAGGGCAAGTGGTGCCCTTGTACTTTTCAAAGTCAGGTACCTTGAACTTGGGAGGCACCTTGAAATCAGCAATCAGTCCCAACTTGGACATATCAACACCCTGGGTGTTCTGGTTCTCGATATTCCTCATCTTATCCTCGAGTGCCTTGAACCTTAGACGTGCTTCAGTAGTCAGCTCACCTTCAGCACCTCTCTGAGAGAACACATCGTCTTGGCGGTCTTCTAACCACGGCTGAGGCCCAAATAGATTCCCAACACCTGCATTGCCGTTGCCCAGTCCAACGTTGACGTTAGCTTCAAAATTTCCATTACCGACGCCCGTCGTATTGCCGTTGAGTCCCATGTTAGCTATCACATTACCGTTGGCATTGCCGTTCCCCCCGGTCACGGGGACGCCATTCTGAGGAGTTTCAACTGGTGGAGGGGTAGGCACAGTCCCACCATGGAGTACGCCATTACTATCGACCCTTGAAATCAAAGGCTGAACCAAGGTTCTGAGCTGATCCTGGCCATTAGTGACCGCTTACATGAGCTCCATGAAGCGGTCCATTCTTTCGCGGAGTTCCTGAAAATCAGTTTGCACTTGCTCCATGATTCTGGTTTGATTTGCTCTGGTCGGATAGCGGTGGATAGGTCTCTGATCAATCCTGGAATAACCTGAAACAACCTGTAAACACAAAAGGGTTAGGAAAAACGACAAAGTGCTTGTTATGCAAATGCTTCATGCAATATGCAAACGTGTGTCTGTGCGTTAGGGAGATTTCCCCCGATCCTAGTGCCTGAGTGTCAGTGCTGATAATAAGAAGTCCGAGTCCAATCATGGAAGTAACATCTCATATATAGAAAGCCCATCAAGGCGGTACACAACATCAGTGAGTACAAGCAGAATCAATAGCATGACCTCGACCAACAAGCCTGGCGATGGTCAGCATACAACAATGATCAAAAGGAATACAGATATTCAAGCACAACCACGGGCGCGAAACTCTTCTAACAATCCCTTCATTTCTGGATGATCAGGCCGAGTGAGTAACCCTTTGACGAGTAACTCCCTCTGCATAATGGTGTATTGAAGACCTTCGACCGAATCTTCCCACGCTCCTTCGCCGAAACAATCTTCTAGCTTCCGCTTCTTGGATTCGAACGTCAATTTGCGCTCCCTTAGATTAGCAAGAGCCATGTTGAGCTGGCCTTCAGCGGCATATCTGCGAGCGGTTTCTTCATCAAACCTCTTCTCACTAGCCTCCACCTGGGCTTTCAGCTTGGAGATCTGTGGCATCAGCTTATCCTCCCGCTCTTTCCTGTTGGCTAGGGTGGCCTTCCAGTGCTGATTAAACTTGGATATCCTTCGATACGCTTCGTCCAAGTGCTGCTTCTTAGTGGCCAGTACATCGTTGACAGCTTTGAAGTCCCGACCCAAACGCTCACGCTCGGCTATCTGCTTAGTCAAATCTGTACCTAGCTGGTTCACCAGCTCTGTCTGTCTCTTGAAGGAATGAATGACTTCGTTTCTCTCGCTTCTGAGCTGCGCCAATTCTTTCTCCAGTTCTTCATTTGCCCTCTTCAATTCATCTCTCTCAGCTAACACCTGATTATGTTGCTGAATGGGCACGGTAGTAGGCTCTTCAATCACTAGAGGGCTTTTTGGCTTGGCAGGAAGAAACGGCATCCCTATAGCATCCGCTCTGGCTCTGATCCACGTCACATACGGAGGGTAGGCTTGGCTATTGCTTCTCCCCAGCAATGGTTTTCCCCTCTTACTGATGCCATTCCAAGCGCGCTAAAGCTTAGATAACAGATCCACCTCTAGAAGACCAGTGAGGTACAGAGATTCCTACACCTCTTCATCCTTCGGCGGAGCTCTCAAAGCATACGCGAACTGTCGGACCAACAAAGACGGATTATAGTTTATACAGCCCTTCCTGCCTATTAGAGGCACGTTCGGAAACCCGCTGCAGCTAAAGATAATCTCGGTACCCAACCTATCTCTGTCAAACCAGTCAATATCCTCCGCTGATAGACTCATCAAACGCTCGGACCACTCAGTTGTGGCTGCAGACGAAACAAAGGGACCCCTCTTGGGCAGATGACTATCAAGCCATTTATAAAGCAGGGGCACGCAGCACAAGACATTCTTACCCCTCCTGTTCTCGTTTTTGTAGTGGATGGAATGGTAGACATCTCCTATCAAGGTAGGGACTGGATTCCCTGATGCAAAGATGCGGAAGGCGTCGAAGTCCACAAAGTCGGGCATATTGAGGAACAAAATGATGCCATATATGCACAGAGCGAGAATGGCGTTGAATACGACCCAACATCCGTCTTTGGCGCACTGCTGAGCCTTTCCCACTAAGAATTGCAAGGAGAAACCGGGAACCTTGTTCCAACTAGACAACACCAACTCGAAGACATCCAAGTGAAGTGAAGGAGCTAGACTAGCCAGATCAGGCTCAGCATCCATATGAACAAAGGGCATCTGCCTCTTGATAGGCACACCTAACAAATCAGCATATTCCTCTAGTGTGGGCGCGATAATAAAATCCTGGAAAGTAAAGCATCTCAACGGAGGATCGTAGAACTGCAGCAGAGCGTGCAACCCATTCAACTCGAATGCAGAAGGTTTACGAACCAAACTGAGCAATTTGCCGTAAGATTTTCTGAACTCATCTCTCACAGAATCATCTGCTAAAGCAATCAAACCAGTCAGCTGAACAACATCAGGGGCAGGGAGCTTGTAAGCCACGGTCTTCCTCAGAGAACCCAAAACAATACGGTAGAAGGCCAGAAATCATGAATCGGGGGAAACGGTACCTGCAACACAGACACACGTTAATGAAATACGAATGCGTATGCAAAGCAATGTAAAATGCAATCATGCAGCAAGAGATCAAGGCAACTGTGCTGTGGAGATTCTGTATCAACAAAACCATAATCCTGCTCTATCAAGAACAACCACTATCTCTGATAAGAAGAAAACCCTGGTATCGGACCACAAATCTGCTCCGTCAAGAACACACACACACATAGGACCATAAATCTACTCTGTCAAGAACAAACATCTGATAATAAGGACCTCTGATACAGGACCAAAAATCTGCTCAGCTCTATCAAGAACAAATACACATCTCTGAATATAAGGTCCTCTGATACAGGACCAAAAACTCTGCTCTGTCAAGAACAAACATACATCTGCTGGTGAGATCCTCTGATCCCATATATATGTTCTGTCAAGAACGAACACATTTGATGATGAGAACCTCCGGTACCAACAAAACTGATTCACTATCAAGAAAACCAGGTAGTCTGAAGGTTAAAGTTTCCTGCAACAAACCCAACCCTTCTCACAGGTATAGACCTAAACTGACACAAGTTCGGCATCCTATGCGGTCATCAGCGTCACAGATATTCAAGAGGGGTGATACGATACCCAGAAGGTGTGGCATCACCAGCTCATGAAGCGGCCTCACTCGGTTGAATCCCAAATGGTCGGTCCCCAGAGTCGACAATCCTCCAAACCAACAACCCCCTCAACCCAAAGGGTTGAAAAAGAAGTCAACCGGGAGAACCTCGTCTGAGCGTGGATTTCATGAGACACTAGTGCCTGCCAAGCAAGCACGCGCTCACTAATTTCCACAACTAATGCTATGTTCACTCAAGCCTGGGTCTGGCTTCTCACTCATCAGAATGCCCCTCCCACAACAGCATAGATAATCATATCATACTGCAAATAAAGTGCGGGAAATAAAGTGCGATAAATAAACACAACCCAACAACTAATCATACAAGCGCTAAGATTGACTCTCGCAGGGGACGTCGGATCCCCAAACTGACTCGCATAAGGGACGTTGGATCCCAGGAAACTATCAAGTCCCCAGCAGAGTCGCCAGCTGTCGCTTCCGCGAAAATAAGGTGCCGGCAAAACAGAAGAGTTGCCACCTTTCGTTATTTATCCCTCAGAGCGGGAAAGGAAACGATTGGAAAAACCTAACGAAAAGGTATAAGACAAGGTCATCGCAACCATTGTCTGGGTTCGGGAGTCGGTTACGCAAGGGGAAGGTATTAGCACCCCTCACGTCCATCGTACTCGACGGGATCCATGCTTGTTGGTTTGTCTACGGGTGAAAACAATCTATCTATGGCTGCTAAATCTAAATGGAAAGAAACTGACTCGATAGAGCGTCGCACTCTATGCCTACGTATTCTCATCAGAGAATGAGAAATCAGAGTCAACGTAGTTCGGGAAACTACAGGGGAATTTGCTCGGCAAGACGTCGCGTCTTGTGCCTACGTATTCTCGTCACAGAAATCAGAGCAGGACATAGTTCAGGCTAACTACGGGTAAACAGGGTGTTTTCGGTCACACGGGGGTGAGAGAAATGATTGACGATACTAGCGTACGCATTCTAGCAGTTAGGTGGACGCTGCTCGACCATTGGAGACTTAGGCGTACCTGTTTGCGGTAGAACGGACGTAGTATGTCGGGTTTAAAGGTATGGGAACCTACAGGAACTATAACTACGGTCTGGTCTCAAATGCGCTCGGGCAAGAGAAAAGGAAACATCAGTCGTCAGCGGGAAAGTCTCGATCGCACGGCAGCGAGAGAACAAAAGGTTAGTTGTTAGTGTGCTCGCTAGGATATCGCATCCTATGCCTACATATTCTCATCAGAGAAAATCAGAGCAGTTGTAGTTCAGCCTACTACAGCTAAAACGGGGAAACGGGGAAAAGGGAGGTAGCTCGCTAGGATGTCGCATCCTATGCCTACGTACTCTCGTCTGGTACGAGAGATCAGAGCAAACGTAGTTCGACTACGGGAAAGGTGGAAAGGTGGCTCGCCAATACGTCAGTATTGTGCCTACGTATTCTCTTCAAAGAAATCAGAGCTAACGTAGTTCGACTGACTACGAGCTACGGGAAAGGTGGCTCGCCAATACATCAGTATTGTGCCTACGTACTCTCAACAGGCTTGAGAGACCAGAGCTTACGTAGTTCGGGAAAATACGGATTACAGGAATTCAGATGAATCCGTTTTATCGAGTAGGGTTAAACAGCAGTTCCAGCAGTTAGGGACAAAGCCTGTTTGCGGTGGCGCTGAAGTTTAACAACACCCTTTTCTTTAGAAAAAGCTTCCTTTGAATTAAGGGCCCACGGGGCAAAAAGGTTTGAAGTTTGTTTTCTGTCTTTTACGAAAGAACTGTTTTTTATTGTGTTTGCAATTTCAATCGCACTAAAGACTATGACCTGAGAGTGAATGCGTCGCATGTCACCCAAAGGGTGCCATACTAAACATCCAGACTGTTGAAAAGAAGCTCTTCAACAATCCTTTCCTAGATGGCTTAAGACTCGTAACGTACGAAAGAAATCATTCATGATTACTGTATCTTAAGCTGTTTTGAGATGAGAAAAGAGAGGGCTCAACTAAGGGGAGACTATCAAGTCCTACTGTTGTCATGCCAAGGATTCATCCTATAGTTGAAGTTTGAAACAGGGTACTCCTGGAAGTTATCATGCATAGGTTTCAACCTAAAGTTCTATCATCACTTCCTTATCAAAGGAAGTGAGATTCCTAGGGGATCATGTCAATGATAAACAGAAACAGATAAAGCATCAGCTTAAACAGTAAACAACTGTAAAATGCATGCAATGCAAGTGAGGGAGGAAACGTGTGTGGGGTGTCAGCCTCCACAAGCTCATCTCAACCTCAAGCCAGATATGAATAATAGTAATCATACAGAAGAAATAACATGCCATCAAGCAAAATAGAACAACAACTGCAATCATACAGAAGGAATAACATGCTATCAAGCTAAATAAACCACATGGGCAAGGGAGCTGGGCTCTACCGAATACCCGCAAGCAAAGCCATACAGTAACAATACAAGCAGACAGAGCAACTCAACCTCTAGTGCAATCATGCTCCTATATTAACATCAGTCTAGATATGAACTTATTCTAATGCATCAAGCAAGTCAAGCAAGGCACATGAGCACAGAAAAGAAAACAGACAAGAAAGCAGATCAACAACTCCCTCTTTTAATTCCAAGCTTCAGCTCTTCTGACAACAATCCAGTCTTCAAACTTCAACCACCCTTCAAGGCTATCAGCTTCACTAACAAGCATCAACTTGCTCCTCCAAGGTTTCAATCCACCAAGCATAAGTGTCAACTTATTCTCTCTTCTCCAAGCTTCAGCTCCTCAGTCAATTCTACCTTCAGGCTTCACTCTTAACTACAAGTATCAACTTGATTCCTTCAGGCTCTCCAAGCATCAATGTACAAGTATCAACTTGTCCTTTATTCCTCAAGCCTCAGCTCTACACTCAATCTCAATTGAATCCTCTTCATAAGTATCAACTTAGTCTTCAAGCTTCAGCTTTCTTTGCTTTACCAGTATCAACTTGGTCTTCTCTCTTCATCTACAAGCTTCAGCTTCTTAGGGTAATCTTCAATCACTTAGAAGTGTCAACTTCATCCTTCAATTCTTTTTCAAGCCTCAGCTCTTCATTCAATCTCCATTGGGTCTTCAAGTATCAACTTGTTATTCTTGCTCTTCAAGCTTCAGCTACAATGGCAATGCTCAAGGAATCATCCTCTTCCACACTCTTCAGTGAAGTCCTCATCTTCAAACTCAAGTCCAACATCTTTCAAGATACCAGAAGACAATTGATTTAACAGAATGAGTGGAAATGATAAACAGCTTATTGACAACCAAAGGAAGCCTATAAGGGTTCATCATTATGAGAGACTGGTTCCCTCAAAGTTCTACTTCCCAGATAAAGCCACTCATCCCTCCAAAGGGGGGATGTGAATATTTGAGGAGGACTTTTAGTCATTGGGAGGAATGGAAGCACAAGATGCTTTCCATATTTGTGAAAGAAATCATTCTAACTCTAAGGCTCTCCCTATGTCTCCTACCTCTTAAATCTTCATCAGACACCTTCAGGCACAAGCAATTCCAAACTCCAAGCAACTTCAAGCAACCTCACCTTGTCTTCAACTTGTCTTCAATCTCAACCAAAGGCAAACTAAGCAAAAACCCTAACCTAAGGGGACTAAAGAAGTTAATCTATTTGAATTAGTAAGTTAGGATCACCTAAAACCTAGTACTAAAGTTAGTCCTAACTAAAATACTAAAACCAATTGTAAAATCCTACAAATATAACTATGGGAACCTAGGTCAATCATGACTCTACCACATTAATTTCAGAGATCAAATCATCAAATTAGACCTAGAGGTAAATTCTACATTATGAGGTACTAAACCTAAACCCTAAAAGGAAGCACCTAAATATAAATCTAGAAAGCACACCTATTTTCTTCACAAAAATGTGAGAAACATTCTATGGGAGCATACATGTCTAACCTAATCACACACAAAAAATTAGGATCAAAATCATCACCACATGATCACACAAAATTCCACAAAACTAGGTATCAAACATAACCATTTTAATATCAATTAAAATATAAAATTCCCATAAAATCAGAAAATGCATGAAATGAAAATATTTTTTAGCTAAAAAATACTAGACTCAATCATGAGTAAAATGCAAAAAGAATGGGATTAATTGGATTAATTTTCAATTTTATATGATTTTTTTCAAGAACCATGAACAAAATGAAAAAATAAAGAAAATCCAAACAAAAATAATAAAACAACGGTGCAGATAGTAAACACGCTCAGTTCATTACATGGATTGGGCTCGCTGGGGGTGTGGATAATGGTTATTTCATTAAGCCCAAAATGACCTAGTAAGTGAAACGCATCGTTTCACTTACTCAGACTCTCTCACAAATTCAAATTAATCCTGGCCGTGGGATACGTGGTTTAGTCAAAGTCCTCATGTTGATCCAATGGTGCCAACATCATCTTCTTAGTTTGAACCAAAAATGGAGGGAAGAACGCCATTGAAACAGATCTCAGACATCAACCTTCTCCTCACTTGGGCTCCCTCAAATCTCCATCAAAATTCATGATCTAAAGCACTAAATCACTCTAAATCTCTCCCTGAGTCTAACCCTAGCCTCATAATTCATTGAATCAACCTCTAACCTAAAACACGATCAAGAATCAAAATTATGCTCAGACCTCAATTGTCACCATTCTTCAAATTGAAAGGTTCAAAATGTTCACCACATTACCCTGATCAGTTCTTGCTATAATACTCATATTATCTCTCAATATCCAGCATGTTCTTGATCCAAACAGAAATTGTGTCACCTCATTGATCATCACGAAATCTTCTCTAAGTTTCCAGAAACGATCTCCTAACCACATACTATCAATCTAACCTAACAAATTAACCTAATTCTTCTTAAATTAAGGTGAGGAATGAAAGTTACCAACCTGTGAATTCTTGAGTAACAGATGCAGCAATCCTTCACTTCAACCCTTCTACAGCTCCAAAATCATTCAATGTATCAAGTTCTTGCTTCTGTATGCAAGAGAATTGATGGAAAACGCCTGGAACTCCAAACTCGATAATGACTTGCAGGTGCTGAAATTCAATTGCAAGAACATGATCCTTCAAGGCTTTGGCTATGGAATTGATCTGGAATCATTCAGTATCCTCCATAGAAGTTGTTGAAATCAAAAGAAAGGAAGAAGATGGTGTGGAATGCAGAAACCGATTTCAATTTGCAATGAACAAAGTGAAGTTGCACACTCTCTTCTCTCAATCAATTCTCACCAAACCTTCACTCAAACCCCTTTTAATCAATATATAGATGATGTTGGACCTCTCTAGAATCTTCTGGATTCATCCAAGGAGATGTTGAACTTCTCATATCATCCAAAATCTCATCTCATGCCATACTCACCCCAATTCTGCTTTCCATTGTTGCAGCAGCTTATTATGGTCCCAAAATCTCCCCAAGTGAGATATTAGAGGTGTTACAAGGCCTTGGAAGCTTGTGTATTGATCTCTCATGTGTTTTGCAAATGTTACTTAATATGCAAGCAACTACTTTTCAAAGCAAGTCCACAAATTAGAGCTCAAATCAAAATTGTGGCTAAACCAATGTTCTTAGAATGTTTTCTAGAGTCAAAATGATATATTACATGCCATGGTTTGGATGTGTAGGTTGAAAATATCAATTTCCAACTTTGATTCATTTAACTTATGCCCTTATTTTAGGTCATTTTTGCAACTTTGAGCTACAAGCATTTCCATCATCTTATGAATTCCTTACTAGACTTAAAACATCATTTTGAACATGTTTTATGTTGAACATTTTTCCATTTGAAGCTTGTAAATAGGAGTTATGGCCTTATACTTGAAATGACCTGTAATCTCCAAATGACCAAAATACCCTTGACTTGTCAAAGCCATAACTTGAGCTCTACAAATCCTATCAAGGACTTCTAGTACTCTATAGAAATCTAAGAGGATAAGGAACAACATTCATGTTGACCAAAAGTTCATAGGAATCATCCTTCTTGGGCAAACGTTTGATGCAAGTTGGGTAACTTTCAAGCCCCCAGATTCACATACCTCAAATGACCTGTAACTTTTCAAAGTTATAACTTGAGTTATACAAATCCTATCAAGGACTTCTAGTACTCAAATTAAAGCTAAGAACAATATATACAACATTCATGTTGGGGGAAAGATGAGATGACAATCACATCTTGAGCTAAACTGCCTTGAAGATAGGGGTCAAACTAGGGGATTTTACACTGTCAAGCCTTAGAAACCCTAGCTTGAAACCTCTCAAACTCTTCAATCATGATGAGTTAACCTTGGAATCATCCTTATAGAATCTCAATTCATAAATACATGATCACATGGCTCTTTCATTAGGTCTCAACCATCCTCAAATCATCAGTTGACCTAGGGTTGACCCAGTCAAACCCTAATTACACCACTCATGGTTGAGTCTTCTTAATCTTGCACAATGACCTATCTAGGCTTCAAAGTGATCTTCAAACCTTCTCATGAGCTCTCTCAAGACCTCAAGTCCTTCTTCATGGCTTCATAATCATCTGAGGTCTTTCCACAACTCTCAAGTTATGAGGCACGCACTCTTGGTTTCAACCACTCTCTCTGAGGATCTTCTAACTTCTCTGACAAAGATATCAACCCTTGAACACTTGAATAACCTTCTTAGCTAGCTTCAAACTCTTGTGTAGCCCTTGATTGGTAATCATACCTCTTGATCTCCTGCATACATGTCAATGAAATGCAAATGATAATGCTAATGTGAATGAAATGAAACACAAAGAAATGTTGGGCAAATTTTGGGGTGCAACACAAGGCAGGCGCTGATGCCGTTTCCTGCAGTATTACCTCCTGCTCCCCTCGTGGTTGAGGAGCCAACTATTGTGTCTATTGAGAGATATGAGCAGGTTGTGAAGAACAAAGAAAAGCTGATAAAAGCCAACGAGAAGTTGGAAGAAGAGCTAGTGCAACTCAGGAACGAAAGGAATGAAGCCGTATACTCCTTCGAGCAGCAAACGAAGCTGGTGAACCAGTTAGGTGCAGAACTGACTGAACAATGAAAGAAGCGTGAACGCTTGGGGATAGATTTCAAGAGCTCTCATGACATGCTGGAGTCTAAGAAGAAAGCACTTGATATAGCCTACCGGGAGATCTTCACATTCAACAAAACCTGGAATGCTACACTGGAAAACAACAAGGAGAGAGAAGATAAGCTGAAGTTGCAAATCTCCAAGTTAGAGAATCAGTTGAAGGCTAGCCAGAAAAAGTTTGAAGAAGAGGTCATGCGGAGATACGCCGTTCAGAATTCGTTGAACAAAGTTGTCAAGTGCAAGAAAGAGTCTGCATCCCAGAAGCGGAAGCTAGAGGAGTGCTTTGGAGAAGGTGTTTGGGAGGAATCCATTGGGGATCTCCAGCGTGTTATCAGGCAAAGAGACTCGCTCGTCGAAGGGTTGCTTTCTCAGCCGGACTATCCCAAGACCAAGAGATTGTTAGAGGAGTATCAGGCATATGGTCGCACTTGATTACCTTATGTACTGTTGTATGCTTTATTTGCATTGTGATGGCCATCACCAGGATTGTTGGTTGAGGTCATGCCTTCTTGTTATTGTACACTCAGTGATATTGTATTTCTGCGTTGTTGGGCTCTTTTCAGCAATATATGAGGAACTTTATCCCCGTGAATGGATCCAAGCTTCTTATCACTATCACTGTCACTGCACTGGCACTTTGGCACTAGAATCGGGGGTTGATCTCCCTAACGCACAAACACATATTGCATCTGCATATTCATTTTGCATTGCCAGTTACTTGTTGAATCTGTATCTTATTTCCTGCATCTCACAGGTTTTTCAGGATTGACGATCAAAGAATCCACCGCTACTCAACCAGAAACAACTGCAAGAAGATAATGGATCAAGTTCAAGTCGAGATGCAGGAAATCCGCGAGAAGCTGACTCTGTTCATGCAAGCTATGGAGAGCATGGCCAAGGGCCAAGAGAATCTTCAGACCTTGGTGCAGCCGCTGCTGACGCGGACAAACGGAAATGGCAATACTGACCATATTTCTGTTGAAACTCCTCGCCGGGAGGATGAGATACCGTTAGTTACTCCACCTGTTGTGACTGTCAACAGAAACACTGGTACTGGTGTGTTGCACCCCAAAATTTGCCCAACATTTCTTTACTTAGCTTATGTTTCATTCCATTCACATTAGCATTATCATTTGCATTTCATTGACATGTATGCAGGAGATTAAGAGGTATGATTACCAATCAAGACTATGAGGCTAGCTAAGAAGGTTATTCAAGTGTTCAAGAGTTGATATCCTTGTCAGAGAAGTTAAAAGATCCTCAGAAAGAGTGATTAAAGCCAAGTGGGTAGGTCTCCTACCTTGACAGTTGTGGAAAGCCCTCAGATGATTCTAAAGCCATGAAGTTGGACTTGAGGTCTTGAGAGATCTCATGAGAAGTGTTGAAGATCACTTTGAGGCCTAGACAGGTCATTGTGCAAGAATAAGAAGCGTCAGCCATGAGTGGTGCATCTAGGGTTTGACTGGGTCAACCCTAAGTCAATTGAGGATTTGAAAGAGGTTGAGACCTAATCCAAGAGCCATGTGATCATGGATTGATACATTGAGATGTTATAAGGATGATTCCAAGGTTAACTCATCATGATTGAAGAGTTTGATAAGTTTCAAGCTAGGGTTTCTAAGGCTTGACAGTGTAAAATCCCCTAGTTTGACCCCTATCTACAAGGCAATTTAGCTCAAGATGTGAATGTCATCTCATCTTGACCCCAACATGATTGTTGTAGAGCATGATCTTAGCTTTAATTTGAGTGCTAGAAGTCTTTGATAGGATTTGTAGAACTTAAGTTATGGCTTTGACAAGTTACAAGTCATCTGAGGTATGTGAATGTGGAGCTTGAAAGTTACCCAACTTGCATGAAACTTTTGCCGTAGAAGGATGATTCCTATGAACTTTTGGTCAACATGAATGTTGTTCCTTATTCTCTTAGATTTCTAGAAAGTACTAGAAGTCCTTGATAGGATTTGTAGAACTCAACGTATGGCTTGGACAAGTCAAGGGTATTTTGGACATTTGGTGATTATAGGTCATTTGTGATCATAGGCTATTTTCACCAACTTAGATGTCTCAAATGAAATTTTTCTCAACTAGAAAGTTGCTCAAAATGGGGTTTTAACCTTGACCATGCATCAAGGAGGCATTGAAATTGTAACGCCCCGATTCCGATTTCCTTTATTTTGAGTCCTTTTAATTTAATTGATTGAATTATTGTTTTAAATATAGGATTTATGTGTTTAATATGTTGTGTGTACATATTATGCTATTTTCTCTTTTTACCAATTTTGAGTGTTTCGGGTAAAAATAGGTTGGAGGGTATTTTGGGCATTAGTGATTATGCTAAGTGGATATTTTTGTGAGAATTGATTAATTAGTGTGTGGAAAGAATTTGAGAGGAAAGAAATAGAAATATGAGATGAGAGAGGAAAAGAAAAGAAGATAGTAACATAGAAAGAAAAACAAGAGAAAGAAAGAGGAGAAGAGAAAGTGGAGAGAAAAGAAGAGGAAAACCTAGAACTTCAAGAAATCATCACCAAACATTTCGATTGATCGGGTAAGGGTGTGAAACTTTATTATTCTATCAATGTGTATAATCATGTATGATTTTTTTGGATTGTTTTGGATTGTTGGTAGTTTTCCTACACTTTCCATTTTAGGTTGAATTCGGTTTAATCGATAGAAATCGTTGTCTAACGGTTAGAATCGTGATTAGATGACGTAGATTAGTCGATATATGTTAGACTAAGGCTACTGGATATGAGTTGGAGTTCATCGGGTGATTTTATCGGTGGTTTTGGATTCTGAACAGTGGGGAGAAATGGAAATCGCAAACGCTCGCTAGCAGCTCGCTAGGCGAGCAGGTCGCGAGTGGTCGCTGGCAGTTCGCTAGGCGAGTGCGCGGCGAACGGTCCCAGACTTGGGACAGAATGGTTTTGATGACCCTCGCTGGCTGCGAAGGGAGTAGCGAGGAGCTCGCTGGAGGTTCGTTGTGGCGAACGGAGTAGCGAACGAGGTCTGTAGCCTCTGTTCTTGCTCGCTAGCAGTTCGCTAGGCGAGGAGGTAGCGAACGCTCACTAGCAGCTCGCTAGGCGAGCGTGTAGCGAACGTAGCAGGATGAATTTTCCCTGTTGCGTGGTGCTGTCGTGGCTTGGGGTTTCGGTGGCGATCGACCCTTCTTTGATTTAATAACTTATATACTGGTTTGTGATGTGCTGTGGGTAGCTGTATGGCGTGAATCCTAGATTGTGAATTGTGGCCGTTTGGGCAATTATGTGCATTGTTTAGCTTGATTAAAAATCTATGATGTTTGTATGAATATATGCGATGAATGTGTAGAGTGCATGAGTATGTTTGTAAACATGTGTGTATTTCAAGAGTGTCATGAGTCATGTTGCATGTGAAGCATCATGGTATGCATTCTTGTGTCGATTGATTCCTCGGTGAATCTGCAGAACCTCGTGTGCCCTTGTGGGGTGTGAGCGATGGTTAATTATTGATTCCTCGGTGAATCTGCAGAACCTCATGTGCCCTTGTGGGGTGTGAGCGATGGTTAATTATTGATCCCTCGGTGGATTTGCAGAACCTCCTATGTTACGATGGTTATTTTGATTCCGCGTAGAATCCGCAGAACCTCGTGTGCCCATGTGGGGTGTGAGCGATGGTTATTTGGTTCTTCAATTGAACCTGCTGAAATGAGTCGGTACCGCATTTGCATCTGCATAGAGTCGTGTGTCGGTCTCTATGAGTTGCATGTTGACATCTTGCATGGTGTATAGTGAATAAACATAATTGTAAATGTTTATATGAATTGCTGATGATTGGCATGATTGGTATGCTTGAAGACACATGCATGTGTGAATATATGAATATGTATGTTTTGTGTGTTTATGAACTGATGTAAACATTGTTGATGCATATTGTATATGCATGGTGTTCTATTTGTAAATAGATAATGAGAATACATTGCAATGTACGGTATGACGAGGTGAGTTGTGGTGAGAATCCGAAAGACGTATATTGGATATTATGTATATATATATATATATATATATATATATATATATATATATATATATATATATATATATATATATATATATATATATATATATATATATATATATATATATATATATATATATATATATATATATATATATATATATATATATATATATATATATATATATATATATATATATATATATATATATATATATATATATATATATATATATATATATATATATATATATATATATATATATATATATATATATATATATATATATATATATATATATATATATATATATATATATATATATATATATATATATATATATATATATATATATATATATATATATATATATATATATATATGTTTGTATGCATTGTTATTATGATATCATTTCTCACCCTTTTGTGGTTTCTTTTAATGCTCTATGAGGCATTGCAGATTAGATTGCTAGAGGTATTTTTGTAAAGCGTGGCTTCTTCCCATTTTGGTCGGTCGGCTCTGATATGTAGCACCGGGTAGATAGGATTTATTTTGATTCTTTTGTGATACATCTGAGTATGTATCTGCTGTTGATATGTTTTGTAAAACATGATGAATGATAACTGTATATGTGAATACATGTTTGGTGAATTATGAAATATTTGGATATTTCCGCCTTTGTTCTAAATATTTCTTGTGGGTGTTATCCCGTTGTTGCATATCTGTTGAGCAGGTGTTGTATGTGTTGGAATTTTTATGATAATGTGATATTTCCCTTTTATTCCACGTGGTAAATGTACTCTGATGAAATTTTAAATTTGTGCCTAAATGAATTAATTGTTTATTTTGGGGGTATAGAAAGGGGGTGTTACATTAAGTGGTATCAGAGCCAGTGTTGAGTCAGTTGTATTTGTCTCGCTGTTTTGTTGGTTGAACGGTTGTTTGACCATGTTGTTATTTTTGGGAATAATCAGAATATGGATGGTCGTAATGACAACGCTATGGCTGCGACATTGGAAGCTATGGCTCGAGCGGTGCAGGGTGCGCCGAATGTGAATGCTAACGATGAGTTTAGAAAGAATCAACCGCCGGTGTTCAAAGGAAGGTTTGATCCGGACGGTGCTCAGATTTGGCTGAAGGAAGTCGAGAGAATCTTCAGAGTTATGAATTGCGCTGAGAGGAACAAGGTGAGACTTGGGTCTCACATGCTGAGAGAAGAAGCCGATGACTGGTGGGTCGGCATAAGACAAATTCTTGAAGTTGATGATGAGGAAATAACTTGGGATTTGTTCTGCACTGAATTTTTGAGGAAGTATTATCCGGAGAGTGTGAAGGGAAAGAAGGAGATGGAGTTTCTAGAATTGAAACAAGGGAACATGTCCGTGGTTGACTACACGGCTAAGTTTACGGAGTTGGCGAAATTCCATCCTCACTATGATGCGGTGACGGCGGAATTTTCCAAGTGTATTAAGTACAAGAACGGCTTGCGCCCGGAGATCAAGCAAGCTATGGGATATCAGAGGATTCGAAGATTTTCGGACTTAACCGAATGCTGTAGAATTTTCGAAGAGGATAATAGGGCTCGTTCTACTCACTATAAGAGTTTGAATAAGAGGCGAGGGAAGCAACCAGTAAGGAGTGGGCCTTATGTGACGCCTACTGATAAAGGCAAGCATAGGGAACACTTTGTCAAGAAATCCGGAGGAGGGAGTTCTGGTCCCGTTAAGTGCTATAGGTGCGGCGAAGAGGGGCACAAATCTTTTGAGTGTAAGAAGGCTGGGGAAAAGTGTGCTAACTGTGGTGGTCTCGGTCATGCTACAACTGAATGTAGAAGGAATGTGATTAAGTGTTTTAACTGTGGGGAGGTTGGTCATATTAGTACGAAGTGTACTAAGGCAAAGCAAGCTCCGTCAAGCGGGAAGGTATTTGCATTAGCGGGTGCAGACACTACTAATGCGGATCGGTTGATTAAAGGTACATGCTTTATTAATAATATGCCTTTAGTTGCTATTATCGATACCGGAGCGACTCATTCGTTTATTTCTTTCGAGTGCGCTAAGCGTTTGGGTTTGTGTTTTTCTTCTTGTGGTGGTGATATGGTTATTGAGACTCCCGCTTCGGGGTTGGTAACTACGTCTTCGGTATGTTTGAGTTGTCCCTTGACCATGTATGGTAAGGACTTTATTATGGACTTGGTGTGTTTGCCATTAGAAGGATTAGATGTGATTTTGGGTATGTATTGGTTGCAGTACAATAGAGTTCGTATTGATTGTTATCACAAGTTAGTGAGGTTTCCATCTTTGGGAGATGAGGAGGAAGAGAGTTTTCTATCCACTAAAGAGTTGAATAAACTTTTGGCGGATGAAGCTCAAGTGTTCTGTTTGTTTGCGTCACTGTCGGTAGAGAATAAGGTTGAATTGGATTTGGTTCCAGTGGTATGTGACTTTCCAGAAGTATTTCCGGAGGACATTACGGATGTACCGCCGGAAAGGGAAGTTGAGTTTTCGATTGATCTAGTTCCCGGTACTAGACCGATTTCGATGGCACCGTATCGTATGTCGGCATCGAAGTTGGTAGAGTTGAAGAGACAATTGAATGATTTATTGGAAAAGAGATTTGTTTGGCCGAGTGTTTCTCCTTGGGGTGCGCCGGTATTGTTGGTAAAGAAGAAAGATGGGAGCATGCGGTTGTGTATTGATTATCGGCAGTTGAACAAGGTGACTATTAAGAATAAGTATCCGCTTCCTAGAATTGATGATTTGATGGACCAATTGGTTGGTGCCCGTGTTTTTAGTAAGATTGATTTGAGGTCAGGTTATCACCATATTCGTGTTAAAGGAGAAGATATTCAAAAGACGGCTTTTAGGACACGGTATGGTCATTATGAATTTTTTGTGATGCCATTCAGAGTTTCTAATGCGCCGGGTGTGTTTATGGAATATATGAATCGTATCTTTCATGAGCAGTTGGATCATTTCGTAGTTGTGTTTATTGACGACATTTTGATTTACTCTAAGTCCCAAGAAGAGCATGAAGAGCATTTGCGGGTTGTGTAAGTTTTGAAGGAGAAGCAATTGTATGCTAAGTTATCCAAGTACGAGTTTTGGTTATCGGAAGTGAGTTTTCTTGGGCATGTTATTTCTGGTAATGGTATTTGTGTTGATCCGTCCAAGATTGATGCGGTGATGCAATGGGAGGCTCCTAAGTTGGTTACGGAGATCCGAAGCTTTTTGGGCTTGGCCGGTTATTATCGGAGGTTTATTGAGGGATTTTCGAATTTGGCACTTCCGTTGACTCAGTTGACTTGTAAGGGAAAGACTTTTGTTTGGGACATTAATTGTGAGAAGAATTTTGTTGAACTTAAGAGACGGTTGACAACGACACCGGTTTTGATTTTGCCAAATCCGACGGAATCGTTTGTGGTTTATTGTGATGCTTCTTTGTCCGGTTTGGGTGGTGTTTTGATGCAAGACGGTAAAGTTGTGGCTTATGCTTCAAGGCAATTGAGAGTGCATGAGAAGAATTATCCCACGCATGATTTGGAATTGGCGGCCGTGGTCTTTGTTTTGAAAATTTGGAGGCATTATCTCTATGGTGCGAGATTTGAAGTTTTTAGAGACCACAAGAGTTTGAAGTATTTATTTGAACAAAAGGAATTGAATATGAGGCAAAGGAGGTGGTTAGAGTTTTTGAAGGATTATGACTTTGGTTTGAATTACCATCCGGGTAAGGCAAATGTTGTGGCTGATGCTTTGAGCCGGAAGTTAGTGCATATGTCTACATTGATGGTAAGAGAATGGGAACTTTTGAAGAGTTTTAGAGATTTAAGTTTGGTTTGTGAAATGACGCCGAGAAGTGTGAAACTTGGTATGTTGTATGTTACGAATGATTTTCTAGCTACCGTTCGTGAAAAGCAAAAGTTGGATTTGAAATTTGTGGATTTGATGATGAATGAGAATGAGGACTTTAAAGTTGATAATTTTGGAGTTTTGAAATTCCATGGTCGTATTTGTATTCCCGACGATGTGGATTTGAGAAAGATGATATTGGAGGAAGGACACCGGAGTAAATTGAGTATTCATCCGGGTGCGAATAAGATGTATCAAGATTTGAAGAAAATCTTTTGGTGGTCCGGATTGAAGAGGGATGTAGCTCGGTTTGTGTATTCGTGTTTGACTTGCCAGAAGTCTAAGGTGGAACATCAGAAGCCTAGCAGTTTGATGCAACCGTTGGATATTCCGGAATGGAAATGGGATAGTATATCAATGGATTTTGTTACGGGTTTACCAAATACGCAAAGAGGTCACAATGCTATTTGGGTGATTGTTGATAGGCTTACTAAATCTGCTCACTTTATTCTGATTGATATTAGTTATCCTTTGGAAAAGTTAGCCGAGATTTATGTTCGGGTGATTGTGAAGTTGCATGGAGTTCCCAAGAGTATCGTGTCGGATAGAGATCCTAGATTTACTTCGAGATTTTGGGAAGGTTTGCAAAAGGCTTTAGGTTCTAAGTTGAGATTGAGTTCGGCGTATCATCCGCAGACGGATGGCCAAACTGAGAGGACAATTCAATCGTTAGAGGACTTGTTGCGTGCTTGTGTGCTCGAGCAAGGTGGTGTTTGGGATAGCTTTTTGGCATTGATTGAGTTCACTTACAACAACAGTTTTCATGCAAGTATTGGTATGGCACCCTTTGAGGCTTTGTATGGTCGGAGATGTCGAACACCTTTGTGTTGGCATGAAACCGGAGAGAGATCGGTAGTTAGACCGGAGATGGTACAACAAACGACGGAGAAGGTGAAGTCTATCCGGGAGAAGATGAAAGCTTCTCAGAATAGGAAAAAGAGTTATCATGACAAGAGAAGGAAGGATCTTGAATTTCAAGAAGGTGACCATGTGTTTTTGAGAGTTACACCGGTTACGGGTGTGGGTCGTGCTTTGAAGTCGAAGAAGTTGACTTCTCGTTTTATTGGCCCGTATCAAATTATTGCACGAGTTGGTGCAGTGGCTTATCGTGTGGCGTTGCCTCCGAGTCTTTCGAATTTGCATGATGTGTTCCATGTTTCGCAACTTCGGAAGTATGTTCCAGATCCGTCACATGTGATTCCTATGGATGAGGTGGAGGTAAGAGATAATCTTACGGTTGAGGTTTTACCGGTTATGATTTTGGACCGCGAAGTTAAGAACCTAAGAGGCAAGGATATTTCGCTTGTAAAAGTAGCATGGGGAGGTGCTGCGGAAGGCAATATGACTTGGGAATTGGAGAGTAAGATGCGTGAGTCGCATCCTGAGTTGTTCGAATCAGGTAATATTTTCGAGGACGAAAATTCCTAAGTGGGGGAGAGTTGTAACGCCCCAATTCCGATTTCCTTTATTTTGAGTCCTTTTAATTTAATTGATTGAATTATTATTTTAAATATAGGATTTATGTGTTTAATATGTTATGTGTACATATTATGCTATTTTCTCTTTTTACCAATTTTGAGTGTTTCGGGTAAAAATAGGTTGGAGGGCATTTTGGGCATTAGTGATTATGCTAAGTGGATATTTTTGTGAGAATTGATTAATTAGTGTGTGGAAAGAATTTGAGAGGAAAGAAAAGAAATATGAGATGAGAGAGGAAAAGAAAAGAAGATAGTAACATAGAAAGAAAAACAAGAGAAAGAAAGAGGAGAAGAGAAAGTGGAGAGAAAAGAAGAGGAAAACCTAGAACTTCAAGAAATCATCACCAAAGCTTTCGATTGATCGGGTAAGGGTGTGAAACTTTATTATTCTATCAATGTGTATAATCATGTATGATTTTGTTGGATTGTTTTGGATTGTTGGTAGTTTTTCTACACTTTCCATTTTAGGTTGAATTCGGTTTAATCGATAGAAATCGTTGTCTAACGGTTAGAATCGTGAATAGATGATGTAGATTAGTCGATATATGTTAGACTAAGGCTACTAGATATGAGTTGGAGTTCATCGGGTGATTTTATCGGTGGTTTTGGATTCTGAACAGTGGGGAGAAGTGGAAATCGCAGACGCTCACTAGCAGCTCGCTAAGCGAGCAGGTCGCGAGTGGTCGCTGGCAGTTCGCTAGGCGAGTGCGCAGCGAACGGTCCCAGACTTGGGACAGAATGGTTTTGATGACCCTCGCTGGCGGCGAAGGGAGTAGCGAGGAGCTCGCTGGAGGTTCGCTGTGGCGAACGGAGTAGCGAACGAGGTCTGTAGCCTCTGTTCTTGCTCGCTAGCAGTTTGCTAGGCGAGGAGGTAGCGAACGCTCGCTAGGCGAGCGTGTAGCAAACGTAGCAGGATGAATTTTCCCTGTTGCGTGGTGCTGTCGTAGCTTGGGGTTTCGGTGGCGATCGACCCTTCTTTGATTTAATAACTTATATGCTGGTTTGTGATGTGCTGTGGGTAGCCGTATGGCGTGAATCCTAGATTGTGAATTGTGGCCGTTTGGGCAATTATGTGCATTGTTTAGCTTGATTAAAAATCTATGATGTTTGTATGAATATATGCGATGAATGTGTAGAGTGCATGAGTATGTTTGTAAACATGTGTGCATTTCAAGAGTGACATGAGTCATGTTGCATGTGAAGCATCATGGTATGCATTCTTGTGTCGATTGATTCCTCGGTGAATCTGCAGAACCTCGTGTGCCCTTGTGGGGTGTGAGCGATGGTTAATTATTGATTCCTCGGTGAATCTGCAGAACCTCGTGTGCCCTTGTGGGGTGTGAGCGATGGTTAATTATTGATCCCTCGGTGGATTTGCAGAACCTCCTATGTTACGATGGTTATTTTGATTCCGCGTAGAATCTGCAGAACCTCGTGTGCCCATGTGGGGTGTGAGCGATGGTTATTTGGTTCTTCAATTGAACCTGCTGAAATGAGTCGGTACCGCATTTGCATCTGCATAGAGTTGTGTGTCGGTCTCTATGAGTTGCATGTTGACATCTTGCATGGTGTATAGTGAATAAACATAATTGTAAATGTTTATATGAATTGCTGATGATTGGCATGATTGGTATGCTTGAAGACACATGCATGTGTGAATATATGAATATGTATGTTTTGTGTGTTTATGAACTGATGTAAACATTGTTGATGCATATTGTATATGCATGGTGTTCTATTTGTAAATAGATAATGAGAATATATTGCGATGTACGGTATGACGAGGTGAGTTGTGGTGAGAATGCGAAAGACGTATATTGGATATTATGTATATATATATATGTTTGTATGAATTGTTATTATGATATCGTTTCTCACCCTTCTGTGGTTTCTTTTAATGCTCTATGAGACATTGCAGATTAGATTGCTGGAGGTATTTTTGTGAAGCGTGGCTTCTTCCCTTTTTGGTCGGTCGGCTCTGATATGTAGCACCGGGTAGATAGGATTTATTTTGATTCTTTTGTGATACATCTGAGTATGTATCTGCTGTTGATATATTTTGTAAAACATGATGAATGATAACTGTATATGTGACTACATGTTTGGTGAATTATGAAATATTTGGATATTTCCGCCTTTGTTCTAAATATTTCTTGTGGGTGTTATCCCGTTGTTGCATATCTGTTGAGCAGGTGTTGTATGTGTTGGAATTTTTATGATAATGTGATATTTCCCTTTTATGCCACGTGGCAAATGTACTCTGATGAAATTTTAAATTTATGCCTAAATGAATTAATTGTTTATTTTGGGGGTATAGAAAGGGGGTGTTACAGAAATGGCTCAAGGAGAGATTTGGTTCAAGAAATTTTGAAAAAAAGGAAGAATTAAAAGGATTAAATGACCAAAAATTCAAATAATTCATTTTGTGACCAAATGGAGCAAAATTATAGGTCAAATTGATTGGAAAAATGATTTTAGAAACAATGGCAATGTTAGAATTTTGATTTAAGGTCATTTCCATACCACTCCATTTCATTTCTTCATGATGAAGCAACATAATCAAACTCACACCATTGGATTACAAACAAGGAAACAATCACCACCATCCAATTCCTTAGCTCATGAGGAGTGCAAAGCAAGCTTGCTGAGGCCCAAACAGAGGAGATATCGCATATGCCATGAATGATATTTGGAGGAGAAATTGAAAATCCAAAGTCTCATTTGGATGGCTCCAGAAGTTTCTAGATGATTCTAAACACTTCTATATAAGTCATTGAGTGAATTCAGTGCTTTTTTTGGAAGAGATTGATGCTGGAAGCAAAGAGTGAGATTGAAGTTTCACCATTGCAAGTTGAAATCAGTTTTTGAGTTCAAGGAAGAATCAAGCTAAATCAAGGTGTGCAAAGGCTTCAGGAGTGAATTTGGAGTGTGTCTGCATTGTTTTGGAGGTTGAAGTGATCAAGAACACTTTCTGTTACGCGTATGAAACCAGGTTGGTATACATTGAATTTGTGCTTAAACTATAGGGAGATGCTTAGAAATTGGCATGTGGTTAGGGTCCATTCATGATCTAGATGGATTTATGATGGTTAATTACACGATTAGAGACAAAATAGGTGTGTGATCAATTTCTGTTGAGGCTGAAATCTAGGGTTTCTTGGACTATTAATCAAGATTAGATGGTGCAAATTAATCACCATGAGATGAGGATTGGATTGAGACCTTTAATTTGAAGAATGGTGAGATTCAAGATTTTGATGAATTCTGAAAATGCTATCGGGTTTTGAATTTGAGAAGGAATTAGAGGATTAGGAATGGATATTCTTGATCAGCATGAAAAATGGAGTAAAATGATGATTCATTTCGTGATTTTTGTTGACCTGAGAAGAGCACTTCACCGGAGAAGACGGTGGTGCTGCAACTCAGGCCACCGTCTGGTTTCCCCCCACGCCTGAGTGTTTGAATGAAGAAGATGAGTAGTGACCATCAGATCATGGTTGGACCATTGACTAGCCCAACGTTTCCACGGCCACGATTGCATCTCAGCTCTGAAGAGAAATATCTAAATGAAACACACCGTTTCATTTAATGGTTGTTTTGGGCTTAGGAATCAGATTGTTATTCACACCCCCTCTGGGCCCAATCCAGAAAATGAACTGCATTGGATTGCTATTCAGCACACATGTTTACCAATTTCCATTTAATTTCTTTATTTTTTATCATTTCATATGGTTTAGAAATTAATTCACAAAAAATAGGAAATTAACTCAATTAATTCCAAACTTTTTTCCCCTGATTCATGATTGAATCTAGAATTTTATAGATTAAAAATATTAGGAATTCATGCACTTGTGATTTTATTTGAATTTTTTGAATATTAATTGATATTAAAATGGCCATGGTTGATACCTTGTTTTGTTGAATTTTGTTTAATCATTTGGTGATGATTCTTGACTTGATTTTTTTTGGGTGTAGCTAGCATAGATATACATGTTCCTCTAGTAATTTTCTCATATTTTTGTGAAGAAGTTTAGGGCTAGTTTTAAGTTGAAACTTTAGGTGCTCTAATTTTAGGGTTTAAGCTTAGTACCTTGTGATTTAGGTTTTATTTCTAGGACTTTGTGGATGATTCAACCCCTGGAATTAATATGGTAGATTCATGATTGAATTAGGTTCCCATAGTTATTTTTGTAGGATTTTACAAGTGGTTTTAGTATTTTAGTTAGGATTAACTTTAGTACTAGGTTTTAGGTGATCCTAACTTGCTAACTCAACTAGAATGACTTCTTTAGCTCCCTTAGATTAGGGTTTTGCCTCTCTTGCTCTTGGATAGTGTTGAAGACAAGCTTGGGCTACTATGGAGTGCTTGAAGAAGCTTGGATGTGAAGATTTCCCTTCTTTTGGTTTGAGTGTTGTTTAGGTGATAAGAATAGGGTTTGTAGGTAGAGCTTCTAGATAGAATTCTCTTCTTTTAAAAACATGGAAGGTGTTGATCACTTCCATCCCTCCCTATGATATAAGGTCCCCTTGTAAAGGCCTCATCCCTCCTTTGGTAGGATGTGTGGCTCTTCACAAGTTGGTAGAACCTTTGAGGGTTCCTTTCTTTGATGATGGAGTGCTTAGTGGTGACCTTTGGTCTTCACTCTGCTGTCTATTATCCAAACCTTGCTCTTGTTAGATGAATCTTCCTCCCTTGCTAGTGGATGGAGTTCCTTGCTAGAAGATTGAAGATGCTAGAAGTTGCACTTCCCTGTGTTTGAAGACTGCCATTGGAGCTGAAGCTTGAAGACCAAGAAGAACAAGTTGACACTTGTGAAGAATATCCAGTTGAGATTGAAGGAAGAGCTAAGCTTGAAGTTGGAAAACAAGTTGATACTTGTGTTTGATGTGTTAAAAGCTTGAAGAAGCAAGTTGATATTTGCTGTTGAAGATGATAGCCTTGAAGAGCAGTTGAAGACTGAGGACTGAACTGTTGTCAGAGGAGAGCTTTGCTGTGGGGAAGCTGTTGATCTGCTTTCTTTCCTGTCTGTTTGCTTTCTGTGCAACTGTATTGATGTGACTTGTTTGATTTGCTTGATGCATTAGAATAAGTTCATATTTAGACTGATTTAAGCTAGGAGCATGATTTCACTAGAGGTTGAGTTGCTCCCTCTGCTTGTGTTTTTATTTAATGGCTTTGCTTGTGGGTATTCGGTGGAGCTCAGCTCCCTTGCCTATGTGGTTTGTATTTTGCTTGATAACATGTTATTTCTTCTGTATGATTGCAGTTATTATATTTTGCTTGATAGCATGTTATTTCTCCTGTATGATTGCAGTTATTCATATCTGGCTTGAGGTTGAGATGAGCTTGTGGAGGCTGATGCCCCCCACACACTTCCTCCCTCACTTGTATTGCATGCATTTTACAGTCGTTTACTGTTTACTGTTTAAGCTGATGCTTTATCTATTTCTGTTTATCATTGACATGATCCCCTAGGAATCTCACTTCCTCTGATAAGGAAGTGATGATAGAACTTTAGGTTGAAACCTATGCATGATAACTTCTAGGAGTTCCCTGTTTCAAACCTCAACCATAGGATGAATCCTTGGCATAACAACATTAGGACTTGATAGTCTTCCCTTAGTTGAGCCTGTTCTCTCTTCTCATATCAAAACAAATTAAAATACAGGAATAAAGGTTAACTGACATCGTACGTTACGAGCCTTAAGCTAGCTGAGAAAGGATTGTTGGAGAGTTTCTTTTCAACAATCTGGATGTTTAGTATGGTACCCTTTGGGTGACATGCGACGCATTTACTCTCAGGTCATAGTCTCTAGTGCGATATTGGTTGCCAACATCCATAAAAAACAGTTCTTCCGTAAAAGACAGAAAACAAACTTCAAACCTTTTTGCCCCGCGGGCCCGTAATTCAAAGGAAGCTTTTCTGAAGAAAAGGGTGTCGTTAACTCCCAGTTCTACCGCAAACAGTAACGCCTAAGTCTCCAAGGGTCAAGCTGCGTACGCCAAACTGCTGGAACTGTTTGTTAACCCTACTCGATAAAACAGATGAATCTGAATCCCCGTAATCCGTATTATCCCGAACTACGTAAGCTCTGATCTCTCATATCTGTTGAGAGTACGTAGGCACAATACCGATGTATTGGCGAGCCACCTTTCCCCGTAACCCGTAGTTAGCCGAACTACGTTGACTCTGATTTCTCATTCTCTGATGAGAATACGTAGGCATAAAGTGCGACGCTTTTCCGAGTCATTTTCTTTTCTTTTCAGACCGGCCTTGATAGGTAGATAGTTAAATAAACCCGTCAGATAAACACAACAAGCGTGGATCCCATCGAGTACGATGGACGTGAGGGGTGCTAATACCTTCCCCTTGCATAACCGACTCCCGAACCCAGACAATGGTTGCAATGACCTTGTCTTATACCTTTTCGTCAGGTTTTTCCTATCGTTTCCTTTCTCGTTCCGAGGGATAAATAACGAAAGGCAGCGACTCTTCTGTTTTGCCGGCACCTTATTTTCGCGGTAGCGACATGGTGCAGGTGTTGGCGCTGGTAATGGCAATACTGGAAATGGTGGTGATGGGCATGTTGTTAACAACAAAGGCAACACTGGTGATGCCGATCAAGGATTTGGTGACAATGTTGGCTTTGGAAACAATGGGTATGGCAATGTCAATCAGGACGGGAACTTCGGGTTCAACGATCAAGGCTTTGGTAATGACGGTTACAGCAACAATCAGGGGTATGGCCACGGTAATGGTGGATTCGGTAATGTGAATAACAACAGCGTTGTAGCATTTCCTTTCAACAATGGTTTTGGACATGCTGGGGTCAATCTAGGGTTCGGCAACCGAGGACAGGGTCCTGTGTTTAATCAGCAAGGATTTGGCCGTAAAATGGGTTACGATGGGTATGGCAATGATTGGAATGTGGATCACCAGGACGACGCTTTTTCGGGAAGAGGTATGGGACCTGAGGGCCCCATTGACCCTGTTCAGAGGATCAGAATGCTAGAAGAGCAGATGAAAGGTGTGGTTAATCAGAACTCCGTTGGTTAGATATGACTACTATGGGGTTGGTACTAGGGCTGAGGGTGCCATTAAAATTCAAGGCTCCAACATTCGACAAATACAAAGGGGATACCTGCTCAAAGGTCCACGTACATTCTTATTATAGAAGGATGTCTGCATATTCCAATGATGAAAGGATGCTCATGCATTTCTTTCAGGATAGCTTATCTGGACCATCATTGGAATGGTACATGGGACTAGAGCCCACTCAGATTAGGAGCTGGAAGCAGTTGGCTGATGCTTTCGTTATGCATTATAAATATAACAGCGATTTGGCGCCAAACAGAGTTCAGTTGCAGAGTCTGTCGCAGAAAGGTGGTGAAAGTTTCAAAGAGTAAGCGCAGCGGTGGCGCGATATGGCAGCTCGGGTGCACCCTCCTTTGGTTGAAAGGGAGATGAATGACATGTTTGTGGGGACATTTACAGGAATGTACTATGACAAGTTACTCAATGTTTCGATGGGTAGCTTCTCCGATATGATCCTTATGGGAGAGAGGATCGAAAATGGAATTAAAATTGGAAAGATTCAGGCAGGCGAATCTACTTCAGCTGGGGGTGCGAGAAAAGCGTTTGGCGGAAGACGACAAGGTGATACAAGCGCTGTATTTGGTGGCAGAGGCCGGAGCAGAGGCAGAAATCAGTACAGTCAACCTCAACAAATAGCCAGTGTTACTATTTCAATCCAACCACAACAACCGCAACAATAGCAGCAACAACAACCACAGCAGCAGCAAAGGCAGAATCAGGGTCAGAGAAGGTTTCAGAATGCAAAGCCGAAGAGGGTATTTGATAAGCCTCCGTCGACATATGCAGAGCTTATTCAGACACTGTTGGGATTGAATTTGGTCGAGAAAAGAACATTGGAACCGCCTACAGGACCGGTACTTCCTTATGCGTATGACGCTAGTAAGCATTGCGAATTCCACTCCGGGGCGCCCGGACATGATGTAGAATCTTGTCATGCTTTCAAGCATAAAGTTCAAGACTTGTTGGACAGTAAAGCCATCAACTTTGGCCAGGCTGGGCCTAATATTGTACAGCAGCCTATGCCTAATCATGGGGCAAATGCCATCTTGACGGAAGAGAATTTGAACTTGGTGATGGATGTTAACAAATCGAAGACACCTTTGAGTGCGGTGAAAAGCAGGTTGCTCAGAGGGGGAGTATTCCCTGGCTGTGATGAATACTGTTTAGAGTGTTGGACCCAGCCTGAGGGTTGTACTGATTTGAAGCAGGGCATTCAGGCCATGATCGACGAAAGGACCTTGCAATTTGATCGAACTGCGGTTGAGAAGCCTGTGGAGGCGTTATGTGATAAGCAGAATGATATTGCAATGGTGACGATCCCGAGGAGGACTATAACGATAACGACGCCCGCCCAGCGGCCAACTATTACGATTACCAAAGCAGGGCCTGTTCCTTTTGAGAGTACAAAAGTTGTCCCGTGGACATACGAATTAGAAGCGTATTGCAACACTGAAAAGATTGTGGTGAATAGCCAGCCAGCTGGGGCTGTTGATAATGTCGTCGGAACGGGGGGCATGACCCGTAGCGGAAGGATCTTTACCTCACCTGAAATAGAAGCAGAGAGATTGGCCAAAGGCAAAGCCAAAGTAAATGAAAGCGGGCCTTCTCAGTTGAAAGAAAAGGATACGTCACTCAAGGACATAGAGGAGTTCATGAGACTGATTCGGAAAAGCGACTACAAAATTGTTGAACACCTACAGCAGACGCCGTCGAAGATTTCTATCTTGTCGTTGTTGTTATGTTCCGAGGCCCACCTAAACGCCTTGCTAAAGATTCTGGATACGTCATTTGTGCCTCAAGAAGTTTCTGTAAATCAGCTAGAGGGGATAATGGCACATGTCAATGCTGGACATGGTCTGGGTTTCACAGATTTTGATCTAACACCCAGGGGTCGAGTGCACAATATGGCTTTGCATATATCGGTAGAATGCCGGGGCACCGTATTATCGCACGTATTGGTGGATACTGGATCGTCGTTGAACGTATTGCCAAAGAAAGCCATGATGAAATTGGACATACGGGGAATTATTTGCACGCCCAGCGATTTGGTTGTGAGGGCGTTTGACGGGACGAAAAGATCAGTGTTTGGGTCAATAACATTACCGCTTCAGGTGGGGCCAGAGGTTTTTGATACCGAATTCTACATCATGGATATCCATCCAGCTTATAGCTTCCTTCTTGGGCGCCCATGGATCCACGCTGCAGGGGTCGTAACGTCCATATTGCATCAGAAGTTGAAGTAAATGGTGGGTGATAGAGTTGTTACCGTTTGCGGGGAGGAGGACATTTTGGTCAGTCACCTGTCATCTTTCAGATATGTTGAGGTCGACGGAAAAATACACGAGACACCTTGTCAAGCCTTCGAAGGGTTACGGATTAAAGACAAAGCTCAGGGTTCCAGCAAAATGCCAGATGTGGCAGTGTCATCCTACAAGGAAGCTCAGGCTTTAGTGCAGACAGGTGAGACTAAAGGCTGGGGGCAGGTACTGGAGATTCCCGTGAAGAATGACAAGTTTGGGCTAGGGTATCGACCGACGCCGTCAGTGTCATCTTCAGGAGCGCCCAGGTTCAAGGGACCGATAACGATTACGCCAAGCGGGGTGTGCTTTGAGACTATCAACGCTATTTCCGATGCTGAAGACGGAGATAGCGACTGCGATATGGACGCGTGGATCAAGCCAAGCATGCCAGGACAAAGTCTCTGCAACTGGTCCATCCGGGAAACTGTCCCAGTGACTCTTAAACAGTAATGATTTGTTTTGTCAATTGTTGAATAATCCTATGTCCTACCCGGGGCATAGTGATTTTACCTTAGGGCTACTTGATTATGTGTATTGCACTGTTTTAATCATGAAATAAAGGCGTTTTTCATATACAAATATTGTGATCCCTGTTTTTCTTGTTTTTACTTTAACAATAAATGGCAACGTGGTTATTTGCTTTGTTTGCGTGTTGAAGCGTTTAACCATTTCCTTTGCAGGACTAATATTTCAGATGACATCTTCCACGAACCGCCTATGACTCGTTTTGACTTCGAGCACCCGGTATTCCAAGCAGAGGAAGAGATTGTTGAGGATAGCGACCTGCCAGAGGAGTTGACTCGTTTATTGAAACAGGAAGAGAGAATCATTCTGCCTCATCAGGAGGAAATTAAGATTATCAACTTGGGGTCGGAAGAAGTTGTGAGAAATATCCGTATAGGGGCTGCGCTGCAGAGCGATGTCAAGCAAAGGCTGATTGAGATATTGCGAGAGTATAGTGATATATTTGCTTGGTCGTACGAGGATATGCCTGGGTTGGATACGGACATGGTTGTGTACCGTCTGCCGTTGCGAGAGGAATGTCAGCCTGTTAAGCAGAAACTCAGAAGAACCAGACCAGACATGGCTGTGAAAATCAAAGAGGAAGTTCAAAAATAGTGGGATGCTGGTTTCCTAGCTGTTACAACTTATCCATCATGGGTTTCTAATATAGTACCAGTGCCAAAGAAAGACGGTAAAGTGCGAATGTGTGTAGACTACCGTGATTTGAATAGGGCGAGTCTGAAAGACGACTTTCCACTTCCTCACATTGATGTGCTGGTTGATAACACTGCTCAGTTCTCCGTATTCTCCTTCATGGACGGCTTCTCAGGCTATAATCAGATCAAAATGGCACCAGAAGACATGGAGAAGACTACCTTCATTACTCCCTGGGGAACATTTTGCTACAAAGTGATGCCCTTCGGACTGAAGAACGCTGGGGCAACATATCAACGTGCTATGATGACTCTCTTTCACGACATGATGCACAAAGAGATCGAGGTTTATGTTGATGATATGATTGCCAAATCCCAGATAGAGGAGGAGCATTTGGTTAATTTGCTGAAACTGTTCAAAAGACTTAGGAAGTTCAGGTTGAGACTGAACCCTAACAAGTGCACCTTTGGGGTGAGATCGGGTAAATTGCTGGGGTTTATTGTGAGCGAAAAGGGAATAGAGGTTGATCCTGCAAAGATAAAAGCTATACAAGAAATACCGACGCCTAAAACAGAAAAAGAAGTGCGTGGGTTTTTAGGGAGGTTGAGCTACATTGCTCGGTTCATATCTCACCTAACTGCGACATGTGATCCGTTATTCAAGTTGTTGAAAAAGGATCAGGAGTTGACCTGGAATGAAAATTGTCAAAAGGCGTTCGACAAGATAAAGGAATACTTGCAGGAACCTCCTGTTTTGATACCCCCAGTGGCCGGGAGACCTTTGATTATGTATTTGACGGTTCTTGAGGAAAGTATGGGTTGTGTTCTCGGTCAACACGACGAGACCGGACGTAAAGAGCATGCAATATACTATTTGAGTAAGAAGTTTATCGACTGTGAGTCCAGATTCTCAATGCTCGAGAAGACGTGTTACGCGCTAGCTTGGGCCGCCAAACGTTTGAGGCAATACATGTTAAATCATACAACCATTCTAATTTCAAAGATGGATCTAATCAAATATGTGTTTGAGAAGCAAGCACTCTCCGGAAGAATTGCCCGATGGCAGATGGTGTTAACAGAATACGATATCCAATATGTCTCGCAAAAGGCTATTAAAGGAAGCGTTATGTCAGAGTACCATGCGGAGTAGCCGGTTGAGGACTACCAATCGATGAGGTTTGATTTTCCTGACGAGGATATCATGTACCTGAAAATGAAGGATTGTGAAGAACCGTTGCTGGACGAAGGACCAGAGTTGGGTTCCAGATGGCAGTTGATATTTGACGGAGATGTAAATTCCTATGGTAGCGGAATAGGGGCAATTATCACTACTCCTCAGGGGTCGCACATCCCATTTACTTCCCGATTGACTTTTCCTGTTACCAAT
Source organism: Lathyrus sativus (assembly GCA_963859935.3). NCBI lineage: Eukaryota > Viridiplantae > Streptophyta > Magnoliopsida > Fabales > Fabaceae > Lathyrus > Lathyrus sativus. The sequence goes on along the minus strand of OZ012740.1, from coordinate 279,650,262 downwards.
AATGAGGCTGAATATGAGGCTTGCATCATGGGTCTGGAAGAAGCCATTGATTTGTGAATCAAGAACCTGGATGTATACGGAGACTCATCTCTAGTGGTGAATCAGATTAAAGGAGAATGGGAGACACGTCAGCCCAATTTGATACCCTATATGAACTATGCAAGGAGATTGTTGCCTTTCTTTGACAAGGTGGAATTGCATCACGTGCCGCGAGCAGAAAATCAAATGGCTGACGCCCTGGCGACATTGTCTTCAATGTTTAAAGTTAACTTCTGGAACGAGGCTCCCCGGATTGTTATCTCTCGGCTTGATAGGCCTGCCTTCATATTTGCTATTGACGAGGCTCCCGATGGTAAACCCTGGTACTTTGACATCCAGAATTTCCTGAAGAACAAGGAGTATCCGGCTGGGGCATCCAGTCGAGATCAGAAGACTCTCAGGAGATTGGCTGCCAATTTCTATCGGAACCCGGACGGTGTCCTGTACAAAAGAAACCACGACTTGGTATTGCTACGTTGTGTAGATGAGAAAGAGGCGAAGTTGCTCATGGAAGAGATACATGAGGGTACATTTGGTACACATGCTGGTGGGCATGCTATGAAGAGAAAACTGCTACGGGCAGGTTATTATTGGCTGACTATGGAAACAGACTGTTTCAAGTTTGCAAAGAGGTGTCATAAATGCCAGATTTATGCGGATAAGATCCATGTGCCTCCGAGTCCTCTGAATGTGATGTCATAACCGTGGCCTTTCTCGATGTAGGGAATTGACATGATTGGTAAGATTGAGCCTACGGCATCAAACGGACACCAGTTCATTTTGGTGGCAATCGATTACTTCACCAAATGGGTGGAAGCAGCGTCATATGCCAATGTGACCAAACAAGTGGTAGCCAGATTTATCAAACGAGATATTATCTGCAGATACGGAATCCCTTAGCGGATTATCACCGACAACGGTTCGAATTTGAATAATAAAATGATGAAAGAGCTGTGTCAGAATTTCAAGATTGAGCATCACAACTCTTCTCCTTACCGGCCCAAGATGAATGGCGTTGTCGAAGCGACCAATAAGAACATAAAGAAGATTGTTCAGAAGATGGTTGTGACGTATAAGGACTGGTACGAGATGTTACCTTTCGCTTTGCATGGTTATCGTACGACGGTACGCACATCAACCGGGGCAACCCCTTTCTCATTGGTATACGGGATAGAGGTGGTGTTACCGTTGGAGGTCGAGATTCCTTCCCTGAGGGTTTTACGTGATGTCCAACTCGATGAGGCAGAATGGATTAAAGATAGACTGAATCAGCTCAGCTTAATGGATGAGAAGAGACTGGCTTCTCTAGCATACGGTCGGTTATATCAGAGCCGGATGAAGAAAGCTTACGACGAGAAGGTGTGCCCTCGAAGCTTTCAGACGGGCGATCTTGTTTTGAAAAAGATTCTCCCGCCACAAACAGATCACAGGGGCAAGTGGACTCCCAATTACGAAGGTCCCTACGTTGTCAGAAAAGTCTTCTCTGGAGGAGCCTTGTTACTATCCCCCATGGATGGTGAGGACTTTACGTCTCCTGTGAATTCGGACGCAGTTAAAAAATACTTTGCTTGAAAGTGACCCGCTGGACAGTAAAAAGAGAGTCCAGGCAAAAATGGGGCATCCCGGCGAACCATAAAAAATGAATAAAAGGTTCGGGCAAAAGTTAGGGATAAAATTAAAAAGATGCACATCCGCGAAGTCGAAAACCTGAAAAGGGCGATTTCGGCAAAAAAAGGGTATCCCGGTGAATTGAAAACCCGCAAAGGGCGGTTCACGCAAAACTTAGGGATTGAAAAGGCAAATGATTGCGGTCCGGGTTTGATACGACATTGCTTAGTGGTTTGGGAGTACCTGGGGGGCCGTCTATCCAAAAACAATCTCTTCCGAGGATCGAGTACCGGGAAAACTCAGAGTCAGGCGAGTCATAGGAGGATCAGCTCATGGTGTTTTTCTGTACCACGTTGCCGACATGTATACAAATATTGTTTTATATTTTCTTTATGCTTCTTGTGCATATATTTATGTGTGGTTGTACGTAACTTCCTCTTTTCAGGAGTTGCATCCAGTGTATGAAACTTTGCCTATTCAGAGGCCCGTTATCAATAAAACATGTTATTCAATACTTGATGCTTGTTCTTTACTGTTTTGTTTGTGAAAGACGTTGATGTTTTTGATAAACTTGCACTTACATAATCTTGCTGGCCCTTGCCAATAATTGCTAAAACTTCGAATTGACTGAAGTAGTGTCACAGATGCTCACCCGGATAGATTCAGTTGTATAGGCCTGTTTTGTCTCGTTTGTGTTTTGCAGGGTTCTTACCTTTGGAGCAAACGGTCAGGGATTGTATTCCCCAGCCAAGGTCGCTTGACGTAAGACCTGACTCCAGTTGATGTCATTCCTCAGCTAGTCGCAGCTTATCCCTAGAGAGTTGAAATGACATTTATTCCTTCCCGAAGGAGGGAATTGTTTTCCCCAGGAGAGTGTCCTCATGGAAAGCCGTCCATAGGATTAACCCCAGCAAGTCAAAATCAATGCCTCCTGCAGAGGTTACGCTCCTCAGCGAATCGAAGATGTGTACGTTCAGTCTCCAGCATGGGAGATTCCCACAATAGTTAACCAAGTTGTTGGTTTGAAAGGTTTATATCTGTGAAGGATGGTTTTCTCGCTCCCCACAGGTTTTCTTGCCCTCGTCAGGATGTTGATCCTCAGCAGAGGGGTAACTCTAAATGTGTAAACTGTGTCCAGACAGTGTGAGGTTCCCAGAAGTTTCGCTTCTTCCCGAGCTAAGTTTGTTCACCAGCAGGGTGTTTGTTTTTTCCTCCCAGTGGAAATTGACGTTTAATCTCTCCCCGGCAGAGTTGGTTGTATTTCTGGCGTTTATTTCGCTAGGATATTTTGTGATACTTGTTCTACCCAGCGGAGTTGGCTTTATCCTCAACATTCATGTTGTTGAGACATCACTACCAGAGTGGCCCCGGTAGCTTGAGTCTGCATTTGCATTTGCATATGTCGTCATAATTGCATCTACTTAAACGCGTAGCATTTCCGTGTCGTACGGAGCATTGCGCCATTTTCAAACATACGCATTTTTGAGACATAAATCAGGTTGGTTGACCTTTTGCTTTCAGGTGTGTTTTCTCAGCAGGAGTATGAAGTTCTAGCTCAGATCTATTACCAGGTATTCGAGGTCTCGCCGTGAGACGTGTGATGATACGGTTCATCTTACTATTTTCCCCACAGGGTTACTTGGTTAAGTTTCTCTTTTCCCCCGAGCAGAGTTATTTGTTTAAATTCCTCTTGTTTCCCCGTCAGAGTTGCTTGTTGAAGTTTCTCTTATCCGGCCAGCGGATTATTTTCTTCAAATTTGTTGTTACGTCAGCGTCGAAGGGTTTCATGAGTCAAAATTTCAGAGGCTGCCGCCGGTTATCGGAACAGGCGTCCGACAGTTTGATTTCCAAATATTCCCAGTAGAGTCCTCCTCAAAGTCGTTGTCCCGTCAGCGCTAAAAGGTTTGTGGGTTGGGACCAATGGAGTTAGCTACTGCAGAGACAAGCAGAGAAACTGTATTTAGAGTATCTTCCCGTATGGATAAACGGATGTATTTTCCTACTGGTTGACAGAAGTATTCCCCCGGAAGTCGCCAGAATTTTATTGCCTATGTTGATAGGAGTTCCTCGTGTTGACGAGATATGAGTCCTGACGTGGACAATTTATTCCTGTATTGACGGGATTTCTTCGTGTTGGCGAAGTGTGCGTCCTAACGTGGACCAATTTATTTCCTCTGTTAATGAGATGCGCGAGTCCTGACGTGGACGAATTTATCTTTCTTCGTGTTGAAGAAACGGTGTGCTGACGTGGACAATTTACTCCTATGTT